>JABAKD010000005.1:9504822-10137322 GCA_012845835.1 Undaria pinnatifida
ATCCTGACCAGAAAAACTCTCGTTTTCCACTCCTCGTACGTACCTTCTTGGCATCTCTGGCTTCAAACGTCGTGACAAAATCAGCCTCGCTTAGGACGATAAACCCCCCCGATTTGGCTCCCTCACCACCTTTCTCGCCACCGCTTTTATCGCTGCCCCCCTTACCGCGCTTGCCACGCCCCCCTCCTCCTCGCCGTCGCCCCTCCGCCCTACCCCCGGACTCGCCTTCGTCACCACCGCCATCCACGGTCAAGCTGGTTTGGGATGTGGTGGAGTTAGCGGGTAGGGGGTCGCGGCTGCCTAGGCCTACGATTAGGAGGTCTCCGTCGGGGGAGTAGTCGAGGCAACTGGCTGGCGTGTCGAGGCGCGTCATGCGGAGAAGGGACCTTGTAGCGGCATCCCAGACTCGAACCTGATCAGGAGGACGCGCAGTAATTGACGGCTTCGTTCATTGCTTCTGTGTCTGTTTTATGGTTATTCTTTGTAAGGCGCTCGAATATTGAATGTTTCTTCTTTTTACTGCTTGGTGCTTAGACTACGCCTGTTTCTAATCTACCTATGCTTGTATTTTGGCTTGTGTAGCAGTCGGTTGACCCTCCTCGGAAACGACAGCAGGAAAGCATACGTTCGGCCGTAGGCGCAGCAACGGTCTCCGCAAACGCAGTAACCGGAAAAAATCGCGGTTTATCGGCCACGATAATTTGGCGTGTCCGTGTCGGGGTCTAATGTACGTTGGAGTGTAAAGATAGAATCGAAGGCAGTCAGTCAAGCCAGTCTTGTAGCGGAGGCCACGGGAAAGTAAGCAAACCCACGCCGAACGCGAGCGAGTCGGGGGTTCTTGCCGAGCACGTGAGCAGACATAATGTAGTCGTTGGCGTAGTCAGCCATGCCAGATTTTTGTGCCTCTTGATTTCTACCCGATTCCCTAAGTTGTGTGCTCCAGTCGGCTGGACCTTGTCTGAAACAACCACTATAAGCAAGTCAGAAGACAGTAATACGCGGCGGCCAAATTCACTGCAGCACGAACGGAATATATGATGCAATTATCAGAACCCGTGGAAACAACAGCAACAACAACAAAATCAGACAGAGATAAAAAACAACGGAAAGCTACAGCTTCCCACCAATGAATGGAAATCCATCATTCTTAGCGTTAAATGTAGGCTATTACCAGTTATTTCCTCCCACCCCGGGGGGCGGCCTTTTTCCGTCCCCGGAGTTTTGCTCCAAGTATCATTTCGTCGACGCTTTAACTCGTACATAGTTTGGGATCAATGAGGCCCCTCTGCTACGCATGAGATCGCACCCATATTTTTTGCCCCTTTGCCCTTCTCTCAAGGCGCAGTTTATTTGTCTCTTGTTAGCATCCGTTCTTCGAGTTTCTTACCGTCCTTAGGATACCCAAACGTCTACAGTACCTTGGCCCCTAGTAGACTCGGCTTCGATAGCCCCGTGGACACGCTGCGTACAAACGCGCAAACGTCGCGGACAGCTGCAGAACGTCCGCCTCTGCGAACGCCGTTTCGCGAGAACGCTTCACCCCCGCTGCGACGGCGGACGCTGTTACCCCTGCGTGTCTGTGTGCGATGGTGGCGGGCCGTCACCGCACGTGCTCCATAATAATGCCAATGGCAAAACGCCAGCAATAAAAACAAGTTGGAAAACGAAAATAAATTCAACAAGCAAAAAGCAAGTGAAAAACGTTAGTCTCACAGTGCCATCGCCTCCAGCTGTGGCATACTCCGCTCTTAAGGGGTGCCGTGCTAGCCCCGTGAGTTTGCCCTCGAAGTGCGACGTCGTCACGGGTCCCCCAGACACGTCCGACCCGTCTGCCGCGCTCACTTCATATATCTACATGCGGGTGGGGGGTTTCAGGGAGGGAACGGGGGGGGACAGAAAGGGGAATAGTACAACGCGGTGATTCATGGAACAAGGGATATTTGGAAATTCATACGAGGTATCAGGAAAGGTGGGGCCTCCTACTCAAAAATTTGGCCGATGGAGCTACCAAAAGGGTCAGTCTGGTCGAAGTCACCTTATGTGAGTGAGTGGCAAAACAAAACAGATGGCTGTTCCAGAATAACGCTCGATTGAGGGATATACATAACACAGATGGCGGCGTCTTATTCCGCGGAGGCCCTTAGCGTGCCCGCTCTAGAAGCAGGAAGCTACGGCCGGATTGATAGCATGCCATACGTGCTGGATGTCGAGGCTCGTCTGAAACTCGCCGTGGCGTGGCGTGTAAGCCGGTCTAATCAAGCCCGGGGCCACCTTCATAACAAGCCAACTCTTTATCACTAAGACCATGCACCGTATGTGTGGGCGGCATCTTGTTAAGGTATTAGAGGGTGCTAGTCCGGCAGACTACTAGTAATTATTTCCATACCTCGCAGCGCTTGACGCCGACGAGAAACTTCGCCCCGTCGCTAGGCTTGTTTGGGCTATGTGCAAGGTATTCGTCCACCGCGTTACTACTGGTATACTGTTAACCCATTTTCAAGCCAAACTAACTAACCCTAATAATAACATCTCACCTCGCAGCCACCGAGCCTGTCATATTATAGCCCTCGCTAGAAACTCGGTCTGGTGGATATTTGTAACTTTCGTCGACTGTGATAATTCCCAGTCCAACTCGACCCAACCCAACCAGGCCCAACCCAACCCAACCCAGCCCAACCCAACCCAACCCAACCCAACCAGGCCCAACCCAACCCAACCCAACCCAATCCAGCCCAACCCAACCCAACCCAACCCAACCCAACCCAACCCAACCCAACCCAACCCAACCCAACCCAACCCAACCCAACCCAACCCAACCCAACCCAACCCAACCCAACCCAACCCAACCCAACCCAACCCAACCCAACCCAACCCAACCCAACCCAACCCAACCCAACCCAACCCAATCAAAACCGAAAACCACAACATTGCTTTGCTGTCACAATCTGCTGCCATACCTCGCAACCCTTGACGCCGACGAGAAGCTTTGTTCCGTCGCTGGATAAGCACACGCTGTGCACAACGGGGCAGGGCCCAAACGCGCTCATGTCGAACATCGCTCCTGCCTCCATCTTTGGGCTCCAAAGGCGAACGCGCATGTCCTGGTATGGAACGGTTGTTGTTGTCGTTGTTGTTGTTGTTGTTGTTTTTCCCGAAACAATCAGCGGTGCCAACCGGAATACTCTTTTGGGAAAAAATATTATAATAGAGGCTACGGTAGGGGGATCACTTTTCAGTTATTTTTTTTTTTATGGCTCGGGGTCAATTGCGTAAGTGATCCCTCCCCTCCCCCAGCTCGTTTTGCGATCTTACGATTTCGTGTTGTGTTTAGGTTGCCATGTAAACCCGAAACGGAACGGCATGGTAACCTACGCTGCGCCAAAAAAAACAAAAATCGCCTTTATTTAGCGTCTTTTGCCGGTGAGGTGCAGCAGGGTCGCTCGTGCGAGTGGCTCAACACCGGTACTAATGGATACAAAAATATTGCCCCCGACTGATTCTACGATAGCCCCCCCCCCCCCAACCCCAGCGGTTTTCTTTAAGGAACGTTTCATCGTCATGGCTGCTCGACACGAGGACGGATGGTGTTAACAAAAGTTCTCCACATATTTTCTTGTGTGCAAAGGTGTATCGAGCGATGACGACGGGGTTTCAAGAGGCGCCGTATACCTGGGAGGTGCGGCCGGGAGCTGGTTTCAAAACCGGAGATTTCGTTAAAGAAAAGCTGGGGGGGCTACCGTAGAACGACTTCCTGCCTTAGCCTTGGCCACATCGGTCGAAGTCACAGCCGACGCGTGTAGGTATCGTAACATTCGATCACACTTTCACGGGGGGCGGGGGGGGGGGAAACGAGAAAAAACATACCAGTACAACACACAGCACGGCCAACGTATCACGCAGATTGCAAAAAATGTGAGTATCGAGTATCGACCACTCCAAACGTTCAAACTCGGACCTGACGTTTATGGAGTCGCAAACGTCGATGGGGGGCAATTTACGAGCTGCGTTGCCCGTGTTTCGGTGGGAAGAGCACTGTCAATCTGATTAAGGTAATTATTGCGACGATTAATTACGTGGAGGTAACGGCGTTGCAGGCTGTCGCCCGTCCACCTATTACGGTGACTATCATGCTAAAAAATAGGGCCTAAGGGTCGTTTCTTAACGACACATTGCAAAGTTGCCAAGTTCGCCAAGGTTTTTGGCAAGATGTTTTTTTTTTTCATGTATCGAGGTAGCAAATCCCAATAGCAACTCGTAAATGAAAGTTTCCGTAAACATGCCCGCACGAAATAAGGACGAAAATACCCAAGAAAACGTCTGGCCAAAACCTTGCTACACTGCTGTTGGCAAATGAAAATTCCACGAACTCGCCAATTTGGCAGAGAAGCTTGCCAAAAACGTGCGGTGAAAAGACGGCCGTTACAACCTGTGTGGCTAGTCAGGTGAGGTGACACGCCAGTGAAGGTTTTCGATCATCAGGCAGATAGATCACGATCTGGATCGTATAGATAATCTACGACGCGTGCTACGATAGAGGTATTAAGGTATACCGTTTTTTGGCAAAAAAATTTTCTGAATGACGGAGCTCCTTAACCTACTAATACTATCGTCGAAAAATAAATAAATTATAGGCCATTTTTTTTACAAGATTCCCGTTGTATACCTAGGCCATGGGATTTTTCATCCGCGATAAAGCAGGTTTATTTTTATCCAAATCAGTTTTTGGGTTAAGAAGGACGTGTCTTAACCTCCTAAAGTGAGGGATAGTTTTACGAAAAAAAAGTGGTGCACTTTTTTTTCATCCGCGATAAAGCAGGTTTATTTTTATTCAAATCAGTTTTTGGGTTAAGAAGGACTCGTCTTAACCTCCTAAAGTGAAGGATAGTTTTACGAAAAAAAAGTGGTGCACTTCTATCTATAGATCATATAGATCATGTAGATCATCTGCAGATATTATAGCCGCCGAAGGGATGTTGTGCAGGAGCTGTACACGTGAAGAGAGCAGGTCCAACCCCGGAGGCATGCGCTTCGGCGGGGCACGCAGATCGTACGGCTCCCACCCGGCAACATGAGCTATACCATACAGATCATTCCCTGAAATATGTAGGTCATCAAGTGGGAATCGATGACCTGTTCGGCGTGTGGAAACGTCGAGACTTTCAAGGTTGGGTTCTGTAGGGTACGCACAAACCATGCCTTGAGTATTTACCTTACCCAGGGTATTACCCTATCTATCAAGAACTTCTGTGAGTTCTGTAGGACATTCATACCCGTACCCGGAACTTCTGGGCATCTCTGTGTAATGGTTGGAACCCGGTGGGCGTCTTCGTATACTCGAATTTTTCGTTGGATATTATTTTTTCATCCCGTTTATCATCCTCGCATTGCTCTCGCGCTACCTCCCAGCAGTAGCTCAGATCCGGGATCACATAGCGGGCCCTCCTCCCCCGTCCCCACTACGGTGTAATAACGCCTTCGTTTTTATCGCAACAAGAATTAGGCATTTTTTCTGCCCTCGTCGACTCGCGCCGAATTGTTGTGCCTTCCCCTTCTGCTAGGCACTCTGAACAGCTGATCCTTCTCTTTTTTTTTTTTCGCGAATAAATTCAACTATCACCACGATGGGAATCGAACTCAAGGACCAACGCTTTTTATTATTATTATTATTATTATTATTATTATTATTATTATTATTATTATTATTATTATTATTATTATTATTATTATTATTATTATTATTATTATTATTATTATTATTATTATTATTAGTAGTAGTAGTAGCAGTAGTAGTAGCAGTAGTAGTATTCGAGGGTAACCGCTAGATCACACCACACTTCCATGCCCGTACCCGAAACTTCTGGAAGTTCTGCAAGACTCCCATACCCTTACCCGGAATCCACAAACCCCACAGCACATAATCTTGGAACATTCTGTGCGAAATCGACGAGAATAAAAACCTGAAAAGTGGAAATGCTGAATAAACCTATGCCTATGCGCGACAAAAATGAAGGCCCAGGGGGGGGGGGGGGGGGGGGGGAGAAGAAAGTAACACACCCTGTGACCACGGCTTGTGTCCAGAATGTCGCTGAAGGGTGAAGGCAGTCAAGCATCTTGCGAGTTTATCTGGAAAAATGTCAAAAGTGATACCAAAAAACAAGTGTGGCCAAACGATGTTATTGCTCATTTATTTTCCCCTCCGACCATACGGCGTAGACGCCGTTCCGATGTGAATCGAAAATCCTTCCACAAAGCAGCATTAATAGTAAGTCTCTTACTTCGTGTAAACCCCTGCCACCTTTCCCCATTTCCGTTCCCCACATATTTTTCATTTTTAGATATTACAGCAATTCCTTTCCCTACACACTTCAGCTATTAGCCAACCCTAATCCTCATCGACTTCTCTGTCGCGGAGCACGCGTCAGCCGCAGCATTTTCAATCGACCACCGTACCTTGCCCCCCGAGATGAGACCATAGGAGCCCGAAAACATCGCGGTAACTGGTCCGTAGTGCCCCCGGAGTGCCTTCACGCAGTTCCGCCCGGACCAGACATACAAATGCCCCGAAGAAGCACCGGTTACAACCTTTTCGTTGTTGTTGGTAACATTTGGCATGCGTGAGGATCAATGTGGAGGGAGGGAGGGAGGGAGGGAAGAAGGGAAGGAGGGAGGGAGGGAGGGGGGGAGGGACGGCATGTATTTATTTTCGAGCATGGCCGTAGTCTCTAGACCATAGACCCTCGCGTCCCTATAAAAACCTAGACAGACACGTCAGGGATTCGTCGACCACGCCGGAGGGCCGGGAGAAACCAGCGCGCGCGCGCGGGGGGGGGGGGGTTCTGACAGACACTTGACCTCGCAGGCTATTAATGACATGCGAGTCACATACGGTAGCGAGGTGCGTCATTTCGTTTCTTAGGCTCCAAACTTGTGGACCACCAAGAACAAAACTGTGACCCGATGAACAAACCCATCGCCTAGGCATGCAATACGAAGAAACAAAACGATAAGAGAAAAATGGATGTTCGACTGGTTTGGGTCCGTAGTTTTTCTCCGCTCCAGTCAAAACGAAAGCCGCTAGCTGTCGTAGCTGTCTGGCTACCTTCACCTCACGACCTAGGTCCT
The DNA here is from genome assembly GCA_012845835.1 of Undaria pinnatifida. Taxonomy (NCBI): domain Eukaryota; class Phaeophyceae; order Laminariales; family Alariaceae; genus Undaria; species Undaria pinnatifida. The sequence continues at coordinate 9,511,945 of JABAKD010000005.1, forward strand.
AGGTACACGGCAAGCTCGAGACCAGGTACACAGCAGGGCGGGAGCAAGCTGGCAAAAAAAACAGCCCCGTCTTTCAGGCGATGGCTAAACACTGTAGCCACAAGTAGGCCACCGCTGTCGGAGCACGCGTCGTGACCTTGAACGCGTGCTTCAACGCCCCCTCCCCCTCGAGCTGCTCGTCTACATGGCCCATTGTTACCGGCGCACCTTTTCCTTCAGCCGAGAGCAGCACAGCAACGTCTGAGCAGTGGCTTTGCGCCCGAACACCCCTTTCTTCTTCACCAAGACGTTCCCCTCCTTCTTCCAGAAGAACGCGTGCCCCTCACCGCACGTAACGACTCCTCCGTCGCCCTCGAAACAACACCCCAGAACCTGCAACAACAGACGAAATTTTACAAAAAAAATGAAAAAAGAAAAAATCGTTATCGTACGTCATACCTGGTAGATACGCGACCGACCACGTTGTGGTAAAGTTTGTCTCTTCTCGAAGGTGGGTGTTGTATCGTCTGCTTAGACGACGAGAAAGCAATGAACGCCTCGAACTAGCACGGACTGGTTTTTGGGGCATCGTATCGCAGGGTTTGTGAATGTGTCGATGAGTCATTTACAAGAAAAAAAAAAATCACACACATCTACTTTCTTCCAGCTTCTAGACAAGCCATGGTCACAGGTGTCTTTCCTGCTCCCCCCCGGTTCTCGCCTTCAATTTTTTTTCGCGCATAGGGTTCAGCAATCCCACTGCTCGTCGATTTTTTCATCGTGTGTTGCCAACTCACGCTCTCGCGCTTTCCGCAAGTCAATTTGTGCACAAGAAAAAGTCCCCACGAATTTGTACGAGTATGCACTTGGGGGGATTCGAACTCACGAAACTGATCTATTATGCCAGGCTTGAGGATAACCTGATACGCAACCGGGGCGACCGGATATACATATCCCGCAGAAGGGGGGGAGCGAGATTTTCTTAGCCTCCCAACACGAGGAGCTCCCGGTACCCCGGTATCTCATCCGAAACGTGACTTCGAACGCGTTCGCGCGCGCCAATCCGACCAACACTTTCTGTGCGCTACATACATTAGTCCTGAGACACCCAAAATTTGCTTGCAAACGTATCAGAGTGTCCACGGTAGTTCCTCGTTCAAGGAGCTGAATGGGCAGAGGTGTACCTTTCTTTGGCGCAAAAAGTACAATTCCTACCGTGGAATGGCTCAACGTCCAACCCCTACCGTAGGATAGATATCCCACGGTATGGGGGGGGGGGGGCAGCAGAGAGTTCCTTAGCTCCTAACACGAGGAGCTTCGTAGCTCAAAAATATCTCACCCGCCCGAAACATGCCTTTGAAGGCGTTCGTTCCTTCGTTCGCGCACAACCCTGCCAAGCTTCTACTACGCCTTAGCCCTCAATACAATATATATATATATATATATATATATCCGGGAAAGCACTTGACCATCCGATAGTCCCTCGTTCAAGGAGCTGAATAGGCAGAGGTTTACCTTTTTTTGGCGCAAAAAGTGCAACCCATACCGTGGAATGGCTCAACGTCCAACCCCTACCGTTGGGTAGCCATCCCACGGTAGGGGGGGAGGGGGGGGCAGCAGAGAGTTCCTTAGCTCCTAACCCGAGGTGCTTCGCAGCTCAAAATTATCTCACCCTCCCGAAACATGACTTTGAAGGCGTTCGTTCCTTCCTTCGCGCACAACCCTACCAAGCTTCTACTACGCCTTAGCCCTCAATACAATATATATATATATCCGGGAAATTACTTGACCATCCGGTAGTTCCTCGTTCAAGGAGCTGAATGGGCAGAGGTGTACCTTTTTTTGGCGCAAAAAGTGCAACCCATACCGTGCAATGGCTCAACGTCCAACCCCTACCGTAGGATAGCCATCCCACGGTAGGGGGGGGGGGGGCAGCAGAGAGTTCCTGAGCTCCTAATCCGAGGAGCTTCGTAGCTCAAAATTATCTCACCCGCCCGAAACATGACTTCGAAGGCGTTCGTTCCTTCGTTCGCGCACAACCCTGCCAAGCTTCTACTACGCCTTAGCCCTCAATACAATATATATATTCGGGAAATTACTTGACCATCCGGTAGCTCCTCGTTCAAGGAGCTGAATGGGCAGAGGTATACCTTTTTTTGGCGCAAACAGTGCAACCCCCTCCGGTACGTCCTTTCTTTGGCAGTGGTTCGGGGTCGCTTCCCCCCCCCCCCCCTCCCTGTCCCATGAGGTCATAGGCAGGCTCTCGTGCTGGTGTGTGTGTGTGTGTTTTTTTTACGTGAATCCCCGATGGGATTGGCTAGCTACGCCTACGCCAAAACAAGTCGCCTACTACGAGGTACAGAGTCACTCGTGCGAGTGGCTCAGATCCGGTACTCCTCCCCACCGTAGCCGTGATCTGACGCCTAACCAAGAAAAAAAACAAAACGAAATAACGCTATAACTTGCTCTGTCACCGCTAAAACTCAGAGGAGAAACGGCGAGTAAACGAAAAAATCGCGCACTGCGAAGGGTTCCGGACCGAGTGTTCTCTCGCCGAATTAACGCCTTCATGGTCTGGTGCCAGTCGAGGGAAAGTACCGCGGTGGAGTCATCCCCCGCGGCAGATTCTAAGAAATTTCTGAGCTCTCCTAACATGCCGAAAGAATATATCAACCCGAAAACACGACTTCGAAGACGTTCGCTTGCGCGGTCAGCCCAAAACGGTTGTGTGCGCGAGTCCAAAAACAAGTATTATCGTAAAAGTATCGAAATAACCGGAGGTCCCACACTCGTGGGGCTCAACCAATCAGAAGGACAGGAAAAACGTTTAACGCAAAAAGTGCAACTCCTACCGTGGGATGTCTCTGCGCACTAGCTATGGTTAAACTGCCCCCCCCCGCCCCCCCACTCCCCGCCGCTAGACATATACATATACATATATATATATATATATCGCGAACGAAATAAACACCAAAACTGAAGGATTGGAAAATTAATTTTGGGACGACAAATTTCGCGCCAAAAGGTCGTGGATCGGTGAACGAAGAAGCTGTAACAGTGGGGTTTTTTTGCGATATGACACTCTGCCATGTGGAAGGGTTAGCTATTACACACCCCACCAAACAAGTTGCCTGAGGAAGTGTTGTGCAGCGGGGTACAGAGTCACCCGGGGAGAGTGCCTTCAAAACCCGGCAGCGAAAATCGGGTGTGATGCTACAATGCCGTAGGCTTGGTCGAGTATCCTCCTGTCATCGTACCGTATAACATAGAATGGTATTATCGTCTCCCTCTAACAAGGAAAAAAATAATGCGCTACGTAGTCTCCGTCGATTTTGGAAAACAATAAAATGTCTTGAATTAGCATTCCTTCCTTAACTAAATTTCACCCCCCCCCCTCCAACGTAAATAAACTCAACCTACCTTGTAAAACAGAACAAGCAGTTGTCAGAGCTGTGCGAGTCGGCACGACTTAAGCAGCCATCTACTGTAGTTATAAGCCCGACTGATAGTTAGTCGTTTCCCGCAAGTGCCGACTATCCGTCTTATTGGGTTTCCATCCTTACGGAACGCATTTTTCCCGCTTGATGAGAGCCCCCCCCCGCCTCGGCCGGTGGGAGCGGATTTTCGTCTGACTTAAGTCGGCAAGTCAGCCGGCCATCAGTTGGCTTGGCTTCACCCGCCTACTTGCATATTAAAGTCAGCTAGTTGGCGAACAGCAGCTACCGATTAGTTACTAGTCGTGAAAGCCTGCCGACTCACAGCTCTAACAATTGTTGGAGTCGGAGACGAATGCCGGGAGACGAATTGACACATTTAATACATAACTGGTTATTACACATGGGGGGGGTGGAGGAGGTGGTGAGTTTTAACGAATTCGTGCTAATTCAGTCACTACTCAATTTTCCCATGCTCGAGGAAGACAATATATTCTATTGGTATATATAATAGGGACAACGCAAGGAACGTGTTGCAGTAGCATGAAGCTATTCATTACCTCCCCCCCCCACCCCCCCAGCCCTGCAACGATATTGATTAAGGCGCCCCCCCCCCCCCTTCTTCAGAAAGAAGGCGTTTCCCACACTCCGCGTCACAACCCCCTACGTCAGCCCCCCAAAACTGCAGCGCCTAGAAACCTGACACACGAAAAATGAACGTCATTTCGTGACAACGTTCGATGTACAGCGGCGACCTCTCCTATGGTTCCGGGATGTGCCATCCACCAAAACCGGCAGTATACAAGACACCGGTGGCACTATTGGGTACAGTGGGTATCCCGATTTAAGAGCGCCCAGGACAAGAGCCTTCGGGACTTGAGGGCGGGCATAAAACCGGCTTGTCCCGCCCATACTAAAAGCTATACATATCCCCGTTACAGACAAGAGCAATGTGTAGTTTAAGAGCGCTTGTTTCGGCTTGTCGCGGGGCGCTCTTAAATCGGGGTGCCCACTGTATCATGGCAATGTATGTATTGCTAATGCTGTAGGGGGTTTCAGCCTTGCCGAGCAATTTCTCCGGCATTATATCGGATATAGGCACCATTCACTCCGCACACTGCCAGGTAGTATACGTACGATGAAAAAAAAAAGGCACGTACCATAGTGGGGAGGGGGAAGAGGAGCCCGCTTTGTGACAGCGGTGATCCTGGATCTGAGCTACGCCTAGGGAGGGAGAAGGTAGAAATAAAAAAAGTGCAAACGTAACAGCAGATGGGACTCGCAACAAGAAAAATAAATAAAAAAAGCAAAAATAGGGAGACCCCCACTACTGTACCGCCTCCGCGAGCGCGGACAAACCCATCAATATTTTTTTCCTACTCGCACTACTACTATCAGCGGCGGCTGTGCGGTGACGCTTTTTCACCCGTCGGACAGTATCACCGATCGCCACTTGATGATCTACTGTAGATCTTTCAGCAGGGAAGATCTGTATGGCCTAGCTCACGGTACCGGGGTGGGAGCCGTACGATCTGCATGATCTAGCACATGTTTTCTGGGTTGGATCTGTACTCTTCATGTACAGATTCCGTACAACATATCTTGACGGCGGCTATAAGACCCATACGATTTTCATGATCTTTAGATGATTTATATGATCTATGTGATCTGTATGACCTATATTTTCTATATGATCTATATGATCTGTATTTTCTCTATGGTCTATATGATCTATATGATTGATATTATCTATATTATCTAGATGGTCAAATCATCTAGACGATCTAAATCATCTATAGTATCTATATCGTAATCTATATGATCTAGATAAATATCTATCTGTCGGCAGTGAGCAACAGCAGCAGTGGCACGAGTCGTGAACAAAAACAGCGTTACGGTTGCTCCGCGGTCACCACGTCCGGCATGCACTACGTATACTCACAGCGCGTGTGTCGGACGGCCCCGTGTGCTGCAGCTTCCCCTTCTCCCAGTCGTGCACCGCGAGACAGTGGTTTTCGTCCTGCCCCACGCTCGCTAGCAACGCCCCGTTCTCGCTGAAAGCCTGACAGAAGCAGGGCGAGGGTTCCACAAAGTGTTGGCGATGAAGTGAACGTGGTCGGCTGTTAATCGTGTACCAGGTATACATGTGTAAGGGGACAATTCGATGCGAGTCGACAAGGGAAGAAATAATAGCTGGAACCTTCCCGCGATGAAAAGGAAGGCGCGTGCGGTACGTCATAGGAAGGGGGAAGAAGATCCCACTTACTTCGACCCCGTATCTGCATTACGTCTAGGGAGGGAGGGAGAAGGACGAAGGAAAAGTGCGGAGATACCAAAATGGGTTGACAAAAAAAAAACATGCGTATAATTTTAGCAATATAGGGGGCGGGGGGGGGGGGGGGGGTAGTTCTTTGTTTTTTTTTTATTTTCCCGGGAATGGTGATGGGTGATGGACGTCGAAGCTTATCATCGTCATGTTTGACGTTGTCGGATGATGGCGATGACTCCGGTGCTACGATGTAGGTGGTCCTTTAACTTTGGCAAAAAAAACAGTATTCGGCTCGACGGAGCGTCGCATCCTTAACCCGTTGTCGTCGTTCGTTGGAATGTCATTCTTGTTTTTGGTTTTTCAGTTTTTTTTTGTTTTTTTTTTTCTTGGCCTTTTGTAATAACTTGAAAACGTCAGCCGTGAGGGAGTTCGACCCACTATCATTCAAGAAGTGGCCGATACTCATCTTTTGCAAGCTGCGTGATACTCCGGCAGTCGCTAGTTTTTTTTTAACTGTTTGAAGATACATGAATCCCGACTGATTCTACGATACCCCGCCCCCCCCCCCCCCGCCCCCAGAACCAGCTATTTCTTTAACGAATATTTCATGCCTGCTGGACACGAGGAAGGATGGCATGAAAACAATATATTTGAACATATATTGTCTTGTTAGCAAAGGATCATCGAACTACTACGGAGGACGATAGTAAATAGGACCAAATATTGTTAGTAAAAATAGATGAATATATAGGTTTTTGTGTCCACCATAGGTCCTATTTACTAGGGTCCCCCGTAATACTACATCGGGGTGGCAAGGGGCAACGTACTTCCGGAGATACGGCCAGGAGCTGGTTTCAAAACCGGCGATTTCGTTGGAGAAAAGATGAGGGGGCTGCCTTAGAACGACTCTCCCCTGTTTTTCTTCTGGCATTTTTTTTTTTTGCTTTTTTTTTTATCGCATACCTAATACCTAGACCGTGGGAGTTTTCATTAATTTCTTTAACTTCATTCATTTCATTCATCGGGGTTGTTGCACCTTCATTTATTTTCAAAAAATCGAGGGTCGCCTTTTCGAGGTCCGGGAGGCGTTTTATTGAAACGCGGTTTGTTATCTGATACTTGGTTTTCAGGCGTATTTTCGCGCATATATTGCAAAAACATCGCACCCGGCGGCCCTCCGGGGCTCCCATTAATAAGGGGGCAGTTTTTGTCGATTTTTTTTCGGGTGGCAATGAGGTCGTGTTGAGCCGCCTCCCCCGCAGTGCGCAATTAAGCTTTTTCCGCGTCCTGTGCTTTTCGTAGCGTAGACGCGTCGCATCTCTCTCGTGTCTTTGTTTTGGCAAGGCGCGTGTGGGCTTTTGGGGGCGGGTCGTCAACGTACTACAGAGGGCGTCTGGCCTTAAGAAACGCGAAGAAGTTGAGGCTCGTGTTGAATAGCAGCGCGCACGGGGAGGGCGCGGGGGGAGAAGGGGGAGGGTGGTTGTGCTCACCTCCTGTGCGGAAACCTTGCGTATTATTCGTTTTAGCTTTTTCTGGCAAACCTGGTTTACATACAATCTTTTTTTCATTTTAATGTTTTTTTCGGTGTCAACAACACCAACCTCACCAGCAAAGTCACAGCACGTCGGTGGAACCCCCTCAGGACTTTCATCGTCTGCATCGTCGCGGTATCCCACACGATGATCTTTGGCTCGGTCCCCACCTGAACGGGACAACCCACCACCGAACAGACCACAGCTTAGGACGAAGCACCCTACTTGAAAGAGAGGGTGGGCCAAAGTTTGTTTTCAAGGCGAGACGAACATGTGCGTTGCAGAAAGAAAGCCCGCAACAAGGCGGTCCAAGACTGGCGTGTGCTTACGATAGCGAGGTGTGCACCACTTTTTTTCTTAATACTACCCCTCAATTTGGGAGCTTAAGACCTCTCCCAAATACACACATCTTGAGAGAAAAATAAAAAATCTATGGCCTAGGTACACAACACGAGGACCATACAACAAAAAAATGGCCGATATATATATTTTTTTTCCGACGATAGGACTAGTAGGTTAAGGAGCCCCGTCATTCAGAAAGTGATTTCTCCAAAAAAAGGTATACCTCTATCATCGTAGCATGCCTCGACTACACACACTATCCTTTTTCAAAACAGCACCACGGCCTTTTTTTTTACGAGACAATATCACTTGGGAGTAGAAGAGGGAAAAGACGCTGCACTGCTTTGACGGTTAAGGCGGCTGGGTTTACCTAGTAGCGTCAGGAGAACAAAAAAAAAATGCGCCGTCAAGGGCGTGTTTTAGGACCGAGTGTTCCACACTAAAAAAGCTAGTAGTTTGGCGTCGGTCAGAACGAATTAAGGCAGATCTGCCGTCAAGGGTGCCGACCGAGTGTTCCACGCTAAAACCTAGTGTCAGTCAGGGGAAATTAAGGGAAATTTGCCGTCAAGGATGTCGCAGGGCCGAGCGTTCCACAATACAACCTAGTAGTCTGGCGTCGGTCAGGGTAAAAATTTAGGGATTTTTGCCGTCAAGGATGTCGTAGGACCGAGTGTTCCACACTAAAACCTAGTAGTTTGGCGTCGGTCATGGCAAACCAAGGAAAATCTGTCGTCAAGAGTTGTCGTAGGGACGAGTGTTCCACACTGAAACCCAGTTAGTTTGGCACCGGTCAAGCCAAACCAACGCAAATCTACCGTCAAGGGTGTATTACAAGGCCGAGCATTCTACACCAAAACCTAGTGGCTTGGCGTCCGTCAAGGCAACTTATTGAGGCAAACATGCCGTCAAGGGTGTCGTAGGACCGAGTGTTCCACACTAAAACCTAGTAGTTTGGCGTCGGTCATGTCAAACCAAGGAAAATCTGCCGTCAAGAGTTGTCGTAGGGACGAGTGTTCCACACTGAAACCCAGGTACTTTGGCACCGGTCAAGCCAAACCAACGCAAATCTGCCGTCAAGGGTGTATTACAAGGCCGAGCATTCTACACTAAAACCTAGTAGCTTGGCGTCCGTCAAGGCAACTTATTGAGGCAAGCATGCCGTCAAGGGTGTCGTAGGACCGAGTGTTCCACACTAAAACCGAGTAGTTTGGCGTCGGTCATGTCAAACCAAGGAAAATCTGCCGTCAAGAGTTGTCGTAGGGACGAGTGTTCCACACTGAAACCGCACCGGTCAAGCCAAACCAACGCAAATCTACCGTCAAGGGTGTATTACAAGGCCGAGCATTCTACACTAAAACCTAGTAGCTTGGCGTCCGTCAAGGCAACTTATTGAGGTAAGCATGCCGTCAAGGGCGTCGTAGGGCATAATATTCCACACTGAAACCTAGTAGTTTCGCGTCGGTCAAGGGTTGAAAGTACTAGCCCTCATCATTGCGAGAAAACAATAACGTACTACATGTAGGTCTTCTTGGTTCAGAATATGTGGTTGAAAATTTTACACTGATTGCGGCAGCATGGCAGCGTTTGGCTGATCGCGTGAATGACAACAACACCAAATGAAGACACAGCACGGGACGGTGCTGTGGCAGACTGGTCAAAACACGCAAACGGATAGTGCGTTGTTGCCAGTAGCCGGCCAGCAATTCCTGGGACCGGTGTTCGTGATTCCGCATATGCCTTCCTCACGTTTTGGAGCAGCCATAGATTTTATTCTCGAGGACAGTGAGAAACGGCACGGCCACGCATATCTTTGGCGCCGCATTAAAATGAAATTTGTTGTCTCACCTCCCCTGTCGCCGCTATTTTTCCGGATGGATGCATGGCGAAGCTGCAGATGTCGTCCGTATGGTCGAGGTTAAACTTTTGCCGGTGGTCAGTCGAGTTGTAGCTCACACACGCTCGACACGCAGGGTACACCACCTGTGAGCACGCATGATTTTCGGCGAGCAAGGGGTGTGGCGCAGCGGGAGCCGGCTGCTGTGTTTACCCGACTTAGACGCATGCAGCAGTGGGGGTTGCACCGGTTTGTTTCTGACAGAGTATTTCACGGGTCAAGTTCCTCGTGTAGTAGCATTAGGAGCAAATATAGACCTAGGGGCCAACTGCCGCTATGCACGGGAGTCTCCGGCTCTGTAACGGTCACCCACAAAAGGGTAGCTTGGATGTTACATCCCTGTGATATTGTTTTCTTGCTGTCCCGCTCGCACCTTCTGACAGAAGGGGGGGCGGAGGTCGTTCGGTCAGGCAGGCGATGACGCCTGCCAGCTACAAATGAGACAGCTAAAATCATAACGCCACAACGGGGTAGAGGGGACGCCATAACACTTGTCGCGGGTCGGGTCGGGTCGGGTCAAGGCGTCCCGACCCGGCCCGAAATTTCCTGACCTGACCCGTGATATTTGGAAAACACCTGACCCGACCCGACCCGACCCGACCCGTGAGACCCCCTGACCCGATCCGACTCGACCCGCGAGAGTTTAAACACCTCCTGACCCGGCCTGCGGGTCGGATAGTGACCCGGTGAAATGCCCTGGTTTTCTGGGGCTTTCGTTTTTCACTTGAGATTACCTGATCTGACCCGTGATATTCATTTTTTTTCCAAGACCCGACCCTACAAGTGACACTCCTTGACCCGATTGGCCCAATCCGACTCGACCCTCGCGAGAGTTTAGACACCTCTTCATCCGGCCTGCGGGTCGGATAATGGCCCGGTGAAAGGCCCTGGGTTCGGGGGCTCTCGTCCTCCACTTGAGGCGCTCTGCATTATACCCCAAAGCTGATTTTGTCAAGCAGCGAAAGGGCAACTCGATGAGTAAACCCCACGTCCTACATACTAGAGCAGGTACAGTCTAAACCATGAAACTCGTTTTAGCTATGAATAGTCGGTGCTACTTGCCCGGGTTACTTGTGGTAGCTAACTTGTTTTTTTGTTACTTTCAACATCTTTTTTTTCGCGCCAAGTCAAGTGCGTACCTCTGGTAATATCTCATACGGTCCGTGCACAACAATTTGTCCATTCACGTTTTGTGCGATAACTTTTTTTTGATAAAGAATTGAAACGTGAAACTTAGATGGCCGTGACCGCCTCGTCGAGATACGTCGATAGCTGCAGAGTTTTTTTTTTTTGGCGATATGCAACATTTTCGCCAAGAATCAGACACGGAACCCCCTAATAACAGCCACATACCCCCTGGCATTCACGGAACCTTTTTTTTTTTTTTTTTTTATCCTCCGGCGGATGGGGAAAAATAAAGCTTTAGCTCACCACACTTCCGCGTATTTTCATACGCGTCGTGTGTGAACCCCCTTGCGGTGCCCCCGAAACACCCCTCACCCTCTACATGTGTATTATATTGTACCTGCCTTGGACGTACCAGCGCGTCTACATTTGGATATATACTCCGGGAGAAGTATATACTATACGGAGTACCACAATACGTGTGTACAGTACTATAGTTAACACGCAGAATATATTATACATGTGTACAGTTATATACCACGCAGAACGCCTGGATCGAAAACACCCTCGAACAGCAAACACACCAAATGGTGCATTGACAATCCAAGACAATCCTATAATATGGGAGTGCTGAAAAAAAATTGAAGACCAACCCGAAAATAACGGAAACACGCACAAGGCGCACAACACACCCGGCAACGCTGTTCGAAGGCAAAGGTTTGTACACACGCAGACACACACACATCACGATGCAGCGTTCTCGGCCTCCTTCTCCTGCTCCTCCTTCTCCTTGGCGAGCTTCTTCTTCTTCCACTTCTTGAATACCCTTTTCGCCCTCCTGACGGAGAAGGTTCGGCATTCCTGCGAAGCCGCCGACGCCTGCGCTGCCGCGGCGTCCTTTTCAGCTTGTGTCTTGCGCCCCCCCGTGGCCTCCACGACGGCATCCCCTCTCTGGGTGGCTTCTCGGTGCGTGTTCCACTCCTTGAGTTCGCGGTCCTTGAGGTAGTCCACCATCCCGTCGTCGTACGCTTCAATGTAGAGCCACACCACCCTACTCCAGGCGCGGATGTGTTCCAACGGCACGCCACTATGGTACGGCACAACAAAATGTGGAATATCTCGAGAACCAGAGTTTTCCCAGGAAAAACAAAAAAATTCCCACCTGGACATTGATGAGAGGAATCGTTTGCCGCACTCTATTTTGAAATCGGTTGGTTAGTTATCTCGCTAAAAACGAAACAAGTTGACCCTCTAGATCGAGTTTTTCCGCGATATCTCGGTCAATTTACAATATTTTTTCAAAAAAAAAAAACCTCACCTGTGGAATTCCGAGATCTGTCCAAATCCGTTGAGTTTTTTGGAATCGGCAAAGAACACCGCCCTGGATAAACGAAACAAGTTTTTCCGGTTTATTGTGGATAAAAAACCAAGGAAAAAAAAAAAAAAAAACTCTCCGCCACGCTCTGCGCCTGAGAACAGGGCGTTTGCCGGTATTTTCAGAATTCCGAACGGCCACCTGTGTGCAGAGAAAAGTTGTCATTTGTGGCCGGGAAAAAAATGGATTCTTTGTTGTGCACGGACCATAGGAACTTCTGTGTTTCCCTTTTTCAACTTGCGACACCCCCCCCCCCGGAGATTTGAAGCCTACCACATCCCGAAGGAAAACCTTGTAAAACGAACAATGATGCTTTGCAAAAACTGTAACACCAACAACAATGCAGAGCTCTTGGTCCAAGGGTGTGTTCGGTACGGTACGTACCGAGGCGTACCGCCGGTATATACCGCCGGTATTACCGGTACTGGACTCTTCTTTAAGTTCGGTACGACATCAGTACCGGCACCGGACACTTCGGTGAGTTCGGTACGACATCAATACCGATACCGCAAACTTTGGTAAGTTCGGTACGACATCAACACCGGTACCGGCGGTACCGGTACACACTTTTGTACCGGTGCCGGACACTTCGGTAGGTTCGGTACACCTCCAATACCGGTACCGGACACTTCGGTAAGCTCGACACAACATCAATACCGGTACCGGACACTTCGGTAAGTTCGGCACGACACCCGTACCGGTACCGAGAATACCGGTACCGTACCGAGCACACCCTTGGTTTATTTCGTTGAAGAGCTCCATCAAGCAAGACATTTTTTGACCAAAACGTGTACCTCTATCGAAGCGTGTGTCAGGCGAACAGCGGCGGGAGTTGTTTTAGTTTTGGTTCGATTTAGGCGAAGTTGTGGCGGGAGTTGATTGTTCTCATCGCCATGGTAATAGCGTAGACGAACCCGCGCCCATCGCTACGCCTCTACTAAATGCGCAAGTAGCGTCCCATCAAAACACGCGCAGACGCGTCGCGACACTTTTGATGCTAGTGGACCAAACCCACCCCCCTACTCATGCTGCGGTATCCCAACCCGACCCGACCCAACCCAACCCAACCAACCAGACCGAACCCAACCCAACCCAGCCCGCGCATAGCATTCCAAGATCTGACGCTGTGAATCCACGCCTACCTCGCCCCTAGCGCTGTACCGCACGTTGTTACGACACGAGGAACCGTCGTACCCATGAATCCATTGCAAAGAAGCGCCAATGTCTGGTGGTGTCTTGTCGACCGCCTGGCAAATGGCCCATACGACATCATACAAAAAAAGGTGCGCAAAGCAAGGGGATCGGTAAACAAACGCAGGACAACAACATGTCCGCGTCTATCAGCATCAGGTTTAATTTAAAACACACACGCACAAAGCAAGGGGTATCAGCAAACAGACGCAGGATACCACGGCCGCCGCCATCAGGATCAAGATTATTTAAACAAAAGACAAAAAACACGCACAGAGCAAAGAGAGATCAGCAAAACAAACGCAGGAGAACACATGTCCGCATCTATCAGAGCATCGGGGAAAATGTCTAACCCATCCACGGGTGCATCCGTTACACCTGTACATTATTTTAAACCACGTGGCAGAGAGGGTGCTCTTGAGCACGCTCTTGTCATTCTCTCCGCCACAATAAGCTGGAACTGCGTGCTACGATATGAGTAGCATTTGTTTGGCTATCGATGTACCAGGTAATATTTTCTGAACGACGGTTTACATTGAACCCAAAATCGTGTGAACGTCATTCTTGTTGACCAAGGCGAGCGGTAGGGCAGATGCTAATACCACCATTTCGCACTACCCCTGTTTTTGCGCTGCCGGGTCTTTTACCAATCGCACGAGTGACTTCCGTACCTCGCTGACAAAATAATACCTTAGGCGATTTTTTTTTGACGCAAGCATGGCTTACCGTTCCATTGATGATTCATAATCGCAGATTTAAGAAAAAAAAAAAAAAAAAACGCCAAGAACGCCGCAGCAGCGTGGCTTACCGTTCCAATGCGGATTCATAATCGCAGATTTAAGAAAAAAAAATGAAAAAAAAAAAGCGTCAAGAACGCCGCAGCAGCGTGGCTTACCGTTCCATTGCGGAATCATAATCGCAGATTTAAGAAAGGAAAACCCAGCAAGACCGCTAAGAACGCAGAAGGACAGGGGGGTGGGGGGGGGGGGGGGGGATGGATCCCTCGCGCGAGTGACCACCGAGCCAATGCGACAAGAAAAAAAGAAAAAAAAATAAAAAAAAAGAAAAAAAATAACCCCTCTACGATAGATGTGCGCACCACGTTTCGTTCTGAGGACCCTAAGAAGACCTGTGCGAAGAACCGCTTTGGAGAAAAAACAAAACTGCCTCGCGTACGAGAGACCGCGGATGAAAGATCTCCTTACGGCCTTAGTTTAGGCACGCGACGAAAATGATCATATATATGCAGAAAAAAAAAACATGGCTCAATTTTTTTTCCGACGAATTCGAGTTAAGAATCCCCCGGTCATTCAGAAGCCGTTTAACCCTTTTAGCACCGCACTCCCGACATGGGGACAAAACACTTGGATTTAGAGTAGGAAAAAAATGAGGTTGGGAATGGGTCAAGACCAAAAAAAAAAAAGGTGGTGTAACTTAATGCCTCTGTCGTAGCACGCGTCGCCTGCCGGTCATGAGGTCGTTCGCTCGTTGGGGGTGGTTGCACGTCCATTATTTTCTCGTCGTCAGGTTTTCGGCGCGGCATAATGATAATAACAACAAAACTATCCCCAAGTGTTATAAGGCTTAGTTTGGGTAAGCTGTTATTGGTTAACCTTTCGCAAGCAAGTGGTCAAACGGACCTAACACCTCCACTAATACCTGAACAAATGGCGTCGTCGGCAGGACCATGGTTTTCTCGGGGTCGTGGGTTTTAAATCCCACCATCCACCATAATAAACTTTTTCAGACTTTCCCCATGTCGAACTTGAAAATACTCTCCCCGGTATATACCCAGGAAATGAAACCGCTTGGATATTGACAGGTCCGCCCGTATATCCGGCCGACCTGCTATCCCGCCGTTTCAGGGTGGGAGAGTGTTATAAGGCTTGGTTTCGTAATCTACTGGTTAACCTTTTGCAAGTGGTCAAACGGGCTAATACCCCACTAATACCTTAACACAAGCTAGAAGAGGCTCAGACATAAAATGGCGCACCTCTGCCCTAGCAGGGCCCCTAGCCCCCCTTTGCAACTCCACCGGCGTGTTTGGACACAAACTACTTGGAGTTCGAGGGTGAGCTTATTTTTTTTTGCTGCAGGTTCTTAACTTGATATTTTCGAGAGAGTAATGGAAGTTGCCACCCTATGCCTTACGTATTGCAAAAAATGAAAAAAAAAAATGAAAAAAAAATGAAAAACGATTTGGGGGTGGAGGAATCCCGGCACAAAAAATCATGAATATACGGTATTTTTAGCCCCCCAAAATGCTGCTGTTAAGGAATTAGTGGGGTATTAGTCCGTTTGACCACTTACTTGCAAAGCGTTAACCAATAATAGCTTACCCGAACTAAGCCTTTTAACACTCTCCCCCCCTAAAACGGCGGGATAGCAGGTCGGCCGGATATACGGGCGGACCTGTCAGTATCCAGGCGGTTTCATTTTCCTGGGTGTACCGGCGAGAGTATTTTTCAAGTTCGACATGGGGAAAGTCTGAAAAAGTTTATTATGGTAGATGGTGGGATTTAAAACCCACGACCCCAAGAAAACCATGCGCCGGATGACCCGATCTGACCCGCGAGAATTGACCCGACCCATGAAAAGCGATGAAAAAGAGGTGCGTACTTCCTGTCGTGGCACGGGTCCACGGGGAAAAAATAAACTGATTTCACATCACCTTGCCGCTGAAGGCAGAAGGCACCAGGCTTTTCACGGTTTCCATCCACGGCGGCGTGTTTTTGGCGTCGGCGGGGGCGTCTGGTTCGTTCTCGCGGAACATGAAGGTGTCGTTCTCCGCTATCGCGCTCTCTCGCAGGGTTCGCTTTGGGAACTGGCCTTCGCTGCAAAGGGTATGGTGAAGGTTGCGACGAAACATGAGACAAATTTGAGTTGTTGTTGTTGTTGTTGTTGTTGTTGTTGTTGTTGTTGTTGTTGTTGTTGTTGTTGTTGTTGTTGTTGTTGTTGTTGTTGTTGTTGTTGTTGTTGTTGTTGTTGTTGTTGTTGTTGTTGTTGTTGTTGTTGTTGTTGTTGTTGTTGTTGTTGTTGTTGTTGTTGCTGTTGTTGTTGTTGTTGTTGTTGTTGTTGTTGTTGTTGTTGTTGTTGTTGTTGTTGTTGTTGTTGTTGTTGTTATCGTTGCTGCTGCTGCTGTTGTTGTTGCTCTTACTGTCGTTGTTGATAGTATTACGTTTGCCATCCCACAACGTGCCTCAATCGAACAAAATTACGAAGAAACAACAGCGCAGAAAAGACGCGAAAAAGAACGACATACACCAAAACCGAGTGACGAAAAAAAAAAAAAACACAAAACGCGAACGCCAAAATGCTCCCGCATCTCGTCCGTCAGACAGCGACTGAGCCTCCCCCTCTCTAGCATCTCCAACGAAGTCTCAACCAAAAAGTACTATTATTATGTTTGCCCTTTTACGGCATCGTCATAGCGGGCGGGGGGAGGGGGATGATGACATTTAAATACAGTAGGGGTTCTCCAATAAGGCGGCCTGATTAGTTCGGGCGGTATTGTATTGGAATGCTCGACCAATGGCCCGACGCTTGGTTACTTTTTCGCGTCTTGGTTGTTTCTCATTCACCGTCCAACCGGTGGCCCCACGTCAGCTCTTCATATCCAACGTAGCGGACTCTGACGTTCTTTTAGGCAGTGTTTCTTCATTTCTTCCTCATCGTCCGGCAAATGGACCAACTACCCGCCCCTTCGGAACTACGCTTCAGGCTGTAAACTCGTCTGGCCTTCACAGCGTGACACGTGTTCCCTTCTTCTCTTCTGACTTGGTTTCCGGAAGGCTGAAGGGCCGTTGGTGGTATGGATCCGGTTAATTGGGGGGTAGCTAAAGAGCTGGGTCGGGAGCGATAAACCGTGGGTTTGTTGTGGTTGGGGAAATACGGAAAAGTCGTCGTTGGCCAGGGCACGCTGGTGGGTAAACTGAAAAGCTGGCCGGGAGGTACCGTTGGTGGCCTGGTATAGGCGGGGTGGTTCGGGCCAGGGTGGCCGTGAAAAGGGGGCGATAGGGGCTCCAACGTTTGTCGAAAGGAGAACTAACCAGACCGTGAGAAGGAGGGCGGCTGCTATCTCCAGATGGTCGGCGGTGTCGGGGACAGATCGGTGACGATGTCGAGGGAGCCAACCCGACAGTTCTATCATAGGGTTGAATATTTTGCAATGAGGCATTTAAGCCTCATAATCACGAGGTGTGGGGGAATCTATAGCCTCGTTTTCGTTTGTTTCGAATAGCCGCATCTTCGATCCCTTTTCCAATTCTGAATGTTTTGTTGAAATCCTTTGGTTGCCAGGTGATCTGCATCTACGACTATTCAGGGTGGCCTAGTGTAATGGAGTGCCCTCCGTAGAAGGATAGTTTATAGATTCGACGTGAAAGCATGTCATGGTTGAGGTGAAACCACGTGACATCAGATGTCACATTCACGTCAAGGCCATCATACATGGGCGATAATGTAGGTGACGATGATGGGACAAGCATGATGCCCCTCATCTCACTGCCTGCTCTACTTGCTCTACCTGCGCTACCCTGCGCTACCGTGCCAACGCCTGTAAATGTCTGTTTTTTAGTATCCTCTTTATGGAAATAATGCAAATAAGCTATTGAGTCTATCCAGCGAGCCATGAGAAGAGATCAAACAAGGGCACCGGAACCCATGAGGAGCACGCTTCCCAACACCGACCAACTACGCATCCCCCACTTGGAGTACCACTACGGTATCCCGATATAAGGCAGTCAAGATATCTTGGCACCATTGGCACGACTGGAGAATTCCACTCACAACCTGGAGTGAAGAAGGCGGCTTCCCCCTACAAGGCGGTCATAGTGCTCTCGCATACCACCGCCTTACTCCTTATCGTAACACGCATGCTATGATAGGAGTACAGTGGGGGTCCCTCAATAAGGCGGTCTGAATAAGGCGGTATCCCTGTATAAGGAGGTCAAAATCGCTTGGCACGTTGGCATGACCGAGGAATCGCACTCATAACCTGGAATGAGTTAGGCGGATTCCCTCTATAAGGCGGTCATAGTGCCTCTTGCACACCACCGCTGTACTAGGGGGACTCCTATATTGTGCTGTAGTCCATACCATTTCAAGAAATTCATTAATATTTATGGTAGATGCATCATATAACGGTGGGGGGGGGGTTCTTGCAGGTTTCTCTACTAGGCAGGTTCCGCGTTGGTCATTCACTTGTCTTAGAGCTCTTGTATTAATCCACCTAGCCACGGATAGAACTGCGTCGTGGGTCGCGCTGTGCGCGCTGCTAAATTCGTAGGATCCTTCTCATACACGTACACGCCTTCAAACGCATGTGAAACCCCTTTTTACCCCAATACCCATATCCCCACGTCCTACCGTTAGACCCTACGCCTTTGCTGGGCTGCCGGGATAATGCCGTAGCAGGGTGGTGACATTCATTTTTTTTTCATACTGACTGTTTCGATCCATTTTTTTTTTTTTTTTGTCGTAGAGGGAAGCGGTATATGTATGCAAGAAGCATGGTGAGATTTAATCAATGTCGATCACTCCGAAACATTTTCCCAGAAAGCATTTACTGACGTGGAGGAAAAGCGGCAATGATAGGGCACAACCCGGTGACCTGTCCCATGGCCTTGAAACAGATCTCGAATAATCGCGAAACACCCGAAATAGTAGGATCCAACGACGAATGGAGAACTACTGCAGATAAAGCTAAAGCCCCGGATGTAGGCATAGGAGAGAGTTAGGCCCAGTGCACAGGGGTTTCCTTTTGTTTCCGTGGCTTTCTTTTTACTGGGGATGTTTTGAGTGTGATCAACGTTGAAGGAAGCTCATACTACGTTGCATATCATCGGACGGCTAGCGCGACAATGATGAAGAGTTTAGACTTAGCTCATGGGTTTGCTGTTGCTTCCGTGCCTTCCGTGTGGCTTTCTTATTTCGGGAATGTTGTGAGTGTGATCAACGCTGAAGCTCACACTATGCTGCACATCGTCGGATGACAAGCACAAGAATCAGGATAAGAATTAGACTTAGAGCATGGGTTTTCTTTATCTTCCGTGGCTTTCTTCTTTGGGGAATATTATGAGTGTGATCAACGTTGAGCGAAGCTCAAACTATTCTGCACGTTATCTTATCGGACGACAAGTATAAGAATAATAATACAAATTTAGACTTAGTGCATGGGTTTCCTTTTGCTTCCGTCTGGCTTTCTTCTTTCAGGAATGTTATGCTTACTATCAACGTTGAACGAAGCTCATACTACTGCACATTGTCGGATGGAGAGCACAACAACGACAACAACAACAACAACAACAACAACAACAACATCAACAACAACAACAACAACAATAGTATTGGCCAAAACTTGCTACGAGTAGGGGGGCACCCGGTTTGAGAGCTCCTTGGAACGGGCCAGTGCGACCGCTCATTTTGCCCCCAGTACCGCCTCTTATCTCAAGAGTTTGGGTATCATACTTCGCACACCTTTTATTAATAGTATCGGCGTGAGAGTCGTACGTATTTTATGGTATGAAAGCTGCCGTAGGGCATTCGTTGCAAGGCGTGACAAGCCGATTTTTGACCGCTCTAAAGTCCGTCTTCTCTTATTGTTGTGCACGACCTTTCAGTCTAGCACCCTGTCGCGCTTCGTACGCGTCGCGTTACGTGTCTGAGATTGGGTCATCGCCAAAGGGCAATATAACAAAACTTGCCGTCGGATTTCCTTGTCGTCCTCCGCAAGAGCGCCGGTTTCTCCATCCACCCCGTCCCTCTCATTCGGGACCGGGCCATCTTCCGAGGGGTCGTCGAAGAAGTCCAGCCACGATCTAATCTCCGGCTGCTCTTGGCAAAAGTCCACCACGTCCCGAATCTAGTCGGGGCGTGCGTATACCCGACGATAGGAATACGAGAGCGTTAGGAGCAAATACATTGGTGGAGCAATTGGCCAGTTCTTAAGTTGCCAAGGGTGAGACACAGAGCGCATTTTATTACCGAGGCACGAAAAAAAATGCAAGGTGTACACGTACGGACGGAAGAAGTTTGGCCCAAAACCTGTCAAAGGTCAACGCGGGGTTAAGTGTACGTGACAATAAATGGGCAGCCTTGAGACACACCTTGCCTAGTTCGTAGCTGCAGATTCTGCGAGCGAAAAGCACGGCAGTCTCCAAGCAGAGTCAATGCTACAGGGCCCAAGGTATGACACCAACTAACTAGTTTGAGTTAATTGTCTGTTTTTAGGATTGATCATATTATTGGCGTTGGGATGGGGGAGGGATATTATTGGTGTTGGGATGGGGGAGGGTGCATCCACATCGTGCACCTTCCGATGAATCACCGAAAAAAATCGAGCCATGATCTGATCCCCGTTCGCTCTTGGCAGAAGTCGATCACGTTCCGGATCTGATCGGTGCGTGCGTACCAAATATTACTATGTCGTAGGTATGGAGATTTGGTGAGATTCTATTCATGACGAAATCTACGTACGGCAGGGGGCGGGGGCAAGTTCGGGGTATTATCATTTATTTGTTTTCTCGTTTTTGCAGAGGGTCGGGTAAACTCGCGCGAGTGACCCACCTGTTCCCTTTGCGGTCTTACGCTCCCGTGCTGTTTCAATTTTTCGACTATGAATCCACCATTGGACCGGTTGTCTATAGTGCTTCGCCAAAACAACCGCCTAAAGTATTTTTCGTCAGTGACGTGCAGAGTCACTTGTGCGAGCGACTCAAATCCAACAGTAGAAAAGGAGGTGCCCCCCCCATTGTAGCCTGCATTTCATATACCTGGTAGAGAAGATGCCTTAAATAGCCTTTTTAGGTGGTAAAAATCATGAGACCCCGGGCTTGAACGTGGAAATCAGTGGCGCGGGGGGGGGGGGGGGTGAATATGTGGTGGTACCTAGGAAGTTGACGTGCAAATCGCCTTGCTCGAACGATATGACAAGGTGGCACACACGCACACGCATACATACATGCCGATGGTCGAAAGGGGCCAAGACCACGTCGGTACACATGCTAGCAGTTGTGCCGCGTGGTAGTGCACATCGACCTTCGAATCGGTCCGACTCCCTGCCGTCGCCCGAGCGAACGCGTGCACTTCGCGTGTGTGCTATGGCCTCGCTCAAACTGTGCGGGTGTGGCGAATAGATCACTGCTGTAACAACCAAAATTACACCCGCTTTCTCGGCGTTTTGTATCATGCTGTTTTTTTTATAATTATTATTAAACTAGTCATGCCACTTGCTAGGAGTAGAAGAGAGCGGTAAATCAAAACAGTCGTGTACCTCACCTCTGCTGACCTTGAACAGGCCAGGTGCCTGCCGTCGTTCGAAGGCATGTAGCGAGACGAGTTATCCCTCGGCAGGAGTTGGTACGTTTTTCTGGCCGTTTGAGCTTGTCAAGCGAGGAGCTTCGGGCTAGTCTGATCATTTTACCGGTATCTAATTATATACAACAATACGCGCGATCGGAGTATCACACACAGCTTGCAAAGATGAGTTTCGACAAATTCTTCGATCTCACAGCTGGAGTGCATTTTTATTTTTACATAATATTGTGTATCATTATATCATGTAGAATATATATTATACATATTATATATATTGTAATAGGGCATGGAAGTATTGGTGCGGGTGCGCGCGAGCGGATGTCTTCGCAGTCATGTTTCGGGCGAGAAGAAAATCGAACTCTTCCTCGTGCTTTTTTTAGGAGCTCAGAAACACTTCTTCGTCCCCTACCGCTAGCGTGGGATGGCTCCGTACCCTTCTTTATGATACTAACACAATAAGGGTATCAGGTGAAAAAAAATCTCGAGACTCCTCACGCGCGAAAGGCTTTGCGTATACCTCACCCACCAGCCGAAGTTGGGAAGAAGCAAGATAAGCTAGAGAACATCCCGACACACAACCCCACGGGACTGTCAAGGTAGTAGCAAGAATCTAACGAACAACATGGCACGAAATGCGCGTCTCGTGTCCAAAAGCATCGCGTAGCTTGATACTTGAAGAGCAAGCTCTCCGCCAATGATACGAAAAGGCCGTGGGCCCGAAGGCGCAACCCACGCAGTAGCACGGCTCATTGGCAGGATAGCGCTTGCTTCGTACCTTGACCTTGAACCGATCAGGTCCCTGCCGCCGCTCGAACGCGTGTATCGCTGCCGCTTCGAACTCGTTGTCTCGCGGGCAAGACTTCAACCCACCGGCTCCCTCCAGCTTGCACATGCCGGTGACCGTGCTCTTGAAGGCAAGGGTTATCTCGTCGATCGTCAGACGCCCGGAGCCGTCGAAGTCGTAACACCCCAGCACGAACTCCAGCGTGTCGGCAACGCTCATACCTTTTGTGGTACACGGACGGTTTGGTTTTCGATGTGGTACGCGCGGCGGGGCGGGATCGGGGGGGGGGCGTACTGTTTTGTTGCCTTAATCTACGGGGGGGGGGAGCGGGAGTGTTTGTAGCATCCTGGCACAAAACTACAGCGTGTCGGCAACGCTCATATTTTCTTGCGGTTGTCGTATGGGATGGTTTGTTTTTGGTGGAGTGCACGGGGCGGGGGGGGGGCGGGGGGGGGGGGGTACTAGGTATCTTGCATGGTCGTTGTCAAGGGGCGGGGGGTTATTTATAGCGTCCTAGCACCAACTCCAGCGTGTCCGCAATGCTCATACCTTTCGCGGCCAATCGTCGTGCACGATATTGTGTTTTTTCATGGAGATTATATCGGGCGGGGGAGCGGGGGGAGGGTCGGGAGGTATTTGTAGGATCCCCTGGTTTTCTTCTTGTTGGGAGTATTTGTGAGTGGCCATTCTTTAGAGCGTCAGGGTCATCTCGCCGATCGTGAAACGCCCAGATCTATCGCAGTCGTAGCATCCTAGCGCAAACTCCGGCGTATCTGCAACGCTCATACCTTTCGGCATTTATCGCGTGGAATGGTTTGGTTTTGTCCGGCTTTCCATGGGGTATACCCGGGGAGGCGGGAACACCGTTGCGGCTGCACACCGTAGACCGGACAGTAATTTCCATGGTGCCACTCTATTCAGAAGCCTGCCGGAGGAGCACGCCATGGCTTGTCGTGAAACGTATCCATGTGAATGCCGAGACTCTCGTCGTATATGCAGTTTTAAACTGCAGTAGACCGAACAGCATTTCGTCTTCGAATCGATGCAACTTGACGACCAATGGGAACCTGATCCTTCTGCTCGATAAAAATGAAGGAAATGATACCGGGGGGGGGGGGGGGGGAGAATGGACGGTCTTTGTGACCCACGGCTTGCCCAAAGAAGGTCGGTGAAAGAAAACCCTCGTATTAGTACGCGTTGGACACATGCAACAATAGAGGCAGCACGTTTCGTCTGAAGTGCTTTCTGGACGCCAGGGCTCCTTAACGCCGGTCGCCCCGGTGGCGTATCAGGCTATCCTCGAGCCTGGTATAGGCCAGTTTCGTGAGTTCGAATTCCCCCGAGTGCACACTCGTATAAATTCGTGGGGACTTTTTCTTGCGCACAAATTGACTTGCGGAAAGCGCGAGAGCGTGAGTTAGCAACACTAGATGAAAAATCGACGAGCAGGGCGATTGCTGAACCCTATGCGCGATAAAAATTGAAGGCAAGAACCGGGGGGTAAAAGCGACGACACCTGTGACCCCACGGCTTGTTCAGAAGCTGGAGAGTAGATGTGTGCGAAAAAAAAAAAAAAAAAACGCAAAATCGTCGGCAACAGGCCATTTTTTTTTTGCATGCCTCTCGTTGTGTACCCGGGCCATGGGATTTTTCATCCGCGACAAAGCAGGTTTAGTTTTCTCCTCAAAATCAGTTTTTGCCTTATAGAGATGGATCTTAAGCTCCCAAACTGGGGAACTTCAGAGAAAAAGAGAGAACACCTCTATCGTGGCGGTAAAAGTGTAATGTTCACCACGCGAGCCTACCTGAGGCGCTGCACGCCGTGACTTTTGATGAGACATTCCTCACTATTATTTGTTTTGCCCTCCGACAATATAACGACTTTCACTCGTGTAAACCCTAGCACCCTTGTCATTATATACAGCATCAAGCTGCAGTGAATAAACTCCGTACGAGCGTGCCTCTACTCTAGTGCTAGTTGTCGGGGTGATTTGTTTGTGCGTTGGAGCGAAATATACCCGGGGGGGTCTCGATAGTGCCGGTGTGTGCCAGCCCAATACGACGGCACTATCCAGGGCACCGGCACTATTGGGGAATAGGGTTACCATATTCAGTTCCAGTAGTGTCCACCAATTCCACCGGAACTATAGAGGGCAGTGGCACTATTTAACCAGCATTATATTGAGAGCCCCCCACTGCAGCGTAAGTTTCCACATTCAAAGGAAACGACGCAGTACTCCATTTCCTACGATACCGCTCCACCACACGTAGCTTACCTGAGGAGCACGCCATGGCCCCGACGAACTCTATGGCGTCGATCAACCCGTTCTTGTCGGTGTCCAAGAGCTTGAATAGGGCTGTTGACCGCTGAAAATTGCGAAGACCCCATAAAGACGGAAAAGGGAAGGGGAGCGTGCTGAATTTTTGCTTGCCTTAGTCATTTGACCGTTGATTGGCCACGCATTCCTTTCGAGACGGATCACGGTTCCTACTCCGACTAGAGTCACCTCCAACATTTGGGCGATCATCACGTTTCTCCCATGTACTGCTTAATGCGTTTGAGGGGTTGGAAATCGATAGGGGAGAGGGGGGGGGCGGCGTAATCATCGTAATGCGCGTGGGCGTAGTCCGTACCAGGTAGGACCATGGACCTTCGCATCCATATACTGCCTGGATGGAGCACGTCGGGTATTCTTTCACAGACCGGGTAGACATTGCGCGCACCACGCGCAAAGCGCCTTGAGGTAATCGGCAAGCCGCATGAAGGTTGGGCTGTATCCTGTCAAGAGCCACTTGTGAGGTGGACTTCCGCACCTTGTGCACACTTTCTTCACGTATGGAGGACAGCTTCGAATGTGTTGATTTGTTTTCTGGTGTGGCGACTTCCAGAGACGGCAATGGGGATACGATGTGACCGCCTCGAGACGGAGCACCGTTCCTCCTCCTATTTAATAACAGAGACAGAGCTCCAACACTTCGGGCGCCCAGTACGTTTCTTCCATGATTACATTCAAATATGTTGCTTATCTTATCTGTTTCCTCGTTGGCCGTTTGTGGTGAACAAATATCTCCTAGGATAGCGACCATTTTCTCGCTACTATCTAATGCGCCAAACTTCTCCATGTAACACCCGTCTACTTTTTTTTTTCATCTTCCTCTAAACGCATTTCGTTCCTCCTTGGACGGTTCACATTCTCCAACTACGTGGTTTTTTTTTTTGTCTGCGTTGCCACAAAGGCAGTCCTGTGTACCGCATTCCTCCTCCACCCACCTACTGGCTTACCCTTTTGGCAGGTCCAGGTCCCCTACACGAGAACGAAGTTGCAGCGTTTTCGCGTAGTCCATTGGGCCGTGCAAATACGTTTTCATTCCCATCTCTTCTTGTAACCCCCCGTATATCTCTAAATGTTCCCCCTTGTTCACCTTCTTTCTTAGCGCTAGACTTTACCCGACTTCTATCCCCTATTAAACGTTTGGCTTGTACCCCCCAAGCGTGTCTTTGGACAGGACCTCTTCTTGGTTTTTTCCTAGGCCCTTCCAGAAGTGTTCGACTACGCTATCCCAACCTTACTCTAGCTCGCCCTTTTGTTGCTTTCTCTCGTACAGCCTTATCAGCTGTCGCTGACAACCTCTTTCTTGGCGTATTCCTTACTTTGTATTGCCATTTCGATTTTCTCTTTTGTCTCTTTATTTTTTTTTAAATGGGTACATTCGCATTTCTGCTCCTCTTAATGCTGTTGTTGTTACTCGTCGCACTTGGTCATCCTAGTACCTTTTTGGCTGCTGTCATGCTGGTCATCCTAGTACCTTTTTGGCTGCTGTCATGCTGGTCATTCTAGCACCTTTTCGGCTGCTGTCATGCTGTTCATTCTAGTACCGTTTTGGCTGCTGTCATGCTGGTCATCCAAATACCTTTTTGGCTGCTGTCATGCTGGTCATTCCAGCACCTTTTTGGCTGCTGCCATGCTGGACATTCTAGTACCTTTTTGGCTGCTGTCATGCTGGTCATTCTAGTACCTTTTTGGCAGCTATCACGCTACGATAGAGGTGCGATGGTACTGTTAGGCTGGAACGCTTTCTATAAAACGGAGGGAGCTCCGACCAAGGCTACCATAGGGGAGGGGGTGTACTCAAAATATGCATGGCCGTAGTTGTAGGACCATAGACCCTCGCATCCCTACTATGCCGGGACGGATCACGTCGGGTTTTCACCAACCAGGCAGACATTGCTTGCACCAAGCGCGAGGCGCCGCGAGATGTTCAGCGAGTCGCATGAAGGGTGAACCGCATCCTTCCAAGAACCGCTCGTAAGACGGACTTAGGCACCTTGTGCCTACTTTCTTGCTTATGGACGATAGCGCCAATGAGTTATACTTTGTTTTCTGGCTGCGGCAGAGGGGGTACCATATTTTTCACTACCGCGTGTTTATTACCACGGCGCGTGCTACGATGGAGGTGCACCACTTTTTTTTTTCTGAGTCTAGGTTCCTCAAGTTTGGGAGCTTAAGACCTCTCCTAAAAAACTTATTTGGAGAGAAAAATAAAACTGCTATACCAGGTATACCATATCGGATAAAAAATTCCATGGGCTAGGTAGGTAGACTATACCACGAGAATCATGCCAAAAAATATCCTATTATTTTTTTTTCCCAACGATCTTGGGTTAAGGAGCTCCGTCATTCAGAAAAAAAATTCGCCAAAAAAATGTATACCTCTATCGTAACACGCGTCCCACGCACGAGTGACACTGTTGTACCTCACTGGCAAAAACCCAGGAGGCATTTCCATTTGGTACGGTGTATCTAACCATTCCATTGCGGTTTAGAATCGCAAAATAATTAGAACCGCACGGAAGCCTAAGACCGCAAGGAATAGGGGGGGGGCATTGGTGTCTGTGTGTGTGGGGGGAGTCGTGGGGATATCTGCAACTCCCGAGGGACTGCAAAAGCAAATTTCGAACGCACTAGAGAACCATAGGAAATAAATGGAGAGTGGCAGCGAAAGTATAAGCGATCCTAATAGACTCGCACCTTTGACACTAGGATTGAAATATGAATCCTGATGAACGTGATTGTGCCAAAGCTAGAATATACAGGAGAAGTACGACATGTATGGCCTTCTTTCATCGTGGCTACCATTATATCGTTAAAAATCTTACAGAACGTTTTTCCTACGGCTTGTGACGCAGGGAGGGGCGGGGGGCACTCATTTATCGCTTGCCTTATCCATTTGAACATTGACCACGCATCCCTTTCGAGGCGAAGCACCGCTCCTGTTTGTGATAGACACCTCCAACGTTTGGGCGCTCATTAAATTTCTTCCAGCCATTTTATCAATACGTCCGACGCAACAGCAGCAGTCTAACACACATCGTCGGACCCTCTATATACCAGGCACACGAAGCATACAGCAGCAGCAAGCGCAGAACTGCTTCTTGTCCGCTGTAGCCTATACTTGCGCGTACCATCGGAACGCTTGTGTTCACCATCCTACACTTGCGACGCCCCCGGGATATCAAGCCAGCCCCATCCCGGAGGGGAACCTTGTACCAGGCATCATCTACGTATAATACCAGTCGTATTATACCTGGTTTCGGGTGCCTGACGCACCTAATCCGTCTTCGTCCTGCTGAGCTGAAGCTGGTATGAGTCGTTCTACGGTAGCCCCCCCAACTTTTCTTTGACGAAATCGGCGGTTTCAAAACCAGCTCCGATCGTGTCTCCTGAAATACGGTGTCCCTCGACACGCCGACGTCATCGATCGGTAGGCCTTTGCACACAAGAAAATATATGGATACTTTGTTTCCAAAATTGTACGAGCATCCTTCCTTGGGTCGAGCAGCCACGAAATGTTCGTTGAAGAAAATCCTTGGTTTTGGGCGGGGGAGGCTATCATAGAATCAGTCGTATGTGGACGCAAATGTAAGATCTGTTTGATATACATATTAAGTAGGAAACGATCCCTATGTTTTAGACCGATATGGTACATCACACGAACCAGTATCAGAGACATGTTGTGTTGGAATCACGCTCGGGGCATGCTCGCACCTGATCAACCTTTGCCCGGTTGAGCTGAAGTTCCTCCCCGAGCTCGGAGCAGATCTCGCGGAACTCATGCAGGTTGATGCCGAAGCCATCGGCCACGTCGTTGAACGTTTCCCAAAGCGTTCCCACCGCGGCGAAACTCAGGTTAACAAAAGGTCGGGCTGCATGATCGTACACTGCCTTGCCATGCCGTTGTCCCATTTCGCCCACCTGAGAGCAAACCTGGACCGCTTCCCCTCTCTTGACGCGCTCCTGCTTGCTTCGTACAGCCGTAGAGTGCCGGTATACTCGTACCGGCGGGTAGTACTCGTATCACGTAATATTTTTTTGCAGAGCTGAATCTCTCGTCCTCTCTTCACGCACAGCTTGCTTCGTACAGCAGCAGAGTGCCGAGATACTGGTGTACCAGGTACCAGGTACCAGGTACCAGGTACGGCGTGGTATTACTTTCTCCCGAGCTTATGATACCAACGACAGATAGGATTGGCCTGCGTTGCTTTTCGCTCGAAAAGCAATTGCGCGAAGGATCCTCGTGTCGTCTCGGGGGATATGTGCGCTGTCTCAGATTGTTTACGAGTACGAGCACGACGAGTGGTAGCTGGCGTTAGCGACCCATGAGCTGGCAAACGAAATCTACCCGTTGCACCTTTCTTTCTGTTCGTGTGCTTTGACCAGAGATGAGAGACGAGAGGCGAAAGACGAAAGATCGAAAGATCGCATTTATTGGGTTTTGTGGAGAGAACATAATAAACAAATAGGGGATACTTTTAAATGCCACCCGCAAAACGTTGATTCCATGTGTTGTGTGATATTCGTTGCAGGCACTACTACATGAGAGTATTGCACATATTTGTGAGTCAACACAGCACAAGGATTAATTGGACCATGACCACTGGAGCTCCTTCCGTCCTCTCCTGCGCTGCTATCATGCTTCTCTTGCCGGCGGCACGTGCTTTCGTGCGCCCGATCGGCCCGGCTGCTCTGTCTGGAGCTCGCTGGAGCAAGCTCGCAGGATCATCCCAGGTTTGCACCATGTCATATGATATGAGCCTGCTCCTGCTTTCTGTTTGCCTGTTTTGGGGCCGTTTTATGTAGACCACAAACACAAGGAGTGCGATGCGATCCCATCAATCATCTGGAAAGAGCGAGCAGCAGTACGAGTACCACCATGCTGCGTGCATGTATTAATAGTACAGATCCTTGCATCGCTGTGCGGGCACCCCCTGACCAAGCGGCCCCTGCTGCTTTGTGTGGTCGGTGCTGTAATCCATCGTCATTTTTTTCTCAGTGTCCCTGACAGTACAGCCCCCAAGGGTACCAGTACTCGTGCTGCTGCTGTGCATCGTGTCATAGATGCTGCCCACTCGATGTCAGTCTCGGAGCACACGAGGCGGGATAATGGTAGAGTGGAGGTGTGTCACGAGGAAGAGAGTAGCAGCTCTGATCGTCTGGGACCATGTGCCCTCTGCCAACAGCCAGAATTGACAGCAGTGTATTTTCGTGGACTTGTCTACACGTCTACGTACGTCCGGCCAAAAATTACTCGCTATGATACGTATGGGGCCGGTTATGTAGTGCCTATTTCCTGTATAGCGCTGGTTGTAGAGTGCATATTTCCTGTATAGTGCCAAATAAAACGCTTGGCACCACTGGAACCCGCTATGTTAATCCCAGTAGAGTACCGGGTGTTCTACCAAGTAGTGCTGGTATCCGTTATACTGCCGGTGTTGTTGGCTGACTCACATACCGGCACTATCGGGAGACGCAAAAATGGGGCAAACATCGCCTTCGTGTGGCCCCGAGCAATCGATCTCTCGTAGGGGGCAGCTGCAGGCGACCTGATGGAGTACGTCACATATCAGAGATAGGCATGCAGCCTTCGCACGCTGCTTGCTAACATTTACAGCAGAATAGAAGAATAGAAAGGGTGTGTGTTTGCGTTGTGTGGTGTTGCTGGTGCTGATTATCGTGTTTCTGTTTTTCTTTATGAAGTACGAAAGAGTAGGGCTCCCCTAGCAGGGCGGTGGTGTGCGAGAGCACTATGACCGCCTTATAGGGGGAAGCCGCCTTCTTCACTCTAGTTTGTGAGTGGAATTCTCCAGTGGCGGCAAGATATTTTGACCGCCTTATATCGGGATACCGCATTACTCAGACCGCCTTGTTGGAGAATCCCCACTGCTGTATGTGAAGAGTCATGATGAGCTCTTGACGCAGGCAGCACTCTCGCCTTCGCGTGCGTTATATACCAACAGCCATGAGCACTTACTTGCGGTATGGCCTGCCGCAAGCAGACATCTCAGTACGGCATGGTACACAAACAGCAGTGGTGCTGTTTTTGTATTATACCCTGTGACAGGCGGCACGCCAAACAGTATCATAGCTCCAGTGCTACTGGTGCTGCAGATTACAGCAATGTGCATCGAGATTACCGTACGAGTCGAAATCGCCAACACTCACCGACCTCCCACCTTGCCTCCCACGTGTACGTACTTGTATCCGTTACAAGTCACAACGTACGCGACTGCGGGGCATTTTTCCAGTCAACATTGGTTCAGCAACATGGCGTATCTTCCCTCTTCTCGCCTCAAATTAGTAACCGTCGTCTCTTCCTTTATCTTTGTTCCGCTACTGCTGCTGCTACCGCTGCTGCTGGGTGCTCGTTTGTCACGTGCCACCTTCCTCCTCGCATGTCACGGTCGTCGTCACGTTCACCGTCACATGACCGTCGCCACCGCCGTCACCTTTCCGTGGTACCGTTACCGCCGCCTCCACATTCACCATTACCTCCGCGTGCACCATCACCATCATCGTCACCGCTTGGTAACATCGCGCTAACCGTCACGGTCACGGTCACCCCCGCCGTCGCCATTGCCGTCATCTTTTGGTACCGTCACCTATACCGTCACCATCACCGTCACCTCTTGGTTTCTTCACCTTCACCTTGACGATCGCCGTCACCATCAACTCTTTCTTGGTATCGTCACGGTCACCATCACCACCACATTTTGGTACCGTCACCATCACCGACACCGTCACCATCACTGCCACCGTCACCATCGACGACACCATCACCGTCACCATCACCGTCACTTTTACCGTCACCACCACCGTCACCTCTTGATACTGGGACGGGACGGGATAGACGCGGGCCAAGGCTGGGGTGAGTTCACCGTACGACTGCCACTAAGCTCCAGGATAGACTGCAGTATGCATCGTAATGATGGACCCCCCCCCCCGCCCTGCCTCGCCTTCCTTGGTGTACTCAAGATCACCCCCGTAATACATGATCACGATTGACTCCCCCCCCCTCTCTATAAGCAAAAAGCTTCTATGTAATATATGGAAGAATCGTAACGAGCGCCCAAATGTTGGAGGTGTCTTTATTGGGAGTAGTAACGGTGCTCCGTCTCGAAAGGGATGCCTGGTCAATGGTTAATTACTAAGGCAAGCAACAAACGAGTACGCCCCCCCCCCTCCCCCCCCCTCCCCTTTTTGCTTCGCCTGCCATGACATTCAGGATTGCCCGCACAATTAGTCATAGCGATTGATGCCCCCCCCCCTCACTTTTTTTGCTTCGCTTTCTACGTGCAGGAAACCCCGCGTAGCTCATCCTAACGATTGACCCCCGCCTCCCCCCTTTTTTTGCTTCGCCGTCCACGCTGTATGCAGAATCGCTCCCATAGTATCATAACGGCAGCTTAATAATTGACCTTCCCCCCCTGTTGGCCTACCGCGGTGTATTCAGGGCCCAACTCGGATGGCGGTTGAAAGCGAGGATGACAAGATCATGTATGCCTTCGGCGCGGCCCTTGCGTCCCAGACGGACCAGTTCAAGAAGGTCAGCCAAACAAACACACAAAAAACAACGACACACAGTTATGTTGAAACGAAACGGCTGCTACTGCAGCGCAACGGCAAATCAAACCCGCGAGCTGGGGAATGCAGGATGTCGGTATTTTTATCCGAACATTTATTTTTTGTGTTGTAAAGGTGAAAAAAGGCACCTCGGCTGTGAGATCCAAGATCTGGCCGAAACTCATCTGTGCAAGTTGCGTGTAATACTTGAATCGCGCGTGCTAGTATACGTTTTTTTTGGTAGCACGCCCCGACTCTTGCGCGTACCTACCGGTTCAAGAAGGTCAGCCGAAGATGCAGAATTTATAGAGTTCCTGCTGTGCGCAGAAAACTGCGGACCGAGAGCATTTTGGAATCGTGTCTATAAGTAGTATGATATTATAGGATGTTCAAGCTTTTCCGTCGGGGATGTGGTTGGTTTTAAATCCCGGGGGAGCGTCTTGAGTTGTAAAGGAGGACAAAATTCTTGTAAAAACTGACGAAAAAATATTTAGCCACCGCTCAAGTAACCCGGCAGATAACACCGACCAGTCCATACGAGTTAATAGCTTAGTCGATCGTCCTTTTGACCCTGGTATAACCTAGGGGAGTGACGGAGCTTTGTCCTTCACATGGAATGCACACCTAGAAAACGCGGGACCGATGAATCGTGGACAGCTTGCAAAGTTGGGTATCGGCCAGCAATACATGGGAAGGACTCACAGCTCGCGCCGTATTTTGTTTGCTTTTTTACAAACACAGAAGCGCAAAAAGCTACCTTACGCAAAACGATTGCAGACTACTTCGGCGGCCTTGACGACTTATAGCCGCGGGCTCGGGGGTTGGGGAACAGAAATTATCAAAATGTTTCTTAGTTGAACGTTTTGTTCTACGTGCTTACGTGCGGGGCGGGGTACGCTAGATACCGCCAATCTCTGATCACGCATGCCACCCATGAAGACACGTCTGCTAGTGCTTTTTTTCTTTTTTTTTTCGGTGACCTTTCCGGCAGCTCTGCTGTCACAGGAGGAAGCAAACATCACATACCACGGGTGCACAGTATACTGTTTTGTACGTATGTTCCAGGTGAAGTGTTTGGTTGTTCTAGGTTGCAATATTTGATTACTCCTATGCGTTTTTTGTTTGCTTGTTCGTTTTCTTTTTTGATTACCTTTCCGGCAGCTTCTGTCCTTGGAGGAGCGATCGATGGCCTTGCAAGGGTTCACTGACCACTGGCTCGAGAAGAAGATGGAGCTTGACCCTACTCAGTATGGCGAGAAGGTGAAATAGTCCCTTAAATGTTTTTCTCGTTTTGAAAGCGAACCCTGTTACGTACTTCTTTTTTTTTGTGGTGTTTGCCGGTGGCGTTTGCTGATGTTGGTTGGTTGTAGTGTTTGCTGTTGATGGTGACGGTGAAAATGGTGTTGGTGTTGATGGCGGTGGTGGTGGTGGTGGTGATGTTGGTGTTGGGGGTGTCGGTGTTGATGGTGTAGTTGTTGGTGGTAGTGGTGGTCTCATGGCGGCGTGGTGCTGCTTGTGGTGGCGGTGTGTTGCGGTGTTGATGGTGTTGATATTGTTGTTGGTGTTGTGGCGGTGACGTTGTTGCTGTTGGTGTTGTGGTGGTGTTGGTGATGTTGTGTTTGTTGCTATTCCCGTTGTGCTGCGGGTACTTGGTCCTATCCCCTGAATGGTACCGCCTCATTTTCACTATACTCGTTCCAGTCCCGTCAGTCTATGAGTCCTGTCACCTCGGGAGCAAATATGTGGACTGAAAGTCGCTCTTGTCCTTTGGCGGACAGCCAACCCCTTGACGGATAGCCGTCAACCCCTTGACGGAAAGTCGCTCTTGTCCTTTGACTGAAAGCCGTCGAGCCCTTGACGGGCGAATGACAGGGAACCCCCCGACTAGATCTAGTACATTAAGTCTAAAGAGGCCTTGGCGGGGCAAAATTATTTTATAGGCCGTCAACCGATGTCTTCGCTCACAATTGTATGTTCACTGCTCATTACGTGATCAACATCATGAATATTTTATCGTTACTTTTGTTTTTCGACAGGCCCTGTCAAATGCATCACCCACCACCGAACTAGAGCTTTGTCATAGCGATCGAACCCCCCCCCCTGCCCCTTCCTCCCAATGGTACCCCCCCCCCGCTCTCCCTCACACCCTAACCGCCTTCCTATTGTACACGCCTCCCTCCTCACCCCCTCCCGCCTCCCCAACCGCCTCCCGATTGTTTATACACGGGTCAGGTAAACAACATCTTGGATGCGCGCAACAAGGAGATGGAGAGGAACATGGCGGAGAAGGGTGTGGGTTTCCTAGCAGCAGCGGCCAAGGTCGAAGGGGCTGTCCAGACCGCCAGGTATAGATACATGACGGTGTTCGCGGGATACGAAATTTTATTGGGTCGGGGTTGGGTAGGAAAATATATTTAGTTTTGGTATTGAAACCGTCGAATTTTGGTCATGTAGGACTTGGTCAGGATAACATATACCAGGTAGTAACAGTATTGAAGCGGTCGAACGTCGTATTCCTAGGCCAAACCCAACCCACGAAAAATGAGCAGATACCGACCGAAACGGCAGTTCCAACCGTTTTTTTTGTGGGTCGGGTTGGCCTCAAGTTTATGGCGTTCGAGGGTTTCAATACCAGCATGGCATGTTTTCCTTCCCAATTCCTGCGCAACCAAATGTTGGTATGCACTTTACTGATGGCAGCAACGCGGTCATGGGTTTCCGTGGGATTGTGTTGGTTCGTTCGTTCGTTCGTTCCATGATTACGCTCATTTTTCATTATTTCGTTCGTTTTATTCATTGTTTTTTATTCGTGTGTGCCGTAATTACGCTGGTTCAATGATTCCGGACGTTTTCATCAATGATTTCGTTCGTTTCTTCCATGATTACGCCGCGCATTCTGTTATTTTTGTCGTTCGTCGGTCGATCCTTTGCCGCTCCCCAGTATTCCACACCTCTGACAGATAGATAACGGTCTAGATCATATAGATCATATATCACGGACTCCCATGTATTCCACACCTCTGACAGATAGATAACGGTCTAGATCATGTAGATCATGTATCACGGAGGACCACAGTAGTAATCAGGACCCACGATCTACACCATAAACTAAATAGCCCACTAGTTCACTCGGTATATTTGGTCCTGATTACTAGTTTCCGCCGTAATAGATCATCTAGATCATCTACAGTAGATCCTATTGCTGCCGTCATGAGATGCTGTGCAGGACCTGTGCAGTACAGATCCAACCCTGGACACGTGTGCTAGATCATGCAGCTCGTACGGCTCCTACCGGGTAACATGAGCTAGACCATACAGATTATACAGATCTTTCCTGAACGATCTAGATCATCAAGTGGGAATCGGTGATCGGTCCGACGTGTGAAGGGTTTCGTCGCTTCGTTGGTTACACCGGCTTGATGGTGGAGAGTGTTTCCGGACAGCACTACGAGTATACGCTCCGCTTAAAAAGAGGCTTTGTGCCACGATTGCATTTCATTGGCGTCATGATTATGCTGCTTCCATGATTCCGTGCGTTTGTTGGTTGGTCGACGCCTCTCCGCTTCGATATTACCGGCATAGAAAATAGGCGTTCTTCCATTATTTAATTCCTCTTGTTTCTGTGACTTCGCTCCTTCCGTGATCATGTGCGATGGTTCCATGATTTCGCTTCGTCCATGATTTTGTTCGTTGGTTGCATGATTACGCTCGTGCCGTGGCTTCGTTCGTTTTGTCCCATGATTTCATTCGTCGGGTCTATGTTTGCCATGAGTTCGCTCCATCCATGATTTTGTTCGTTGATTCCATGGTTACGCTCGTGCCTTGATTTCGTTCGTTATGTTCCATGATTTCGTTTGTCGGGTCTACGTTTGCCATGATTTCGCTCCACCCATGATTTTATAAAATTTTGTCAAGTTTTTTCGTGTTTTTTTGTTTTTTTGTTTTTTTGTATCCTCCTGGAGATCCGGGTACAAAAAGCTCAAGCTCCATCTACTTGCGCTTGTGTACCAGTTTTTGTCCATCTGCAGAACGCAGACTTGCTGCTAACCTCGCCCCTTCGGTTTAGCCACCACCTTGGACTTGCCCGCCTTCTTCGGCCAAACCCTACTAAGGTTCGGCCAAGAAGGTGAGATAGCCACCCTGGAATCGACAGCTCTTTTTGCTCTGTCTTTGACCTGGGTAGTGCGGGATTTGCCTGCGCCTGTACATTTTTTACTCCTTCGACGGTGGGTCTCCACCTGCCGTTGGAGAAAGGCGCACCCGCTAAACGAACCCGTTTGCCTCATTAGGATCACGCTCAGGCTGTGTCTCACCTCTCCATCTCAGCTTCTCCCAAGACTTTGGGGTCGTGTTGTCCTTATACGATTATACCCCCAGCTTACTAATTCTAGCGTTGCCTCTCCAATTATTTTAACGACGTCAGCTGTGAGTTGGACGATTTTGTTGGTTGATTCCATGATTACGCTCGTGCCATGATATCGTTCGTTTTGTTCCATGATTTCATTGATCGGGTCTATGTTTTCGCTCGTTCCATGATTTCGTTCGTTGGTGTGCAGCGGCTTGGTGGTGCAGACCGTTCTGGAAGGCACCGGGTCTGAGCCTTCGGGGGAGGACACCGTCAAGGCAAGATACGCAACAAGATAGACAAGAGAGAAAAAAAACGGATCATCAACCCGTTTGGGGCTTGATTATGTCTTGATCAAAGAATAGCGACAAAAAAAACGGCGATTGCTTGCGATTTTCCAAGCGTGTACGAGTAGTAGCGTGAGCGTGCACGCGCAGCAGTACGAGTAGGGCTCATGCTGAACCCGTCCCGTTGCGACTATTTGCATTGGTGTGGTTCGGACACAATTTTTTGCCATCCCCCAAACCAACAGTGACCTATACCGTCAATTTTCGTCGTCAATTTTTTCCCGCTGAAGGCTGCTCAAACTGATTATAACCATGACTTTGTGCGGGCCATGACCCGGCCCGCGGGTCGGACCAGGAAGTTTTCAAAACCTTCCGGGTCAAGTTGGGTAGGGTAAGGAGGTGTTACGAAATCTCACGGGTCGGGTCGGATCGGGCCAGGAAGTTTTCCATGTCTCACGGGTCGGGTCGGGTCGGGTGGGTCACCAGGACTTTTCACGGGTCCTGATCCGGCCCGCGGGTCGGATCGGGAGGAAGTTTTCGAAAACTCGCGGGTCGAGTTGGGTAGGGCAAGGAGGTGTTACGAAATCTCACGGGTCGGGCCGGATCGGATCAGGAATTTTCCAAATGTCACGGGCCGGGTCTAGTCGGGCCGTCCTGACCCGATCCGGCCCGCGAAAAGAGATCCGATCCGTGAAAAGCCCTTGTTATAACCGTTGCGGGACCTGAGAGGGAAAATTGGGGACGAAAATGGACGATTACGGCATCATCGACCACCTACCTGCTAGTTGGCGATGATATAACATGGTGTCCGAACGACGACGATGCAAACACTCGTACGAGACGGGCGCAGCATGATCCCACTTTTGCTGCTGCGCGCGGACGCTACTGCTGGTGAGACGCTTTGAAAGTATCGTAGTAGTATATTTTTTTTTGTCGCCCTGCACGGGCTCCAGATGGCCGGAAGTGTGCCTTCTGGGATCCGTGTATGCGTACAGCGGCTTCTTGTTTCGTCCTCCGGCAGATGGGTGAAAATATAGCTTCCTTATCCATTTTGGGGCCAGTAAATACGGATAAGAAAACCCGTCGAGCGCGATCTATTCGCGAGCATAAGAAGAGCATGCGAAGAGCCGGCAGCATCACGACTGCCATCATCATGCTTCAAAAATTGTCTTACAAGCTCCCTGCATTGCAGTGCAGACACATATCATCTACCCCAGCAGCTCAGAGTGGTTTCATGTGACCATTGCTGTAATCGTCTGTTGTTTTGATACACTTTGTACGTACGAGGTATGAGGTCCCAAAGAGGTTATTAACCTCTTCGGGACTTGAGGCGCAAAACCTATCAATGAAAAAAACTGCCGATAACAGCATTGGTCACATGCAGCAATCCGAGCTGCCGCTGGCGTAGGAGGTGTGTTTTTGAACTGCAGCGCAGGAAGCTGTGAGTGTGAGGCAAGCGTGATGCGGCATGACGATACTAGGATTGCCTCAGGCTTTTTCTAGACGCTTGATTAGATCGCGCTCGTCGCTTTCGGGCTGTATACTATAATCAATATATAATCAAGTCCCAAAAAAGGGTTAAGCTCGCCATGCTAACACGCTTTTTTTTAATGCCCTTATCGCGTGCCAGTTGGCCTCAATTGCAGCGATGAACTATACTTGGAAGTATTGACATACATGTTAGATAGTATGGCTGTCGCTATATAGGAACGAGCTTTGCGATATATGCGATATGTTGTAACTGTTTTATCGTCTTGTGTGCAGCGGCGGTGGACGCTTTCAAGCAACTTGAAAGTGGTGATAAAATGGGAAAAACTGCGTCGAGGAACTCGTGCAGCAGGATAATTGGCACGGCTTTTCACGGGTCGGATCTCTTCTCGCGGTTCGGGTCGGATCAGGATGACCCGACCCGACCCGCGCGTGAGATTGCGAAATTTCCTGACCCGATCTGACCCGCTAGTTTTCAAACAATTCCTCCTGATCCGACCCGCGGGCCGGGTCATGACCCGTGAAAAGCCGTGGATGTTTGTAACCGTTGTCAAGTTTTGTGCCTGGACGATCAGTGGTCGTAACGGCCTTCTCGACAGGGATCCTGTTTTTTTTTGCGCGCTGTGTACGATTAGAAACTCGGAAGCGCTTGTAGAGTAAATCAAACCCATTTGGGGCCCCACGTAATATCTCTAATGCAAAGGATAAGCGCGTTCTTACCATAGTGCAAGCCTGCAGGGGTTTCCAAACGCCTTAACCCGCTTTAATTCTAAGTGCGTTGTCGCCAATAAAGTGGGCGCGGTTCTGAGAGGGGCCGAGACGCGAAGACCTGCGTGGTACAAAATTAACTCTCCGGTTCCCCCCCCCGCCCCCTGCTCACCTTTTACCCCCCTCCCTTGTCAGCGAAAACCCGACGTGCTCCGCTCTGATATGGTAGGGATGCGAGGGTCTATAGTCCTAAAGAGTGTACGGCTATGTATGATAATGGGTACGCTTCCCGAACACTTGTCCATCCCTTTTTTTGTTCCGTTGCAGGTCCACTACCACGGAACCTTGGTGGATGGGTCTACGTTCGACTCGAGCGTGTTGCGAGGCAGCCCTATCAGCTTCCCTCTGAACGGTGTCATCAAGGGCTGGACGGAGGGGCTCCAGCTCATGAAGGTAATAATAATAATGATAATAATAATGATAATAATAATAATAATAATAATAATAATAATAATAATAATAATAATAATAATAATAATAATAATAATGTGGGACGGTAGGCCCGTAGCAGGCTTCCTTAGATGAAGGTGCGGAAACACACCGAGGTGGAAACACACCGAGGTGGGCCATATGCGTAACCGCACGCTCGAGGGTCAGCAACGAGGGAACACCTCAGAGTGCCCTCGAGGAGCCCGGATGACCTCGACGGATTATCGTGATAACGAGGCGGTGCGAATAACAACAACAACAACAACAACAACAACAACAACAACAACAACAATATATCCGGCCGACCTGCTATCCCGCAGTTCCAGGGGGGGCGAGTGTTGTAAGGTTTAGTTTGGGTAGGCAATTAATTGGTTAACCTTTTGCAAGTGGCCAAACGGACTAAGACCCTAACACCTGCCCGTGAGGGGATACACACGGCGTAGAACGTCCATTTTCGCGCTTACTCTCAAGTTGTTGTTTTGCCGCCGCCGCTGAAGATCAGGCTACTACTGTTGTGGCTCAATTTAATGTTTTGTGTGCCGCCGTTGATTGAGGCGCTGTTGTTTCTTCGGTCAAATTTTATAATTCATGATGACAAGACGAGCCTCACTTTGTTACGAGCGTTTTTTGTTTTAGTGGGCGCTTTGTCTATACGTGCGAAGAATGAGCCTTGTGTGATCGGCTTCGCGCGATGTCAATGACGAACTGTGAGCGTTCAACCGAAAGACGGGTTGGCTGTTGCGTAGTGTCTTTTCTAATGACCGAAAAAGTATCACCCTTCGTTGACAGTACAAAAACGCATGAGTCGCGACGAAATATCACAAAACATTACGTCTAAAAAAGTCTTACCGGTATGTTGCTGTCGCTTTTTTTTTCTTGTCATGTAAATTCGATAGACAGCCATTCTTTGTATTTCCGCCCCGGTCCCCCCCCCCCCCCGCTTCTAATAAATTGCTCGACTCCACCCGACGAAAACGTTGTATAGGTGGGCGGCAAGAGCAAGTTGACGATCCCGCCGGAGCTTGCCTACGGCGACAAGGGCACCGGGCCCATCCCCCCAAATGCCACTTTGGTGTTCGAAGGTGAGGAGGCATGCGTGTTGAGGGGTTGCGGAGGGGGAGGAGGACGGGGGGGAGGCCGTGATTTGAGTTTTATTAATTTCATCCGAGACCTACTTTTAGGCCGCGAGCGATACTCTTGGAATGCCGGTGACCCCGTACGAGTCAAACCTTTCTTCCCTCCCACCCTCGTCCCCTCCCACCCTCGTCCCCTCCCTCCCGTCCTGATTTCGCTGCTTTGCTGCTTGCGTTGATTTCGTTGTTTTCTTTGTTTTCGCTGTTTGCCCCGCTGGCCCTGCTTGCCCCGCTGGCCCTGCTTGCCCTGCTTGCCCTGCTTGCCCTGCTTGCCCTGCTTGCCCTGCTTGCCCTGCTTGCCCTGCTTGCCCTGCTTGCCCTGCTTGCCCTGCGTGCCCTACTCGCCCTGCTTGCCCTGCTTGCCCTGCTTGCCCTGCCTGTTTGCCCTGCCTGTTATCCCTGCCTGCATTTCCTGCCCCTCTGCTGCCGATGATTTTATTGCTGTCCGCCTCATTCAGTTGAACTCCTGGCTATCGAGTAGGCGGCACTGAAAATTGCTCGAGACGGTAACCGTTTAGATTTTTTGTGATACCACAAGAGGTACCCTGCTCTAGCTCCAAGTGGTTTATTGTCCTCGGGCTAGGATAGACTGATACCAAATATGATAGCTGCAATAGATATATTTTAGTAGCAATTATTCTACTACGGGAGGGGGGGGCGGGGTCGGAGAATAGATGGTATTTAGGATGTGGATTGTCGTGTGCCCCCGCTCGTTGCGGAGGCTCTCGTTGCGGAGGCCTCTTGACGCCAACCCCGAGGAGATTGACTGCCCCGCTTCTTGGGCCTCTTCTTGGGCCTGAGGAGAGGGGACGGGTCCCGAATATGAACAGGGCGCCAAACGCCTTCGTACGATAGTGTGATTGAAATCACCGATGAGGGGAAACAACCCAAAGTAGTAACGTTTTCTCCGGAGTGTTTTACTATGGTAATTCATTGCACCCAAGTTTGAAGAAAGTACATGATTTATACCATGATTATCATCCTCTAAAACAAATAGGTGAATGTTGCGTTGTCACCCGTGCTAGCAGACTACTCTATTAATAGTTAACGCCATACCCTTACAAACCCCCATTTAAACATGGCTG
This sequence comes from Undaria pinnatifida, assembly GCA_012845835.1. Classification (NCBI taxonomy): domain Eukaryota; class Phaeophyceae; order Laminariales; family Alariaceae; genus Undaria; species Undaria pinnatifida. The sequence goes on from JABAKD010000005.1 coordinate 9,553,620, forward strand.
AAAACTGCTGAAAAATACAGATACAGCATCATTGCAAATCACTTGGATCTTGAAGAGGTGACGCTTGGTAAGCGTCTGGCATCCGCCTTTGGAAAGACCAAAATCGGTGTTATACCAGGCGCATTTCATTAAATCCACTTTTCCGTTTTTTCCCCTCAACCAACTGTGTTTTTCTTAATTGTGACAGTTGTGGCGGTGGCGGCAATTACAGTAGCTGCGATTGGCGATGGTCACAGATCAAGTCTGTACGCAGTATGTCAACAAGGGTAACGAGTTTCCTCTCCCGTATTATCGGTGTTAACGGCGTGCAATATAGCCCACTGCTTGCTCGACAAAGCCTATTCACTGGCCAACTACCGGCATTTCGGGATACCTCATTGATTGGTCAACACAGGGTGCGGGTCTTGCCAAATGTTTTTTGTCTTGTCCGTTTGACCGTCCGAGTAGACCTGACTGTGCGTTTGTTTCCTCCCTGGTTAGTTTTCCGCCCCGAGGGCACTCACAAGTCGGCGCGACGAACGTGAAGGAAGAAAGAGGGTGGCGAGAGGTACACCGGCCTTTTGGCGAGGTTCGGGGTAAAGCAAACTGCGGTCTACAGGCTACCTCGCGCAAGATGTATATGATATCCAGCCGCCTAATCCCAAGCTTTGCTGGGGCAGTCTCGCATAAGCTAAGCCTCCAAGCTGTCCCGTCTGTCTGACCCCGGTATTTCAAAAGTTTAGCACCTACGTAGTTTTTTCTCCGAAGAACCAACATAGATCGACGCCCATCCGCCTATGAAACCCGAGGATGGAACCAAGACATCCCCTGCCGACCGCTACACGAAGGTGGAGGTCTTCTTGAACCGGTGTCACGGGTGTACCGACGCGTAGTCAACCAGGACCCGGAGGCAAGCCGTGCCGTCACGGTGCAGGTACCTGGCAACATCTGTACCCTTCAAAGTTTCCCTCCTGCTTGATCCTGCAGACGCGATATGTTGCGTTATCACGGCTGCCGGATCCCGCTGGTGGCGAATCGAAAAGGGTACGGAGGTCATGGGGTACCTGCACGGTGATGGCACGGTTTGCCTCCCGGCCCTGGCAGACTCTGGGACTGTGCAACCCTGCCACCCGCGCGCAAGAAGGGGTCCGTCTGGGCCCGTCCTCGTTTTGCTTCACTCTGTGCACGATACAAGAAACGTATATCCTCGTTTGTTGCTCGATTCCGGACCTAGCCACCGTCGGCGTACTTCTCCTTGGAGGAAGTAACGAGGTCGGAAGGAATATTATGTAACCAAATTCCCCAGTGTTCCATCGCTGGGCTTTCTGTCAGCAAGATTTCGACGTTCGTTCGTGTTACTTCTGCCCATCACAACTCCAACCTATCAGGCATGACTCGACTAAAAAACGTATTGTGGGCACTTTGCCAACCGGCATTTGCGAATCAGCACGAAGAGATCCGCCTACGACCACGAGCACTGATAGCCAGCACTTAAAATGCTCGGTCTGAAACAGATCTTGCCGAGCATACTTCCGGTTTTTGTGTTACGGAGTGTCGACATTGTGTTACAACACAACGCGTACTCGTAGCCAGATTGCGCCTGGAGATACGCAAGGCGACCGTCGACGGTGTGGCAAGGTCTTGGGTGAAGCAAACGAACATGTCTTCGTGTTTTACGTTAACATCAATACCCATGTATCAGTTCTGATTTTGTCATGCCTCTTGAAGTATACCACCGGCACTTTTTTCGTCGACCGTCACGGCAACAACAGAACGCTATCTAAAGGACAAGCATGGTGACTGAACAAGCCGGTGTGCAACAGGAATGAAGCAAACGAGCATAGACGTATTTGCCGGCGGAACGGGTGCGCCGACCCAGAGTCTGCGCCTGGGTCGGGAAGCAAGTTTTGCCGTCGCCGTACAGGTACCTCTTTACAGGGTTGCGTTTTTGAGACTTCCGTCTGCGGAATCCGGCAGAGACTTTAGGCTGCTGGATCCCTGCGGCAGTAAAACCAAAAAGGGCACCAGTTACGAGGTACCTACTCTACCTGAAAATCGGTCCATCTCTAGACTATATATCGACCATCCATCCACCCTGCTCAGCTCTAGCTCAAACCGCTGGTGGCTTAGTCGGGGTTCGGTGTTGTTTGTCTTACCCTGAGCTGGGTCTTCGACATTTGACCTCTTTAGCTGAGGTACGTAGCACCTTCACATTTATTTGACATTGTCGGCAGGGCAATCGATTGATATTTTACCCCGCTACCTCAGCAGGTATCACCCTTCACACTTGACGTCGTGAAGGACACGGGTTGAAATTGCATTTCGATCGAACATTTCATGTATCCGCGGGTTGTGGACGGTGTGGTTCTGACGTAATATCGTCAACCAACTTCAGGTTCCCACGGTGGGCACAAAAGTTGGAACCATATGTTTGCTACCAATTACTAGGACTGTCTATGAAGCGAGCTCCTTCGTGTTATAGTCCCCGAAATCCTCGACGAGATACCAGCGAGGAGCGAAAAAAAGTCAAGACCATCCCACCCACCCTACACTGAGTAATCTTTTAACAGTTGTGTTCATTTTCCTTAGGAAATACTGCTGCGCTGAGGGCACTTCGACCAAAGGCACCCCCAGCGCGGGTGGTGTATCCACAGGTGAGGACCTGCGGGAGCAGGAGGCCCCATCCAATCCAATACTTGAATGAAATGATCGGTAGCAGAGTTAAACAATACCGCAGGAGTGTGAAGGTGTCCCGTGGGGACCCAGGGTGTCGGCGCTAGCGGGGTCCGCTATCTCCATGGCTTCATGACATCTCGGGCGTTCTTTATTCTTTGTTCATTGCTCAAAACATCACAACACCAGATATCGTACGCTACACCAGATATCGTTCGCTATCGAAACACGCAGACACTGCGAGGTGCCATACATTCACCATGAAAGCGTCGACCATAATATCTGGGAACCAGAGAACTATAACACTATGACATGACACATCATGTTAGTTCATCAAATATACCTGGTATATCGTGTCAAGTATTATCTGTAGCTTGCACGTCTACAGAGAGCGCTCCATAACATTAGCCCACCCTGATTAATCGTAGATGCAGATCATGGGATAATAACAGTGTGTCAACAAAACATCCAGAAATTGGGCAGGGGGTCGAAGATGCGGCTTTTCAAAACACACGAAAATGAAGCCAAATATTCCCCCACACGTCGTGAACAGGATATAGGGGGGTTTCCGGCCTGTAACCGCGCCTGAGGGTGTGGGCGGGGTAGCTAAGCTCCCTGAATCCTCTGCAATAGAGAACAGACGAGAGTGCCCGCCGTTCATGCGAGGGAACGCCGAGACAAGCGCCAAAGAGGGGCTCGGGGTTTCGCGCCGGCCTTCTCGCACCTCAAGCCAACGGTTGCCGTGTGGTCGGGACTGGGGGGAAGGGCGTGTAGGACCGAGGCGGGGGGCGACGTCCCCGCGAAGAGTCAATGCGGCGCGGCGGGTCTAAACCCGGGGCGCGCGTTGCGCGATGGGGAGTGTTGCTCGCGGTGAGAGCTCCCGACGCGGCAGTGATGCCATTAAAAGAATTGCCAGCAGACGTTGCAAAACGTGTAGGCGAGACGTCGTGGAGTTTGGGCGCAGCCGGGCTTGATCCCGAGCGGCGGCCAGTACCTGGTTCTAAAGTCGGTCCTGCAGGCAAAATGCCGAATGTGCGGCATTTTTTGGCTGCGGTTGGCAGCGAAAGAGCGCGAGAGCTCGTCGCGGTAGCAAGATGTGCTGTGTCGCAAAGCCTAGGGAGGTTGCCGGTACCCATGGCCTGTGACGGAGCTCAAAACAAGGGGACTTCGAGATCGGGTATTTATTTGCGATACACCAGGAGTAATCGGGGTACGAAAACGCGAAGGGCTGGGCAGCTCAGCGTAAAAATTGGAAGAGAAGCAATATAAATATATAGAAGCAGTAATACGTCAAAAGGGACTAAGGAAAGCATGCCACCGCTGCAAATGGGAAACAAATGGGAGGTCTGTGACTTGGGGGCTAAGGGGCGAGCATAGGGCCATTGGCCGAAAGGTAAGAGAGAAGGCAGGGCAAGCTGCAGAAAACGGTGCCAGTGTCCCCAAAGTTGAACCTGGAAGGCTGACGTGAGCCCAATTGTCAAAATTCGAAGCAACAAGAACCAGCACGCTAAGAAGCAATGGAAACGGGGGCCGTAATGTGGGGCCGGGGAGGCTAGCATAAGGTTTTCGGTCGAACGTAAAACGTAAAACCTAGGCCACCAAAACAAGCCGCGAGAACACGGAAAAACATCGAAATGCCGGTACTGGTGGCGTGAGATACGCCGGAAAGCTGAAAGGAGGGTCAACAGCAGGTTACCCTGAGAACCAAGCTGGACAGACTACTGCACCAGAACAAAAAATAACGTGGTGCAGTCACTCGAAAGCAATAGTTCGAGGTATTCCGAGGGGGATGCAGGGTGGTCGGTGCTGGGGGGCCTTCTCTTGGGCTCCGGTGTCGTTATTATCTCTCCTTAGGTTCGCTGCCTAAAACAGGGCTTATATGGTTACTCTCTAAAAGAACGCTAAAAGACAGAGCAGGGCAGGTAAAGCAGGGCAGAGCAGTGAACGATGAGGGGTGTCCTGCCTGAACAATCACCGTTATCTGCATTCTTGCCTTATGATATTGTCTTGACGTGAACGTGACATCTACTATCACCTGGTTTCACCCCAACCATCTCATGGTTTCACATCGAATCCAGACTGTCTTTTTGCGGAGGGCACTCCATAACAAATATGTAAACAAACACGAAACTGAAACGTCGATATAGAAGGCATAACAACAAGGTACTACCGAAATCCGCAGAGGGAGTCGACATCGTGACGCCCTGAGAGGCTCGCTTCTAACTGGAACATTGTCGGCAAACGTCGCCTGGCTATTCAACCGTAAACAAAGCAAGCAAAAAGTGGGTCGGCCATGAGATTCTCGTGCAGCTCGAAGCAACGCTGGAAGTCTAATTCCAGAAAGCGGTAGAACCGAAAAAGAACACCGTACTCGTTAGACATCTGTCGCGTGCAGAATCGAGTGTTAATCGAGACAGAGAGCAACTCCGTAACAGGAGTACGAGTGGCCGAGTTCCGATCCAGCCGGGGCAAAAGCGGCGCCGTGGGCGCGGGCGCACGGCCTAACGCAAGAGCGGTTCTATTAATAGGTGCTACAACGCTTAGTTCGGGTGGGTAATATGTGAATGGTTAAACCTTTTTCCAATAGCCCAACAAACCATTACTGGGCCTATACCAGGTACTTTAACACATGGCGTCGCCAACAGGGGAGTGTTTACAAGAAGTATTAATACTTGAAGAGTGTAGGCCGGGTGAGAAATTGATTCAACATTTTCCCAGTACAGTACGCAGCCCAACCTACCAATACCCTTCGATACCTCAAAAGTGGCGTGGACGGCAGGACACAATCCTTCGCGTGAAATTTCTACGGGTTTCGGAATCACTCCCTTAACCACTCGGGCGCCGTGATGGTAGATCCCGTCGATCGGCGAAGCATTGTTGGCGGTTCCCTGTGTTTTTTCTCTGCCTACCCTTTTCTCGCGGCTTTCGGCTAGGCTTTGAAGTAATGATCAGGTCTTCGACAGAATTTTCCATGTAGGTGTTGCAAACCAAAAACGCTGGAACCAACTTTGTTCCATTCCTGGGTCCACCTGATGGGGTCGCGGTTTTTGCCATTCATTATTATATATGGCTGTATCTCCAGCTGAAATCGCGTGGTGTACTTTCGATTCAACATGAAAAATAAAGTTTACCAACTCTTTCTACACATGTCTCGCTCCTCTAGTTCCCGGCATATTGCCGCCGAAGGGCGGATGGCTTGTAGATAAGCAGCAGCATTCCGAAGCATGTAAAACGGGCCCGGGCCATGGGCGCAGAATATATTTCTCTTGGTGCCGTATACCCGTGACGATTTTAACCGTACGGTCAGCCAAGGCCCCCACGCCAAACGGTTCGTCCCGCTTACTACGTACAAGATACAGGAGAGAGTCCAGCCCAGGCAAGTCAAGCTACAACAGTGGAGACAACCCAATAGTATCGGTATGTGCCAGGCAAAACTACCGGCACTGTTCAGGGCACCCGCACTGACGGGAATACGTGCGGACACTACGAGTATAGAGTTTCTACGAAGGGAGTCGCACAGTCGTGCCGAGCGATTTCACCGGCAAAATAGAGGGCAGTGTCACCATTCAACGAGCACTATTGGGGAACCCCCCACTGTAATACACGCCGCCAAACAAACATTAGCCAAGCTACGAAGTAACCCAAGTGAAGTCAACTAGTGAGTAATGCAGCGCCAACGATATGCGTTGCCGTCGTGTTCCCTAGGTAGGTGTTACCATTTGAGTTCTGATGGAGGCACGGGTTTTTGTGGGCACCTCAAGTCAGCCACTACGACAATCAGTACTACCAGTAGCCACGCAGAAATCATGCCAACAAGCCAAATAAAACCACCGAGCAAAAAAGCCGAGCCAACAAGCCGAGTAAAAAAAGCCGAGCCAACAAGCCGAGTCAAAAAGCCAAGCCAAGCCCAAATGCCCGAACGCCAAACCAAAAAGCTAAACTAAAAAGCACAAAAGTTTACTCATCAAACAGCCTACAAGCCCAAAGCTGAAATATAGTATAGAAAAATAAGCAGCCACAGAACCTAAAAGCCAAGACAAGTCACCAAGCAAGAAAACAACAGTCATCAAGCAAGACAAACCAAACCAAACCTATAAATCAAAGTACAAACAAATCCAAGCTAAGCCCAGTCAGAGCCAAACCAAACCAAGCCCAACAGCATCAACCCCAAGGGAAGCTAGTGCCAAGTCAAGTTAAGCCAACTCCCTCCTCCCGCGATGACCTCCCCAGTAGACTTACACTCACAAAAAAATAACGATACCACGTTGGATATACCAAAAGTATTTAATGAAAAAGCGACTAGGAGAAGCACTTGAACGGCGAGCGAACAAAACATCGAAACCAAAACCTCTCTGCATTCCCGCTGTCACACACTTACAGACCCCATTCATTCCGATTGCCAACCTCGTCGTGCGCTGGTGTGTTTAGCTGACTGGGTATCGCGATTGCTACCCTGTGCGATTTTGCTAAATTCGCGGGATTGACACTACTGTATAGTAACTCGCGTGAGTTTGTTAACTAGCGTAATGTTTTTGCTAACTAGCACGATTTTTTGCAAACTCGCATGATTTTTGGCTAACTCGAACGATTTGTGCTTCGCACGTTTTTCGGGCTGACTCGCACGATTTTGTATTGTTACCTTGCAGGAACTTTGCTAACTCGCACGACTTTTGCTGTCAACAGCTCACATGGTTTGCTAACTCGCACGATGATTGGTCTCTTTCCTGCCTGCCTTGACATCCTCCCTACTCGTTTTAGAACTGCAAATGCTACCCTATACAAATTCCAAGCAGTCTGCCCCCTAAAACGTGGTCGCAGTTCTAAAAGTTTTAACCAGGGCTTTTCACGGGTCGGGCCACTTCTCGCTGGCCGGTTCGGGCCAGGGTGACCCGACCCATCCTGTGGGGTTTGAAACCCTCTCAACCCCACCCATGCGATTTCAAAACACCTCCTGATCCGACCCGACTCGATCCGCGTGTTTTTTTTCAACCTCCTGATCCGACGCGCGGGTCGGTCTGGGTCGTGACCAGTGAGAAGCCCTTGTTTAACCCACCCACGGAATTTCACGAGTCCGGTCACCTCCCGCGGGTTGGGTCGGGTCGGGTCAGGGTGACCCGAACCAAAACGGTGAGATTGAAAAACCTCTTGGCCCCATCGGTTCCGACACGTGAGAGTCCGAACTACCTCCTGACCCACCCCCGATTCGACCCGCAAGATGTTCGGAACTTCCTGACCCGACGGGTTATGACCCGTGAAAAGCCCTGGTTGTAACCCTGTTCCCACAGCCAACATCATCCCACACAAATTCCAAGTAGTCTATTTCTACAATACGTGGAAATAGATTTAAAGGGGTAAAACCATCAACACATAAAGGAGCGCAGACACACAAAACAGTCCCGAAAGGCAATACAGTAGGCAGAGCCCCTTCTAAGAGACCCCGAGATGAGGAAAAAATGTATACAGGGGGCGTCACATTTCTGCGCACCGTTTTTTTTCCCACTCGTAAGGGACCGGGGCCCCTTGGGGTAGGCGTAACACCCGATAAAAAGACTACTCGTTATTTTATACGGGCCAATAGACGGCCTCCCATTTGCAGAACGCCGCAAACATTTCTAGAGAACGAGTTGCTCCAAAAGTTCCAAGTGTGCCAAATCTGATATTGAGGGCCGTCGGTATAAGGGACCTCTCCGCGCGGACGCACCATGGTTCCTTACGGGTGGTCATCTGCTGTTGTGCAAACAACTACAGTAGACGAGATAAACAAAACATGTAGATAACAAGATGCTTCGTACAACACACAAGCCTTACGGCACTCTTCAAATCCCCGCAACACTTCACAAAAACTCAGCAACACCCCGCATCGGACTCGTGCTATCATACTCTAGAGGCAGAACTCATTGTGGCGAAACATATTTCTTAGCTTAATAACTACCCAGTACAGTTGGCAAATCATGTGAGTTTGGCTTATTTTTTCTAATGCATCTCTAAACTTTGAGATTGTCAATCTGGTTGAGCCCTTCCCGTTTCTGTTAGGGTCATGGGATTGTTCATCTGGTTGCTCTTTCCGTCAATCTCAGGGTCATCGGATTGTTCATCTCGTCGTACTTTCCGTTCATCTTAAGACTCACGAGATTGTTCATCTCGTTGCGCTTTCCGTTTATCTTAAGAGTCACGAAATTGTTCATCTCGCTTTCCTAACCGTTTGTCTTAGGGTCATGGAGTTGTTAATCTGGTTGACCTTTCCGTTTATCTTACGGCTATGGGATGGTTAATCTGGTTGTCCTTTCTGTTAATGTCGGGGTCATGAGATTGTTCATCTCGTTGCCCTTTCCCTTAACTTTAGAGCTATGGGGTTGTTCACTTTCCGTTTATCTTCGGGTCATACTTCGAAGTATCTGGGTGAAGGTGAAGCCAGGTGCTACCCCCATCGTAACATGCCTCATCGCGCAATGCTCCCTACGCAACGCGTCACAATGCACCACAAGTGCTTTGCCGCACTCCGTAATGCGTTGCAGTGGCTCGCAATGTAACGCAACGCGCCACCACATGATTTCACAACGCACCGCAATGCCCCGCAATACCCCGCAATGCTCCCTCCGCACGACAAACAAGACCATCTGCAATGCACTCGCCGCAAACAAGCGCAAACTAACGCATGAACCAGCACCACACACCACACCACACCACACCACGCCACGCCACGCCACGGCACGCCATATCAAACGCGAGGGCCACCCACAACGAAAAAAACAAAAAACACCAAAGCCAGATGGACCCCCGTCAGGGTTGAATCAGCCCTATCGGCGAAGCATGAAAAACCGCCCCGATTTGATACGGACCACCACATGCCACCGCCACTGTAAAACTACATAGCATGGGAAGCCCCATCCCCCGCTATTCTCCCTCCACCCCCTCGTTCTCCCTCCTTGTGCCGTGGTTGGCAAAGCGTTGCGCTTTCCTTCCTTATTTCCTGCCGTCCTTGCTTTGCTACCCGCCTTTCTCGATTCCGCCCTGCCTTCTTTTCTCCCTCCCTTCTTCTTTCCTTCCTTCCTTGCTCCCTTCCCTTCCTCTCTCCTCCCATCCACCCTCCCTCCTTCTGTCTGACCCCCCCCCCACCCGTTCCTCCCTCCCTCTGTCCCCCCTTTCCTTCGTCCCTGCCTCCAATCCTTAGCTCTCCGCAAGCACCCCAAACGTCTTGCCCATAAAACAAGAATACCGAAGTATAACCACCGGCGCCTGGGTATCTGTTTAGCCTACACAGCTTCCTCCCTTCAAGCAAAAGCGTGGTGAAGCAAAACTCTAGACTTTCTCTTGGAAGACACCAGTCACCGTCTTGTGAGTGCGACGGTACGAGAAAAAGGAGGCATGCATGCAGACAGGCGGCCAGCGGAGGGGAGGGGAGGAGGGGGGAGGGAGGGAGCGGCGTTTGAAGGGAGGGGAGGAGAGGTGCGGCACGGGGGTGGGCGGGGATTTTGAGGGGAGGGGGGGGCGGAGGAGAGGTGGGAAGGGGGCGGGGTTCGAGGCGAGAGGGGAGGAAAAGGGAAGGCGTGCGCGTGGGGGGGGTATACTCAGTTCGTGCATGGCCGTAGTCGTATGACCATAGACCCTCGCATCCCTACTATGCCAGGACGGAGCACGTCGAGTTTTCATCAACCAGGCAGACAGTGCATGCACCAAGCGCGAAGCGCCGCGAGGTGTTCGGCGAGTCGCATGAAGGGTGAACTGCATCCTTCCAAAAACCGCTCGTAAGACGGACTTCGGCCCCTTGCGCCTACTTTTTTGCTTATGAATGACAGCGCCAATGAGTTACTTTCTTTTCTGGTGTGGCCATCTCATATTCATTACCGGTCGCCCCGGTGGCGTATCAGGTTATCTTCGAGCCTGGTATAGGTCAGTTTCGTGAGTTCGAGCCCCGCCGAGTGCATACTCGTATAAATTCGTTGGGACTTTTTCTTGTGGACAAATTGACTTGCGGAAAGCGCGAGAGCGTGAGTTAGCAACACTCGATGAACAATCGACGAGCAGTGGGATTGCTGGACCCTATGCGCGATAAAAATTGAAGGCAAGAACCGGGGAGAAGGGACGACACCTGTGACCACGGCTTGTCTAGAAGCTGGAAAGTGAAAGTGTGCAAAAAAAAAAAAAAGAAGAAAAAAAAAATCATACTACGTGATGCGATCATTCCCTTTGTGCGGAGTTAGGGTTCTCCACCCCGCACAATATGATCTTAATCGATAACCATCATGGTGACCGCCAAAAAAATCAATAAAAAACGGTACCCTGGTTGTCTAGCTCACGCAGTGATTGGCATGTTTTACAGCGTCGTTGCCAACCAACGCCAACCCCAATATACATACAATGTCTTACAGCGTCGGTGCCAATCGAGGCCATTATATATATATATATATATATATTTGTTTTTTGGCGGGGGGGGATCCTGGTACATCCTGGTATAGCGGGGGGGTGTACTCGTTTCATGCATGGCCGTAGTGGTATGACCATAGACCCTCGCACCCCCCCAATTCCGGGATGGAGCACGTCGGGTTTTCACCGACCAGGCACACATCGCGTGCATCAAGCGCGAAGCGCCGTGAGATGTTCGGCGAGTCGCGTGAACGGTGAGCTGCATCCTAATAAGAACCACTTGTGCGGCGAATTTAGGCCCGTCGTGCGTACTTTCTTGCATATCGAATGACAGCTTCGAACCAATTCCTGTATTTTGGGATGTGGCCACTTCCAGGAGACAGCAATCGGGATACTAATGATATGTAACTGCCTCGTGTGCGCCTTAGTATATGCGCACTACATGATACCACCCCTCTTGCGCGGAGTTAAGGTTATCCACTCCGCACAGCATGATCTAACACGCCTACCATCTCGGTTACCGCCTAAACTTACAAACGAGAACTAAGCAAGACGGTACCCTGGTGGTCTAGCTCGCGCAGAGGCGTCTTATACGGTGTCGTTACCAACCCACGCCAACCGCAGCAAGGGGGAGGAGGGGTGGTCTATTGTTAAGGTCAATTCCACCGCTCAAGAATGTAGCGTTATTTTGCGGATAGTTATGTAGAGGAAGAAGAGAACGTTCGAACATGTAGGGGCGGAGGGGCGGCACCAAGACAAGGGGATCGAAGCCTATGAACGGCCGCTTCTCAAAGAGTTGATCTTGTTGGTTTGGAACAGATTTAACTTACACCTCGCGGGTTCTCCCCCTACCCCTTCCCTCCCCCTCTCTCCTTTTCTCTCACCTTATACGCTGCACTTCCTCGAAGCACGCGCTTCTTGCTCCGCCTCCCCCGCGCTCTTCCTCCTCTTCCCCTCTCGCCCTCGCCCTTACCCCCACCCCCACCTCCTCATCGCTAAGTTGCGGCCGTCGGGGCATCAAGTCCGCGTCAAGATCTGCTCTCACGTAGCCCGTCGGTGATGCAGGAGACCCACTGTAGCGTCGACTACCGCCACCACCACCACTATAACCACCACCACCATACCCACTACAACCGCCACCATAACTTCCACCGCCCCCACCACCACCGCTACCACCATCACCACCCCCAAAACCCCCACCACCACCACGACAATTACCACCGCCACCGCCACCGCCACCACCACCACCACCACTGTAACCACCACCACCACTGCAACCACCACCACGATCACGACCACAACCACCATCACCATCACCATCACCAACGTCGACCGCTCCGGCCCCTTGCGGGGAGTTGAACGGCATGGTAGGCATGTCCCCCGCGGGGGGTGACACGGGCGGCGTCATCACCGGCGCGACCCCCACGCTTTGCCATGGAATATTGAACCTGTAATCCCGCTGCACCTCGTCTGCACAGTTCGCCAATTGCTCGACATCGAGACTCTGGGGGGGGGGGGGAAGAGGAGGGGGGGCAGGTACTCAGTTTGTGCATGGCCGTAGTCGTATGACCATAGACCCTCGCATCCCTACTATACCGGGACGGAGCACGTCGGGTTTTCACCAACCAGGCCGATATTGCTTGCACCAAGCGCGAAGCGCCGTGAAGAGTTCGGCGAGTCGCATGAAGGGTAAACTGCGTCCTTCCAAGAACCGCTCGTAAGACGGACTTCGGCACCTTGTGCCTACTTTCTAGCTTGTGGAATGACAGCGCCAATGAGTTATGCTTTGTTTTCTGTTGTGGCCACTCCAGAGACAGCACTGGGTGTTACTACTTGTAAGTAACTGCCTCGTGGGTGCCTTACCATATTCATACTAAGCGATGCGATCATCCCCCTTGGCCGGAGTTAGGGGGGGGGGGGGGGGGGGGGAAAGCAAAATTCGGCCGCGGTTCAGTGTTTAGACAGCACAGTGCGCTGCGGTGTATTGCAAAGAGCGACAATCCGGCTGGGGTGTACATGGGGTGCTACTCAGCCAGCGCTTCTCCCAAACGTACCAAAGCGTGACTCGTATTCCTAACTTGATTTGTGTGTTATTGTAGTGCACGCTCGAGCGCTACAAACATAATCCCCCCGCAGTTCCCAATAATAGGAACACCACAAGCACCACTCGTACTTGTCAACTATCTTATTTAAAGTATACGTGATGCACGCGCTCGTTCGAGCGTTATAACATACTTGGTACCTGGTAGGCCACAAGCGTTACTTAATAGTTTTTTCGTTGTCTGCGTATGTTTCTGCAAAATTCACGGGCTCGCCCGAGCGCTATTCACGTAAGGGCGCGCACAATTCCAAACAAAATAAAAACACAACAAAACGCTACTGCTACCTTTTATCGTCTCCTGTTTCTTTGTTGTGATGGTCACGCTCGCTCGAGCGCTGTAAACACGGGAAACCACAAATCCAACCGATGCATCCAGCACAAGCTTTAGTCGTGTTATTGTGCGCTATCATGATTCCCGTGACGCACGCACCCGCTGGAGCGCTATAATCATAAAAGCATACCCTTCACGTGGCCGTACACTCAGTATCATGCACAATCGAAGTATCACACGCAGCTTGAAAAAAAGAGGTTTACTTTCGACGAAATTTTCGATGTCACAGCTGACGTGTACTAATATTTAATTTTTTAATATGTACGTGGTAGGAAAACATAACATAAACACCCGCAGAGGTCAAGCCTCCAGTCCGCGTTGGAAACCCTTCGTACCTGAACACCATGTCGCTGGGCTTGCAGCGCCAGATGAGAAGCAGGCTGAACCTGTTCGGCGTGTCACCAGGTCACAACAGCATGTTGTGGGTTTTGGTTCGGAAAGGTGGGATGGGGGTAATGGGTTTTTGTGATATCAGGGCGGGCGGGCGGGCGGGCGGACGGGGCGGGGGTGCGAGGGGGCGGAGGGAGAGGGGGAGGGGGGGGGACAGTCACGCCATGGAGAAATCATTTCCCCACAATGCTACAGTATTCACCACGGTAGGTCTATAGCTTTCACCAATATCGCAAGGGCTACCATAGCGAGAGGAGGGTGTACTCATTTCATGCATAGCCGTAGATTGAGCTACCACAGCGAGGGGGGGGGGGCGAAGTAAACACCTACCATGTCAATCTTGGGTCGGATGTTGGGGTCCGGGATGAGAAGGTGATCCACGAGATTGCTGAGGCGCTCGCTGTAGCTCGTGCGGTCCACGGGCAGGTAGTCCGCTCTCACGATCTTGTTGAACAGCTGCCCAAAAGGTTCCACGGTAAAAAAAAAAAACACCGGTCAGGTGAAACCGATCACGGGTAAACGCCATATCAAACGACGTCGCTGTTACTGTTATTATTACTTTTTTTCACGCTTCTACTTTCCAGCTTCCGGACAAGCCGTGGTCACAGGTGTCGTCCCTTCTTCCCCCCGGTTCTTGCCCTCAACTTTTATCGCGCATAGGGCTCAGCAATCCCACTGCACGTCGATTTTTCATCGAGTGTTGTTGCTAACTCACGCTCTCGCATTTTCCGCAAGTCAATTTGTGCACAAAAAAAAAAGTACAAATTTAGACGAGTATGCACTGGGGAGACTCGAGCTCACGAAACTCCCCTATACCACGCTCGAGGATAACCTGACACGCCACCGGGGCGACCGGCTCGTACTACACGTCGAGTCGGAAACGTCCCGGTCAGACCCAAAGATGTCGAACTCCGCAAATTACCACATGCAACGGCCTGCAATACCTGCCTAACTTACATCATGTCACCGACTTGACTGATAGAATTGTCGGTCAACTCGCAGGCCTACCCCCGACCGTAAGTGCGATGTAGTGAACGATATGCGTTGCCCTGCTGTTCCTCAGTGTACTGTTAGTTCCCGGTGCCAGACGAATGAACGTGTAAAAGATTAAAACAGCCGATTTCACGGAATAAAGCGTGACCAACTGATGCACGCCCACGCAATGCCCATCCCTGCGCCTCTCAAACAGCCAGTGCGGCAGGCAGGCAGGAGCTTCGTGAGACTTAGCATAGAAGGTGAATGGGGGGGGGGGGGGTGCATGCAGCAGAGCAGTACTCGAAGGGCTCCCGTCAATACTATAAGAGGAATGTACCATACAGTAAGACTTAAGCAGACAGTAATACCCCAGGCATAGAATACTGTACACACGTACGTAACAAGCATCACAAGCGCAACATCAACTTCAAGCCAATAGCTATGCACAGCAGCAGCTGCAGGTTTCTTTGTTTTTTACGTACGATAAATAGGTACGCTCACGCCGATAGCACTGCGATACCCGACATGAAGGAGTCCGGCGATTCTATCTTTTTGGGGAGGTTCCCACAATACGCTGGAGGGTCGACTACATACACATGTGTTAGCCGTCTTGGTTCTGTTTTCTCACGTACAACAGCAGCAGCAGTAAACACCTACCTGCTCCCGTCGTTGAAGGCACAAGAGCGCGAGATGGCTGAAGAAGCACTCTTGAAATGCCGATGAAGGCCATGGGATTACTCATCGGGATAAACATGCACATGTTTCTTAAACCCACTTCGTTTTGGATGAGGCAGTAGAGCTCTTCAAGCGAGGAAGGAAGCATACAAACGTTGAACCCTTTGGGGTTGATTACGGCTCGTACAGGGATAACACAGTCAACAAAACTGACGTTTACATCATCCCGACGATTCGAAGCCACGCGGGCTTCTCGGATATCGGCGGTACAATTCGTGTCCGAACCGCAATAATCAGCACAAGACGCATGACATGACGCCATCCGTACTGCCGAACACTGATGGAGACGCTGGATATCCAGAGTTTATTCCGATAATGATATATTTGCCGGTGTGATATGCGGCGCAAGAGGCTTACCGTACCAATCCGACCGGGTAAACACTATCTATCTACTATGCAATACAGCTAGATTGTGCAGGTCGTGTACATCAGGGACCAAGGCATAGCACTTATTATATTAAAAAAAAAAAATACACTCCAGGTGCGAGATCGAACATTTCGTCGAAACTCATCTTTGCAAGCTGTGTGTGATACTCCGATCGCGCCTATTGCTGGGTGTGTCCTCATTAAGGATGTAGGTCGGCCACTCCCCTTATAACTATTACTACAGTGTTATTATGTCTTTGATTGCTACACCCGGGCTTCAAAAGGATGAAGGCGCACCCGCACCGCACGTAGCATGCTTGGCAGACCTCACCTTTTTCATGGTGAGGTGTTGCCCGGCGAACGGGGAAGTCAGCATCGCCAACTCATACAGCACGCAGCCCAGGGACCAAATATCCGACACTAGCTCGTGGCCCTGCCCTTTAAGAGTCTCCGGGGACATGTACAGAGGGGTGCCCACCTGGGACATTGCGAACGCGCTTCGAGCGTGCAGGTACCTTCACGGAGAGGGGGGTGGGTCGGGGGAGGTACTTATTGTCATGCATCGCCGGAGTCATTTGACCATTGACCATTGACCGGATAAGGGGAGGGGTACTCCCCGTCATGCATAACCGTAGTCGTAAGATCATAGCCCTCTCATATCTACAATGCGGGGACGACGCGTTGCAGGGGTTTTAATGGCAAGACAGACATCGCGTGCACCACGCGCGAAGCGCCGTGAGGTGTTCGGCGAATCGAATGAAGAGTGAGTTGGTTGCGTCCTGCTAGAACCACCTACCTGCGAGGCGGACTGCTTAGGCACCTCGTGCGTGTTTTCTTGCATATGGATGACGGCATGGACTGACTTGATTTATTTTCTGGTGTGGTCACTTTTAGAGACAGCAATGGGTATGCTACGTAACTGCCACGCGGGCGCCTGACCATACCCACACTACGAAACACAATCACATCCCTTGTGCGGCGTTAAGATTCTCAACCCCGCGCAACATTATCAACTCGGCCACCCTTAATGCTTCCGCCGATAAAACAAACACGAAAAACGGTCCCCTGGTTGTTCAACTCGCGCAGCGAGTGGCGTGTTTTACAGCGTCGTCGTCAACCGACGCCAGTCCCAGACGGGGGGCAGGGGGTCACTTTTACATGTGTTTCGGCATTAGATAATACCTGGTAAATGTGTAAGGGGATTGGTGGAATCTCTGGAAGCACAGGCGAGAAATAAAAGTGGACGGGCGGGTCTCGCCACCGCCACCCTACCCTTCCCCCTCCTTCATAACCAATCTAAGCACACAATCAAAAAGTCAAACAAGCAAACACGACGGAAACATAGCAAAAAGCAAAGAAACAAGCAAAGGAATAATCTCTCAACCGACAAAGCCATCCCACCCTAAACAAATCCATACCAACACAATCCTCCTCCCCCCCAAAAAACATCACCGATACTACCGGACACTACCGCGGTATTGCCGGACACTACCGCGGGACTACCGGGCACTAACGCGGTACTACCGGGCATTACCACCCGAGTCGGGATCCTCGTTCAGGCTCACTGACCGTTCCAGCCTGCCCCCCCAGCTTCATCGTGCCGTCCAGACACACCAAAGAGCCAAGCCAAAACGACCTCTCCCCAGCCCCCGGCAAAAAGAACAACGCCGGTACGACCGAACACTACCACGGTACTACCGGGTGGTACTACTAGCACTACCACGGAAGTACCGGGCACTACCGTGGTACTACCGCGGTACTACTGGACACCATCACCAAAATCGCCACCCTCCCAAAAAAACATTACCGGTGCTGCAGGACGCAGCACTACGGTACTATACACTACCGCGGTACTACCGGGCACTACCACGATACTACCGAACATTACCGCCGTACTACCGGACAATTCGTACCGATACTATTGAACACTACCGCGGTACCACGGGGCACTACGACGATACCACGGGACACTACCGCGGTACTGCAGGACACTACGCACGGATACTACAGGACACTACCGTGGTGCCGCCGAGCACTACCGTGGTGCCGCCGAGCACTACCGCGGTACCAGCGGGCACTACTACCCAGATCGGATCCTAACTCTCCCTCACTCACCGTCCCAGCCCAAGGTCCGTTTGCTTGACCGTGCCGTCCAAACCCACGAGAATGTTAGCGAGCTCGAGGTCCCACCGCACGGTACTACCTGTTACTACCGGTTGTACAATCCCCCGGGCTTCAGGTCCAATCCCATGGTACTACTTATCGCCGTAGTCCACTCACCCGTCCAACCGTCCCTCAAAAAATATCACCGCACGCTACGTACTACCGCGGTACTCACCGTCCCAGCCCGAGGTCCCCCAGCTTGACCGTGCCGTCCAAACCTACGAGAATGTTCGCGGGCTTAAGGTCTCGGTGCATAATCCTCTGGCCGTGCATATGCAGCAGGGCGTCGCAGATCTGCGTGAAGTAGCCCCACACCGTCAGCTCGCTTAACCGTCTCTTCTCGTGCCGCCTCCGAGTGAGCACGCCTACGGGGGGGGGAAAGGGGGAGGAGAGGGGGCGGGGGAGGGGGGGGGGGGGGGGGGGGGGGGGGGGGCGAGGAGGGGACGAAAGGGGGCGGGCGGGGGGGGGAGGATCGCGCGTTAGGAAGTTAGTCGTCTGCTGTCAATGTCTGCAGGTTAACACGACAAAAAAAAAAGGTTGAGAAAAACGAACAAAACAAGAAAATGACCAATGTACGAGTACCTACCGTACGTAAAGGTAGTACGTATGCGAAACGAAACACTTTTTTCTCAAAGAAGCGAGGCAAAATAGTAAGAACAGTAGGAAAACAACGAGAACAAAATGAAAGGAGAGACATAAAAAAAGGGGAGCATCGGTTTTGGTTGTCACCTTTAACTTCCCTCATCGGTTTTGGTTGTCACCTTTAACTTCCCCTCCGTCGGCCCAGTGCACGTCCACCCACAACACGTGATCGACTATTCAACCTAACGACCAATGCCCCGGTTCAACAACGAACCAGCAACCGTCTTTTGATGTCACCCTAACGACCAATCAAGCAGTTCAACAACGACCAAGCGATCGGCTTTTCCTTTTTCACCCCATCGACCAATCGCCCGGTTCATCAACGACCAAGCAGCCGGTTTTTGCTGTCACCTTTGAGGTCCCCTCCATCGACCCAATCCATGACTACCCACAGCACGTTCTGGTCCAAGAAGCACGTGTGCAGCTTTACGATGTTCGGGCTCTTCAAGTTTTTCAGAAGTCCGACCTGTCGCAAACCGAGAAGGCATCGCGCGAAAGCAGTACCATCACCAGCCAGTGACGATCAACAAAAAGAAAACGAAAACGCAGCAGCAGCAACAGTGGCAACAAAGTATTTTTAAAAGGAAGCATCAGCAATGGTGAATATTCATTTTTTTAATGTGGAGCGATGAACCTGTTTATCTCGTGTCTTCTTGAAAACAGCGAAGCCATGGCGAAAGCAGCAGCAGTCTGAAGCAGCAACAGCAGTACAGTAGCAGCAATCTGCAGCAACAGAAACAGCAGCGGCAGCAGCAGCAGCATCAAAAGTAGCAGCAGCAGCACTGCAGCAGCAACAGCAGTACAGTAGCAGCAATCTGCAGAAGCAGAAACAGCAGCAGCAGCAGCAACAGCAGTAGCAACAACAGCAGCAGCAGCAACAGCAGCACCAAAAGTAGCAGCAGCAGTCTGCAGCAGCAGCAGTACAGTAGCAGCAATCTGCAGCAGCAGAAACAGCAGCAGCAGAAGCAGCAGAAGCAGCAACAGCAACAGCAACAGCAGCACCTAAAGTAGCCGCAACAGTCTGCAGCAGCAAAAACAACAGCAGCAGCAGCGACGATAAAAAAGAAATACACAAGACATTAAAACAAAAGTGAACGTATGAAAAAAAAAAGAGACCCACAAAAATATTTTCACAAAAACCATAAGACCGACGGATCCTATTAAAAGACGGACGACCAAAAAAAGAAAAAGCAAAGTAGACAGGCAACTAAAATAAACAAAAACACACAAGAGGAATCCGACTCGCCGCTGCATTGATGTAAGAGGGATGAACGGCGGCGGACAGAACAGTTACGATAGTAAAATGCAAGAGGAAAAAAAAATCAATAAGACACCGCTCGCACGAGTACCATATCATACGTCACTACTTTATTTCGGGGATTTTCATGTGTCATTACCCGACCCGCGGGCCGGGTCAGAAGGCTTCTAAACTCTCGCGGGTCGAGCCAGGTCGGGTCAGGAGGTATCACGGGGTGGGTCGGGTCGTGTCAGGAGGGTGCCAAATCGCACGGGTCGGGGTTAGATCGGGTCGGGTCATCCTGACGACCCGATCCGCGAAAAGCCCGGCTTTCTTCCGGTGACGCTTACCACGAAGTCGAGAAAATGGCGTGAGTGGAACACTCGTGTGCAAGACGAAGGGGGTTAGCCGTACAATGGTTGATTAGTCTGTTCGTTTGTTTGTTTTTGGTTTTTTTAAATGATCAGTTTTAATCTCCAGCTCAAGCTCGTAAGAGGCTTTGTTTACCATCAGCGGCCTTCCGGAGAAGGCGTGGTCACAGGCGTCTTCCCCTCTCGTCGAGTTGATTTGGGTCAGGTGTTCCGCAGGGGGCTTCTAGGATTAAAAATAGTCCAAGCGAACGTCAACCATTTTTTATCGGAACAATTGGTCACGGCACTTTCCTTCTTTTCGCACGCGGCGAGACCATAACAAAGACAAAAATCGCCTCCACAAAACATCAAACCCGTTCGGAACTGCTTCACCCACGTTTTCAACGAGACCTCCTTGTAATCCTAGAAGTGCAGCACCGAAAAGCAAGCCGTACGCTATTATTAGATTTTTCGTGTTTGAGAGTAAAAGGCGTTGTCGTACCGACCCTAATAGACCCCATCACCTCCATTTTGATGGGCCAACCCTAATCTCCCCGCGCACCCCGATCCCATCTCCTATACTCCTGGCGCTTTGTATTTATAGTTTAATGCTCCGGCGGATGGGCAAAAATAAGGCCAAAGCTAACCAAACTTCCACGTATTTCCATGCAAATCGTGTGCCAATCTAACTCAATTGTATTCGCAATCCAGCTGGTTTGATGGCGCGTCCTTCGGTTACCGTAGTAGCGACAGCGCGAGCTGTCCCTACTAGCGGTCACCGTTACTATTCCAGCACTTTTGGGACTGGGTTAGGGCTAGGTTAGGGCTTGGGCCTCTGGTTGGATTGGGGCCTGATCCGACCCGAAGGCCGTGAGCGCGTAAGCGCGAACCGTAATCGTGTGGCTTGCAACTAGTCCTGCAGTTCTAGGATTGCAAGGAGCTGCGTTCCACGTTTTCGGGGACAAGCTTCTGAAACAACTGTGGGGGATTGTTTCAGCAGCACAGTAGTGGTCCCTCTATAGCACCGGTGTGTGCCAGAAGGAAAATACCGGCATTATAGCGGAAACCGGCATTACGCTGCATCCTGCCGCTACTGGTTGTTCCCATCTGTGCCAAGCGATTTCGCAGGCAATATAGTGAGCAACCGGCACTACTCAACCGGCACCATAGAGGGACCACCGTAAGTTAGAACTGAATTCAACTCTAATAAATGTGGAATATTTATTGCAGTGACAGACAACTGCTCGAACGCCATCTCCTTTGTCTCGCAGCCCAACAGAACAAAAGGTAAGTACGTACAACAACAACAACAACAACGACAACGACAACAACAACAACGACAACGACAACAACAACAACAACAACAACAACAACAACAACAACAACAACAACAACAACAACAACAACAACAACAACAACAACAACAACAACAACAACAACAACAACAACAACAACAACTCGCCTCCTTGAGACACTGCTCGTATGTCATCTCCTTTTTCTCGCATGCTTTTCGTCTGCGCCCGCCAAGTTTTCCCTGCGCCGAGCCATCCAGGGCGCCTTTCCCCCCCTTCGCTCCGGCCTGCGCCTGTTTGGGGAGCTGATTCGCGAGCTGGATGCGCTTCAGGGCGCACGGAAGCCGCTTGCCCTTTTGAGAAATGAGGGCGGGAGAGGGGAGGGGGGGCAGAGAAAGAGCTCGTGTGAGAACAAAACCATCATAATATCAAAACCCAAGACCCAATATCCAACATCCAGGATTCACCACTCAAGCTTCAACATTCAAGATCCAACATCCCATATTTTGTACTCCGGAGTATATAAGACACAAGACCCAATATCTTAAATCCCCGATCCAATAACCAAGATGCAAGATACAAGGTTCAAGATCCAGGATCCAAGCTGCCATGTTTCATATACAATATGAACATGTAAGACCAAAGATCCAAAATCTCGTATTTCAGATCCGAGGTCTACGATACCAGATCCAAGATCCAGTTTTGAAGGACAGTAGCAAACTTTCCAGATCCAACATTTAATATTCATCTAAGATCGCAGATCTAACATTGAAACTCTAAGTCAAGCCAACATGCTATTAATAGTGCCGCGTACAGACGGGGTGTATTTTTTTTTTGTACCCCCCCCCCCCCCCCCCCCCGCCTCCATGGTCATACGATTACGGCCATGCATGAATATCGAGTACACCCCCCCCCGCCTCCCCGCCCCCCCACCGCCTCCTTCCCCACTCCTACCTTTGTCTCCGCGTAGTATACGGTCGAAAAACGTCCCTTTCCAACTTGCTGAAGGTTGGTATAGTCCGACAGGCTAGACTTCCCCGAGCTCAGGCCCATGACGTTAGCCTCTCCAATGATCGCCAGCGTCTCTCGCCGGCTCTGGAGCACGCAAGCAAGCACACACAAGCACGAAGGCACAGCAGTCCGTTCGGTTTTCGGGTTCGGATCCTGTTTCAGATTCGGTTTCATTTTCGGCGTCGTTTTCGGTTTCGGTTTCGCATTCGGTCTTGGTTTCGGTTTCGGATTCATTTTCGGCTTCAGTTTCGGCTTCAGTTTCATTTTCGGCTTCGTTTTCGTCTTCGGTTTCGGACTCGGACTCGGTTTCGTTTTCGGCTTCGTTTTGGGTTTTCATTTTTTTTTTTTCATTTTCGGTTTCGTTAGTCTCTCCAATGATTGCCAGCGCCTCTCGCCGGCACGCACGAAGGCGCGGCATATGTTTCGGCCCGTTTCGTTTCGTTTCGTTTTGTGCCTATTGTCGTTTCGAATATGTGAGAAAACAACAGCAGCGACAAAGTCCCTACTTCTACTACTGCTACTACTGCTACTACTACTACTACTACTACTACTACTACTACAGTATTACTACTAGTACTAGGTTGACTAGTACTAATACTAACACTGGTACTAGTAGAAGTACTAGTATTAGTACTAGCTACTATTAATAGTACTAGGCTAGTACTAGTAGTACTAGCTAGAACTACTATTAATACTACTACTAGTACTACTAGTATTAGCTACTACTACTACTACTACTGCTACTACTGCTACTACTGCTACTATTGCTACTACTACCAATACTACTACTACCACCATCACCATCACCTCCCAACACCAACACCACACCACACCACACCATCACGACCGCGATCACGACCACCAAGACCACCACCACCTCCACCATCACCATCACCCCCGCCCCAACCAACGCCACCACCACTACAACCAACAACAACAACAACAACAACAACAACACTAACACCAACACCAACACCAACACCGTGACCTGTCCCGATGCGTGCAACATTTTCTCCCATTAGCCAAATCTCTGACCTCAACAAAATTAGTGAAGCCGTTAGGGTCCTCGTGGATGTCCACCAGCAGCGCTTGCAAGTTTTCCTACCATATGGACGGCGGGAGAGGAGGGCAAGACAGGGAGGGATGGGGTGGTGTTGGGAGACATGGGGGAATACGGGGGTCGGGTGGGTGAGGTGGGGTGGAGGGATTGGGGGAGGGGGGGGGGGGGGGGGAGAGGGTCCGGACTCAGCAGTGCTTTGTGTGGCCGGTGGTAATGCTATCGCCATATATTTGTGCTCGCATTTTTGCTAACCGAGCCAAACATTTCCTCTTCTTTCCCTCACGTATCTACTCGTATATATTCCCCGACAACCGTCACTGCCAAACATTCAATCTCATCACCTTAACGCCTTCACTATTCGAAACCCTTTTGGGGGACTGATTTACTTGAAGTTATTAATAGCATAGGGAGGGATTTTGGGGCCCTAAAGGGGTTAACGCCTTTACAACTGGAAACCCGTGTTTGGGGACAAAAGCACTTGGAAATAGTATAAGGGATGGTTTTGGGGGGCCTAAAGGGGTTAAACAGTTATCTCATCAGCCACATGGTCAATATCCTCAGCCACATGGTCGATATCACCAACCAAATAGTCAACTTCACCAACCAAATAGTCAACTTCACCAACCAAATAGTCAACTTCACCAACCAAACAGTCAGTCAACCTCACTAGCCAAACAGTCAATCTCACCAGTGAAGCAGTCACTCTAACCAACAAAAACAGTCAATCTCGCCAGCCAAAGAGTCAATTTCATCAACCATACATTTAATTTCACCTGCCAAATTGCCAATCTCATCAGCCAAAATGGT
Organism: Undaria pinnatifida; assembly: GCA_012845835.1. NCBI lineage: Eukaryota > Phaeophyceae > Laminariales > Alariaceae > Undaria > Undaria pinnatifida. The sequence goes on from JABAKD010000005.1 coordinate 9,578,096, forward strand.
CAATGTCACCAGCCAAGCAGTCAATACTATCAACCCAACAACCATTCTCCCTAGCCAAGCACTCAATTCCGCATTTTAAGAGAATACGTACACGAGGAGCGTATGGCGTTAAAGCGAAGCTCCTCGGACATTGACTATTCCTTTGTGGAGGGCATGGAATCAATCAGACTACACAGAGGTGGCGCAGGGCCAGTCCATGGATGATGTGAACCTGCTTCGACCTCCCCAGCCCCTCCCGCCGTCTGCCTTCCTGTTGCTGACCTGATTGGGCGTTGAGGACAACCAAACAGTCAATATCACGAGCCAAACAACCAATCTCACCAGCAAACAGTTAATTTCACCAGCCCCCCCCCTCCTCCCTTCCTCCCCTCCCCCCCCCAAATTCTGACCTGCTGATGCATGAACGACGTGAAGTTGGGCATCCCCATGATCAAGTCCTGATCGGAACTGAGCAACATGCTCTGAGGCGACTCCATATTGAACAGCGTTCGCGTCGTGTCCTGCGGCGTCATATCAGCGCACCCAAAACAACATGACAAAAAAAAAACATCAAAAACAACAACAACAACAACAACAACAACAAAAGTAAAAATCAACGAAAAAAAAGCGAGTACAAACAACATCAGATATGCCAGGTATCAACGAACGGCTTTAGAACCACTGCTGTATCCACGACGTTCAAGACAAGCTGCTTGGAATAAGCGTGGGCGGGTTTGTGCTACAATAGAGGTGTTAAAGGTATACCCCGTTTTGGCTAATTGATATTCTGATTGACGGCGCTCTCCTTAACGCATTTACAACTGAAAACCCCGTTTTGTGGGGACACACTACTTGGAATTAGCACCGGGAGGGGTTTGGGGCTACAAAGGGGTTGACCCAAGATCGTCAGAATGGAGTATGTGCATAAAAGTGATGCAATCCATAGCCGTCGGATTTTGCCCCGGTTTTTTAGTTTCGGTGCACAATCACAACAGCGCAGCTTGCAAAAATGAGTATTGACCTGAAATTCGTCGAACTCACGGCTGACGTCCTTGAAATCTTTTTCATAAAATTGATTAACATCACCCTGTTGACCCTGGTACAAGCTACACTGCCGGGGTTAAGCTACACTGCTGTAGTTCTAAGAGGAACCGCCGACCTATACCCGAAATGAGGACACACGCCCAGTGATGTACGCGCGATCGGAGTAACACACACAGCTTGCAAAGATGAGTTTCGGCGAAACTGAAATCTTCGATCTCACAGCTGGCGTGTACTCTATTCTTGTTATAATATATATTATACCAGGTATATATTTACGTTTTTTTTTATTCTGTACGTACAACTCGACGCGAGTCGACGAGGGGAGAAACATGCTGCATTCTTCCCGCGATAAAAACGAAGGCACGTACCGTAGTGGGGAGGGGGGAGGAGGGCCCGCTATGTGACCCCGGATCTGAGTTGGTACTGGGAGGGAGGGCGAGAGTAGTGCGAGGATAACAAATGGGATGAAAAATATATATGTATAAACCCTGGTATATTCCAACAGAAAAGGGGTTCTGCCGTTAACAATCAACGATTGCCGACAATTACAAACGTGGCATTCAACAATCAACGATGCCACTCGGCGGGGGAAGAAAAGGGCTAAAGTCTTCTCGCGATATAAAAAAGAAGGCGCGTACCGTAGTGGGGAGGGGTGAGAAGAGTCTGCCTATTAATAGTGACCTCGGATCTGAGTTACGTCTACGGACGGAGAAAAGAGAATGAAAAAGTGCAAGCAACGCCAACGCCAACGCCAACGCCAACAATGGCAACGGCAACGGCAACGACAACGACAACGACAACCACAAACACAACAACAAACAACCAAACCACAACCACAACAACAACAACAACACCACCGCCACCAACACCAACGCCAACACCAACACCAACGCCAGCACCAACACTAACATTAAGACCAACACCAACACCAACGCCAACACCAACACCAACACCACCAACACCAACACCAACACCAACACCAACACAACAACAACAACACCACCACCACCAACACCAACACCAACGCCAACACCAACGCCAACACCAACACCAACACCAACACCAACGCCAAAACCAACACCAACACCAACATTAACACCAACACCAACACCAACACCAACACCAACACCACCAACACCACCAACACCAACACCACCACCACTAACACCAACACCAACACCACCAACACCACCAACAACAACACCAACACCAACACCAACACCAACACCAACACCAACACCAACACCAACACCAACACCAACACCAACGCCAACACCAACACCAACACCAACACCAACACCAACACCAACACCAACACTAACATTAAGACCAACACCAACACCAACGCCAACACCAACACCAACACCACCAACACCAACACCAACACCAACACCAACACAACAACAACAACACCACCACCACCAACACCAACACCAACGCCAACACCAACGCCAACACCAACACCAACACCAACACCAACGCCAAAACCAACACCAACACCAACATCAACACCAACACCAACACCAACACCAACACCAACACCACCAACACCACCAACACCAACACCACCACCACTAACACCAACACCAACACCACCAACACCACCAACAACAACACCAACACCAACACCAACACCAACACCAACACCAACACCAACACCAACACCAACACCAACACCAACGCCAAAACCAACACCAACACCAACATTAACACCAACACCAACACCAACACCAACACCAACACCACCAACACCACCAACACCAACACCACCACCACTAACACCAACACCAACACCACCAACACCAACAACAACAACACCAACACCAACACCAACACCAACACCAACACCAACACCAACACCACCACCAACACCAACACCAACGCCAACACCAACACCAACACCAACACCAACACCAACACCAACACCAACACTAACACCAACACCCACACCAACACCAACAACAACAACAACAACCCCGAAACAGGCCAAGAGCCAACCCCCCAATCACTAACTAACGCGGTGGCTTAACCCCGGGAGGTGTCTTAGTAATAGTCGAAAAGCGGCAATTCAGGCGTTTCTACCAGCTACAACACCAGGCACCTGGTACAACACAAACGGCCTTTGAAAATCGAAGGGAAAACAATTAGCCACATGGCAAGTAGCCGGGCAAGTAACACCGACCAATCCACACGAGTTTATGGGTTAACCCCTGTAGAGCCCCACAATCCCTCCCTATACTTTAATCAAGTAAAAAGGAGAGTGCTACGATAGTGGCGGCGTTTTTTTTTGGCTGAAATGTTTCTGGAACGCGGGGCTCCTTAGCCCGCGTTCGGCGGAATTTTGTACGCCCAGGCCATGCGATTGTTCATCAGGTAGCGCTTTTTTTTTGTTTCTCTCCCAAAATCAGTTTTTGCCTCAAACAAATCAGAAGGCATACAGCTCCTCAAACCTAGGAGCCTTAGCAAAAAACAATGGTGCGCGACATCTCTGCCGCAGCATGCCCCCCCCGCCCTCGGTACAGTACGAACAACCTGGCCGTAACTGAGCGGCAGCTTCTCTGGCAGGGGCGACTGCCTATCCAACAGAGCTACCGAGTTAGCGCTGCGATCTATCACGTGGCCTCATTCTCTCCCCGCCCGAAATAACAAAAACGCCAGCATAAACATAGGAAAACAATACGCATACGTGTACGTACGAGTTCCTCCGTCAAGGAGCGACCCTGCAGTGCAAAATGTTGGCCGACAAAGTGCAAACCCTATAATACCTTAGCACACCGACATGATACGCCAAAACCGCGGGTTGACACCAAACGGCCACAGCAAAAAGTCATGCAGTACCAGGCATACACCTAAAACAGCATATCCCAAAGGGGTTTGCAGATATGTATCAGCATACCCCGGCTTCCATTGACTCCCCCTCCTCCACCCCCCCCCCCTCCTCACCTGCCCCATAAGCTATCGCCCAGGCCCTGGCGCAGGCTCGCCCAGCCCAGCCCTATCCATGCTCCCCCTCCCCCCCCCCCCTCGCCCCCCCCTCGCCCCCCCCCTCGCCCCCCCCCCCCCCCCCCCCCCCTTATTACACCCCCCGCTCCTCACCTTCCCTACCAGCCACCGCCCAGGCACCGCTCCAGTCCCACCAAACCCAGCCCTATCCGTGCAGCTCCCCCACTTCCGCCCTCCGCGGCCCCCACTCAGCTCTTCCCGCCGAAGCAGGCGATCGATAGGCTGCTGCTGCTGCGGCGGTGGTGGCAGCTGCGGTAGCGGCGGTGAGTCTACTCGCCAGACCGTCCGCAACCCCCCCCCCTCCCCCGCCCCCTCCTCCTCCTCCTCCTCCTGCTCCTCCTCCTCCTTGTGTGTGGCGTGATGGCCGGCTCGCAACTCTCCCCCCCCTCCCCCCAGCCCCCCCCCCTTCCCCGCGCCCCCCTCCCCCTTCCTCCTCGTCTTCCTTTTGATTCTCCATGACGCGCTGGGGGCTGTTAGCGGCCGCCGTGGTTTGTTTTTTTTACCGAAGCCTTTAGGACCTCGTGTTGTAGGCGAGTGTCCTCCCTCGTACCGGTGGCGCGTAGGACTTCGCGGGGCTCCTCCCTCTCCCTCGTGCTGATGACGCCGCTAGAGAAGTGGTGTTCGTAGCCGCCGCCCTAGGCGTGGTGTATCTGTTAGGTCGTTGTATGCAAGGATTCGGGTTTATTTTTTCTTCAACTTTGGTTTCATTTTTAGATTTGGCTTGGAGCTTTGGTATATGGAGTTTTAGATTTTAGGGTTTGGGATTTTGGGTTCGGGATTTTGGTGCGAGATTTTGGGTCGGGTCGGGCAAGAAAGTGCACCGAAAATACCAAAATGTGAAAATCTCAATATATGCATAATGGTAGTAGTGCATGCGGTAGTGCTGGATATCGTATCGAAACTTTCGATGTATCGAGATATCGTATCATCGAAACGTTCGCATCACTCGATATACAGCGGGACCGGCACTGTATATGAAATGTCGAATATTCGACATATGTATTAAAAAAAAAGGCACTTCAGCTATGAGGTCGACCAAAAAGGATTTTGATCAAAGCTCAGCTTTGCAAGCTGCGTGTAATATATACATATAGTAAATTACATGGAGCGTGTTATGGTATTATACGCCCTCCACCCCCAGGTGAAAATATCCTTACGCTTTAATGCAGCAGTCCCGCCCTCTATAGCGCCGGTTGTGCAGTGCCGGTTACCCTCTAATAGCGCCTGTGCTATCGTTTGGCACAGATGGAAACAACCAGTAGTGGCGGTATGCGGAGTAGTGCCGGTTTCCGATATAGTGCCTGTTTTTCCTTCTATAGTGCACATACCGGCACTGTAGAGGGACCGCTACCGTACCGATACACCGATGATACCGATACACCGATACCGAAGAAAAGTTTCGACGTATCATATATACGACATCGCTCATGGACACCGCAAAATATGGATTTGAGTTTTAGGTGAATGGATATATCGTACACCTGCAATATGTCAAAACATCGGACAGATCACGATCTAGATCAGATCACGATCTAGATCATCTAGATCATATCACGATCTAGATAATCTAGATCAGATCACGATCTAGATCATCTAGATCATTATAATATATCTGTCGCTATGAGATGCCCTACAAGAAGTGCTGTGTACCAGTGTCTTACATATCCAAACCGGGGAAGCGCGCCGGAGACGATCCACATAATTACGACTCCACACCCGGCAAAATGATCTAGGCCATACAGATCATACGAGATCAGGGATCTATCTTCCCTAAAAGGCAAAAATCACCTATAGATCAATCGTAGAGATCATTTGATCTGTCCGATATGATATCTCTCATGGATATCGCAAAATATCCATTCAATTCTTAGGTTGATATATCGTAACTCTCAAAAGAAGTTTAGACAATACGGCAGGGAGTGGCTGGACCAAAGCGCAGACGGGGGGGGGATTAAGGGCGCTGCTTTTTTTTTTCGTCATCCCATCTATTTTCTTGGCTTTTTTTTTTCTTCGTCTCCCTCCCTAGACGTAACTCAGACCCGGGGTCACTAACCTGGCTCTGCTCCCCTCCCCACTAAGGCATACCTGAAATATCTACAACATCAGACAGATCGCCATGTAGATCATCTAGACCAGATCACGATCTAGATCATCTATCAATACCTGGCAGATGCTATAATGCCATATCTGTCGCTATGATACGCCGTACAGCAAGTTCTGTGCACACCGGTAGTACATATCCAAAGAGGGGAAGCGTGCCCGAGACCATCCAGATCAAACGACTCTCTCTCTCAACATGATCTAGGCCACGCAGAAGATCAAGTCGATCAGGAATCTATCTCCCCTGAAAGAGGGAGAAAGACACACACAGATCATCTATAGACCAATAGGAGCAATCTGATCTGTTGGATATATGAACATATCCCAACCTCTTGTCCGAGCCAACATCAGGAGTTAACACAAGACAGCCGGTCCGTGCAAAGACGCGGTATCACCGGAGGACAGGCGTACTCTCATAACCATGCACGGCCACAGTAGTAGTAGCCCGTCAAAGCCATGGAACCCTGGCACTGCTACAATGCCGGGGGACATCGGGTTTTCACTGACCAGGGAGGCATTGCTTGCATCCAAGCGCTTCACGATTCCCGTGAGGTGTTCGGCGAGCTCGCATGAAGGGTGAACTGTATCCTGGTGCGATCAAGTCAAAAACTCTGTGCTGTGTAGACTGAAAAAAAAACCGGCAGCGGGGGGCTGTGGCTTGCTACTCGTAGCCCTGGCACGTGCTACGATAGATGCACACCTTTTTTCGGCTAATTTTTTTTCTGAATGACGGGGGCTCCTCAACCCAAAATCGTCCGAAACACGTATTTTTTTTCTGGACATTTTTTCGGGTGTATGTCTAAGTGCCTTTGGATTTTTCATCCGGTATATACAAGTAGCAGTTTTGTTTTTCTCCAAAGAAATAGGTTTTGGGAGAGGTCTTAAGCTCCCATATTGAGGGGTAGTATTAGAAAAAAAGTGGTAAACCTCTATCGTAGCACGCGATCCCGTTTAAAACTGCAGCCTCGCTTTTGGGGACAAACTGCTTGGAATCTCGTAGTGTGCACCATTTTCGCGTTTCTTAAAGGAGAGGGGTGTCAGACGTTGTAAACCTCTCTTAAACCCATGTTTCTCTTAATTCGATATAAAGATAGGGGTATCTCTCTTAAACAATACGTATGGGTTTTGGTTCGAAACAAGACATGCAAAATATACGTTTGGCTTTTAATTCGATATACGAGAGAGATATCTCCTCTTAAAACCAAACGTGTGGTTTTTTTTTCGATATGAGATACGTAGGTATCTCTTGAACTAAACGTACGGGTTCTAATTCGATACAAGATAGGCATCTCTCTTAAACTAAACGTATGGGTCTTAATTCGATATAAGAGGGGCATATATCTTGAACCAAACGTATGGATTTTTAAACCAAGCATATGGGTTTTAATTCGATACCAGGTACAAGAGAGGGAGTCTCTCCTAAACTAATAACGCATGGGTTTTGATTCGATATAAGAGAGGTGTTCTCCCTTAAACCCCATATTCGACTCATCCCCTTTGAAACTTCAGAAACAAAAAAAAAGCTCTCTGAAACCAAAACGTTCACCAATTTTAACTAGCTTGCGCGTCGCTCCACGAGCGTCGGGAGAACAAACCTTCGTTGCCGTTGCCTAAAGAAGAGTACGTACGCGGCGCACATAAAAATAGGAAACATGTTTACTTTTAGGCAAAAGCAGCATATACTTGGAGCGTTTGTCGGAGCATGCTAGACATTACATATCTGGGAAAGAACACGACGTGATACGCATTAAAAGACGTGGTAGTGTGGTGAGCTTAAGCTTTACCAAGTATTATTTCCCCATCTGCGGCGGTACTGGAAAGAAACATACGCACGCACGCGTGTTAAGGGTTTTCCACACGGGTTCATTCGATATTAGAGAGTATTCCGGGATTTTGTCCCAACCTCTCTGAAATAAACTACGTTCTGTGTCAAAAGTCAAATTGACCTGTCTTTCGTAATTTGTTTCTCTTAAAGTGACTCTTAAACCGTAGCCCCCCGCTGTACACAACTAACAGTGTTTTGAACAAAAACCGGTAAATGAACGAAAGTTTCTTGGACGAACGTTTGCTTACCAGGATCTCAACGAGGATCTCGAAAAAAAAAAACGGTAAGATATCCATGACCATGTTAGAATGCGGCGAATCGGCAAATACTGCTGTTCGTATACTCGTAGTCCACTTTCCACCATATTAGTTGCCCCTCGGAGGCCTCCCTCCAGCGTAGAAAATTATTGCTGCCTTGAATTGCTCTGAATTATTTTTCACTCGTTAACGAAAGTTGCGCTATAGGTGACATACTCGCTTCGTAAAATCGCAAGTTTTTACCCAGCGGTACACCCGACCTATCCCACAAATCGTGTCCATAAACCTCAATTTCTATGCTCATACAAATGACAACGTCAAGAAAACAACGCCAGACAAAGAAAAAAAACGCCTTTGGGTTGTAGAGACCCCCTTTGTTTTCACTGTGGATTATTTTTCACTCATTAACGAAAAGTTGCGCAATAGGTGACATGCTCGTTTCGTCAAATCGCAAGTGATTACACAGGACCAACCCGGGCGATCCTATATGTACATGTCATGCCCGTAAACTTCAATTTATACGCTCATACAAACGACGATTGCGGTCAGACGAAAAAGTCAAGAAAACAAAGCCAGAAAGAAACAAAACGCCTTTGCGTTAGGGCCCAGATTAATGAGGAACTTGCCAGATCGAATTTCGATTTTTGTTTTCTTAATTGAATTTCATTTGCATCTGATAGGTCAAAAAATGAATCACCAAGCAGGCATTCTCAGAATTATTGCCAAAAATCAAATTCAACAAATAAGTAAAAAAAGACTTTCTCGGTCGAATTTAAAATCGAAATTCAATTTGGGGAGTTGGTCCACCTAGACATGGCTCGTTCTGTGTAACCGAAGCCGGCCACGGAATTGGTGCCATGTCGTCGGCTGATTGAGAGGCGAGAAGCCCACCATTGCGAGAGGTAGGACCACCGGAGCAGCCGCAGCGCGGCCTCCGAAGGTCCTTAGCACAGCGTAGACCGCCTGCGACGCTTCGAAAACAATCGAGACCGCCGCAAACCCAGTTTTTCGTCGCCCTGCACCTCGAAAGTTGCACGACCAACTATCACATAATGACTTCGCTCAGAAGTTCGACCGCTATATCCCCGTCGCTGCTGCCCGTGTCGGGCGGCGGGGTGGCGCCAGCCCATCCAAGAGACGCCTAGGGCCATAGCCTCCAAGCCGCTGCCGGCAAAAACAATCGGCCGCTAACCGCGGCGCTCCGGGGAGGACGCGAGCCATCGCTCGCCTTGGTCGTTCGTTGACCCTTTCGCGTTGTTTGAATTTTTTCATTTATTTCCTAGAACGCACTACGCCGTTCCTAGATAAGAACCAAAGTTGAATTTTTCGTGTATTTTTCATGAAATTAAAAAAAAAATCGAATTATGATTTTCCGTGCTCTTCGTTAATCTGGGCTCTTAGGTCGAGAAAACAACGCCAGACAAAACAAAAAAAGTGCATGGGTTGTAGAGACCCGTTTGTTTCACTGAGGATTATTTTTCACGCGTTAACGAAAAGTTGCGCAATAGGTGACATGCTCGCTTCGTCAAATCGCAAGTTTTTACATAGTACCAACCCGGGTGATCCTACATTTCATGTCCGTAAACCTCAATTTCTATGCTCATACAAATGGCGATCACGGTCAGACGAAAAAGCAAGTAAAACAACGCCAAACAGACGAAACAAAACGCCTTTGGGTTTAGAGATACCCCGTTTGTTGCACTGAGGATTTTTCACGCGTTAACGAAAGTTCGCAATAGGTGACATGCTCGCGTCGTCAAATCGCAAGTTTTTACACAGTACCAACCCGGGCGATCCTACATATCGTGTCCGTACACCTCAATTTCAATGCTCAAACAAATGACAGCCAATAAAACAACGCCAGACAGAGAGAAAAAACGCCTTTGGGTTGTAGAGACCCGTTTGTTTCACTGAGGATTATTTTTCACGCGTTAACGAAAAGTTGCGCAATAGGTGACATGCTCGCTTCGTCAAATCGCAAGTTTTTACATAGTACCAACCCGGGTGATCCAACATCTCATGTTCGTAAACCTCAATTTCTATGCTCATACAAATGGCAATTACGGTCAGACGAAAAAGCAAGTAAAACAACGCCAAACAGACAAAACAAAACGCCTTTGGGTTCAGAGATACCCCGTTTGTTGCACTGAGGATTTTTCACGCGTTAACGAAAGTTCGCAATAGGTGACATGCTCGCTTCGTCAAATCGCAAGTTTTTACACAGTACCAACCCGGGCGATCCTACATATCGTGTCCGTAAACCTCAATTTCAATGCTCAAACAAATGACAGCCAATAAAACAACGCCAGACAGAGAGAAAAAACGCCTTTGGGTTGTAGAGACCCGTTTGTTTCACTGAGGATTATTTTTCACGCGTTAACGAAAGTTCGCAATAGGTGACATGCTCGCTTCGTCAAATCGCAAGTTTTTACATAGTACCAACCCGGGTGATCCTACATCTCATGTCCGTAAACCTCAATTTCTATGCTCATACAAATGGCAATTACGGTCAGACGAAAAAGCAAGTAAAACAACGCCAAACAGACAAAACAAAACGCCTTTGGGTTCAGAGATACCCCGTTTGTTGCACTGAGGATTTTTCACGCGTTAACGAAAGTTCGCAATAGGTGACATGCTCGCTTCGTCAAATCGCAAGTTTTTACACAGTACCAACCCGGGCGATCCTACACATCGTGTCGTACACCTCAATTTCAATGCTCAAACAAATGACAGCCAATAAAACAACGCCAGACAGAGAGAAAAAACGCCTTTGGGTTGTAGAGACCCCGTTTGTTTCACTGAGGATTATTTTTCACGCGTTAACGAAAGTTCGCAGAAGGTGACATGCTCGCTTCGTCAAATCGCAACTTTTTATACAGCGGTAAATCCGACCTATTCTACAAATCATGTCCGTAAACCTCAATTTCTATGCTCATACAAATGACAACGTCAACAAGAAAACGCCAGACAGACAGACAGGCAGACAGACAGACAGACAGACAAAAAAGAAGCCTTTCGTTTTTAGATACCCCATTTTATTCGCTGAGGAACATCAGGTATGGACAAGAAAAGCCTTTTGAGTTTAGAAACCCCGACTGACACCGGGAACACCGGAGATACGGACAAGAACAGCCTATGGGTTTTAGAGCCCCTAAGCGAATGTAAGAGGGGATACCAGCTATAGACAAGAAATGCCTTTGGCCTTTAGAGACCCTATTCAACACCGGGGATACCAGGTATAGGCAAGAAACGCCTTTAGGTTTTAAAAAACCCCAATGGACACCTGGGAATATCAGGTACAGTGAATGTTCCCCTATAGTGCCGGTTTAGTAGTGCCGGTTGCCCGCTATAGTGCCTGTGAAGTCGCTTGGCACAAATGGAGACAACCAGTAGTGGCAGTGTGTGGAGTAGTGCCGGTTGCCTTTATAACGCCGGTACTTCCGGTCGGCACATACCGGCACTGTAGAGGGACCACTACGGTACAGATGAGAACAGCCCTTCGCACGAAAAAAAATGCAGGCACGTACCGTACGTAGTGGGGAGGGCGGAGAAGAGTCTTTTTAGTGACCCCAGATCTGAGTTACGTCTATCGAGGGAGAAAGGAGAAGGGAAGAGTGCGAAGATAGTAAAAGGGATGACCAAAAAAAAAGTGGGTTAACCTGCTTCCAACTCCAAGTGTTTTTTACCCGTGTTGGGAGTGCGGTGCTAAAAGGGTTAATGGATTCTTGTAGAAGCGCACCATCGCTTTTGAGGGCTACTTACTTGGAATTAGTGTAAGATCAATTTTGCAGTATAAAAAAGGCATCACTTTCACGAGTGAACTATTGGTACAGCGGTGGCCTCCCCAAATACTGCCGCCGACCAATATCCTTAATGAGGACACACACCCAGTAATACGCGCGATCGGAGTGTCACACACAGCTTGCAATGATGAGTTTCGACGAACGCCGGCACTACGCGGTATAGCACCGACATGCTGGCATTAACAGTAGCTTAACGCCTTCACAACTGGAAACCCGTGTTGGGTAAAATCACTTGGAATTAGGATAGGGAAGGGTATAGGGGCCCTGAAGCGGTTATGGACGCCGGCACCACGCGGTATAGTACCAACATGCTGGTATTGACCGCAGCTTAACGCCTTCACGACTGGAAACCCGTTTTGGGGGGGAGAGTAACTTGGAATTAATATCAGGCAGGGGTATGGGGGCTCTAAAGGGGTTATGGACGCCGGTACTACGCGGTACAGTACCGACATATTGGTATTCATAGTAGCTTAACGCCTTCACAACTGGAAACCCGTTTTGGGGGGAAATTGCTTGAAATTGGTATAGACAGGTGTATAGGGGATTTAAAGGGGTTATGGACGCCGGCACTACGCGGTATAGTACCGGCATACTGGTATGAATAGTGCTTAACGCCTTCACAACTGGAAACCCGTTTTGGGGGGGGGAAATCAATGTACAGGCAGGGGTATAGGGGCTCTAAAGGGGTTATGGACGCCGGCACTACGCGGTATAGTACCGACATACTGGTATGAATGGTAGCTTAACGCCTTCACAAATGGAAACCCATTTTGGGCGGGAAATCACTTCGAATTAGTATAGGGAGGGGTATAGGGGCTCTAAAGGGGTTATTAATCCTGTTGAGACTTCTTCAGAGGGGAAAAAAATGACGACAAAAAAACGGACGATTACGGCATCGGCAAGTGCTGATGGTTGTCGACGAAAAATAAAAGTGGTGTGTCGGAACGACAGCAAAATGCGAAGACTCGTACGGGAGGGGCGCGTGCAGCATGACCCCACTCGTGCTGCTGCGCGCTCACGCACCCTGGTAAGACGCTTGAAAACATCGCGATCGATCGTCGATTTTTTGGCCGCTATGATATACTCGGGCCCCAAAAAGATTTAACGCGTTTACAACTGGAAACCCTTTTTGGGGACAAAATTACTTCAAGTTAGCATATGGAGGGATTTGGGGGCTCTAAAGGGGTTAATAACTCCCTGCATAAACTGCACCTATTGCTGCAAGTTTTGAGGACAAGCTACTTGAAGTTAGACTGGGTTCATTTTGAAAGAAGTAGTAAACATGTTATAACCCTTTTAGCACCGCACTCCCGACATGAGCACAAGACACTTGGAGTTAGACTGGAATGATTGTAGCGGTTGGAAATGGGTATAAATAACCCTTCAACGAGCCCTAAAAACCCCTCCCCACACTAATTCCAAATATTTTTTTTTTTGCCCCAAAAAAGGGTCACCAGTTGTGAAGACGTCAAGCGGGCTCCAGTCGTCACCAGCGATTTCACCGGCACTATGCCGGCCACACGCACTAATGTAATATTGCAGGGGTATAGGGTGGGGACACAGAATGTCCCCTGCAGGTCTGCCAATTGAGCAGGTCCTCGGAGAGTACTCACTTTCTTGGCCTTAGGAGAGACGTAGCTTTTTATTAGTTTCCACCAGAGCCCCGGATGGCCCCTGAGAACGCAGGCAAGCCCCTCCGGTCTATCTCCTAACTATCCCGAATAGAAAACGCCAATCTTATCATACGAAACCCGGCCAAAATATGTCAATTCAGATAATAACAGGCCTTTCGAGGCCGTATCTTAACACTATCCAACCGGCACTATAGAGTGAGCCTCCCTGATCAAGGATACTTCGGCAGGGGGGATAACCTCTATCTTTGCGCTTCCTTCCGGGTTTGAGCCACTCGCACAAGTACCTCTGTACCCCACTGACAAAAACAGAATTAAGGCGATTTTTGGGGGAGGAGGGTGCAAGCGTAGAGCGTACCATTCCATTTTTGCGGGTTCGTATCGGAAAATAAAAAGCAGCACCCCCCCCCCCCGGGCGGACCAAGGATGCGGTATCGTAGTACAATACCCCCACTTTTTTCACTACCGGATCTAAGCCAGTCGCACGAGTGACTCTGCACACCTCACTGACGAAAACGCTTACCAGGTAAGGCGATACGCTTGGCGCAGTTCACAGCTAAGTATTGCGTTGCGGATTATTGTCGCCAGATTAGTATAATAGCACCCCAAGCCTAAGACCGCAAAGGAACAGGGGGTCCCCAGCGCGAGTGATTCCTGGCCACCGTAAAAAAAGGCCCTAAAGGGGGGATCCCCCCCCCACCATCGTAGCATCGGTAGCGGCATCTTAATACCACCAAGGAGTGATTCCTGGCCACCGTAAAAAAAGGCCCTAAAAGGGGGACCCCCCCCCTATCGTAGCATCGGTAACGGCATCTTAATACCACCAAGGAGTGATTCCGGGCCACTGTAAAAAAGGCCATAAAAGGGGGACCCCCCCCCCTATTCGTAGCATCGGTAACGGCATCTTAATACCACCAAGGAGTGATTCCGGGCCACTGTAAAAAAAGGCCCTAAAAGGGGGACCCCCCCCTCTATTCGTAGCATCGGCAACGGCATCTTAACACCATCAAGGAGTGATTCCTGGCCACCGCAAAAAAAAGCCCTAAAAGGGGGACCCCCCCCTCTATTCGTAGCATCGGCAACGGCATCTTAATACCACCAAGGAGTGATTCCGGGCCACTGTAAAAAAAGGCCCTGAAAGAGGGACCCCCCCCTCTATTCGTAGCATCGGCAACGGCATCTTAATACCATCAAGGAGTGATTCCTGGCCACCGTAAAAAAAGGCCCTAAAAGGGGGACCCCCCCTCTATTCGTAGCATCGGTAACGGCATCTTAATACCACCAAGGAGTGATTCCTGGCCACCGTACAAAAAGGCCCTAAAAGGGGGACCCCTCCCCCTATCGTAGCATCGGTAACGGCATCTTAATACCACCAAGGAGTGATTCCTGGCCACTGTAAAAAAAGGCCCTAAAAGGGGGACCCCCCCCTCTATTCGTAGCATCGGCAACGGCATCTTAATACCACCAAGGAGTGATTCCTGGCCACCGTAAAAAAAGGCCCTAAAAGGGGGACCCCCCCCCTCTATTCGTAGCATCGGTAACGGCATCTTAATACCACCAAGGAGTGATTCCGGGCCACTGTAAAAAAAGGCCCTAAAAGGGGGACCCCCCCCTCTATTCGTAGCATCGGCAACGGCATCTTAATACCATCAAGGAGTGATTCCTGGCCACCGTAAGAAAAGGCCCTAAAAGGGGGACCCCCCCCCTATCGTAGCATCGGTAACGGCATCTCAATACCACCAAGGAGTGATTCCTGGCCACCGTAAAAAAAGGCCCTAAAAGGGGGACCCCCCCCTCTATTCGTAGCATCGGTAACGGCATCTTTATACCACCAAGGAGTGATTCCGGGCCACCGTAAAAAAAGGTCCTTAAATGGAGACCCCCCCCCCTATCGTAGCATCGGTAACGGCATCTCAATACCACCAAGGAGTGATTCCTGGCTACCGTAAAAAAAGGCCCCACCCCCCCCCCACCATCGCAGCATTGGTAACACCAAGGAGTGATTCCGGGCCACCGTACAAAAAGGCCCTAGAAGGGCGACCCCCCCCTCTATTCATAGCATCGGTAACGGCATCTTAATACCACCAAGGAGTGATTCCTGGCTACCGTAAAAAAAGCCCTAAAAGGGGGACCCCCCCCCTCTATTCGTAGCATCGGTAACGGCATCTCAATACCACCAAGGAGTGATTCCTGGCCACTGTAAAAAAAGGTCCTAAAAGGGGGACCCCCCCTCTATTCGTAGCATCGGTAACGGCATCTTAATACCACCAAGGAGTGATTCCTGGCTACCGTAAAAAAAGGCCCTAAAAGGGGGACCCCCCCCTCTATTCGTAGCATCGGTAACGGCATCTTAATGCCACCAAGGAGTGATTCCTGGCTACCGTAAAAAAAGGCCCTAAAAGGGGGACCCCCCCCCTATCGTAGCATCGGTAACGGCATCTCAATACCACCAAGGAACAGGGAGGCGGGGGTCACTCGCGTGGGTGACCTTAAAACAGCCGGAGATCTTGATACCGAAAAAGGAACCGGGGGGGGGGTCCACTCGCGTGAGTGACTGGCCCCGAGCCACCGCAAAAAAGAGGTCCGTAATAAAAGGGACCCACCCCCCTGCCCCAGCTTTGGTCCCCATTGTACTGCGATCTAGCGGGAAAACCGTCACCCGCCTTCTGGCGGTTGCGCTGGGTCTCGAATCTCGGCTGGTGTTGTTATTTACGGAGTATTTATTATCCAAGGGCAAGTTTCTTTTGCGTTCTTTTTACCCAAGACAAATTTCTGAGTTTCGCTTTTCCATGGTCGCTGAAAGCGCCTTTGCGCGCGAGTCGTTGATGAATCATTCGACGAATATGGACGAGCGGCAGGGACGCTGAAGAATTGAACGCTACGATAAACCAGCACCTTGTACGCGATAAAAATGAAGGAAAGGTCACACCGGCGGGGGGGAGGGGGGGGGGGGGGACGGCACCTGTGCTTGTCCTGAAAAGAAGGCAGGCTGAGAGTAAAACCTTTCACGAGTGGAGCTGTCGGAAAGCAGAAACGATGACGAAATATGTAAACCAAAAACCAAAGAATGTACGTCTCGCGGTCTAGTTTGAGTTTGACGGGTCTACGAGTAGTACATTCGTACTGCACACCGTCAGTATTCCACGAAATATATAAACAAAAAACTAGGCAGTAACACAGCAGTAGTCTAGTATAGTTGTACCGGCACACAGTCGGTATTAATAATACAGGACCCGCACATTCGTAAGAAACCGAGAAAAACAACAGGACCCGTACACCCAGTACCGGTAACAGATGCTGGTCCAGCCTGAGCTGCTTGGTCGGACGAGGGTGTCTCCCACACAAACCTCAAAATAACAAGACGCCTGCTGCGGCATTTCTTTTCTAAACCCACAGTAGGTGGTCCCTTTTAAGGGACCACAACACAGTGCGTTCTGGAGGAAACGGGACTTCCAAAAAAAACAAAAACAGCATCATCATCGGGCCCCGTTCTTGCTGCGTGCGTGTCGAACACGAACTGCTCCCTTTTCGAGCATTGCAATTCGAACATATCGCCTGTTACTAGACCATCTCTGCAGGCTGGAGTTCTTCGCGTGGCCTGGTGCTGTGATCGCCTCTACAAAACAGGTTGTCGCAATTCGATGCGTCAACGAGGGAAGAAAAGATTGGAGTCTACTGGCGATAAAAACGAAGGCGTGCACCGTAGTGGGGGGAGAGGGGAGAACAGCCTGCTTAGTGGCCCCGGGTCTGACTTACGTCTAGTGAGGAAGAAGGAGAACTAAGATTGCGACAATAGAAGGGAGGAGCAACAACAACAAAAAAAAGTAGACGCATTTTCCCTCCTCGCCCTACATATCTCCCAAGGGACCACTCACCAAAGGCGTCCACCACATCCAGGGTCCGCCCGTGCCAATAGTTTTCCTCAGACTAGAGGCGCTATAAAAAATTCGAGCCGCCTATGCAGGCAGTGAAAAGAAACATAGAAAAGTACAGAGCTCGTCTCTCTCTGCTCTTCTATGAGGCCTCAGCGCGGACACTGGTTTTGCTGGATCTACATGAGTGGGAAATCAGTTTTAGTACGTATGAAGAACACAAACAGCCAGCACGTAACAAAATAAAATAAAAATCAGAAAAATCAAAAATTGTGAGTGTGTTCTTCACAAGAAACTGGTATTCCACCCATCCGTGTACCGTGGGTGGTTCCAGTATTACAAAAAGGGGTTTTGGATAAAACGTCCTAAAACTTGCCCCTAACCAACACCACACCACCCTGACCCAACCCTGGGGCAACCTGTAACAGAAAAAAAAAGACAAAAAACAAGCATTTCCGGGACAAAATGTCGGCAATACTACGAATCTTACCGTACGTTGTTCTTTTATAAAAATACTTTAAGGACGTCAGCCGTGAGTTCGACGAATTTCGGGTCAATACTCACCTACCTGTGCAAGCTGCGTTGTTGGTACTTGTAATATACTATGTGGGTGAGTTTTTTTCCTGATGGGAGGGGCCATATTGTTTTGTTAAAAAACACTTTATTCGCCATTTTTCCGTGTTAAATACCACGTACTTACTTACGGTTCCCTCCTATACGTACCATCGATTAATCCTGTGGTGCTAAATACCATACACTTGTTCACGGGCCCCGCCTATACCATCGACAAACTCCGTGGTCACAAGCTACAAAACGGAGTATTGCGTATTACGCCTTGCACCACACTGCAGAAACTATCCTACCCTAAATCCAAGTTATTAAGCTGTCCCCCAAAACGGGCATGTAGTTCTGATGGGGTTACGAGCCTCGTGTAAAACCGTCCGTAGCGCTGGAAACCTGTACAACAATAGTGACCCGTCCCTCCTGGTCCCTCCATAGTGCTGGTGTGCGCACTATAGAGGGAAATACCGGCACCATAGCGGCAATCGGCACTACTCCGCACACGCCACTACTAGTTCCCGTCCGTGCCAAGCGGTTTCACATGCGCTATAGCGGGCAACCGGCACTACTCAACCAGCGCTATACAGGGACCTGCACTGCTGTATGTGACAGCGAAAAAAATCCCTATATTTTGATGCTGTCATAAACTTCCAGCCTCATAAGTCATCAGATAAACTCAAGCGGCATAGTAATCAGTGTTCAAGCTCAAAGAGGAACGAGCTTGAAAAAATATCACCGAAGAACCCCCAGTGAACGCAAGCTCTCATACGATATGAATCTGAAATCTTCAATCTTTCTCTCCCGTGTTTGTGCGCGCGCACTGCTGTCTTGAAATATTATGCTGCGTGTTTGTGTCCGTGTGCGTGTGCGTCGTGTCTTTAGATGCATTCCTCTTGTCTTATCGAAGCCGTGCTGCCATTTTGTTTTAAACGTTTTCGTACGATATCCAAGGGCTCCGCTCCGCGGGCGGCTGACGTTGCCCGCTACGCTCGCGCAAGAAAGATTTCAACGTAATGTGAAGGGGGCAGAAAGAAGAGGCCCATGATTTGGTGCAACTAACAATTTGATAATGCCAAGAGCTACTTGTGTAGAGCTGATTGCCCTGTCTGTGCTGTTCTGGGTGCTTGTTGGCGATGTCACGTTCTGATCGGCAGTACGGGTGTAATTTGCGGAAAAAAAAAACTCGAAAAGGACCTAGAAGGAGGACAATCAATGAACAAAGCAAAAAGGCGAGTACACACACGTACATACCGGTATACCTGGTACCGGCATTCGCAATACCTGGTACTGGGGTGTGTTCGAAAGAAAGCACAGCGCAGCACGGTACAGCACGGCACAGCACCGCCAGCACGGTACAGCACGGCACAGCACCGCCAGCACGGTACAGCACGGCACAGCACCGCCAGCACGGTACAGCACGGCACAGCACCGCCAGCACGGCACAGCACCGCCAGCACGGTACAGCACGGCACAGCACCGCACTGAAGGGCAAGGCACGGAAGAACGCCACCGCACGGCGCTGCGCCGCGCGCTGCTTAGCTATAGCTGGGTTGAGCGGAGCTGAGCTGGGACCTTTTGATGTGATTCAACGATGTAGCTCGTACAAACCTGATGTGGTGTACCTCGGTACTGCTAGATGATACCGAGTGAGACCTGGTGCACGAAGGGGTAAATACAGCAAAGCACGCAGTACAGCACGGCACGGCACAGCACTGCACAGTACCGCACGGCAAGGCAGGGCACGGCAGGGCACGGCAGGGCACGGCACCGCACGGCCCTGCTCTGCCGAGCTAGCGCTGCGGTGCGCCACTTAGCTGAGTGTTATGATAACTTGTGAGCTCAAAGCAAAAAAAAAGAGAGGCCAGGTTTCAACGTGCAAAACACGGCGTTTATTAGGTGGTAACGGTCTGAGGAGCGCCGTTTCAGGCATCCGAGACCGGTTCAGCCGTCCGGAAAAGACAATTAAAATAAATAAATAAATAGGCCCCTTCCCACTAAAAAACTCACCCATGTAGTATAATACAAGTACCAATAGCGCAGCTTGTAAATATGAGTATTGTCTCGAAATTCGTCGAACTCACGGCTGACGTCCTTGAAATATGTTTTTTATAAAATATCCTAAAGTTAGTACTAATATTTGAAAAACAAAAAAAATGGAGGCTGCTCAGGAAATCGACATTTCTAAGTAGTTCTATATTTTCATACGGCTACTACAGTATACGTACAATATACTGGTGCATTCCACAGCCGCCACATTTTTGTCCCCCTCAAAAACGTGTTTTATAGTTTCCGTGAACAGATTGATGTTCCAGTACCCTGTTGAACCTGGTACAAACTATTTCTGAGGGGGGTCGCCGACCTATTATCCTCAAGGAGGACACACACCCAGCAACACGTGCGATCGGAGTATCACATACAGCGAGCAGAGATGAGGTTCGACGAAATATTCGATCTCACAGCTGCACGAGTGCATTTTTTTTTTTTTTTTTTTGTGTCAGGGCGTGAATTAACGAGGAACTTGCCAGATCGAATTTCGATTTTTGTTTTCTTAATTGAATTTGATTTGCATCTGATTGGTCAAAAAATGAATCACCAAGCAGGCATTCTCAGAATTATTACCAAAACTCAAATTCAACAAAGAAGTAAAAAAAGAATTTCTCGGTCGAATTTAGTCGAAAATCGAAATTCAATTTGGGGAGTTTGTCCACCTAGACATGGCTCGTTCTGTGTAACCGAAGCCGGCCACGCGAATTGGTGCCATGTCGTCGGCTGATTGAGAGGCGAGAAGCCACCATTGCGAGAGGTAGTCGTAGGACTACCGGAGCAGCCGCAGCGCGGCCTCCGAAGGTCCTTAGCACAGCGTAGACCGCCTGCGACGCTTCGAAAGCAATCGAGACCGCCGCAAACCCAGTTTTTCGTCGCCCTGCACCTCGAAAGTTACACGACCAATTACCACATGATGACTTCGCTCAGAAGTTCGACCGCCATATCCAAGTCGCTGCTGCCCGTGTCGGGCGGCTGGGTGGCGCCAGCCCATCCAAGAGACGCCTAGAGCCATAATAGCCTCCAAGCCGCTACCGGCCAAAACAATCTGCCGCTAGCCGCGGCGCTCCGGGGAGGACGCGAGCCATCGCTCGCCTCGGTCGTTGCCCACGGATATTCGTTGACCCTTTTGCGTTTTTTGAATTTTTTTATTTCCTAGAACGCACTACTACGCCGTTCCTAGATAAGAAGCAAAGTTGAATTTTTCGTGTATTTTTAACGAAGTTGAAAAAAAAAAATCGAATTACGATTTTCCGTGCTCTCCGTTAATCTGGGCCCTTATGCATGTGTATGTGTCCTTCTTACGTTTTTGTACGGAGGATCTACGGTGACAGCAAAAGGCGCGACAAACGACACCCACAAAACACTGGTTGTTCTGGATGTAGATGGGCGGAGACATCACTTCAGACCTACTAATATAATTTTTTTTTCAGCGATTTTTTCTGACGATTATATTTGTAGTTTTGAGGCTCCAGAAATAACTGCATCAGAAATAAGGGGCGTCTATTATGGCTTCTGATTTTTGGAAAGTGGCTTTATTTTGAATTGGTAGGTCTTGTTTTACCGTTTGCCTTTGTTTTTGAAATCTGGCACGTACACTGTCGCCGGCGACGTTAGGTCACCACCGCCTCTGCTGCTGTCTCTTCTGCTGCGCTGCTGCTGTGGTGCTGGTGTGGTGTGCCTGTGGTGGTTTCGATGGTGGTGGTGGTGCTGCTGTCGCGTTTATGTAAAGATGAAGCTCTGTCTCGCACACAACAAGCGCAGTATGCTGTCGTAGGTGTGTTTGTGATTCTTTGTTGTGGGTGATGCGTGACGTGTACAGCAGACAAGTATCATACCAGGTACAGTACAAGCAGTGGTGACATGTGATACTTGGTTCAGGGTAGTATCCAAAAGTCAAATAATCCCAGTTCTGAGAGGTTGGAAGAGCTGTTATTTCTGGGCTCAGAAATCACCAGATCCGCTGATTTCTGGCCTCGATTATTTCTGAACCCAGAAATAACGATGATTTCTGGTCCCATAGTGGATGGTTTTTATTTTTGGCGTCGGAGATCCCGGTTAAAGAGAGAAATAATCGATGAAAATATTCGCCATAATAGTAGGTCTCAATGTGAAGAAAACACTCACAGATAATCTCCAAAAACCTGGGTAAATCCTAAAAGGCGTTACAGGCTATGATATACGGTAACTTTTACCGCTGAAGAAAAAAACTACTCTAATTCCAACTAAGTTCCCAAAACGTGGGTGCAGTCCTAAAAGGCGTTCTAACTTTCACCACCGAAAGAAAAAACTACTCTAATTCCAAGTAGATAATTCCCCAAAACTTACGTGAAGTCCTAAAATGGCAAAAAAAAACTGCGCTAACTCCAAGCAGACAAGTCCTCAATACGTGGGTGCAGTCATCACAGGCGTTCCAACTTTTACCACCGAAAGGAAAAAACTGTTCAAATTCCAAGTAGATAATTCCCCAAAAACTTACGTGAAGTTCTAAAAGGCGTTATAGCTGCTGCTACCACTCCCAACAAAAACTCTCAATTTTCAAGTAGTTAGTCCCCGAAAAAGTCGGTGCAGTCCTGAAAGGCGTTATAACTTTCCACACACTATACAACTACAACTAACAACTACAACTAATTAGCTAGCTGTGCGCGGCCGCAACTACTCAGTAGTTGTCCCTGAACAACTAGTTGCATACCAGTACCAGGTAGGTTTTTCACCCAGCTGCAGACAACTAATACAGACAAATAGTTGCACAAGCTTTTCAAATAGCAGTAGTTGTCTACAGACAACTAGTTGACAACTTTTCGAAAGAGTAGTTGTCTGCAGACAACTAGTAGCACAACTTTCCCAAATAGTAGTTGTCTACAGGCAACTAGTTGCGCAACTTTTCCAAAGAGAAGTTGTCTACAGACAACTAGTTGACAGTAGTTGTCTGTAGACAACTTGTTTCACAGCCTTTTCAAAGAGTAGTCTGTAGAAAACTAGTTGCACAACTTTTTCAAACAGTAGTTGCCTGCAGACAACTAATTGCACAAATTTTTCAAACAGTAGTTGTCTACAGACAACAGTTTTGTCTGCAGACAAATACCCAGAGAAAGCTGTGGGCGAAAAAAAATCAAGGCGCAACTACTTATTCTGTAAGCTGTGACACCGCCGTCAAAAGTTGAAAGTTGTTGCGCCCCGAACTCTTTGTCTATACCAGCTGTTGCAGCAGGGTGTGCTGGTGCTCCGCCACCACACGCCGTGCTGTTTGCACACAACACACACCCACACGGCAGTTGTCGGCACAACAATTGATAGTCGCTACTGCCAACATGTCAGCTACCAATAGTGAACCGCCAAATGAGCCGGGAGCTGGCGGAGGAGCCGGCTTGTCGGCAGCAACAGTAGTGACGGCACACTCGCGAAAACAATAGAATATACGCAATCACGTGGAACATGTGAAGGCGAATAGCAATCGTTTTCGTTTGGTGCGGCGACCGGGAGTAGCCCATATCAATCGGGAGTAGCACATATCGAACAATATACACGTTAAGGTTGTTCGCAGACAACTAATCAGACAACGAATTGTTGTGTGCGGCCACAACTACTCAGTTGTTGTCCGAAAACAACTAGTTGCATACCAGGTAGGTTTTTCACCCAGTAGTTGTCTGCAGACAACTAGTTGCACAAGTTTTTCAAACAGTAATTGTCTACAGACAACTAGTTGCACAAGTTTTTCAAATAGTGCTTGTCTACAGACAACCAATTGCACAACTTTTTCAAACAGTACTTGTCTACAGATAACCAATTGCACAACTTTTTCAAACAGTACTTGTCTACAGACAACTAGTTGCACAGCTTTTTATATATAGTACTTGTCTACAGACAACTAGTTGCACAGCACTTTCAAACAGTACTTGTCTACAGACAACTAGTTGCACAGCATTTTCAAACAGTAGTTGTACAGACAACTACGAGTAGTTGTAGTTGTACATGGTGTGTAAACTTTTACCACTGGAACACAACCCTACTCTAATTCAGGTAGATAACCCGTCAAAACATAGGTGAAGCCCAAAAAGACGTAACAACATTTATTCACCACTGCAAGGGAAAAATAACTACTCTAATTCCCAGTAGTTAGTCCCGAAAACGTGGACGAGGCAAAACGGGCTAAATTCTACCACTCACTGCAAAAACACTACTCTATCTATCTAATTCCAAGTAGTTAGTCCTCAAAAGCGTAGATGCAGCAGTCCTAAAGGGGGATAAATTCTACCGCTCACACTGCACAAAAAAACTACTCTCAAATTTCAAGTAGAAAATCCCCAAAAACGTTGTGTGCAGTCCTAAAGGGCGCTGTAACTTTCGCAACAGCAAAAAGTCCTATACTAATTCCACGTAGATAAAATCCCCCAAAACGTATAGTCTACTGCTGTATGTGCAGTCCTAAATAAAGGCGTTATAGCTTTCACCACTGCAAAAAAAATACTGTACAAGGTAGTAACGGGCACCGTCGGTAGGGACAGCTCACGCTATCGCTATAGGGGGAACTGAAGGACACGCCAGAAAACCAGCTGGATTGCGAAGGCGATTGAGTTAAATCGACACACGACGTGTATGAAAATACGTGGAAGTGTGGTGAGCTTGAGCTTTATTTTTCGTTGCCCATACGCCGGAGGATGAAAAAAAAAGAAAAAAAAAAAGTAGTTTAATTCCGAATAGATACTCCCCCAACAACGTGGGCGCGGTCCTAAAAAGCGTTTTACAACTTTTACCACTGGAAAAGCACTCTTAACACCAAGTAACTAATTAATCCCCAAAAACGTAGGTGCAGTCCTAAAAGGCGTTACCGGCTATAAGTTTTTACCACTGGAACAAAATTCTACTTTAAATCCATGTAGACAGTCCCCACAAACGTAGGTGCAGTCCTAAAAGGCGTTACCGGCTATAAGTTTTTACCACTGGAACAAAATTCTACTTTAAATCCATGTAGACAATCCCCAAAAACGTAGGTGCGGTCCTTCAAGTCACCACTCACTCCACAAAAGCAACTAGTCAAATTTCACGTAGTTCCCCCAAAAGTGGGTGCGGTCCTAAAAGGCGTTACCGGCTATAACTTTTTATCACTACAAAAAAGAAACTAGTTTAACTTCACGTAGTTAAGTTCCCCCAAAAGTGGGTGCGCCCCTAAAAGGCGTTACCGGCTATAACTTTTTACCACTGCAAAAAAAAAACACCCTAATTCCAAGTGGACGGTCCCCCCAAAACGTGGGTGCAGTCCTGAAGAGGGTTAACTTTGAAAAATGCAACAAAACACTAGTCTAATTTCACGTAGTTAGTCCCCCCCCAAAAGTGGGTGCGGTCCTAAAAGGCGTTACCGGCTATAACTTGTGATCACTGCAAAAAAACACGAGTCTAATTTCACGTAGTTAGTCCCCCCAAAAGTGGGTGCGGTCCTCAAAGGCGTTACCGGCTATATTTTTTACCACTGGAAAACAACTAGCCTAATTCCAAGTAGACAATCTCCCCACAAGCATGGGTGCAGTCCTAAAAGGGAGTAACTATGAAAACTGCAAAAAAAAAACTAGTCAAATTACACGTAGTTAGTCCCCTAATAGTGGGCGGTCCTAAAAAGCGTTACCGGCTACAACTTTAACCACTGGAAAAAAAAAACAAGTAGCCTAATTCCAAGTAGATAGTCCCCAAAAACGTGGGTGCAGTCCTAAGAGGCGTCAACTGTTGATCATTGCAAAGACTAGGCTACTCCTTAACTTCAAGTAGTTTTTTCTCCAAAAACGTGGACACACGCAAAAAAAAGAAAAAAACTGCGTATCGGTGCGCAGACCTTAAGAGGGGCTGTTTCGTAGCTAACACGTGAAAAATAAACTGCTATACGATTGTCCCTACCTGGTCTATCTCCTCATCACACTTTGTTGGTGTGCGGATGGAGAAAACGCAAAGCAGAAACAAAGAGTCCCTCGCTTACAGTCCATGTAGTCTATCATATCGTACGAGCCATCTAGGACGCCTAGGAATACTCCTTCCGAGATAATCTTCTGTACACCTGCAATTTTTTTTTCATTTTTTTTGCGCATTCCATCTACGGTCTCATGATATTATCTTCGCACTTTTTCTTTCTCTTTCTTCTTCTCCCTTCGTACATATAACTTAGACTCGGGGGTCACCAAGCACGCTCTTCTCCCCCCTCCCCACTAGAGCAGTAGCGAGGAACCTTCATTTTTATCGCGAGACGGCTTCTTCAACCCTTGCTTCCCTCGTCGACTCGCATCGAATAGCGCTCTTAACAATTACTAGTACTGCAGACAAAAAAAATCCAAGCCATGTGCCACCAAAAATGTCGGTGCAGTTCCATACTGAGTTACAGATAGTAAACCGGTTTCAGAGCTGCATGATTTTCTCCACACTTAACCCCTTCAGGGCCCCCGAACCCCTCCCTATACTAAATCCAAGTAATTTTGTCCCCAAAAACGGGTTTCCAGTTGTAAAGGGGTTAACTCCAA
Source organism: Undaria pinnatifida (assembly GCA_012845835.1). Taxonomy (NCBI): domain Eukaryota; class Phaeophyceae; order Laminariales; family Alariaceae; genus Undaria; species Undaria pinnatifida. The sequence continues at coordinate 9,604,714 of JABAKD010000005.1, forward strand.
GTCGTTCATCCCCCAAAAACGTGGGTAAAAGTTTACACGCGGGCTTTGGGAGCCTCGCACAGACCCGGGGGTCACCAAGCTCGCTCTCTTCTCCCCCCTCCCCACGACAGCATAGAGGAGCCTTCATTTTGATCGCGAGACGGCTTCTTCAACCCTTTCTTGCCTTGTCGACTCGCATCGAACGAACAGTTATTGCTGCAAACGAATTCCATGAAGTTTTGTCACAAAAAAGGTGGGTGCAGTTCTACACCGGCAGTAGACCCCTTTTAGAACTGCGAGAACTTTCACACACTGAATTCAAGCCGTGTATCGCCAAAATCGTGGGTACAAGGTTAAACGCGGGTTTTCGGGCTTCGCACATGCAGACGGGTGGAAATATCGGTATAATGTGAAGGACACACAGCAGCAGCAGCAGCAACACCAGGAGTGTTCCGCCAGTTGCAACTGCTGCTGTAGCAACACGCGTGGCAGCGACTTCGGTGAAATTTATTCAGACCCGGGCATGTTTTTTACCAACATCTATCAAGACACCACCCATCACACCATTTTGTTTCAATCATCGCTTTTACTCTCCGGCTCAACTTGCAAGAACTTTCACGCTCAGCGCCCTTCTGGTCCAAGCCGTGGTCGCAGGTGGTGTCATCCCTTCTCCCCGCCGGTATGTACGTGCCTTCGTTTTATCGAGCATACATAGATAGGGTTCATTTAGCATTCCCAGTGTTCAGCTTTTAAGCTCGTCGGTTGGCATCAAATTTCGCCAACTACCCGAACGCTGTCGCGTTTTCGGCCAGTCAACTGCAAGAAAGAGCCCCATGCGGGCCTAGAACCTACGACATTGACCTCAACAGCAGTAGTACTTACGCGGCTTACTATGATGAGTATCAAAGGCCAAAGGTGTCGGTTGACGGCAATCTTGACTTTTGACGGACAACCGTCAAGGACCGATTCATACTAAAACCAGTATATTACTGTGAGTCGGCAGGATTTCACTACTGAAAACTAATCGGTACGTGCCGTTCGCCAAGTAAGTGAATTTAGTCGGCAAGTCAGCCGGCGAAACCAGCTGATGGTCAGCCGACTTCCCGACTTAAGTCAGGAGAGCGAAGCGGGCCAAATCAGCCTTCCCCCGGCCGAGGGAGGCCCTCCCAATGAAGGAACAAACGCACTCCGCATTATTAAATAATCCTTCCTAAAAGAGTATGGAAACCCATTAAGTCGGATAGTCGGCACCTCCGTAAAACGACCAACTACTAGTCCGACGAGTAACTAGTTGGACACTTAAGTCGTGCCGACTCGCAGCTCCAAAAACAGGTATATTACGTCTAAAGACGCCTGGACAGTACAAAACTATCATATAGACCGTCAACCCACATCTTTGCTTACTATTGCACCAGCGCGGACGCCGTATTTTATCATATACTGGGTATCATATCATATTATACCCGCAAAACAGGTACCAGGTACAATGTATTACAGGATTCATGATAAACTGGTGCATTCCTTCCACGTCCGTCAGATTTTGTCCCCCTCAAAAACGGGTTTTGTAGTTTCCGCGCACAGATTGAGGTGCCCCCTCCCCCCCCTCCTCCTTTTCAACCCCCCGCTCCCCCCCTCTCGCCGGTTATATTACTATGATGTACCAAATCGACATATTTTATAACTAATTTTCAAGGACGTCAGCCGTGAGTTTGACGAATTTCAGGTCAATACTCATCTTTGCAAGCTGCGTTGTTGGTACTCGTAATATACTATATGAGTGAGTTCTTATTTGGAGGTGTCTTATTTTTTGTCCACTATAATGGTAAGTATTGGCATTTTTACTTTAGGGTGGAGAATTTTGAGCTAGGTAAAACATCACATCTATTTTATAAATTTATTACTGTAGTTTCCACTATACTGCTTTATTTCGCACTTCGGCACTTCTTTCTCTTCCGGCCCGGGGTCTTTTCTCGTGCTCTCGGCCGCGGGGCACGCAGGGAACCAGCATGTACACCACAGCGCAAGCGCGGGCCCTGGCCGAGGTCCGTGGGGCGTGCTCTGGGCCCTCAAAGCCGCGAACTCTGGCAAATAACCAAGGGGAGACGTTCCGACTTGACACGACTTGAAACCGCCTCGCGGCTCATGTAAAACCTGTCGTAGAAGCTTCGAGGAAGCCCTGCATGCTGCTCTCGCACGATGTTGCGGTGAACAAGCGGCAAAAAATGACGAGTGCTTCGTACTCCAGTACCTATATAGCCGTACTCCAGGCTCGTTTCATATTGATACCTCGCGCGCACCTACCGCCTTCCGTGCGCCTCAGCCTGGCAGTCACGACAGCAGCACAGCAGGACCGGCCTTCATACCCGGTTCAATTTTCAATTCCCGAAATGTAGGCATTCGCGCGAGAGCCAAGAGTCAAGAGGGTCGTGCACTGCAGCAGCAGCTTAGATGCCATGCGCAACGTCGGGCATAAACAAAAAATCGCATCGAAAATAGACCCAGCTCTGGGATAGGAAGAATCTCGTGACCGCTATTCCATCGGCTAGTTGCGCTTTTACTGAATTGGCTGTCGGGATGCTGCTGGTCTGTGTGTTGTGCTGTGTTACTGTTTTTGTTTTGTGGTGTGCTGTGTGTATTTGGTCGGTGCACACAGGCTCGCTGCGTGCTCGATCCCCGAAAATAAAAACATTTTCAAGCGATAGTTCATATGAGGCACACCGCGCCAACGTTGCTGGTGTTGCGCACGCAGGTTGATTACTTCCGGTTCTTGACACACCAAGCGGCCTGCCGCAGCTGGGTTGAACGTTGCATCTACGGCGAGCTGTGCGCTGTGCTGCTGCCGTGTCTTCGTTGGCGTGTTGCCTCGCGCGTGTGTCGTCCGAACTGCTGCTTGTTTGCTGGAAGATACTACGAATTTTGTCACAAAATATGCACTTTGCCCATCACGTCGTGGTCTGCCGTCACGGTGGTCGTTTTACTACCGCCGAACCAACATTTGTCACACTATCTGTTGCCTCTGAAAGGCACGTCGCCCAACCACGAAAGCGGGATCCTCGCGGCTGCCATGCAAAACCTATCGTACAACTGATTTTTCATTCGCGTCACGTGTGATGATTATATCCCCCCCCGCCGAATGAAGGGAACACACAGCACGCACCACGCACGACCTGAGGTGCGAGTGCTGTACTTTTGTCCGCATGAAGTGGGATTATTTGTCTCTGCCTCGCCGCATGCAGTTCTCTGTGTGCTGTGTGTACAGCAGCTGTGTGATGCGAAGCTCGAACAAGAAAAAAAATCCACCATAATATGTCTTGATCCTGTTTTAGGCCGAGAACCCGCGCTTGCACTCGACAGTCTGCTACATTCAAATCATTGGTGTAGAGGTACTGCTACATTCTACTGCGATAGCACGGCCGAGAACCGTTCGAACCATTGAAACCACCTATCACCCCTCTGTATTTGCGAGCCTTCGAAGCCTTCTTTGATCCTCGGACTGAGAAAAACGGTATAAGTTTGAACTTAGTTCCCTCAAGAAGGAAAGCCACAGAGAAATCCAGCATGAAATTGTCGAAAATATCACAAAAAAATGCCCCAAAAAAAGTTCGCCTCCGGCGAAAAGAAACCCCATTTTTTTTCGCCTTCGGCGGAGTATAGACCCACACATATTTTTTGGCCTGCGGCCCAAAAAGGCGCGGGGGGCGAAAAAGGGGTGTGCGGCAAGCCGGACATTTTCTTCTTTTCGTGGCGCGCTAAGCCGATTTCTCAGGGACATGGTGGAACTGCGCAACAACATTTCACCACCTGACACCCGGGAACAGATACCTGTTGAACGGACAAAACGACATAAAGAAGATAACTGTTGTTGTGGCACGGACACGACACCATGAACAAGAATAACTGTTGTTTCACGGACAAAAACAACACGAAGAAGAGGAAGCAGAAACCAGCATAGGGCCGGTGGGGAGGGATATAGGGGAGCAAACAAAAAAAAAAACGAAAGGAAGAAACAAAGAACGACAGCATGTCATTACTGCTGTCGCTTTCGCGCTCTCCCCATTGAACTCAACAAAAACAAAAAGCAGAAACTACCACTCGCTGTAGAGCGTTCACGGCTATAGTCTAGTAGCAGCAAACGCTCCACTTATTAGTCGAACTGGTACCTTGCCACACGATCTGCCATTTCGTCAGGTATCATATACTCTGGTATTATTCATACACTTAATTTTTTATAATATTATTCATACAAACGAGTACGTACCCCGTACGAACACAACTGTTAGTGGGTGAGCTTGCGCAAGTCCCACACTACCCGGAAAGATGACATTCCGGGTGGCTATCTCCACCGAACCTGACCCTCAGGGGACAGGCCGGGTCGACATACACACGCACCCGTATACAACGGCAGCTTGCGCTGCCGGGGTTGTAACGAGGACCAATGATAGGGATAGCTTACGCTATACCTACAATGGGACTCGAAGGGTGCGCCAGCTAGCGTTGGGCTGCGAGAGCAACTGAGTTAAATCGACACACGACGCGTATGAAAATACGCGGAAGTGTGGTGAGCTAAAGCTTTATTTTTCCCCATCCGCCGGAGGATAAAAAAAAAAAAAAAAAAAAAAACAACAACTCAAAAAACCACCTCGGACGGAAAAGTAAGGACCGTTTCGTTGGATAATATATTTATAACGGTACTTATATTCACGACCAGATTGAAAAGACCACCAGGTATTACTAGTCTACAGCTCCCCAATATTCTTGTTTGCTTCTTCCGTCTCTTCAGCTATAAGTAAGCACACAAAAACTGACGTTACTACGAAGTTACTAGAGCTGTGAGTCGGCAGGATTTCACGACAAGAAACTAATAGGTAGGTGCCCTTAGCCAACTAAGCGTCTTTAGTCGGCAAGTCGGCCGGCGAAACCAGCTGATAGTCAGCCGACTTTCCGACTTGAGTCAGGAGAGCGCAGCGGACCATATCAGCCCCCCCGGCCGAGCCCCCCCCCCAGAAAAAAAAAGAAAAACGCACATCGCATTAAACAGTCCTTCCTACCTGGTATGTAAGAGCAAAGATGTTACAGCCAGTGCGTGTTCTTCATATTAAACTGGCATTTCCATCTATCCACATCCAGCACAACGAGTGTCCGTCAGTGCTGATGTGGTGCCTGATAGAGAGACGAAAAAAGCGGTCACAAACTACAAAACAGATATACACATTATTGCAAATACAGCTGGCAAGGTGATTTGGCCGTCTCTGGCAATGAATACCAACCGCAACGAGCACGTGGGCAAACAAAAAAAAAAGAAGCCAGCACACCAGACTATTCGCAGCAAAAAAAGAAAATAAGAAAAAATGCATACAAGAACGAAGAAAAACATACAAACAAACAAACAAAATAAAGCAAACAAACAAAACAAAGAGTAGTGGAGAACTCCCAATTGCTTGTTCCCGCAAGCGCCAGCCAAATATAACACGGCATTACTCAAAGCACCTTCACCTTTTTTTTTTTTTTTTTTTTTAGCACACTTTCACTTTCCAGCTTCTAGACAAGCCGTGGTCACAGGTGTCGTCCCTTCTCCTCCCCGGTTCTTGCCTTCAATTTTTATCGCGCATAGGGTTCAGCAATCCCACTGCTCGTCGATTGTTCATCGAGTGTTGCTAACTCACGCTCTCGCGCTTTCCGCAAGTCAATTTATCCACAAGAAAAAGTCCCAACGAATTTATACGAGTATGCACTCGGCGGGGCTCGAACTCACGAAACTGACCTATACCAGGCTCGAGGATAACCTGATACGCCACTATGAGGATACAGCAAAGATGTCAGGAGACGGCACTTTGACCCCTTGACGGACGGCAATTTCCCGACAGTTACCCTTGACTGACGCCAAACTACTAGGCTTTGTGTGTAAATATCAATTTGACACTCTTGATCGCTCGACGTTTTGCCTTGACTAACCGTCTCCTGACACCCCGATTCAAGAGCACCCGAGTTAAGAGCGCCCGAGTTAAGAGCATTCGAGCGGATAACTCGGCATGTTCCGCAAGGCTAAATAAAGGCTACGAGAGCGACCTGTAGATATGAGCGCATGTTTCGGGTTATTACGGTATCATAGCGCCAAGCGATTTCACCGGCTCTACGTATAGGAGAGCAGTGGCAACATTCAACCGGTTCTACTGAGAGCCCCCGGATCTTAATCTTTCGTGTTCTGTTCCAGCACAAACACACTATGGTGAATTACATGCATACATACGTGCATACATGCAGCTGCCTGCGCACATGCAACGTTGCAACGAGCTCGGCGTTGTGTGCGTGACAACTGATTGATTGCTCTACAAGCAGTCCTATCGTCCCGGCGCTTGCACAAGTATCATATTGTATTAGACTATATTAAAAAAATGAAAAATACACTTCAGCTGTGAGATCGGCCAAAAATGATTTTTCGATCAAAACTCGTGATGTATATTACATTATATATACCACCCCCCACTTCATACTCACTCTTCGGCCCAAGTCGCAGGAGCTCATACACCGGGTGAGCTGACACTTTGACTCTCCCGTGGTCACAGAGTAGCAGCAGTCAGGTAGGTGACTACCTCTCCCCCCCCCCAGACTATAACTATGCATGAAATGGAACACCCAGAGTCCCTATGGACATGCGACTAAGGCTATGTATGCATGACATGGGAGCGCCCCCCCCCCCTCCCCCGGCACCTCAGCCACGCTGCTAGGAAACGCGCTCCAGTGTCGGGGGCAAAACCCTTAAAACTACTACTACTATTAATAATACTACTACTGCTGCTGCTACTATTAATACTACTACTACTACTACTACTACTACTACTACTACTACTACCACCACTACTACTACCACTACTACTACTACTACTACTGCTGCTGCTGTGTAGAATTTCGCCGGTCGCCCCGGCGGTCTTGGGGTTGCCCTCGAATGCTGCTATTAGTAGGGTTGGTTCTGGGGTTCGACTCCCACGTGGGTCGTTGTTCTTAGTTTGTTTGCAAAAATTAAAAAAAAAAAAAAGGAATCAACTGCCGAGAGCGCCTAGCTAGCAGCGTGGGTGGGCGCAATTCGGTGCGAGTCGACGACGGAAGAAAGGGCTGATGAAGTATTTTCGTGACAAGAAATAAGGCACTTGTACCGTCTAGGGGTTACCCTCGAATGCTGCTAGGGTTGGTTCTCGGGTTCGACTCCCACGTGGGTGGGTCGTTGTTCTTAGTGTGCTTGCAAAAAACAAACTAAAACGAATCAACTGCCGAGAGCGCCTAGCAGCGTGGGCAGGCGCAATTCGATGCGAGTCGACGAGGGAAGAAAGGGCTGACGAAGTATTTTCGTGACAAAAAAGAAGGCACTTGTACCGTACTCCTAGTGGGCGAGGAGGAGAAACGCCTGCTTACGAGTAGTGACCCTGGATCTGAGCTACCTCTAGGGACGGAGGAAGAGAAGAAAAAGCGCGAAGAGATTATAGATGGGATGCGCAATTTTTTTTTTTGGAGGTATTAACAATTAACCTCTTTGATAATTCAAAGGGAAAAGTTGACGAAAATTGACGTACGGCATCGGCCATTGCTGGTTGGGGGGTGACAAAATTGGTGCCCGAACAACATACAGCAGTGCAAAGACTCGCAACGGGACGGGTGCAACATGACCCCTACGGTAACTGCTGCGCGCTCACGCTACTACTCGTACAAAGAAATCTTGAAAAAATCGCAATCGTCGTGTTTTTTTTTGTCGCTATACTACAATCAAATCAATATTGTAATCAAGGGTTAATCGGTGTTTCTGCTCGTACAGCAGGGCTGCTGTTCAGAAGTAAAAGGGATCCAAGTTTTTGATTGTGCCGCGAATCCGCAGGGCAGGGTTTGACAACTCACAAAACTATGATCAACATTATAGTTAGTGCAAGAGCTGCTGCTGCATGCGGTGGTATCATTCTCACTCGCACTCTACTTCTTTGCTGTTTGCTGCTGTTATCACATTATTAGACGAGGTCCGCTCTCAAGCCCCCAACCATACCATACAAGAAAAAAAAAAACAGTTCTGCAGGCTGTTATTTTTTTCATTTTTTTACGGCTTTTGGTACTTGTACACATCTTTTTCTTTTTTTCTTATTCTTTTCTTGTACGATACGTATCCTCCGGCGGATGGGGAAAAATAAAGCTCACCACACTTCCACGTCTTTTCATACACGTCGTATGTCGATTTAACTCAATTGCCTTCGCAATCCAGCGCTTGCTGGCGCATCCGTCAGTTTCCGTGGTGGCGACAGCGCGAGCTGTCCCTACCGCCAGTCCCCGTTACTACTCCGGCAGCGCAAGCTACCGTTGTATACGGATGCGTGAGTATGTCGACCCGGCCTGATCACATGAGAGTGTAGTCCCGACGTCCCAACCCAACCCTGACCCTGACCCCGAGGGCAAGCCCACGACCATTCGCGCGGCTTCGCAGCGCAAGTTGGAAAATCTGACCAAAACATGCCCACCACCTGAAAAAACCTACCAGGTACCTGGTAGTACTTTTGGTACTCTCTCTATCTGGTGTTATATGTTTTCGGGGTTACAGAACACGTTCAAGTCTTGTTGATGCATTTTTTACGTACATACCTCTGGGAGTCCTTTGGTCCTCTATCTGGTTTTACATATGTTGGGGGGTTTCAGAACGCGTTCAAGGCTACTTAATTTTTTTTTTTTCCTTGTTCTTTCTCGACTCATCCCATCTATTGTTGTTTTCGCGCTTTTTTTTTATTCCTCCTTCTCACTCCCTAGACTAACTCAGATCCGGGGTCACCAAGCAGGGTCTTCTCCCCCTCCCCGACTGCGGTACGCGCCTTTCTTTTTTATTGCTGAGAATAACTCGGCACTTTATTCCCTCGTCGACTCGAGTTGGATTGCAAGTCTTTGAAGTGGAAGAACACCGCAGGGAAAAAACTTGAGAAAAAACAACCCACATCGCAAAATACACGTCACTGCGAGGCCAATCGCACGCCTCATGTACGCCTCATCTCCCTCGCACCAGACACCGAGGAGACCGAATGCAAAGACGTACCCCGTACACTCAGACGATATTCAGATGTGCGTCGTCTGCTGTCATCGAACTTTTGTTCTGCTGGGAATAATCACAAAGTATAAAGGAGATCCTTGATAAACGGATGCATTTTCTTCCACAGCCGCCAGATTTCGTCTCCCTCAAAAACGGGTTTTATAGTTTCCGCGCACAGATTGATTAACATCACCCTGTTGACCCTGATACTAGCTATACTGTACTTCCAAGGGGAGCCGCCGACCTATATCCTTAATGAGGACACACTCCGTAATACGCGCGATCGGAGTATCACACACAGCTTGCAAAGATGAGCTTTTTCCACGAAAAGTTCGATCTCACAGCTGGAGTATATTTTTATTCATATAAATTATACGAGAGAAACCACAACAACAACAGTAAGCCTATGTATCCTCTAGGCCTATCAGTCGGCAGCGGGCACTCTCTGCTATGCTTGCACAGCTATGTACGAGAGGCTTGCTGCACCCGTCAAGAGTCAAGAGTGGGCATATTTTCTTTCATCTCTTCCTTGCCTCTCATCATAACGAGCTACATACTGGAGCCTGTTCTGTGACCACGGACTTGATTATGCGAGTTAATCTGAGAACAACAACAACAATACGTAGTACGTCTGTAGGGTCCAGGACTACCAATCTAATGGTTAATTCTGTCGTACGTTAACAAAATGATATCTCATTAATTCTGCGAGGTTGAGAGATACTACTTTATGATGTAATGCATTTTTTTTTTCCTCTTCGCCCCATTTAGTATTTTTTTCCCCTTCGTTCCCTCCTTGCGTGTCCAGGTTTTTGGCTCGTGTTCGGATTATCTTATTTTGGTTTTACTTTACTTTATTTTATTTTATTTTATTATGTTTCTTTTCCGAGCTTTGGCTCTCCTTTCCGGTTGGGTTGTTTCTTCGATTTCCCCTTCTTTTTGATTGTTTCATTTTTTGTTTTATTTTATTTTTATCTTTGTTTTTATTTGTTTTCTTATTATTATTTTGTTTTTGTTTTTGTTTTTGTTTTTGTTTTTGTTTTTGTTTATTTCGTATTTCTCTCTTCCAATGTATTTCTGTTGCTGACGTATGTATGTTGTGCCTGTCGTACCCAGTACTAGGGCATGACATTGCGTTGTCGAATGCATTACGATGCATTATCTCTGTGTCGTAGCTTGTGACCACAGAGCTGATCTTTCTAGGGTGAAGAATCAGTACGGACACTGGGTGTGCTGGATGTCGACGAGTAGAAGAACGGTTTAATGTGAAGAACACACACACACACATTATCCTTGCACTGCTCTCGCGCTCCCTCCCAGTAGTAGCTCAGATCCGGGATCACATAGCGGGCCCTCCTCCCCCGTCCCCACTACGATGTAATAACGCCTTCGTTTTTATCGCAAGAAGAATTAGGCATTTTTTGTGCCCTCGTCGACTCGCGCCGAATTGTTGTGCCTTCCCCTTCTGCTAGGCACTCTGAACAGCTGATCCTTCTCTTTTTTTTTTGCGTTTCTGCAAATAAGTTCAAGATCTCACCACGGCGGTGGGAACTCAAGGACCAACGCTATTAATAGTAGTATTCGAGGGTAACCACTATTAATAGAGGATCACCGGGGCGACCGGCTCACTTGCACATCAGTAGTTTTTTTTTTTCTTCTTTACTTTGACCACTCTGTTTTCCTTTCGGGCACCCTTCGCGGCTATTTGGGCGATGTATGGTGTCCGAAAGGACCCCGCCGTCGAAGATACACAAGTAAGTACACAGACCAGGCAGCCATGCCCCTACAGGTAACCCTCTACCTAGTAGTTGCGTTCGAAACCCAGTTTGGGTGGTATTGTTCGGTACGCCGGCTGGGTGTGTTATCTGCTTTGTTGCTGCATTTTTGCCTGCTTTGTTAGTTAGCTTCGTTCGCTCAAGGTGGGAACCGAAGGACACGCCAGCTAGCGCTGGATTGCGTATGCACTTGACTTAAATCGACGTACATACGACGTGTATGAAAATATGCGGAAGTGTGGTGAGCTTTAAGGCTTTATTTTTCCCCATCCACCGGAGGATATAAAATAAAAAATAATTAAAAAAAAAAAAAATCATTCTATTCGATACAACAGGGGCGACGGTGACGCAGAGACACACTTTCCATCATATTGTGAAAAACACAAAAATGTAGGACACAGCGGTGACGGTATTGGCACCACCGCTACTGCTGTCGTCAGAAACAGCAGTGCGCAGGTGATAAAACCATGCGTTAATGCTCCTTCTTGTAGCATTAGGGTCATTTGAAACCCAATACGAAGGGTAGCTGCCCCCACCGTTGGTTGGATGGCGTCATCTGTTGTGTTGCTGATTGCTTTTGGGAACCCAATTTTTTTCTTTCTTTTTTTCTTCGTCCCATTTATGATCCTCGCACTTCTCTCGCGCTCCCTCTCCTGAGTGGCAACTAAGATTCGGGGTCACATAAAAGACAACGGCCTCTCCCCACTACGGTACGTGCCCTCATTTTTAACGCGAGAAGAATTCAGCATCTTCTTCCCTCGTCGACTCGCGTCGAATGTTTGGGCGCCTGCAGCGATAAAACACAGGATAAATGCGTCCTTCTCAAGATTGGGCGAGCACGAAACATAGCAGGTCGGCCGGATATACGGGCGGACGTGTCAATATCCAAGCGGGTGGTGAGGTTCGAACCCACGACCCAAAAACCCGTTATGGTCTGTCGACGACGCCATTTGTTAAGGAATTAGTGGGGTATTAGTGCGTTTGACCACATACTTAACAGTTAACCCAAACTTAGCCTGATACACATGGCAGTGCAAGCTATGCGCGTGTCTGGATACTTGCATTGGGCTTCAACTGTAAACTCGTCGTCATCCAATCTATACATAGCAGCCCGGGTTGAGTTTCGTCGTGCGAAGGATGCTGCAATCGTCAGCTTTTTTCGTTTTCCCTCTGAAGCCCGAAAACAATTGATTAATAATACGTGATCATATTATTATTATTAGTAGTGCTGGCTCTCTGTTGTGCTTTGTTTTCATTTTTCTCGTGCCGTCCTTTCCTATTTCTTTCCAATTGTTAGTATTGTTGTAGGGGTATTGGGCGGTTCCTGCCGACGACGCCATATCGGGCCAGGGTTCGGGTAAAACGCCGCTATCTGAGGCGCAGGACTGTCGCTTTTTCGTCGTTGTTCAATTTCGCCCTGCCGACGCCCTCCTCAGCCCAGAGCCGGGGGGCGACCAGGGTACCCTGTTCGCGCGTAACGTGGTGCAGGGCTATGTACGGGCCTGTGTGAAATATATATATATTTTTTGTGTGTTGCATTTGTTCTACTTTCTTTTTTCGGCCAAACACTTCCTCCCCTCGCGGGGCTGTAGGTGATGCCACCTTTCATGCCGGGTATTTGTCGTTTCCTCGTCTAACCCCCCGTCATGCCGATGGCCCGCGGGAGTAATTTTTTGCATGACTTCTCCGTTGTGTTAGCGCCTGTGTTCCCCTCCACATCGACGAGGGCTTGCCTTGCCATAATACCGTTTTCTGTGGTTGATATGCCGTAGAGCCTTTTCTGCCCCCCCCCCGCCATACCGGCGGTATGTGGCCTGCAGGGGACACAGAATGTCCCATGCAGGTCTGCCAACTGAGCAGGTAACAACAAGCGTATTGGGCGGGGACACAGAATGTCTCCTGCAGGTCTGCCAATTGAGCAGGTCCTCGGAGAGTACTCACTTCCTTAGCCTCAGGAGAGACGTGGCTTTATCAGTTTCCACCAGAGCCCCGGATGGCCTCTAAGAACGGAGGCACGCGCCTCCGTTCTATTTCCTGACTATCTCGAATATAAAACGCCAATTATCATACGAAACCCGGCCAAATTATCTCAATTCAGAAAATTACAGGCTTTTCGAGGGCGTATCTTAACATTATTCGTCTTCTTTCTTATAAATATTTACTTTTGTATTATGTTTTACTGCAAATAGTCTGGTGTGCTGGCTTCTGTAATGGAGTGCCCTCCGTAGAAGGATAGTTTACAGATTCGACGTGAAACCATGTCATGGTTGAGGTGAAACCACGTGATATTAGATGTCACATTCACGTCAAGGCCATCATTGATGGGCGATAACGTAGGTGACGATGATGGGACAAGCAGGATGCCCCACATCTCGCTACCCTGCGCTACCCAGCGTTTCCCTGCGTTACCCCGCACTACCGCCGTGCCTAGGCCTGTTATGTCTGTTTTTTAGTATCCTCTTTAGGGAAATAATGCAAATGAGCTATTGAGTCTATCCAGCGAGCCATGAGGAGAGATCACACAAGGGCACCGAAACCCATGAGGGGCACGCTTCCCAACACCGACCAACCACGCATCCCCCACTCGGGGCACCACTACATTTCCGGGTGCATTTTTTTCCTTGTTTTCTGCCCGCGTGCTCCTTGCGGTTTGGCATTGCATGGTGAAATCACTGCAAAACACCGTGATGAATATAGTAGATGTATAGACTATATTGCATTTGCAATGTTGTTGTTGTTGTTCTCAGATAAACTCGCATAATCAAGTCCGTGGTCACAGGACGGGCTCCAGTCACTCTGGAGTTGAGAAATACCCCAGGGAAAAAGCACAAATAAAACCAACAGCAATGGTACACGCATATATCATAGCTGACCCAATTCACGCCTCCGCCAGAAATATACTCCCGAGTATAAAAAAGTGAAATCGCAAGTCAGCCTACGATGCGCCAGGTCTATACTGGTACATACGTCTTACTACTCGCGCCTGAAAAAAACGACCACACGGTTTGCCACCCAGAAAAGACTACCACGTATATATTTTATAAAAAAATATTTCAAGGACGTCAGCCGTGAGTTCGACGAATTTCGGGTCAATACTCATCTTTGCAAGCTGCGTCGTTGGTAATTGTAATATACTAGATGGGTGAGTTTTTTTTTCAATATGTATACTCGTGTATGATCGTACCAGGTATATATGTTTTGTTTTTCTCCACTATAATGGTCAGTGTTGGTATTTTTACCTCAGGTGGGGAATTTTGAGCTAAATCTAACATCATATCTATTTTATAAAATTATTACACTAGTATTACACGTGGTACCTATCACGATGCATACGCAGGTCAGACTCAAGTCAAATGGAAAAAAAGAAAAGAAGACAAGAGACAGAAAAAAAAAGAGAAGAAGAAAGCGAAAAAGGGAAAGGAAAGGAAAAGAAGAGTAAGGCCATTTCTTACGCAGTCGGATTTGTCAGTCGAAAACGGCCGTTTTCGACTGAAGCCCAAATCGGGCTTTCTTACGCAGTCGAAAAAGGGCTTTTTCGACTGAGAATTGCGACTGGCGGATCCAGTCGAAAAACCCGACTTTTTCAGTCGAAAAGCTCAGTCGAAAAAGTTTTACACGTGTTTTTTGAACCGATCGCACCGTTCATCCCACCACCAAACACACACCCACACGGCCACACGGCCACACACCCATACCAGGCACCACATTGCAGTATCATACAAGGCGCTGACGCTGGCGTGGCTATCACTGTTGCTTCTCGCAGCAAGTCAGCGTGGCGCGTTCCTAGTTTTGCTCGCCAGCAGCGTGTATCACACGACGGCAGCAGCGCGCGGTATCGATCCCATGCTGCCAACAACGGCCGCGTCTGCTGTAGCTTTGGCGGCTCTCGGCTGAGTGAGTGCAACACCACGAATGTAGCTTTGGCGGCTTCGGCTAAGCCCAAAGCCACCAACTCGCTGGGACGAGGGTTCGCCGAGCCGTTGCTCGCGGAGAAAGCGCGAAGCACAGAGCTGCCAACCGATTTTGACTGCTGTACAGCAGTACTCCCTCACACCAACCGCCTCTAGGAAGAGCACAAAAATCATGAAATTGACTCGACTGACGATAACAAGAAGGACCAGAAGAATCCAGTCGAAAAAAAGTCCAGTCGAAAAGGGCCGTTTTCGAATGGCGGAATCCGACTGCATAAGAAATGGCCTAAACAGAAGACAAGAAGAGGAAGCAAGGAAAGGAAAGCCAAAATAACACCATAATACCAGACCCTAGAAACTGACTAAGGACGGCATTGGCCTCATAGAGGTTATCAAGTGCATCAATGGCACTGGGGGGAAAACGCAACAAGGCGAAGAAGTCAGGGCGGCGTTACGCTAACTTGTGACGGCCATTGGAAGGCCCACAAGCTTCAAGACGATGATGGCCAGACCCAGACTTCAATCTCTTGGGTAGGACGCCCCCCCTTTTCCCCCCCTCCCCCCTCCCCCCTCCCCCTTCCCCCCCCTCCCCCCTCCCCTCCCCCCCTCCCCCCCCCCCCCCCCCTCCCCCTCCCCCCCTCCCCCCCCCCCCCCCCCCGCCCCTCTTCCCCCGGCCGCTTAGAGATGCCGACGGTGGATGGCGCTGCCGCGGCCTTTGAGTGTCGCTCTGCAGCTCTTCTTCATCTCTCCGCCTCATCATGACATTTCCGCTGTTTCCCATGAATGGCTCTGCTCCCTCCTCAACCCGTCGAAACGATCTGCCGGCCTTCTGTGCAGCCTTTCGCCACCCTTCGAATTTTATTCCAAAGGTCGACATATCCTCCATCAGGTGCACTATCCAGTCCTTCTCTTGACCACCTGAGTAGCCCTAGCCCCCAACAAGCTCCCCAAACATGACCCTCTGTGGCAAACGCTCCTCCCCCATACGTGCTACGAATCCCGCAAACAATATCCCCCGTTTGCGCACGGTCTCCTCTATGCTCCCGGAATGTGTATCTCTGTGTTGTAGTTTGTGACCACAGAGAGCGCTCGTCTCTCTGTGAGACATCAGCAGGGACACTGGTTGCGCTGTATGTATATGGGAAGGAAAGTCAGTTGTTGTGCACACACATCCGGCCGGAGACGGAACGGGAGAAGCTCATTCTGCAACACCGCTACTGCAAGCAGTTGCTGCTGTTACTGCTGTCTATTTTACTGGCGGTAACAGCTTTTAATAGTATTAAGCCGTAAAATATCATGGTATACATAGTTAAAAGCTACCTGGTATATACGTAGATATAATAAGAATAATTATTGTTCTTTTCGACGAGCCGTTCAAAGCTGACTTTTGAGCATGTGTTTTGTGTCGATCAGCATTTAATTGTGTCGATCCTGAGATCGCAGCATTGATTCATTCCATGATTCAGCGCTACGGTCCGCAACAACACTACACAACGCATTCGTTCGTGATACGCTACTACGAGGCTGAGATCACAGCATTTTGGCGCTTGGTCCGCAACTGTTAATCACATGATGTGTGTGTTGTCTTCGCATTAAACCGTTCTTTCTACCCAACGACACCATCAGTACACCCAGAGTCCGTGCTGATTCTGAAGTTCCAAGGTTGAGTTCTGTAGGGTACGTACAAACCGTACCCGGGGTATTTACCCTACCCCGGGTATTACCTACAGAGAACTTCTGTAACTTCTGTAGGACATTCATACCCGTACCCGGAACTCCTGTAAGTTCTGTACGAATTTCATACTCGTACCCGGAACTTCTGCAAGTTTTGTACCTCAGCGCCACAAATACCCGGGGTACGGGGTACAGCAGTTTTACACCTGCCCGGAACTTGTGGAAATTACTATAAAAAATTGAAAATACACTCCAGCTGTGAGATCGAAGATTTCGTCGAAACTCATCTTTGCAAGCTGTGTGTGATACTCCGATTATGTAGGACCGTGCCACAATAACCGGAAGTTCTGGAAGTTCTCGAAGTTCTCGAAGACTTCCATACCCGTACCCGGAACTTCTGTGAGTTTAGGACATTCATACCGGTACCCGGAACTTCTGTGAGTTCTGTACGCCCCGTGGCACAATACCCGGGGTACGGGTACACCTTTGTTACAATACCCGGGGAGCCCTGTGTCTATTCAGGTTCAACACAAAGAGTGTACTATGCATTGCATTCTCATGATAATGTCATGTCTCGTCAACTAATTGCACAAACCAAACACAAAACTGCAGTACGTATATAACGTACGACATGATATAAAACAGCACCTCAAAATGTTCATGTTTCTTTCGTTTCTATATAAGGGCGGGTATTAACGAAGGACACTTTTGAATCGAAAAAATATCATTTTTCCATGAATTCGATTCGATCTGGTGGAAACATACGAATTTACACTCCTATCGGGAAACCACGTATTGCGTATTGCATATTGCGTATTGCGTATTTCGAACTGTCAATGTTTTTTCCGATCGGAATAATAAGAGCGTTCCCGAAGAAAAAAACGGGCGGGGCAAGGAGCACAACCGAAAGGCACACATGCATAAAATAGCTGAACTAAGAAGGCATCGCTAGGGCTTCTTGAAATCGCAGTTTGTAGGAATCAATAGCAACTCAGCTCAATGCACCTCAAGTATTGCTCGAAAGGAAAGGCCCTTCCACTCCGGCGTTGTACTGTAGTCCGCGTTACCAACCGAAAGTGGCGTCAAAGTGTCATATAATAGCCCCGGCGGCGTACCAGGTTATCCTCGAGCCTGGTATAGGTCAGTTTCGTGAGTTCGAATCCCCCCGAGTGCATACTCGTATAAATTCGTGGGGACGTTTTCTCGAGCACAAATTGACTTGCGGAAAGCGCGAGAGCGTGAGTTAGCAACAACACTCGATGAAAAATCGACGAAAAATCGACGAGCAATGGGATTGCTGAAGCCTATGCGCGATAAAAATTGAAGGCAAGAACCGGGGGTGAGAAGGGACGACACCTGTGACCACGGCTTGGCCAGAAGCTGGAAAGTAGAAGTGTGCGAAAAAAAACAAATAAACAAACAAACAAATAGCAGCGGCACTTGTAGTAGTACAGCAGCAGGAGCACCGCAGCAGCAGGAGAACCGCAGCAGCAGCAACCGTACGACGCACAGCAGCAGCAGCAGAAGAAGAAACAAGCAGCGGCAGCTACTACTCGTACTGCTACTGCTGTGGGTAGCTCAGACGTAGAGTTTGGGTGAAAGGGTAACCACCTGCAGTACATTCAAGCCGCCTGATACGCTCATCACCAACAACAACTCTTCCACTCTGGCGTTGTTTTACCTGGTAGCCCGCATTACCAACCTAGAGTAGCGTGAAGGTGTCATAAAGTAGCGGCACACTTGTAGCAGTGAGCAGTACAGCAGCAGGGGCACAGCAGCAGCAGCGGCAGCACGAAGCACAGCAGCAGCACGAAGAAAGAAGCAGCGGCAGCCATTACTCGTCCTGCTGCTGGGTAGCTCAGACGTAGAGTTTGGCTGAACCTACCCACCTGCAGTACGCCAAGTCGCGTGATAACGCTCATCGCTAACAACAGCAGGCAGCAGCAGCAGTGTCTTGGTGTATCTAACAAAAAAACGCTTAGTTCTCGCCCTCGAGCCCAGCCTTTTCTCTGATCGTCATTCTTCCGCGATCTCAAGATTCCGGCAGTCAAGATTCCCGTGGCAACGACTGCGCGAGCTTTCCCTGCCGGCGGTCACCGTTAGTACCACAGCAACCCAAGCTGCCGTGGTATACGTACGCGTGAGTACGTCGACCCGACATGATTCCTGAAGATCGGGTGCGGTGGAGATAGCCACTGGGAAAGTCAATCTTCCGGGTAGTGTGGGACTCGCGCAACCTCTCCCAATAATGACCCCCACGGCCATAAGAAAACAGCCTTCCGCCGGACTTGGCCCAGTTACGGTCCACCCTACCCATTCGGGCGTTGGTCCTTGGTGGTATTGTTATACGTGGCTTGGCATAACAGATCGACTTTGATGTTTTTCGTTCGTCAATGTAAACATCTTCGACCGATTTCAGTCGTAGTACGACAAGCACCACACCAGAGAGCCCTACAGACAACAAAATAAGTGCGTCGGCACATGCGCGCAGTAGTTGCAACCGGCGCATAGCATTTACGACACAACGAATGCTGTATAGTAGTGGAATACGAAGTGGCCCCTCTGTGGTGCCAATTGAGAAGTGCCGGTTGCTGATAATGCGCCTGTATGAGCACTTGGCCGGCTGGGATCAACCAGTAGCGGCAGTACATAAAAAAGTAGTGCTAGTTGCCGTTACAGGGCCGGTATGCTGGCCGGCACTTCGCCTAGCCTGCTTGCTGTCATGTTCTTTACACTTCAAGGCAGGCTTTCTTAAAAGTCTACTTTCTATGGGCGGGCTAATACTGCTGTAAGTTGGATGGAAAATACATTAATAACGCTGCTGAAGAAAAAATGTTGAGGTCAAACTCTGCTTAGTTCTGCATTCCTGCTTCACCTTTCAGCGCTGCTGCGTACGTACCTGGTACATAGGTACCAGGTATTCACTTAAGAGCTAATATCACGACCAAACATCAATCTCGCTTCGAGCGGACCCTTCCATTGTCCGATGGTCTTGGAATCGCGTTGACTTAGCGTTGCGCGTCAGACGCACAAACCTTGTAGTATTGTACGACATATCGCGTATGATAACACACCACCCCCTTCGAACGATTTTCGAAGGTGATTTGCTCGACAATGGGGGGGAAGATATAACAAACGAAGAGCGACGCGTCTTGTCCATGGAAGCATTTCCCAAAGCCGCTATTTCTAGTTGCTTGTTCCCCCCTGAGCCCAATGGACTACGCCAAAAGCTGAAACTGCGATTTCGTGTAGGAGACCTGAACCTACCAGAAAAACGAAAGAGATATACCAGTCGTCGGGAGGAGGAGGACGTGGCTACAAATATGTGCCCGTGTGGCACAACAATACAGGGTAGGACTCACATAGTAGGAGAATGTGAAATATGCAAGGAGGAACGGGATGCATCAGAGGAGGAGACGACGAAATTACACGCGTGTGACATGGAAGAGCTTGGTAGACTAGAGAGTGGCGAGAAAACGATCGCTATCCTAGGAGGTAGATGGTGGCCGCAGACAGGGAAACAGGACGGGGATAGGATAAGCAAACAGTTTCTACGCAATCTATGGAAGAAGCGTAATGAGCGCCCAAATGTTGGAGGTGTCTCTATTAGGAGTATGAACGGTGCTCCGTCTCAAAAAGGATGCGTGGTCAATGGTCATATGACTAAGGCAAGCAACAAATGAGTCACACGCCCCACCCCTCCCCTGGGCCCTGGGCTTGGAGAAAACTGTCTCTGAAAGTCGTTCCAGGGGATGTGTTATTTAAGGGGGGGGTGCCTTCTTCGGTATCATACGGCATCATTATATGGCATAACACGCATGACAACACACCCCAACACGCGAGGTAACACACCCCCTGCTGACGATTTTCGGAGCTGATTCTATAAAAAATATTTCAAGGACGTCAGCCGTGAGTTTGTTCGGCAGCAAGGAAAGTGCCAAGCGCCGAACGATGCGCCTACATCCACCATTATCGTTACATGCGCCCGGCGCATGCTACGGTCGGTCGGGGTAGCGCTTTACCGGCTAAAACATTTCCTAGACATGTCGGGCTCCTTATCCCAAAGCCGCCGGAACGTGTCAAACCTATTTTTCAATATTGAGTATCTGCATGCCTACTAGGCCTTGGGATTTGTTCGTCGGGTTGAACTTTCATTTCTTCTTTCAAAATCAGAAACTGACCAAACGCTACGGTAGGGAGGGGTCACTTTTGGGTCCTTTTGGGGTAGAGGCTCGGGGGGGTCCCTCGCGCGAGTGACCCCCCCGTTCGTTCGCGCCCTTGAAAACATTTCGTGCCGCTTCACGGTCGCGATATGAACTCGAAACGGAATGGTAAGACTACGCTTCGCCATAAAAAAGCGACTGAAGAGTCGGTTTTGTCAGTCAGTGAGGTGCAGGGTAACTCGTGCGAGTGGCTCAAACCCGGTAACCCGGTAGCGTAAAAAAGGGGGCACCTCCCCTATCGTAGGCTTGGTCGGTTTACCGCTATTGGGGTATAAGACTCTTCATGTGAGAAGCCCCAGAAAAGCGAGGGACACCTTTACCGTCCAACCAGACCTTAACCCAATAGCCCTAACCCTTGAGGGGGCATCGAGGGTGGCAGGGGGATCACGCGGTCCCGCCGCGCGTGTTTCGGTGATGAATAAAAAAAACGGGGCGGGCGCAGGGCCAGCCCCGACCATTCAGACAGCGGTGTTGCTGGATAAAACGACAAGTAAATTAAACTTGTACCAATACCTTTTGGTCAATCGGTACCAGGGGGAAGGGGGGAGGGGGGAGGGGGGCAGGGGGGGAGGGGGGCAGGGGGGGATGGGGGAGGGAGCGAGGGGGGGAGGGGGAGGGAAGGGGCCAGGGGGGAGGGAGGGAGGGGGGGAAGGGGGGAGGAGGGGGGGAGGGGAGAAGGGGGGAAGAGGGGAAGGCGGGAGGGGGCGGGGGGGGGAGGGGGGGCGTCCTGCCCAAGATACTGAAGTGTGGGTCTGGCCATCATCGTCTGGAAGTTTTTGGGCCTTCCAATGGCTGTCACATGCTAGCATAACGCCATCCTGACTTCTTCGCCTTGTTGCGTTCTCCCCCCAGTGTCCCTTTTGCACTTGATACCCTCTATGAGCCCAATGCCGTCTTTAGTCAGTTCCTACAGTCTGCTAGTATGACGTTTTTCCCTTTTCCTGTCCTTGCTCCCTCTTCTTGTTGTCTTTTCTTGTCTTTTCTTTCTTTTACTTTTCTGTTCCGCTTTCTTTTTTTTTCGTTTCTTTCCTTTCCTTTCTCTTCTTTTCTTTCCTTTTCTTTGTTCCTTCTTTTTCGATTGACTTGAGTCTGACGCGCGTATGCGAAGTGATAGGTACTACGTGTAATATATACGTGGTAGTTTTTTTTTTTTTTTTTTTTTTTTTTTATCCTCCGGCGGATGGGGAAAAATAAAGCTTTAGCTCACCACACTTCCACGTATTTTCGTACGCGTCGTGTGTCGATTTAACTCAGTTGCTTTCGCAGCCCAACGCTAGCTGGCGCACCCTTCGGGTCCCATTGTAGGTATAGCGTAAGCTGTCCCTATCAGTGGTCTTCGTATACGTGGTAGTCTTTCCTGGGGGCAAGCGGTATAGTCGGTTTTTCAGGCGCGAGTAGTGAGACGTATGCACCAGTATAGACCTGGCAAATCGTAAGCTGACTCCCGATTTCACTTTTATATGTTTCTAGCGGAGGCATGAATTGCGTGAGCTGTGATATATGCGTGTACCGCCTTTGGTTCGTTTGTGTTTTTTTTCTGGGGTATTCCTCAGCTTCAGAGTGACTGGAGCCTATCCCGTGACCACGGACTTGATTATGCCAGTTAATGTGAGAACAACAACTTCGCATCATATACCTGGTACTACTACTGCTGTATGTTCGAAAGAAAGCACAGACCAGCATGAAACAGCACCGCACCGCAGAACAAGGCCCAGCATCGCACAGCAATACCGCACCGCACGGCAGGGCACAACGGGGCACGCCAGGGAACGGCACTGCACGGCGCTGCGCTGCTGAGCTAGCGCTACGCTGCAGAGCTAGCGCTGCTGTGCGCTGCTGGTCGGAGCTGAGCTTATGACGTGATGAGCCGACCTGAGATCATCAGGATGGGACCTCTAAGAGTGCATGATGAAAGCTTCGTGCAACTACAAAAATAACGCGAAGGAAAAAATCAAAGAAAAGCCGGACCGTTCCGCAAGTAACGAGGGGTGTCCAGGTAGTATGTGGCATTCCCAACAAACATGAGCTTCAAACTTAAGAAGAGCAAAAAAATCAAATTCCCAAGAAAAAGACTTCTAGACTTGAATTTTGAAGAAAAAAGATGAAGCGTTGAGAAGCGCTGTTTTAGGCATCCGAGCCCGCTCAGCCGTCCGGAGAGGATAATGTCTTAAAATTAGGGTAATTTCTAACGACTCTTTTTTGGCAAGTTTTTTGCCAGTTTGGCAAGTTTTTGGAAATTTGGACTTGCCAAAATAGCAAAAAACTTGCGATTGTTTGTTGGGATATTTCCGTTCCGCTTCGTTGGCAAGTTTTTGGAAAGTGAGATCTGCCATTTCATTTCCCATTTTAGGCCAATAACGCCAACGCAAGGTTGTACAAACCAGACTACCCCACGACGCCGGGCGCTAGACTTGCTCTAACTTCTGTAATAGCGGGAGGCACGGAGCATACACGGTGTCATTGGCAACAGCTGTGATAGGGCTGGCGACACTGGCCGTGAGGCCCGCGCGGATGTCACATGGGTGTCGTTTTGAGCGGGTGCTGAAGCATCATCACGAACAGCAGCCACCCCAGCTTTTCCCAGGCGAATTTGGCCGGGCTGGAAGAACTGCCAACCTCTGAAGTACATGGGCTGTGCCTGGAGTCCTTTCTTCGCCAGCATTTACCCCATAGAGAGTGTCGGCGTGCCGTTGGCTCCCAGCTGCTGCTGTGAGGGGTTTGAAAAAAATCTGAGGGCGTTATGATGGACAAAACTTGCCAAATATTTCCAAAAACTTGGCAAATTTGCAGTGTTTCGCGATAGAAAGTTTTGTCGTCATTTTGGAAAGTATTACCAATATTATCTTGCCAAAATAGCAAGGCTTTGAGAATTGCGTTTGGTCGTTAGAAACGACTCTTGGTGTGGAAAGCGAAAAAATGGACGCCTCTCAGGGCCTCTCAGGAGATCGATGTTTGTAAGTAGTTGTAATGATACGTACTCGCACAGGTACATACTAATTCTTAACAAAATAGTAGATGTCCCTTGCATGTTGCATCATGACCGTGAGTCGACAGCACTAACAACCCGAGCATCAGGCCTGGGCTGGACCTCCGCTGGCCTGCCACATATACAGGGAGTATACAGGAACTTGCGTACAAGCCTGTAGACCCCCTCATTGCGGGATATACAGCTTCCGTGCGCAGAACAAGGCTGGGCGTCTTAGTCCTGTGCTGCTGGCATTGGCAGGGGAGTCACCGACCTGTATCCTTCACGAGGGTACGCACACCCCGTAACACGCGAGATCGGAGTATCTCACGCAGCTTGCAAATGCTGAGTTTTGATCAAAATCCTCTTTGGTCGATATTACAGCTTAGGTGTATTCGGTCATTTTATCCTTTGTAAATGGACCATGCCGCTTTTTTATTATTCCTTGGATGCTGGCTGACAGCAGACCTGTCCTGGCAGTATACTACTGCTGTTGCGCCAGCATGCCAGCATATATCCCACCTGGTACTTTCAATTTCCAGGTGCTTCTCGGCATTCGTATAGACTAAACGTGCGAGGCATATCATGTGATACGTACTCCTTGTAAAAATCGACCACGATATGTTGCCTAGTTACTCCTCTGGCGATGGCACTACTGGTCTACTGGTGCTCCCAGCCAGCATATGTACACTGACAGCATATGTACTGACTCTGTAGTAAATAGACTGCGACAGCAGTACCGCCGTGCGCAACCGAATATCGCAGGAAATACGTCGTACTGGTACCGGTTTGTCATACCGCCAGTTTTAGTGTCAAGTGTATCATGCCGCCGTGTAATACGTACTCGTACGTACTTCTGTCTATAAAATCAATTATGCCGCGTTTTTACTCCTCCGTGGTGTTCGCACGCCGGCACCAGCAGCGTTTCGTGTGCCGGTCGAGCGGCTCCGCGCTAGTGCTAGGACAACTCTCACCCGCAACGACCGATGCAAGATCAAGATGCATGGCGCTAAGCGACACTTCTTCTGGTGCTGCTGGTGGTCTGCTGCTGTGGTGTTTACAGCAGCAGTCTGTCTCATGAGTGCTGTGATTGATGGCTGCCAAGTGAATGTCTTACGACGATGAAGTGAAACTCTTGTACCACATCAAAGCAGGTCTAGAGCAGGATAAAGCAAGGAGCTACGACTATCATCTCGTCCCGCTTGAAACCATCGGCCCATCAAGGATTGTGCACTAAGCATGGGGTACAGACGGTTGCGATCCGACCGGATGTAGTCAGCGAGGGGAGGGGGGGGGGAGGGCGCCTCCTTGTAATCTATGATCTCTCGGTAGTCTGGAAATGCGCAACTTGCCTCCTTGCAGCAAATAAGAAGGTGGGGAGGGGAAGATGATGACTATAAACACTTGATTCGCCGTTGTGCTGTTATGCCTCTAGGGCGATCCCTCCGAGGACCTTCGACTCACCTTCGAGAGGAGCACAGGCTTCTTGAGGGTCAACGCGTTCAGGTTGGGCACTTGCTTGCACGCAGCAGTGCTTGTAACTTTTGCTCACTGGCCTTGTGTTGCTGCTGCCGCTGTGCACAACAGATAGATGGCATTTGGTTCACTTTGTTTGGTTCTCGATTCAGTCGATCTACAATCCCGACTACGGCCAACAGCCTGCAGAAAAATCGAAAAACACAGTACATAATCGAATAGCCTGGTCGTAACCGAAAAAAGACTGCTGTTCATCAGGGCATACGACTGCTGTACTGGCGGAGGGCGGAGGCATGAATTGCATCAGCTAGATATATGCGTGTATTACGCTATTGGTTTGTATGTGATTTTCTCCCTTGGGCATTCCTGTCAGCTCCAGAGTGACTGGAACCTGTCCTGTGACCGCGGACTTGATGATGCGAGTTAATGTGAGAACACACAACAACAACAACAACAACAACAACAACAACAACAACAACAACAACACAGCAACAACAAACACCAATATGCGCACTAGAGTACACGAGCAGTAAAAAATATAAGACACCAACATATGATCGAAAATGTAAAGAAGCATCGCCTTCAACCAAGTATAGACTAGACTAGTCTATATAAAGCGAAGCGCATGTTATCGTACACAGAAGTACAAGTAATCATATGCGTCCAAAGCGCAGTTAGATATTTGTGAGAGGTGGGGAGCTTTGTATCGCCGCAGCTGGAAAGGGAACCCTCGAGTTTAGCAACGCCTTTGATGTGGGTCGTGGCGACTCCCCTCGCAGCTTACACCTGTCTGAATCATTGCCGTTTCTCAGCTGTGCAAAGTTACTCGAAACTCGAAGTAAGTCCTCTTGCCTGCGCCAAGAGTAGAGCGTGTTGCTGCTTTCCCGAAACTAGACTACAACAAGTAGACCTTTGGCGAAACGAAGAAAATAATTCTTGAGGGTAATAATGCCTCCACAACAACAAAAAAGGGGAACCCTTTCTATCGTCCCCCCTGTTTTTAGGTTGCCCGACAAAACATAGTTGACTTGAATATTCAACAGCAAACTCCTCATCCAATCTGTTCTTGCGTACTCACTGACAGAGTTCAGATGGCGCCCACAGCCGTGCACACCCCTAGTGGCTAAAAGCTTCAAACGTCAGACCTGACAATTTGAAATTCCCGGTCAACGAGTACTACTACTGCTGTAATTTTAGCTTTCTCTCAGTAGCTGCTTTTCGGCTTTTCGGCGTCTTGTCTTTTGTATCACTACGACACGCAGCAGCAGCAGAAGCAGCAGCGGCAGTACTCTACACCAACTCACTCTTACTGTCATCGCGACATCCTCCATGGCGGCGGCTTCATGTCCTGAGGAGATCAACGAGCGCGACGCGCCCGGCCGTGGCTACAGCAACAAGCGCCAGAGGACGGAGGAGGAACACAGGTCGAGCTACAGTAGTGCTGTCGAGGACGACGACGATCAAGGTTGTTTCTGCGAGAATACCGGATGCCCATGGCAGTGGGACGGCAACAGCAGCAGCAGCAACACCAACAGCAACACCAAGCTTGGGCCTACTGGATCTTTGGCGATGACGGGCGTGAGCGAGCCTTCCTTCTTTCATGGACCCCTGCTCTCTGTGAAAGAGTACCGGGACAGGCCATCAGGAGAAGTAAGGTGCGGTGATGGTCATGTGATGTGTGATGCTTGATGTTTCTTGCGTTGCACTTGCACGTGCGGGTTTTTTTCACTTGCATACAGACTGTGCTATACAACAAGTTCAATTCGGTGTATGTTCGGTACGTTCGAAAAAAAGATGGAATGACGGATAGACCCAACATGTGTTTCCAAATCCATTTGATCTGTTATGGACCAAAGTACAGTACTTGAAAATGGCGTGCAATCATATGTGCAGCAACACGTTCTTCGACAAAGTACTTGAAAATAGTCTTGGGAACTATTTGCAGGGAAACTTTTTTGTCCTTTTTTCTTGACGAAGTACTTGAAAATAATATGAAACAGGTACGTCATCTTGCATGCTTGATCATGCTGGAAAACGACTGCCAGGTACTACTACAGCCAGAGCCGTGAACGTCAACATGCCTCCTCGAGAAGGACGGCACCTCGGTACAGACAACCGTTGAGCCCTTTCGCCCGTCGCAGCCTCGCGCAGACACGCACAAAGAAGCCAAAGCCGAGGATATAAATACAGAGTAGCTGGCAGACTGCTG
The DNA here is from genome assembly GCA_012845835.1 of Undaria pinnatifida. Taxonomy (NCBI): domain Eukaryota; class Phaeophyceae; order Laminariales; family Alariaceae; genus Undaria; species Undaria pinnatifida. The sequence goes on from JABAKD010000005.1 coordinate 9,631,972, forward strand.
TTTGTTGTTTTGAGGCCCTCGGTCAAGCGTTTGTTTCCTTCCGCTTATCTCGAGCAGCAAGCAAATCCACACAGCAAAAGCAGAAGCAAATTTAAAAACAAACCACTCTGCCTGTCTCACACTCCATGATAAATGAACCAAAGCAATCAGCAGCACTGCTGCAGCCGCAGCAACTCCGGTAGCCCGATCCCTGCGCCGCTCTGCATATCCTTCTTCTCCAAGAAATCACGGCAGTTACCTGGTAGGCAGACAAGGCCTTCCCGGATCCATGAGTCAATCACACCGCCCGTCCACCCTTTCTCGATTCTTCTGCACATCTGTACGAGTACATCTACGAGCACGAATTATTTTTTTTCTCGAGTTTTTTTTTTTTTCTGTATCTTGGGTGATGCAGCGCTCCGGCAGACAACAGCAGACATCAGTCCTGAGCAGAGCGAGGAGCAGCAGCAGCAGTTCGAGATTGAGATTCATTGTCGAGGAGACGATACTGCTGCTGTTGTTGGTGCTGCTGCTTGCTCGTGCTGTATACGCAAGGAGACAGCGCGTTCACCCCAAGACTTTTTTTTTTTTTTTTTTTTATCCTCCGGCGGATGGGGAAAAATAAAGCTTTAGCTCACCACACTTCCGCGTATTTTCATACGCGTCGTGTGTCGATTTAACTCAGTTGCTTTCGCAGCCCAACGCTAGCTGGCGCACCCTTCGAGTCCCATTGTAGGTATAGCGTAAGCTGTCCCTATCATTGGTCACCCCAAGACGTCAAATTTGTAGATTCCCCTCAATTTTTTGCCCTGTTGGACGACAACTTTTTACCCCAGTACCACTAGGTTTTAGTGTGGAACACTACACTCGGCCTTCTTTCACCAATAACCCGCGTGCACCGTTTGTTTCTCGTGATGGACATGTCCCCTGACATGTCGATGGAAAAAGCTGTTTCTCTTGATGGACATGTCCCCTGACATCTCTATATGGAAAAAGCGCAACATCAGCCCGACGACTTGCAGCAGCCGTGGATTCGCATATAATGCAGCTGGTACACAGTAATACGACTACGAAAGCAAAACTAATGACCATGTATTAAGCCAGGGTGAGACAGATGGCAGGAAACTAAGAAATTGGGATGTCTTCGTACTGAGGTTAGTGTAGGATGCACCCTTTTCAGATATGAAATCCGGCCTGAACCAGATTTTTTAGTTCATTGTGATCAGAAATCCGGCCTTATAATTGACCATATTTCTGAGTTTCTTTTGTAGGTGCCTGTAACTTCGAGGGGCTGGCCGGTTGACTTGTGACTTGTGAGCGTTGAGTGTTGAGTACGAGCGGACAGCACTCGTTGAGTTCAAGCGGACAACACTCAATAATGACGAAAATTGAAAAAAATACTGCGTTGTGGACAGAACAACGACATAACGGGTTGTTGTTGTTGTTGCCGTTCTCACATTAAGTCGCATAGTCAAGTCCGTGGTCACAGGATTACCAGGTACTCGTAGCGTTCACTGGTATTATCTTATAACAAAAGAAAAATAATCCCTCAGGAGCTGTCAGAGATCGCGACTTACGACGGATTAGATGGTGGAATGGATGGACATGCCCCAAGGGTACCAGCCGGTTTTACGTGTGTTTACGTGCAATGGGGTCCATAGTGCTGGTTGAATAGTGTCCCTACTCCCTACGAATAGTGCCCGTGAATTTGCTTCAACGACTTGAACTCTCTGCTTAACGACTTGAACTCTCTACGTGTACCGTAGCAACTCTCAACAGTCAGTACCCCTATTCCCAATCAAATCAAAAGTGTAAGTTGACGGCCTAGTTTTGACCCCGTCAAGGCGTCTTTGGACTTATATACTATCTCTAGTGTATGGAGTTCCTTGACGGCGTGTCCGTTAAGTCCGTCAAGGGGCAAGAGTGCCGTCAACTGACATATTTGTTCCCAATAGTGCCGGTGCCCTGAATAATGCCGGTATGACATGTTTGACTGGCACATGCCGGCAGCATTGGAGACGCCCATCTTTATGGTAACCAACTCGAGGATTAAAGAGTACTATGTACTCGAATATGACCCCCATCCTCTGTGTGCCTCTTCATGTCTTGTCTTGTCTGATGTGCAGGTGGTGTAACCCCTTTTCTACTTGGAGAATAAGACCATACTAATTCCAAGTAATTTGTCCCCCAGAACGGTTTTGCTTTCACAGCAAAGGTTATTATTCACTGTTTCTGTAGCACATGGCATACATCAACGCTCAAATGTTCGTACTTGTGGTATGATATGTACAAGAGGCGTAGATGTCATTGGAGACAGCGCGCTAAGAATCACATGCTCGTAGATATAGATAAGAGAAGGAGGCGTACATGTGTACCTGGGCACGAGCACACCGCCGATGCTGAACTCTACACGTGTACATGCACTCTGCCGTGCTGTTGCTGCAAGTACGTACGAGCATCATAAAGAAGTGGAAAATGGTCGAGGATGAATCGAATGTTGACCCGTCCGAATTGAAGTATAGCGACCAAAATAAGGGGGGGAAACGGCAATTGCATCATCGTCCACACGGAGCAACGCCGATTGCTTTTCGGGTTTTTTTTTTCACACTTCTACTTTTCATCTTCTGGACAAGCCGTGGTCGCAGGTGTCATCCCTTCTTCCCCCGGTTCTTGCATTCATTTTTTTTCGCGCACAGGGTTCAGCAATCCCACTGCTCGTCGATTGTTCATCGAGTGTTGCTAACTAACGCTCTCGTTCTTTCCGCAAGTCGATTTGTACACAAGAAAAATTCCCCACGAATTTATATGAGTATGCACTCGGGAGATTCGAACTCACGAAACTGACCTATACCAGGCTCGAGGATAACCTGATAGCCACTGGGGCGACCGGCTGGTATGTAGACTGCCAGGGTGAGCCATAATTTTTTCACAGCAGCTTGCAAAAGTTTAGTTTCAATCATTCAATCGGTCGACCTCACAGCTGACTTTTCAATTTTATAAAAACTTAAACTCGTATACGATCGTAGTCTCGTCCGTGTTACTTGCCCGGTTACAAGGGCGGTGGGCGGTGGTGGCGTTTTTCCTTTAGTTTTTGCAAGACTTTTGTCCCGCGTTTCACCTTGGGATATCCGGGAGTTCAAGTCAACCACAACCCGAAGGGCAAGCTTGTATTTAACTAATAATATTGATAATCCCTTTAGGGCTTGAGAGAGGGGGAAAACGTCGAAATTTGTTAACGAATATAACATCGGCAACATGGCAACATGGACCAGCCCAAGTTGCCCTAGCTTGGGGGGTTTCCGAACTTCAATGCGAGGTGCCGTAGATTGCGCGCGCGGCGTGTCATGGTGCTACTATTATAGTATTGCTGTGCGCTTTTTCTTACCGTAGTTTAGCCTTGACGTTGCGCTCGTCGTTCATTTGCCCTTTTAGCGCCGCACTCCCGACATGGGGATAAAACACTTGAACTTAGACCAGAATATTTTCATGTGTTGGAAATGGGTCAACCCTTTTAGAGCCCCCAAATCCCTCCCTATACTAAATTCAAGTAAGATCGTGCCCCAAAAGAATGTCCAATTGTAAAGACGTTACATGTGCCCCGCAAGGGTTGAGTAGGTTGTAGGAGGTTACCGCCTTGATGGCTGACTGCAACGGCCGGTATCGTGTGTATGGCTCGCGCGTAGCCTGGAGAGTCTGTCGCATGTTGCACGCTCGCGCTGTGGTAAGCTTGCGGCTCTCGTTTGTTTTGTCGCTATAGATCGGTCCCCAACCCGGAAAGGGCTATTAATAGTGTTTCCTGTGGTATACTATCGTGTGGTGTTTTGGTCGCGTTTCCTCTCTAGTCTATGCTTGATGAAGTCCCAAACTAGTTCATGTTGGGTGGGCAGGCGACTTGGCCGTTCCGGGTTAAAGCTTACGAACTTTCGCAGTACGGTAGTTGACAATGGAGGGAGGGCGCGAAGGAAGTAGTTGAAGCAGGGAGGGAGGGAGGGAGGGAGGAGTATTGTAGTTGACAATGGAGGGGCGCGAGGGCAGTCTTTGAAGCAGGGAGGGGGGGAGGAGGGGAGGGGGTACTGATTTCACGCATAGCCATAGTGGTATGACCACAGACCCTCGCAATCCAAATAATGCGGGAACGGAGAACGTTGGGTTTCGCCTACGAGACAGACATCGCGTGCACCAAGCGCGAAGCGCGGTGAGATGTTGGGCGAGTCGCATGAAGGGTGAGCTGCTGCATCCTACTAAGAACCACTTGTGAGGCGGACTCCCGCACCTGTATGGAGGGAGGGCGGGCGGTCGTTTGCGGCACGGTGGGACGGAGGGAGGCCAGTAGTTGAAGAAGGGGACCTTGGAGGGAGGGACATGCTGGTGTTTTTTGATTGCATGAGGTTCAAGCCTTCGAACAGTCTGGCCGCATAGTACAACAGTTAGTAGTAGTTGAACTAGGGTGGGACGGAGGAATAGAGGGCAGCAGTTGAGGCGAGGGTGGGAGGGAGGGAGGGAGGGGGGAGGGAGGGACGTGCTGGTGTTGTCGTTGACGAAGTTGGGTTCGATGCTACAAACGGCAAACGGAGGGAGGGCAGTATTCGAAGTAAGGAGGGAGGGAGGGAGGGAGGGAGGGCGGTTGCTGCACGAGGGAGGGAGGGAGGGAGGGGCATAATGGTGTTGCCGTTGATGGTATGATATATTCATCAATAGCTAATCGTGGTTAGCAATACTGGTACTTTGTATCATGAGTCATGCGTTTTATCATGTATTCCTGTGTAATGCACGAGCAGTCTTGTTCGTCATTCTGTGTGGAAATACAAAGAATGCGTGGGTATTTGTATGAACAAACTACTTGTCCTTACGTTTCCGAATTGGCAAGATGTTGCTTGCTTTTGTATGAATATATGCACACGTCACCAATACCCGGTACCTGGCTTGTGTACACCTGGTAATGCATATTGGCAGAGTTTCGTGGAACTATTATGTAGGCCCGCTGGGCGCTTTTATCTTTCGTTCGAATCTCGCATCTTGTGCTTGCATGTTGGCGGTTGTTGCTGTTGCGTTTGTTGTCAAAGTTACGACACAATGTCGGGAGACTGCAGTTTCATGTCGGGACAGACAGCAAATTCGCCTTGGACTCTACCTTGGACGACAAGCTGCTTGGTTTTAGGGTGGAACACTCGATCTTACATGCACCCTTGAATTTGCATGTTCTCCCTTGGTTGAGAACCGTCTCCTGGTATTTTGTTGTTGTTGTTTTCGTTTTTGTTCTCGCATCTTGTTCTTGTTGCGTAGTACCTGACAAGCAGCGGTATATTATGCTTTACTACTTGTTTCAGGTATTGCGTGGTATAGGTTGCCTTGGCGCGCGGGGAGCGGCTGAAAAGCTTAAGTTGGTTGTCTGCTGGCGGCCGCTGTTGATGTTGATGTTGTGCTTGTTCACCCTATTCGTTTACATAATGTACCCGGTATCTGCACAACAGCCGCAATAGAATCTGCAAAAATGATTCCAGTTTTAATTCAAGCTGTCGATTCACAAACCGTGGGTGCGTGCTTTTGTACGAGGTTATTGAGAGGGAACGGGGTGGGAGCTCAGGGAATCTACCCTGAAGAAACAGCAGCAGTTTTTATGAAAAACGCATAGCGTCGACCGCTGACGTACCATCAGGATGGTAATGAGGATTCCATGAGGACTCGAAGAATCCGTGAGGATTCAAATAATTGTATCCTCCTAATTGGATTGGGTCGCGCACGTATGGCAGTACATATATAGGCGCACACGCAAGGAAGTGTAGAGGGAAAAACACCGGAAAAAAATGTTTGAGAGTCGGGTTGTTTATTGCTTAGCCAAACCGATATCTGTCTGTATTTACAAGGGCTCCGCTCTGCGGGCGGCTGAGCCGCCCGCTACGCTCGCACGAGGAAGAATACAACATGTGAAGAGTAGGCCCATGATTTTGGTGCAACTAGCGATTTAATGATACCAGGAGCCTCTTGTGCAGAGTTGATTGCCCCGTGCTGTGCTGTGCGATTGCTGGCGATGTTATGTTCTGATCGGCAGTATTTTTTGCGAGAAAACAAAAAGACATGGAGAGGACAGATGGGACGATCAATGAAGAAAGCAAAAACGCAAGTACGCAGCAGTACACAGGTACATACCCCGGTACATAATATTCTACTTCGAGGGCTGAGTGCGTTGCGCTGTGCTGTTCTGTCCTAAGGCTTGTAGTACACGCTCGACGGCGACATGCTACTACGAGTACTGCTGTAGCTGGCTCTGCGGGTGGGTGTGTTGTTGTGATTTGAGAAGAAGAAAAAGGTGCAACATACACTTGAACCTGGTACTACCGTATTTGTGGTCTACGAACAACTTTTGTCACACCTGGTATGATACGATACGTGCAAATACCGTGCACGTACGTATTCGGACGAACTTTTTGTACTTGAGTTCGTCCATAGGCACTTTTTGTGTTGAGTTTGGTTTTGGAACGCCCATAAGCCCAAAACGCACGAAAGGCCCAACAGCAGGCGGCAGGCAGCTCGCGGCAGGTGCAATTTTGAAAGTCTGTAAAACCCAGAAAGTGTTTTTTTAACGACCACGGTAACAACCACAGGGAAGAAATTCGTTGTTCATCGAGGCAGGGTTTGTCCTACCATCCAAGATTCATACAATGTTAGGCCGTGTTTAACGCCTTTACAACTGGAAACCCATTTGGGGGGAAAATTACCTGGAATAAGTATAGGGAGGGTTTCGGGGCTCTAAAGGGGTTAAGTTACCACTTTTACTCTCTCCTGCTCCAGCTCAACTCGAGGGAATTTCCCCCAGCGGCCTTCTGGACGCCCATGGTAGCTAGCTGCTGTCTTCAGCGTACGAAAACGTTTTGTTGTGTTTCGTGCAAAAATCGACCAATTTTGCGTTTTTCGTGTCAGCCATGCCATTAACAACCCCTTTTTTAGAAAACCAACCACGCTTTGAGGGGAAAACTCGGAATACGCAGTAATGTTGGATAGTTTTTGCAGTGGTATCTGTGCACCCAAAACGGAGTAGTTGTTGTTGTTGTTGCTGTTGCCTATCGGAGGTGGACTGGCGGATTAGCCGCGCTTGGGCGTTTCAAACACAGCAGCAGTAGTAGCAAATAAACGGGTTGCGTGCTGTCGCGTACGTACTCCGTATTTCACCAAAAAAAACGGGGTGTCGGCTGACTCTATATCAGATGGACTGTCAACCTGCTGGCGGTGTCCTTGGGTATTGAATCTCGGGTCGGGTTATCAAGAAGCAAGGCACGCGTCCCTCAGCATTTCTACTCCGTCAGTGAAGAAAGTGCTTGAGTGCGAGTTGGCAAGGATTCGACCAAACTTGGCGAGCGACGGGAATGCTGAACTGCATGCGCGATGTAAACGAATGCAAGTATATACCGGGGGGGGTGGGGGGGGGGTGGGGGGAAGGCACCTGGGACCACAGCTTGTCCAAAAGGTCGCTGGGGTAAAAGCCTCTCACGAGTTGAGCTGAGAGGTAAGAGTGACGACCAAAGCAAAAAAAAAAAAGCGAGAGAGCCATGAAATTAGGGATGACACCTGCGCCCACGGCGTGTCCAGAAGGCCTCTGAGGGTATATATATAGCCTCTCACGAGTTGAACTGAAAATTAAAAATTGATGACCGAAACAAAAAAATAACAAAAAAAAATAACAAAAAAAAATAAAAAGAGGGAACCAACACATGCTGGCCCTGAAAGAGAATTAGAAGTTAAAGAAAAGTTAGTCCAGGTTACAATACTAGTACTCTGTATTTAATGCGAAAGAACACGAAGTTAGTAGTCTAGTATTGCCGCTTTGTTGCTATGCGTAGACAACAAACAGGAAAGTAATGAAGGCATGAAAAAAATCTTCCGTGTTTTGCATGAATCTAACGACCACTTGATTGGCATATGCTCGCCGGGCAAGCTGCACTTATGACTGCTGTCTCTGCATCCATCCGGGATTCATACAGTGTTAGGCCGTGCACCTCGCATACGTCGATTATGTTACCATCATTACTCTACAGCTCAACTCGTGAGAGATTGCCTCCCGGCAGCCTTCTGGACAAGCCACGGTCACAGGTGCCCCCCCCCCCCCCCCCCCCCTACCCCGCCCGGGTACTATTAATATGAATACTAACATACTTGCTTTTTACCGCGCATTCATGGATGTCGCCCCTCCTCGCCCACGGTCCGATGAATATCAAAAACCTTCGTTGTTACTGCGCATGTGGGTTCAGCATCCCCACGGCTCGTCGGCTTGCATCGAATTTTGCTAACTCGCGCTGCTCCCCGTGCTGTCGGCAACCAGAAGAAGACCTAGAAAAAACGTCCTGTGCATGAAAAAACGCCGCCGAGGTTCGAACCCGAGCGCAACCGTCCGCAAGAGCGACAGTCCTTCGCCTACCCATAGCCATGCAGACATGATGCATACTTGCTGTCGTATCTCGTGCTAGGAACTCGCGCTGGTGAACATTTGTAACGGATGCAGTCAGTCGTGGTCCTTGAATAGTGCGTTGCCTTGCCAGATGACAATACCCGCACTAAATTGGGTACCTCGCACTATCTCGGGGTAGCATTATACCATACTTTGTGGGACAAAATCGTGACGAGCGATTTTCACCGCACTAAACTGGGGCCCTGTACCGAACCATTCTCTTTTTCTAGGGCAATTTTTATTCCAGAAGAATTTTTTTTTTTTTCTTCACAGAAAAATGCCTTTAACTGCGGGTGTATTTCAGTTTTACATTGTATGGGAATGCTGAACCCTATGCGCAATGAAAAAGAAGGCATGTACCGGGGGGGAGAAGGGAAGACACCTGTGACCACGGCATGGCTTGTTCAGAAGGTCGGTGAAGGTAAAAAACATATTACGGAATGAGATGGAGAGTGGAAGTGATGAGTAAATATATAAAAATACAAGTGTATATATACAAACATATTGGTGCTTGCACGAGAGCGGCCGAAGTGTCCGATTTGGACCAGGTTTTGAGCCGTCTCAGAGATCACTCGAGCTGAGGTCCACCTCTCGCCGCGCTATTTCCTGCACGTGCCTCAGCTTGCTCGCCCCTCCCGACCCTGCCGGGGGTGGCCTCGGCCATGCTCTCGTCGTATCCCTAGAGCGAGTGCTGGTATATAGTATACCAGACGGGGACCCATGTGCGATCTAAAAGGCATCAAGTGTGGTCTTTGTCGACCTTTTAGAAAAAGCGTGCAACAAAGTAGTAGCAGTGTAGCAGTAGCAGTAGTAGTAGCAGCAGTAGTAGTAGTAGTAGTAGCAGCAGCAGCAGCAGTAGTAGTAGTAGTAGTAGTAGTAGTAGTAGTAGTAGCAGCAGCAGTAGCAGTAGCAGTAGCAGTAGTAGCAGTAGCAGTAAGAGCAGTAGCAGTAGCAGTAGTAGCAGTAGCAGTAGCAGTAGTGATAGTGGTAGCGGTAGGGGTAGCGGCAGGGGCAGGGCAAGGGGCAGGGGAAGGGGAAGGAGTAGAAGTACCACTACTGTAGTACTATCAATAGTACTAGTAGTATCACGCAAGCATCATCATGCTTTTAACGTATCGCATGTACACCCCCTTCCGCTGCTCTTCGGACACGTCCCCTACCCCCTACGTTAAACCTGAACAGGTTCGGTTGGCCGACGCCGTGTTTCGACTTTTTCGACGCTTTGTTCTCTCAGGAGTTCCACATGTCGGTCCAACTCACAGCCGAGCATGAGAAGAAAACAAATGTCGAAAAACAAAAAAGTACGATTCTGGCATAATCGGCCGTTCGAAGCAACGCGGGCTGCTTAGCCACGAGTACAGATAGTAGTGCTGATCTGCCTCGTTATGGGGCCAGCATGCGCCCAGTCAACTATACGGACAGGAACGATCGGGTTCCAATCGTTTCCAAGCGATTTCATTACACTGCGGCAATATACCGGTGACATGCGCTATTCAACCAGCGCTACTAGGGAGACCCACCTTATATACGAAGGTAATGCATTTTGTGTCCGAACTGGAAACCAACAATAAAAATGTAACAAGTTGCGCAGCATGATTGAATTCTGTTGTCAATGTTTTGCAATGTTAGAGATGGTCTCTGTAATCGACGGTGATCGATTCTTTTCTTTGATTGAACCAGCTGAAAACGAGCGATCTCGATCTTCTTGATCTCGACGCCCTCGATGCCCTATCTCGATGTTTTGGGCGATCTTTTTCAGACAGGGCTGGCGATTTCGACTTTCTCGATTTACTCGATGCTCGATTCTGGCGAAGTTCAACCGTTTTTTACACCAGTATTCCGGAAGCAGCTCCTGCACAACTACAAGTACGACACGAAAAATTGAAAAAAAGGGTAATAAGGGAGGCAGACTCATATAATGGACCGGTCGCGCCGGTGGCGTATCAGGTTATCCTCGAGCCTGGTATAGGTCAGTTTCGTGAGTTCGAGCCCCGCCGAGTGCATACTCGTATAAATTCGTTGGGACTTTTTCTTGTGGACAAATTGACTTGCGGAAAGCGCGAGAGCGTGAGTTAGCAACACTCGATGAACAATCGACGAGCAGTGGGATTGCTGAACCCTATGCGCGATAAATATTGAAGGCAAGAACCGGGGAGGAGAAGGGACGGCACCTGTGACCACGGCTTGTCCAGAAGCTGGAAAGTAAAAGTGTGCAAAAAAAAATAATAATAATAATAATAATAATAATAATAATAATAATAATAATAATAATAATAATAATAATAATAATAATAATAATAATAATAATAATAATAATAATAATAATAATAATAATAATAATAATAATATGACATGGGAATATACGCACAATAATGAATCCTTGAGACATTGTCCTGACTTATGAAGTTAGCGCAGACCGCACCCTCTGTCAAATAAGAAATGCATCCTGAGTCAGCATTCATGTTTCTTACTATTAATATTGGTAGGTGTCCTGCGCACTACTCATTCTGCCATGCACTCACTGCGATGCTCGCCAATACCGAACATCATCTATACCACGCCGAGTCAGCATTTATTTTCCTTACTATTATTAGTTGCCCTGCGCACTACCAGGTACTCATTTTGCCACGCACTCACTGCGATGGTCGCCAATACCCAACATCATTCTTTTCTTTTCTTTGTTTCTTTTCTCCAATTGACTTACGCCTGTCGTGCGTATGCGTAGTGATAGATACTACGTGTAATATATACGTGGTAGTCTTCCTTGGGTGGCAATCGGAATAGTCGTTTTTTCCAGGCGTGAGTAATGAGACGTATGCACCGGCATGGACCTGGCACGTCGTAGACTGACTCCCGATTTCCCTTTTATATGTTTCTGGTGGAGGCATGAATTGCGTCAGCTGTGATTTATGCGTGTACCACCTTGGGTTGTTTGTGTTTTTCCCTGGGGTATTTCTCAGCTCCAGAGTGACTGGAGCTTGTCCTGTGACCACGGACTTGATTATGCGAGTTAATGTGAGAACAACAACATCATATATACTACGCCGAGTCAGCATGTATGTTTCTTACTATTTGTAGGTGTCCTGCGCACTACTCATTCTGCCACGCACTCACTGCGACGGTCGCCGTAATTGGTCGTTATGCCCGAGCTCCCAATGGGTTTCTGCAGAACCAGCAAGAAGAAGCAGTTCAGCAGCAATGCAGCAGTTTGTGCAGCAGTTACTTGTCACTTCAATCGGCAGGTGGGGGGAGGGTACCTTACCGCTTTTTCGACAACATGGTGGACATGCTCTTTAAATTATGTATACCCCAACCCCGACCCTAACCTAATGAAACGCAACCAACCAACCAATGTAGGGTGAAACGCCTTTCGTCTCGTTCAAAGTGTGTGTCACCCACGTTCTCGAAGAGGTGGTAAGCTATTATGTGGGGGGTGTGATGCTTTCGTCAACGCTTTTCATGTTCACATCCCACACTTTCGGGGTTTTATTGGTAATATTGAGGAGTTTTGGGCGCGTTTGCACCGCGGGAATTTCCCAATTACTGCAGTTAGGCCAAACCGACCCCACGCAACACCCCCTCCAATCGGTCTTCCTCTACAAACCCTCGATGACTTCGCCTGAACTGGCGGCAGCATCTTCTTTTTTTTGCTCGTCAATCCAAGCCCGCCGGGCTCATCGCGATCGGTTCGCCGTGCGTCGTGCACATGTGCATTCTATGCGTAGCACGGCGACAAACAGAACGCAGCTTGCGAAGATGAGTATCGACCCTGAATTCGTCGAACTCACAGCTGACGTTCTTATAATATTTTATACAATACCTCGGCAAGTGCTTCGTCTTGGAATCGCTTGTTAAAGGACTTGCTTTGCGCTCAGCGCTCCCACACGGTACACGCCTGCCTAAACCCTCCTCTAGGAGAACCTTCCCAGAGGCTTTCTTTTTGGCGTTCCAAGCTCCTTCGCGCTCTTCGGGACCGCCCCAATGCTAACTTCAAGGCAAAGTCTCCAGTACTGCTTCAAGCTAAATATCCCTAATTTCAAGACAATGTGTCCATACCAAAATCGAGATATTTTTTTCAAAAAGTAAGTAGGCAAAAAGAAAAAAGAAAAATCTTCGACATCGAGTCAGAATCAGAAAGAGTAAAAAAACGAGCGAGACAGCCGTTCCTAAAAATGTGTCCACACCAAAAGTAGGCGAAAAGAAAAAACAAGACATTTCGACATCGAGTCAGACTCAAAAAGAGTAAAAAAATGATCGAGACAGCCGTTCCTACTATGGACTGCAGTTGTTTCAACGTGTCAACTTTTGGCGGGCGTTTAGATTTTGTACGTCACAGATACCAAGTACCTATCATACAGGAGAACAATACAATATCAGCAGCACAGCAGCAGCGCAGCGGTGCGGTGGTGGCGGCGTGCTAGTGTTGTTTCTTTCTTCTGTTAATTTCGTCCTGTTGTGCTTCGCAACGGTGTGTGGTACAGCCGCATGAAGAGTGTGTGCCATATCATATCACATGCAAAGACCGGTACTCTGTGCACGCACAACCTGCCGCCGCTGTTGCTGCGTGCGGTTGATCCAGCACGAAACGCAGGCTGCAAGAGGGCTTTCTGTACCCTTCTGCGTTAGTTGCGACGGTCGAGGTTCGGCGCCTCTGGAGTTATTGCTGCAGCCCAAGGGGCGGTCCTACCCACTCACACACCCCTCACAGCAGCGACGACCAGCTGGCGACAACATCAACAGCATATCGCACCTCAAAAGGTGACGGCAAGTTTTTACACATGGCTTGCCACCGCCTCCCATCGGTGTGTTTTTCCACGGTTGTGTTATGTAGGGTACGTACAAACCATACCCTGGGTATTTACCCCGGGTATTACCCTCCAAAGAACTTCTGTAAGTTCTGTAGGACATTCATACCCGTACCAGGAACTTCTGGAAGTTCTGTACAACATTCATACCCGTACCCGGAACTTGTGGAAGTTCTGTACGACCCGTGCCACAATACCCGGGGTACAGCATGTTTTGTACCCGCTCGGAACTTGTGTGAGTTCTGGAAGCCCATGCCACAATAACCGGAACTTCTGCGGGTTCTGTAAGACTTCCATACCCGCACCCGAAACTTCTGGAAGTTCTGTAAGACTCCCATACCCTTACCTGGAATCGACAAACCCTACAGAACATAACCTTGTGAGTTTTTTCGTATTTTCCAAGAAGATCTGGCAATGTTTTCAGTTTCGAAAAATGTGGCGAACGCCAGGCGGAAAAACTGGCGCAAACTACCAACGTACAATTTTCCCAAAATCGTAAAAACTCCCCGCTCTCTCTCACGCACCAGAAGCGCGTGGCGAAACAATGCTGCAGCTGTAGGCTGCTGTGAAGTTTTTAGTTTTCTCAAATTTGCCTGGGTGTAGATTGTTGTTTGTACTGGTTGCATAGCAGTGGTCGATCAGTGGACTGTTGTACGCAGCATCAAATGCGCTGAGCGCAACAACAAGCAGCGGTTTGAAGTTACGCCCGAATGCTTATACGCCGGGTATATGAACGTCGCAGCCGCGGTACACTTTTACACGCGGAGCAGTACCAGGTGGGCTGCAACAGCATCATAACCATATTATTTGGGTCGCTCCTATCTTCGTTCCCGATGCACCCGAATCAATTACAGTTTAGCTCCACGCCACGGTAAGGATGCCGGCGAACTCACGGGAGTGCAAAAAGCAAAAGCGCCAGCCTTGCAGTCCGAAGGGGAACTTCGTATGAATATGATATTTTTTACCCTTGCTCAAAAGATGATGAGAAATCAAACGCCTTCACAATTGGAAACCTCTTTTGAAGGACAGTTAACTTGGAATTTGTGTAGGGAGGGGTTTGGGAGCTCTAACGCCTTCACAACTGGAACTCCCTTTTGAGGGACAATTAACTTGGAAATAGTATAGGGAGGAATTTGGGGGCTGTTAAAACGGTTTGAAGTGGTGTCGCATACCGTACACACCGTACACGAGTAAAATCGTTTTTCAACAAAAGAGTGACGGGAATGCCGGACGTGCGCTGTTTTTTATTCCACACGTTTTTGCAACGTTTTTCGGTTTTTCCCTCCGCCCTTATCAGCAACGGTCTCGGACCAATGATAACTGGAGACCGGTATGTTTCAAGCCAAAGAAACGGGAGTGCTGGACGAGCACTGTTTTTTTTTCACACCTGGTGCGTTGTTTTCAGTTTTTTTGGCGTTTTCGGTGTTTCTCTCCTCCCTTAACCCTTTTTCAACTCTCCAATAAAAAACTCCTGGCATAAAAATCCAAGTGTCTTATCCTTATGTCGGGAGTGCGGCGCTAAATGGGTTAACGGCCACGGTCTCGGACCAATGATGATTGGAGGCCGGCCTTTTGGGAGAAGAGCGTCAAAGATTTTTTTGGGGAATTTTCTACTCCTGATTTGGGTTTCAGGTCACGTTGTTGGACCGCTTGTGCTAGGAAATTGTTATTTTTGGGCTCGTGCAAGCCCCGTGTGGCCTTGTTACACTGGTGTTGGTGTGGGGAGCGGGCAGACAAGGATCCAAGCGGCGTTTAGTATAGGGGCCCTGGGTGAAAAGGGTCAAACCGCACGTTCCTATTTTGTATTTTCTCTTCTCCCCTCTCCCCACTACGGTGCACGCCTCCACCTTTTATCCCGAGAAGGCTCCCGCGCTTTTTTCCCTCGTCGACTCGCATCTATGATACGCATGTTTACCGACGAATTAACATGCTTTATCTCGGACGAACCCAATTTTTTCTGGAGGCTGGTTTGTTGTGCCACCTGGTTAGTCCGATCAGCCGCAAGCTCGGCCGCTTTTGTCAGCAGCAAGATCAACCGTCTCATGCGAGCATGCGAGCTTTTTCAAAGATGCCTGTTTTCCCCTCCGCCCCCAACGGGAATGATCTCGGACCGAAGATACTATCGTAGGAGGCCGGTCCTTTGTGCGCGTCAAGGCCTTTTTTTGGCCCTACTCTACTGTTTTCGGTGTAAAGAGGCGGTTCTTCAAGGGGTTGAACCGCGGTGTTCCTATGAATTATCTCGGACTATACTGGTATTAATATCATCTTTTGTCTCGGTCGAATTGAAGTTTGACTCTTTTGAGACCTATTCATACAGACCTAAAAGCGGCGAGTGTGACGTAGTCAAGCGTTGAGGTAAAGCTTCGAGGCAATCCGAGTATGGTCGTCCCGCCTCACGCTCTGCCTCAAAGCTTCCTGCGCTGCGGTTCGACCACATCTCCTACACCAGGGGGAGCTCGGATTGCTTCGTGTAGCCGATGCTGTCGTCGTCCTATGTTTTTTTTCGACATTTTTTTCGTCTGAATTTTGCCACAGGGGTCAAGTTTTGTTCTGGTGGCCGAAATTTTGGTTATTGTGCCACCTGCTTACGTCGGTCATCGATAAGCCGATGACCATGACCCGGTCGCCGATGACCCGAGATAAGCCGCAACAGCAGCAAGGTCGGCCGCAAGATCAGCAGCAAGATCAACCGTCTCTCGCAAGCCTGCGAGCTTCCAGAAAAGCGTACAGTAGCATCGGCTTCGGCATGTCACGGCAATCGAAACGTAGAAAGAATATCAAGTGTTGGGCGAGTGCTGTCTTTCACTTGAAACTTTTTTTTTTCCCGACGTTCTGTGTTTGTCCTCCCGCCCCCAACGGCGACGATCTCGGAATAACCCCCCCCCCCCTTTTTTTTTTCTTCATCCCATTTATTATCCTGGCACTACTCTCGCGCTCCCTCCCAGTAGTAACTCAGATCCGGGGTCACATACCGGGCCCTCCTCCCCCCTCCCCACTACGGTATAATAACGCCTTCGTTTTTATCGCGAGAAGAATTCTGCATTTTCTTCCCTCGTCGACTCGCGTCGAATTGTGCGTACGCACGCTGCTACGTAGGCGGTCTCAGCAGTTGATTTTTTTTTTGTGTTGTTGCAAAAATAAAGACCGCGATGGGGGTCGAACTCAAGGACCAACGCTAGTAGTATTCGAGGGTAACCATTAGACCACCGGGGCGACCGGCTGTATATCTTATCATAGAAAAAAAAAGTTTTTTTGGGCGCGTCAAAAGCCTTTTTTTATTCGTCGTATTCAAGTGGTTGTAGAGGAGGAGAGCGGACAGTCATGGGTCATCCCGTGGTCTCCAATGCATGAACGCCTCGTTTGGCCTTACACGGATATACTATATGTTTTTGTGTACGGAGGCGATCAGCAGAGGGATAAAACCGCAGTCTCTTAACGCCTTTACAGCTGGAAACCCGTTATTGGGACAAAATTACTTGGAATTAGTATAGGGAGGGGTTTCATGGCTCTAAAGGGGTTAATGTTTACTCGGAGTACGCGAGTGTACCGGTAGCATGTATTGTATATCTCGCACGAATCGAACTCGTTTCTGATGGCTGGTATGTTAGTTATTGTGCCGCCTCGTTCTACCGCTCGGCCGATCACCGATGACCCGATCAGCCGCGAGGTCGACCGCACGTATCAGCGTCGAGATCAACGGCAGATCAGCCGCCAGCTCAGTCGCACGATACACCGATCAGCCGATCACCAATATGCCGATCACCGATTAACCTATCACCGATGACCCGATCACCCTCGAGATGGCCCGCATTTATCGGCAAGATCAGCCGCATTTATCGGCGGCAAGATCAGCAGCAAGACCAGCCGCATTTGTTGGGCGCGGAATCAGCCGTCGCTTGCGAGCACGCGAACTTCGAGGAATCCGTAAAATTGTATCGGCTCTCGAACGCCGAACGCATCCTACACCCCGAAAGCTGTGGAGAGTGTGGCAGTGCCACGCCTACCCCCCGCGACACACACGAACACACTATTCTTACCTACAACGTCCCCACCCCTCCCCCCTCCGTCCTGGCGTTGTAGGGAGGGGAGAGTCTATGGTTGTACGACTACGGCCATGCACAAACTGAGGACACCCCCCCCCCCTCTAAAACATGCTGCCTGGTCGGTGAAAACCCCGACATGCTCCGTCCCGGCATTGTAGGGGTGCGAGGGTCATACCACTATGCCATACGACTACGGCCATGCACAAACTGAGGACACCCCCCTCCCCCCCTAAAACATGCTGCCTGGTCGGTGAAAACCACGATATGCTCCGTCCCGGCATTGTAGGGGTGCAAGGGTCATACCACAATGGTCATACCACTACGGCCAAGCACAGAGTACACCCCCCTCTCCCCCTAAAACATGCTTTCTGGTCGGTGAAAACCCCGATATGCTCCGTCCCGGCGTTGTAGGGGTGCGAGGGTCAACCGCTATGGTCATACCACTACGGCCATGCACAAACTGAGTACACCCCCCCCCCCCCACCCCCCGCCTATATTTTATATAGGTTGGGTTGGCGTCGGTTGGCAACGACACTGTAAAACATGCCGCTCACTACTTGAGCTAGACCACCAGGGTACCGTTCTTTTTTGTTTTGTTTTGTTTGGTCTTTTGGCGATCAATCACAGCTAGCAGTCGAGTTAGATCATTTGTGCGGGGTGGAGAACTGTTGCTCCGCACAAGGGGAATGATCGTATGTATCCCGAAGTGTTCATGATAATGCACCCACGAGGCAGTTACACAGTAATCCCATTGCTGTGTCAGGAAGTGGCCATGCCGGAGGTTAGATTATCTAGTTGAAGCTGTCATCCATGTGCAGGTCCGCCCCACAAGCGGTTCTTGGTAGGATGCGGCTCACCCTTCCTGCGACTCGCCGGACGCCTCACGGCGATTCGCGCTTGGTGCAAGCAATGTCTGCCTGGTCGGTGAAAACCCGACGTGCTCCTTCCCGGCATAGGGATGCGAGGGTCATACCACTATGGTCATACCACTACGGCCATGCATGAGCATCGAGTACACCCCCCCCCCCCCCCCCCGCACTGAGCGCCCAAATGTTGGAGGTGTCTCTATTAGGAGTAGGAACGGTGCTCCGTCTCGAAAGGGATGCGTGGTCAATGGTTGAATGGCTGAGGCAAGCAGCACATGAGTACGCCCCCGCCCCGCCCCCCCCGCGATGCGCCTATGCGTTAAATGACCACGCCCCATTTTTTACCTGACTCCACCCCCCCCCCCCCCCCCCTCACTCCCCGTGTCTCGGAAGGGGATGCGTCATCAATGGTCAATTGACTTGCAACTAATGAGCCCCCCCCTCCCTGAAATATGTATATATACATATGTAATATATATAATAGTTGGTCTCGGTTGCGCCGACGCTGTAAAACATCACGTATATGTTGGGTTGGCGTTGGTTGGCAATGACGCTGTAGACCATGCCAATCACTGCGTGAGCTACGTAGACAACCAGGGTGTACCTTTTTTTTTTTTTTTTTTTGGCGGTCACCAGTATGGTTATCGAGTTAGATAATATTGTGCAGGGTGGAGAACCCTAACTCCGCACAAAGTGAATGATCGCATTATGTAGTGTGACTATGGTAAGGCACCCACGAGGCAGTTACATAGTAGTATCCATTGCTGTCTCTGGAGTGGCCACACCAGAAAGCAAGGTGTAACTCATTGAAGCTGTCATCCGTAAGCAAGAAAGTAGGCGCAAGGTGCCGAAGTCATCTTACGAGCGGTTTTTGGAAGGATGCAGTTCACCTTTCATGCGACTCGCCGAACACCTCACGACGCCTCGCGCTTGGTGCAAGCAATGTCTGCCTGGTTGCTGAAAACCCGACGTGCTCCGTCCCGGCACAGTAGGGATGCGAGGTTCTATGGTCATACGACTACGGCCATGCAAAAACTGAGTACACCCCCACCCTCCCTCTCGAAAGGGATGCGTGGTCAACGGCCAAATGACTAAGGCAAGTAACTAATGAGTCCCCCGCCCCCCGCCCCCTGAATTTCCTCCTTAAGGTTTGCGGTTTTTCAAGGCGATCGGCAAAACAAGCGCTACATGTCCGTGGCGCAGATACTTTTCACGCTCAAGCAGCGCGGGGATAGAGCCTACGGCCACGTTAAGTCTGTTAAGGTCAACCGGGACTTTCGGGGCATGGGCTTAGGGC
The DNA here is from genome assembly GCA_012845835.1 of Undaria pinnatifida. NCBI lineage: Eukaryota > Phaeophyceae > Laminariales > Alariaceae > Undaria > Undaria pinnatifida. The sequence goes on from JABAKD010000005.1 coordinate 9,651,402, forward strand.
CGCTGTTGTTCAAAGAGGTGGGTGGGTTTGGGTTGGGTTGGGGTGGGTTGGGGTGGGGTTGGGTTGGGTTGGGTTTGGGTTGGGTGGGGTTGGGTTGGGTTGGGTGGTTGTGTTGGGGTTGGGTTGGGTCGGGGTCGGTGGGTTGGTGGGTGGGTTGGGTGGGGTTTCGTTCGATTCGATTAGGTTCGGTATGGTCAGCAGGGACTTCCGGGGCATGGGCTTAGTTCTTCTGCTGTTTAAGGAGGTTTGTGGGTGGGGTCCGGGGGGTGGGTGGGGATGGGAGAGGTTCGCGGGTGGGTGGGGGAGGCGGGGGGGGCGGAGGGGGTCCTGGCCGCACCTCTCATCAACGAGTTCCCCCCGTATAACCAGGTTTTGTTCCACAATGCATGTATTGTTTGTACGTGTTGCTCTGTCCCTCCCCGACAGCATCAATCAGCAGTGCACTCCCCTTAATGTTTTGTTGTTTCCTGTGGCCGATCTGCAAACTTGTTTTTATTAGGTGTTCGCTACTCTGGGAAACCTTTCGGTGTCCGAGGTCCGTTTGGAGGCGGAAGAGGACATGTGCAAGTACAACCGCCTCGTCAAGTACTACGAAAGCCTTGGTTTCCGGCAGCTGGAAGGGTCGAAAGTCCACTACATCCACCACTTGGACCAAGTGTTTCGCAAGGTGGGCAAGGGTTTTTGGGGCGGATATTTGGCGTCTTGGGTTCGTCTTGGCATGTGCCAGGCCTGTCGTGCATTCGTCCTGATGAGCCGCCCATGCGTCTTGGTCGTGTTAAGACTGCTGTGTTTACCCCTCGCCGAGACGTATGAGTCATCCCACGGTAGGGGTTGCAGTGGTATGATTGGGCCAAAAAGTCCCTGGGCGATTGAGTTCCTCCCGTGAGGAACTGCCGGTCATTGAAGCAATTTCACGAGTGCATTCTATTTTAGCGCTAAGGCATAGAAGCTTAGTCGGGTTGTGCGAACGAACGCCTTCCAAGTCATTTTTCGGGTGATATATTGAGTTCCTCATGTCAGGAGCTAAGGGACGCTCTGCTGCAAGCCTACCGTGGTATATATTATAAAAATTGAAAATACACTCCAGCTGTGAGATCGAGGATTTCGTCGAAACTCATCTTTGCAAGCAGTGTGTGTATTATATGTGCAAATCGGATCCACATTGATGCCTGCTATCCTGATGAGGATTTAAGAGCTTTTAGGTAAAATTTTAGAAAGGTTCCAGATTTTTTTGTAGCTTACAATCTCGTCTTTCTGTCGTGCCAGGTTGTGCCGAGTTGCTTAGTACACACTCGAAGCCCAACTTTCTAAGACCGGTGAAGCGAGTCGTAAGTCATGCTTTAGCGATCGGGGCGATCGAGCGTATCGAGGATTAGACCCGTTCGACGATTTTGGAATAGGCATACAAATCATAGGTTTTGTACGTCTTACAATATGTGTATGATTCGTCTTGTGCGTGTACCAGCCATGTGTTAGATTCGTCTTCGTAAGTAAGCCGAATATTCGCTTTGGCCGCTCAAGACGAATCTATGCCGAGCTTAGACGTGCTAAGATGAATCTAAGACGCGCTGAGACGACTCTTAGAAGCGATAAGACGAATTTACGACGCGCTAAGACTACTCTAAGGAGTGGCAGACGAATCGAAAATACGCACCAAGACTAAAAAATTGTTTTAAGGCTGACTCTAATTTTGCAATTTTGGGGAGGGTGATGGTGTTTGTCTTTGAGGAGGTTTTGGGGTATTTGGGCTCATTTTTGATAGTTTCTGATCAGAACGGCATCTTATGGAGACTCTTGTTGGAAACATAAACCCTGAGATTTTACCAGCGACGAAATCTGCTGGTTTCGATCAAATTTGGAGCCCATATTAGATCAAACCAGAAAAGTGATCAAATTTTATCTTGCTTGATACCTCGGAGGCGTCGTAAGATGGTATGTGGTCTACGACGGGAATGTAGGAGACACGCTACATACAGCCACAGCTATAGCTGATACACACCGCCCTTTCATCGACCACCAAGTGGAATAAATCCCCCATGTCCTTGCCACCATCGCGTGTGTTGTGGCTGCCCTACAGCTGCGTTAGGCAAAGTAAATTTGGGTCCCCGACGAGACCATTTGAATCGGACGATGACCGAAACAACCCGACGTGGCTCGTGATGACTGTAAACAGCAAACAGCAGTCAGTGTCGGTAGTGGATATAGACGCTCATACTCTACGAGAGAGAGAGAGCTCCTCTCTTACGAGGGCCCGAGTTACCTGCTTATCATAGGACGCACCCTACCTGCTGCGTACGGGTGTACTCAGTATATTGTCTGTCATACGAGTAGCTTGGCTGGTATCTGCCTTTTGGGCTATGATACGAGTAGGAGAGGACTCGCTAAGGGCGCCGTCCGCGGTAAGGCACTGCGTTTTTTTAGGGGGGATGATGGTGAAGTGTCCCCGGTTGAGAAATTGGGAACATGCATAACCTTTTTGTGGTTTGAGCTTGTATGTATTTTGAAGTGTCGTTTTTTAAGGTCACGTTTAGCGCGGTGTTTCACTGAACGGTTCCCCCAACTATCCAAGAGAAACTCAATTAAATGCACACAAAACCGGGGATGAGCTGAAGAAGAATCCCTGGGTAACGAAAGGCGTCAGATTAGCCTGTAAATCACATGTGGTAATTTTTGGGGTGGGGATCATGAATCCGTCGTCAGATTGCCTGTAGTGCTCTTATTGATTGAGCGATGAAGGTCGTTACCAACCCTGCTACAAGCATCTCAGCCCATTAAGGTGCAGTTTGCGCTGAGCGTGACACGCCCGCCTGTATGTCCGGCCCAACTGCATCCTGCCGTGATCCGGGGGGAGGGGGGGGGTTGGGGCTTAACGCTTTTACAACTGGAAACCCATTTTCGGGGACAAAATTAATTGGATTTAGTATAGGGAGGGGTTTTGGGGCTCTTAAGGGGTTAAGGTTTACGTCGGGGAGGGGATCGGTGGACCTTTTGAGTCGTTCTACGGTAGACCCGCACAATGCCCCCCGAGATTTTCTTGAACAAAATCGTCGGTTTTGAAACCAGCTCCCGGCCGTATCTCCTGCAATACGGTGCCCATTGCCACCCCGACGCCGTTGTTTCGATAGTTCTTTGCGAACAAGAAAGAAATTGAAGAGGTTTTTTCGTAGGATTCTTCCTCGTGTCGAGCAGCCATGAAACATTCGTTGAAGAAAATCGCAGGCTTTGTCAGACGGCTATCGTAGAATCAGTTTTTTCCTGTGGTACAGAGCCCCGCTGATGCTCTCTGCCCTCTTAACCTATTAGCAGCACATAATTGTATGTGTGCCGTCTCGCGCGGCCGCGGACCCGGTGGTATCATTCTGCCGAGGACTTTCCCTAGTAGGCTCGGAATGCGTTTGTCCAACAGGCAATAGTGCGTTCGTTATCACACGGGGAAGTGCCATGCCAACGGCCATGGACCCTCCCGTCCATCTCTCAAGAGCTCACAAGAAACGCCAACAGCGACAGTGGAACCCCCTGACAAATTGTATCCTACCGTTTTATGCACGTTAAAATGCCCAATGATACGGCCACAGCGGTACATATACCAGTGCGAATTACGATGTCATTTCAGCCAGGGGAGGGTCAACGTTTTGTCTGATCGGTTTTCTGAGAAAGATCTACCCCTCTAAATCGGACAAGCCCTCCCCTCCCCCCGCCCCTCCCTCCGCTCACTCCCCCTCCACCACCCCCCCCCCCCCAATGAAATGTTAAAGGGCATTCCGTTGAAGAGTCTGAGAAATTTGAACACATTCAGCATGTAAATAAGACTAATCTAGAAACCCTCAGGGAGTATGAGAAGTGATGTTGATAAAGGAATCTCGGAAATGAGGCTCATAAAACGTCAGAGAAAAGAGAGTAAAAATGATCTAAAAAATGAGACTGACAACTGAATATCAGAAGTGAGCAAGAGTGAGAAAGTGTTGAGGCAAGTGACACCGGCAAACGAAGCTGAGAGTTGAGACCAGCCAAGAAAACGAATGTCATTAACGAGTCGGAGAAATAATCGGTGAGACTTAGTCCTGCCATCCCAATGGCCTATTGATTGATGGTATCTGATCATGTCACTACACACGTCTCATTTTCTTCGTTTTTGTTACTGGTTTGCTTTCATCCTTTTTTAACACCTGGCGCTGTGCCGCTTATCCTGTAGTATATATGGCACTTGAATGTCTTCATCCTGCTGCAAGCCTTGGCATGCGAAACAACTTGCCAGGTACCATGTATATGTGTGGTATATACTTGATCCTGCGAGTGTATGTAAACATATATCGAAACACGACAAGATATAGCCAAACAAACATCCCGGAAGGGCACCTAGTCAAGCCAATCACGTCCCGGAGGGGAACCAAACAAACCACACAGAGATTTAAATCTATCCGGAGCATAGGTGCCGGCGAATGCCGACGCCCATGCCGAGCCCTTGTTTTTTTTTATAGCGGTGACGGACGCGAGGGGCAGAGGTCGGTGGCTTCCCCCGGGTAATACCGCAGCAGCGTCAAGATTTCGATTTGACAAATACGTTCTGGTACACTACTGTATTTGCAACAATCAAAAGTGTTAGCACTTATCGAATGAACCCCCGCTTTCCCTTGCATCCCGCAATGCCGTCCACCTTTTCTGCAGATCCCCATGTGTCGTCAGCTTCCCGTGTCGCGTCCGCGATCAAGACGGTCCCCGCGCCTCGTCGACAACGGCTCTTTCTTGGTCGTCAGGCTGCAGACCAAGACCGGCGCTTTTGTGCGCTCCACGGCTACCGGTAACGTGCTCACGCCCGTGTCAGCCGCTCCTGTTTCTACGGCAGCTACCGATGCCGCTACCGCTACCACTACCGCTGCTGCTGCTTCCGTCGCGGCTTCTTGTGCTTCTTCTACTACCGCGCATGCCGCCTCCGCCGTGGAAAACCGTGGAACCCTGGGGGGCGGGGGGGCGGCTGTGGGGTGTGGCGGGGGGAGTGGAGGTGGCGCGGCGGGTGGGGCGGCGGGTGGGCGGGGCGGAGGAGAGGTGGCTGGAGGAGGTGGGGGTGGGGGCGGCGAGTGGGCTAGTGGAGGACGGAAACATGAGCGGGCGGGTGCGGACGACCGATGGATACTGATGATGCATGAGGTGATTCATGGGTGAACTTGTTTTTTATTCTTTGCAGCAGTACCAGTCGTAATAGCAGTAGTAGCAGCAGCAGTAGTGGTAGAAGCAGCAGCAGCGGTAGCAGTAGTAGTAGTGGTGGTGGTAGTGGTAGTTATTGCAGTAGTGTCAGTATCAGTATTTTTATCCGCATTTAACTTATTTTTATTTGTATATTTTGATCGCTATTTTTCATTTTTGTCATCTTCCGCTCGCTATCTCTCCCTCCTTCAAGGTTCGAGGAATTGTCTGCTTCGAGAGCGCGTACGGCAAGTACCTCTGCGTCGAACCTGACGGGAAAGTTGTCGCCGACCGCTCCTGGGATAACTCGTGGGAGCAATTCAGGCTAGAGCGCTTCACCGGCCCGGGAACACAGCCTAACGGCCGCGCATCTGACTCCAATTTCCCCTTCAGTCGCGATGTCAATAGTAAGAGTGATGGTGGTGATGGTAGCGGTGGTGGTAGCGGTGGTGGTGGTGGTGGTGGTGGTGGAGATGCCGTGGCTGGCGTTGGTGTAAGTAATGAGGCGTTAAGCTCGGGGCGGGGAGGGGCTACTGTTTACGGCCCGAGGGAGGCGGAGACAAGGGATCGGTTCGCCCTTCGAACTTACCACGGACAGTACCTGAGGTGAGACGATTGCTACGATACAGAGGTATACCTTTTTTTGGCGAAAGTGGCTTCTGAATGACGGGGCCCGAAATCGTCGGAAAAAAAATGAATAACAGGACATTTTCTTTCGCCTGATTCTCGTTGCATACCTACGAGGCCATGGGATTATTCATCCGGTGCTAGCGGTTTTGTTTTTGTCCAATAAAATCAGTTTTTTGGGAGAGGTCTTAACTTCCCGAATTGGGGAACATCAGAAAAAAAAGTGGAGCATCTCTATCGTAGCACGCGTCCCTGAGACCAAACCTGACGCGTGCTACGGCAGAGGTATTAAGGTATACCTTTTTTTGGCGAAATCACTTTCTGAATGACGGGGCTCCTTAACCCGAAATCGTCGGGAAAAAAAAGTGGGGCGCCTCTATCTTAGCACGCATGGTTTCAGTCCCTCCTTTTCTATTGGGTAGCTTATTCTGACGAGTTGTTTTTCTTTTTTGTTTCTTTTGGCCGCGGTTTCCCGTTGCGCTGTTGCCTGTCTAAGGCGCGTGGGAGTGTTTCGTTTTCCCCATGCCCTTCCTTTTTCTCTTTTTTTTTTTTTGTCGAATTTTTCTGGAATTGTCGGCTTCTGTTGGAGCACTGGGATTTAAGAGGAAGCGTCGCTCTCAGATAGAAGCACCGTATAAAAACGCGCAAGATGATGCATCCGCTTGGACGAACATCGGAGTGGATTTTACTCGACGGCCGGGAAAGCGCATGCCTCCAAGCGATGCGCCTATGGCAGGATGACGTTAGAGTTTCGCAAACGTTGTTTGCGTTTTGGGACTCCTGGTTGCCGCGTTCCGACGCGTTGCGCACCGCTCGCTGATGTACACGTACCCTGATTCCTTGCCTCCCCCCTTTCTTTGTGTGTGTTTTGTAACGTTTTTCAATATGCTGTTGCAGCCTCGACGCGGAGTGTGGCACTGTCTCGGCTTCCGCGAAGCCCGTTTTGTGGACGACGGATGAAAGAAACGCCATCTGCCACTGCGAGGGGACCGTACCTTGGGCAGCCCCTCCCCCGGCCTCTAGGCGACAAGTGAGTTTTTTTTCATCGAACCTAGTTCTGAAACCGATTCTTGGGTTGGTTGACGCTGGAACTTGCGGGGGTTGTCACCGGGCATCCACGCTACTATTAATATTACAATCCTCGTCGTCAACAAGCGTTGTTACGCGTTATTTTCGTTTTTTTTTTTCTTTTATACATGTGTTTTTTCTTTTTCTTGTTTTTTTTTCCCCCTGTACTTCATTTACGTACGAATGTTTCTTCGTTTTTATTTACAGCAGTAGTTATTATTGACTACCGTATCTTATTTTTTTTTCCACCGCGAACTCGTTCTTTTTGTTTTCGCTGTTTATTTCTATATATATATATTTTTTTTTTTCAATCGCTCTTTTCAGTGATGTTGTACAAAACGTGTTGAAGAGCAAAGCAAAGCTTTTACTCCTTTTTTCGGTTTCTCGGGAGGTCTTTTGTGACGATGTTTTTCGCATTCTGTACCAAAATTTGGGGTCGCCCTCTTCGTCGCAAAAACACTTTCTTTTCACACAACTCGATTTTGGGGGCACCTTTTATGTTGTGATGTATATATTGATAAATATTCGCATTTCTGTACTTCGTCGGGTCACCTGTGTTCTTTTCTTGTAAGCGCTACTGTTGTTCGCAATTCTGTATCTCGAAGGCTTGACGCCGTAGCATACCTGTATCCCGTTTTTTTTGTTTTTTTCGTCGGGCGAGATCAGGTGGCCCTCCAGGTCCATCTCCGAAGCATGCGGCAGAAGCAGAATGTGTCGTTCGTGACGGAGCTGTTCAAGAAGTACCTCGGCTCCTTCGGGGCGAGGGGAAGATTCTCGGTAAGAACCAGATATATGCTATGTCATTTTCCCGCTTTGGATGGAAGTGCAAGACGTGTTTCGGTATCAGTATCCAAACTGGACGGAAAATGTAAAGACCGTTTTGTTATTCATAACCAATTTTGCCGACTATGGACGGAAATTCAAGCACAGCTGGGTGTCAATGCAGGCATATTATAGCCGTTAACGGCTATAAAAATGTCCCCAAAAAAAGGTTACGTGAAGAATGAAAATGTTGATGTTTCCAAAAATCAACCAGTCAGACGCGCTGAAATATCCCTGCCATCAATGAACAAAATCCCGAAAGCTTAAAATGGGTCAATTTCCTTGCGTCCAAGCTACGAGCTCTTAGGCCAAGGTTCGAGCTTGCTCCAACCCGAGCTGCTGATGGGTATACGTTGTGTACCTTGTGCTCTCGTTTCGATCGACGACGCTTGACAACACAACCCACAACCCACACTCAGCGGAGCATTCGACACCCCCTGTCTCGCAGACACCCAGCGCTCGTAGCGATGGCTGACCGCACGCGAGGGCGGCAGCAACCCATCCAGGCCGAAATTCAGCAACAGCTTGCAGCAGTAGCTGCGCAGCACGTACGTATCAATTCAGCAACGACGGCAGCCCACGGAAGGCGCTGGTCAGGAGCGACAGTCCATGACCGTCGACGGTACCTCTGCAGCAGTCCATGCCCGACGACGATCCTACTGGCTTTGCTTACGCAGGTGCAGCAGCAAGCAGATATGATGCTTGCTGCCTACCATACGTACGGTACCGGATGTGCTTGCAAACTGTAATACGTTACCCTGTGTTATTGTCAATTGCAGTATCACCTGGTATAACATACCAATCTGTCCGAATATACAGGGACCGTTTTGAGATAACACCAATGTAAACCGATCATTACATTTCCGAAGAGAGTGATATCATGTACCAAAAGATCCATCCATCGTCGGATGGACCATGGGACATCGCCGACCGCAGGCAGGAAAGGTTTGTCGATGGTATGGAATGTTGTATTTTTATCTCCAAAGTGATAATTTTTGTGTCATGATATCTCACGACCAATGATGCCGATTACCGTGTGTACGAGTAGTTAAGTTTGATTCGGTAGATACTCCATAACCCGAAGGCGTGCGTGAAGTTTCAGTTTATTGCAGTAACTGAAGCAACTCTATCCAGGGGAGAAAAGGCAAAGCAAAACAGCACATTGTCGGAAATTCTCGGCTCTATTTGAGATTTCATGGCAGTATATGCATTGGTTCCCACCCCGCCTGTCACCCATGCCATCATGACGACTAAATATCAGCGTCTAACTCCACGCTATGCCCGAGGAATCATGATGTGAATTTTTCCACATGCTCAGAGTTCAATCAAGAAATTTTAGGAAAAAACATATTTCGGGTGACGTTGATATATATATACACACAATCTTGCAAATAAATATGAGTTTCGACCAAATCTTTGATGTCACAGCTCGAGTGTATTTTAATACGGAGTATTATATGTGACCTAAACCTCTTCAAAACCCGCCCCCCGCCCCCCCCATTTTCCCGCTCTCTCTTGCTCAAACGCCCCACCTAATATCGAAATCCGTCAGAGTAATAAACACGTCCAAGCACTGGATATCACCTCATTTTCTTTCTAGAGCCATCCATGCCGCTGCTGCAATCCCCCCCCCCCGCCCCCAACGCCCCCTCCTTCCCCACCACCCGCACCATCACCTAGACCTAGCACCACACGTATAGCAAACCCCTACATCGGTGCGACCTAAAACCTTCCCCCCCCCGCCTCCCCGCCCCCCCGCCCCAATCTCCCCCCCCCTCCCCCACCTCCCCAGCCCCCCCAGCCCACCCCCACCCCCTCGAACACTTCGCCCTCTACTCACTGGTTGTACGACTTGCAGGATATACATGATAAGCTGGTGCATTCTATCCAAAACCGTCACGTTATCCCCTTTAAAGGATGAATAGTTTCCACGCACAGATTGAGCTGCCCGCCCGCCCCCCCCCCAAGATAAACTGGTGCATTCTTTCCAAAACCGTCACATTTATCCCCTTGAAGGATTCATAGTTTCCACGCACAAATTGAGCTGCCCCGCCCGCCCCCCCCCCCCCCCTCCCCCCCCCCCCACCCCCGCTCCCTTTTGATCAAAACCAGGCCCCCACGTCCTTCAAAACTCCGCCCTCCCCTCACCGGCTATTCGTCTTACAGGATTCACTTGATAAACGGATGCATTTTCTTCCACAGCTGACAGATTTTGTCCCCCTCAAGAACGGGTTTTATAGTTTCCGCGCACAGACTGACTACCATCACCCTGTTGACCCTGATAGCCACACTGTAATTCCAAGGGGAGTCGCCGACCTATATCGTTAATGAGGACACACAACCCGTTATACGCGCGATCGGAGTATCGCACACGGCTTGCAAAGATGAGGTTCGACAAAATATTCGATCTCACAGCTGGAGTGCATTTTCGTTTTTTATAATACTGAGTATATATATATATTTCCCCCGGGTCGATCCGAACAATTCGGACACGATTTTTGCGGTGGAATAGTCCTTTTATTTCCCCCCGCCCCTAACAGGTGAGATGTTGATATGAACGTCCAAACGGTTCTTACATCGTCTTCACCGAGCGAGGGAAAGCTTATTTGTGGGAACCAAATCCCCCTCCGGGGCAGAAATGTACGGACGATTGTGGTGTCCACAGGGGCGCAGTACAGTAGAGCTTACCACTTACTCGAGAAAATGGTTGACGCGGGCTGTGTAGGAGACGGAAAGGGTTTGACCCTCGTACAATGGTTGGTTGGTTGTGTTTCATTGGGTTAGGGTTGGGGTTAGGGTTAGAGTATACATAAGTTAAAGAGTATGTCAAACCATTTTCTCGAATACGTGGTAAGGTACCCTCCAGCGGCTAAGGGAAGATTCTCGGCTAGAACCAAAATTCCACTATGGACAGAAATGTTCAAGGACCGGTTGGGATATTTGTGTGGAGATCTGAACGGCCTTTACATTTAGGTCTCGGCGGGAGGGGAAGGTTCCATGGAAGATTCCACGTCTCGGACAGATCACGATCTAGATCATGTTGATCATATTGATCATATTGATCATACAGATCATACAGATCATATAGATCATACAGATCATACAGATCATATAGACCATATAGATCATACAGATCACATATCTCATCTACAGTACCAGGTATATCCTGTATCTGCGGTTATGAGATGCTGTGAGGAATCTGTATCTATCGAGTACAGATCCAACCCTGGAAAAAAATCGCTACATCATGCAGATCGTGGGGCTCCCACAGGGTATCATGAACTAGATCATACACATCTTCCCTGGAATGATCTAGATCATCAAGTGGGGATCGGTGTGATCGGTCGGAAGTGTGTGAGAGGTTCTCGGTGAGAGGAGAAATACCCGCCGTTTCGAAAAACGACCAAAAATCTGGCGTTGTGTTGCGACCGACTTAGTGCTGAGCACACAGAAGCGGCGCAGGAGAGAGGTGCTCGCTGAATTGTTGGCAGCTTCGCGTGCACGGGCGCGCAGCTATATGCCTGGTTATGCTACAATATATTGTTAGACATACAGTATTAACAGAGGCCGGGAACCCAACAAGTCGGTGGTGTGGTATAGAGAGGCACTATGACCGCCTTATAGGGGGAAGCCGCCTTACTCATTCCAGGTTATGAGTGCATTTCCCCATTGCGCCAAGCGATTTTGACCGCCTTATATCGGTATACCGCATTACTCAGATCAGTTATGCTACAATATATTATTAGACATACAGTAGGGGTGCCCCGGTAAGGCGGTGGCGTGTGATAGAGGGCAATGTGACCGCCTTATAGGGGGAAGCCGCACTGTTCATTCCGGGTTGTGAGTGCATTTCCCCATTGCTCCAAGCGATTTTGACCGCCTTATATTGGGATACCGCCTTAGTCAGACCGCCTTATCGAGGGACCCCCGCTGTACTCCTATCATAGCATGCGTGTTACAATGAGGAACAAAGTGGTGGTGTGCTATAGAGGGCACTATGACCGCCTTATAGGGGGAAGCCGCCTTATTCATTCCGGGTTATGATTGCAATTCCCCATTGCGCCAAGCGATTTTGACCGCCTTGTATCGGGATGCCGCCTTATGTAGGGATACCGCCTTGTTGGGGGACCCGTACCGTCTTTTTTTTTGTTTTTGGTCCCCAAAAGCTCAAAAAACACCACCCGACTGTTGCTGTACTGGCTGCGTCGCTGCTGCTGTATTTTGCTAGGTGAAAGACGCCCTTGACCGGCTGGACCGCCACCGGGACCCCCTTCAATCACCTCTCGTGTCAAGGGTGACCTTGGCCGGGCTGATGGTGCTCACCGCGGAAGACATCCGAGATGAGGGCCTGCCAGACTGGATGCAGGTGTGAGGTTCCTTTCCAAAGTGTTGCATGCGTTGGGAGATGTGCATGATGCGGAGGGCATGATGCGGAGCGTTTTTTTCTTTAATCCCCGTGGGACGCGCTGCCGTAGGTAACCCGTTGTAGAGCCATGGCAGACCCATGGGAGACCCAGCCCATCCTCCCACCCCCCTCCGGGGGCATGGCTTGGTTCGCTCACCTGACTTAAGTCGGCATGTCGGCTGGCCATCGGCTGGCTTCGCCCGCCGACTTGCCGATTGTTGTCAGTTAGTCGGCTAACGGCACCTACCGATTCGTTGGTAGTCGTGAAATCCTGCGGATTCACAGCCCTACAAATAGGAGAATGTGTAGGCTTTTTTAGTTTTTTCGTGGGTTCTGATTGGTGCGGTTTCCCGCAAGAACGACACGGATAAGACAAGGGATTGGCGATTACAGCGGCGGTCACACGCGGCGACTCACGCTGCTGAGATAGGAACATGGCGCATTCGTCGACGTCCCGACTGAGGTACGTCTACGACGTTCGAGCTGAATGGCATGGCGCAACGCTATTCGATTCGGGTGTTCGCTCACACTATATGCGGACTAGACGGTTGGTACTTATAAAATTATTGTAACAACGTCAGCTGAGTTCGACGAATTAAGGGTCGGTACTCATCTCTGCAAGTTGCGTACTACATCGATCGCCCGTCTTTAGTAGGTTTCTTAAGAGTCAGGACGTTGTATTACGTTACCTATCTTGTTGGTATTTATCCGTACCGTCAGTTTTTTTCGCTCGTTTTGCCCTCGGTGCCTACTTAATCAAAGATAATTACCTGGTACCAGTATGTTCTAAAATTCCTTATATCCCTGTTTTTTTTTCCTTTTTTTTTCTGCGGATTTTTCCCTTAATTTTCTTGAAAAAGGAGTGCGAAGCGTTTCTGTTATTTCTGCTCTAAGGCAATTTTCTATGCGATCCAGACTTTTCAGCTCCAGATTTTGACCAAATCGGATTTTCAGCCGTGTGGTTTTGGAAATCCAAATAGTCCTCTTGTGCGAAGAAATCGATACCGGTATATATGTTATGAACTTGGGTGAGCGCAATAAACGCCAACCAACTGCTGTTATTTGGCGCCGCAAAGAGACGCGCTGAGTGCGCTGTACTGGGCGTCGGACCCAATCGCCCGAGCCCTCGCTGACTGCCTTTAGGATGCCGGCGAAGCGACGCCCCGAGTGCGCCCAACCTGTCTTGGTATTGTGTATTTTGAGTCGTAAAGCATTCGAACCCACACTGCTGCTCACCTTCTGCAGTCTGTGATACGAATACTTTTTTTTTTTTAATCCTCCGGCGGATGGGGAAAAATAAAGCTTTAGCTCACCACACTTCCACCTATTTTCATACACGTCGTGTCGATTTAACTCTACTGCATTCGCAATCCAGCTGTTTTTTGGCGTGTCCTACGGTTCCCGTGATGGCGATGTCGTGATGTGATACGAGTACGTGTCCACAGAGAGACACGCGCCGAGTGCACTTGTCTTGGTCTCTAGGCCCGCTCCCGCGCCGGCCGACGGTAGCCTGGCCGCGGAGAGACGCAACAACCGCCGACTGCGCGTCTGGCGTGAGGCAACGTCGCTGCGTCTGTCGACATCCAACTCATCGATCGTTCTGTTGGTGCATGCCGCGTAGATAGCTACGCATGTTGGACTTGGAGACCATGCCTTTTTTTCGATTTGAAAATGTCATGACCCAAGTCGTCAGAAGTTGGGGCAAAATCTGACGCCTCAAGGCCATCGGATTATCAAATCAGGTTTTTCCGGTCCAATTTTGCACATTCGGATTGCACAAGCAGGTGGTTTCATTTTTGGAATCGAAAAATTTGAATCTGAAGCTCGAAATCGGGAATCGGCCTGCTGCCCGCGCTTCTCCGTTTCTTGTCCCCTGCCCGCGATTCGTCGGTGCGACTCCAGGCGATCGGGCTGGTGCACGGGCTGGGTCGCATCCTTCACTTTCTGGGGGAGGAGGCCGGCGTCACGCCAACCGAGCGCGAGTGCGTCCTTGGAGAATACTCGTGGGTCGTGGGGGCTCCACTCCCTGACAGTATCGCCTGCCCGAGGTGCGTGCGTCTGCACGGCAGAATTATTGTAAAAATAAAAATACACTCCAGTTGTGAGATGGAAGATTTCGTCGAAACTCATCTTTGCAAGCTATGTGTGATACTCCGATCGCGCGTATTGCTGGGTGTGTGTCCTCATTAAGGATATAGGTCGGCGACTTCCCCTGCAACTGCAGTGTAGCTGTCAGGGTCAACAGGGTACGTAAGTTAAGTGGTGTCGCATGTTGTACCGGTTTTGTACTGCCTTTTTTTCTATCTTGGGGGGATGGTGTCCACCATACAACTGCTGGCAGGTTGCGGGGCGGGGGAAGGTCCAAGGGTTTGTTGAGCAGGGTGGCGTGCCGAATCAACCGTGTTTCGGGATCGATCAAGGCAGTCCGGGACCGCCTTACGTATCGGCATGTCACGCATGTCAGCTTGAAGGATCGCTTCCCGAAAATATTTCTTTGGGCTATAGAAGATCGTGGTTTGACACCTTGACTGCCCCCTACACTAAAACTAGTACTTTTTAAGACCACTGGAGGCCTTGACGCGCCCCAAAAGACAGGAGACCGCTGGTGTACCTCTTGGCCGGCCGCCCTCCCTTCACCAAAACTAGCATATCAAGACCCAAAGAAGCCTTGACGTTTCCCAAAAAACCAGAAGACCGCGGTTTGACTCGTTGACTGCCCCCCCCGTACTCTTATAAAACTAGTACTCTAAGGTCAAAGGAGGCCTTGATGCGCCCAAAAAGACACGGTACCGCTGTTTTAACCCCTGACTGACCGCTCAACACCAAAACTAGCACATTAAGGCCGAACGAAGCTTCGACGCGCCGAAAAAAGACAGAAGACCGCGGTTTGACCACGTGACTGACCGCTTCCCCTGCACTAAAACTAGCCTTGACGCGCCCGAAATGACCGGTCTCCTGCAATAGCACCTCTATTCCCCAGTTTTCCCACGCCCATTGTCCCTAACGAACCTTACGAAGCCGTTCCAGACCTTAGTTTTAACGTTTTTTCTCTTGTGTTTGGGGGGTGGTGATGTGGGGCTGCAACGTGGATACCCGAGATGCCCGCGACAAACGGTACGGCACCGGTGGGGCTAAACACACTGGGCATGCACACCATCCACCAAACACTTTTCTTTTTTTTTTCGTTCTCCCGTGTGTTCGGGGAGTGGTGTGCAGCCGGTCTATTGCTGGAGGTCGGGCTTTGTGCTGTTATTCCGCGGGGTAAGACGGAAACGATGCAGGGGTCGATGGCACTGAGGTAGTGGCGGGGGAGCCGGGGAGGGATGGACACCGCTGTTAGCTGCTGTTGTCGTGTCGCCCACGAATAGCCCCTTTTGTAAAGTTATTTCAAACACGTCAGCTGTGAGTTCGACAACCTTAAGGTCGATACTCATCTTACAAGCTGCGTAATGCACCGGTCGCGCTGGCCTGGTATCACAACCATAGTAATGTGCATATCTATCATAGCAACAAAAACAAGAAATTCTAAAAAAAATGTCCGCATATCTAACAACGAGAACAGCACTAATTTCAACGAGTAACCAGTCCCGTCCCTGATGAGACCGTCCCGCCAATCACGTTCGTTTCACGATTTTTTTGTCGTGTTTTATGCGTGATGAGCAGTTACAACGCGGACAACCGGGATGCCCGCGACGAGCGATACGGTGCCGGCGGAGCTAAGCCCACCGGCATGTACGAACCCGCGTCGGGGCTAGAGAGCGCGCTGATGTGCTTCACTGGGCCGGAGTACATGTACATGGTGCTGAGGTGAGTCGAATACCGTTTCTTGGTAGCACTGTGAGCTGGCTGGTTTGTTGCACATATGTTGATGAATACCGGTACCATGGTACGTATGACTTGGTTAGGTGCTGCAGTTGATACGTGCTACGGCGTAAGGTTCACCCTTTTGCTTTCTGAGGGTGGCTGCTCGAGTGCCTTTTAAGGGTGACTGCTTGAGTGCTACATAAGGGCGGGTGCTTGCGTGCCTTTTGAAGGTGGCTGCTTGAGTGCCTTCTGAGGGTGGCTGCCTGCGTGCCTTCTGAGGGTGGCTTCTTGCGTGCCTTCTGCGGGTGGCCTCATGAGTGCCTTCTGAGGGTGGCTGCTTGCGTGAGCTCTATGCCGTCTGAGGCCAAAACTTATGTTGAGTAAAATGAAAGTGCCTTTGTGGTGACCAAACCCATGGCCCAGTTATGTAAAAAATATTCGTATCATATATAGTAAAAACAAACAAACAGAAAAATGGCATTCCGACGGTTTTTGGGCGAACCCCTTTTTCAAGTGGAAACCCGTTTTTGGGACAATATTACTTGGAATTTGTATTGGGAGGGGTTTGGGGGCTCTAAAGGGATCTAGGAACCTCGTCATTCCGAAAATATATCCAGAAAGAGGTACACCTTAATACGTGCATCTTAGCGCGGGTCAGTTTGTCGCAAGCGTGCGGGTGATTTGCGGAGTTGTGTCCTTTGCATCTGGTTGGCGCGTTTGTGGCTCAACGTGCCGTGATTATTGGATTCAGCCTGGGTCGGGGCTAGAGGGACGCGCGCATTATGTGCTTCGCCGGACCTGCGTAGGTATGCACATGGTGCTGAAGCAAATGGGATGGCAGGTTTTTAATTCGCGGAGTGCAGGGAGAATATGCTGGGTTCATGCATGCATCTTTGTGGGCTATATTTCAGCAAATCACGGACAGTTGAGATGCCGATGTACCCGCTGAAGGTGGCGAGAGTACAGAGGGAATTTTTTCCCCCGCAGAAGCTCAGTTCAACTTTACAAACCTGCTCGATCGTCGCCACATAACGCAAATAGAAGCGAGGTACCGCTCAAGACACCACAGAAGGCCGTGCAGGCTGGTGCCTTGGGTCTAAGGTAGCTTCCTTTTGCCCCAGATGGGCTGGTGGCTGGATCTTGTTATGACGAAGATCCACCGTCAGCAGGATGGATTATATCAAGAAAAGGTGGCACAAGAACACCCACCTTTTCATTTATTAGTAAAAAGGCGTTTTGACTCAAGTTGACGCTGCTGGCTGGTCTTGCAGGTATACAGAGCCTCAATCTACCACCGCCGTAGCGTAGGAGAGCTCGCCTGAAAAAGGTAGCCATGCGTTCCTTGTTTGTGTGTGATTCCATCCTGTCAACAATGGAGCTACGTAGTATCAGCTTTCCTTGGCATCAAAAAGTGGCTGGTGTTCAATCACTTCAGAATCCAGGTTAAGCGATCTAATAGGCGAGGTTGCGATGTTTTCTGCACATTGTAGAGAAGCTTGCCTCGATGCAAGGACCATCATGCTGTGCGCCCACGTCTTACATTGCCTTGCATTGCGCTTCGTCCTCTACTCCGGCAGACCGGGCTGTTTGATGTGGCCGATGCTGTGTGTTTTCCAAGGCTTTCACGGGTCAGGTCACCCCTCGCGACCCGGTTCTGGCCAGGTTGACCTGGCGCGACTCGTAATAGCCGAAAACCTCCTGACCCGACCCGACCCGTGACGTTTGAAACACCTCCTGACCCGAACCGAACCGAACCGAACCGAACCGAACCGAACCGAACCGAACCGAACCGAACCGAACCGAACCGAACCGAACGAACCGAACCGAACCGAACCGGACCGGACCGGACCGGACCGGAACCGAACCGGAACCGAACCGGAACCGAACCGGAACCGAACCGGAACCGAACCGGAACCGACCCGACCTGCGAGAACTTGAAAACCTCCTGACCCGACCCACGGTCGGATTTTGACCCGTGAATAAATAGCCCTGTATTTTTTATTCTATATTTGGTTTCAGACATTACTTTTCCTCTCTGTAGTTTCAAAGGATTCGACGCATTTTTTTAGCACGAACGAATTGATTCGTCAGCTGATTTACGGGTTTCTTCGTCTCCAACAGGCACAACAGGATCAACATCCCCCCGCAAGGACTGGCGATGCTTCGTCTTTACCCGCTGGAGCCATGGCACGCTGGGTACGCCTACTCCGCTCTGGAAAGCCCTGCGGACAAGGAACTCAAGCAGTGAGTCTTGAAATGATGTGCAGCTTGGTGAATTGTTTTAGTTTTTTTGTTTTGCGAGGTGCGAGTCATTTACACATCGGGCGGACCAGATCCCTATTCCATCGTCTGGATCTTTCGGAGCAGATATATGTATACGTATAATTGTCATTTTTTTGTTTTCTTGGGGCATATCTCTTCGTGCTCGCACCTTTGTCCGAAACGTCAGATGGGGTGGGCACAATTCGACCGTCAAGGTCACGATGCCGAAGGATTGGGCGCGATCCGTGCAGTGTGTCGCGCGTGGCAAGCCTTTTAAACTTTTTTTATCCTTGGGCACACTTAAGGCAAATCCCCGGGTTTCCGCAACATGCCTGGGGATTGGGTTTCTGGATCCCCCATCCCCGTGTACCGACGTAAGATTTAGGTGCAAACCGTGTTTGTCTGCTCGTTGAGAGTACACGTACATTTCCCTATTTTTGCACAGAGCACCACGCTACGATCCTGCCGCCCGGCAGCAGTCCGGCCCCCTAGCAGCAGCAGCCAGCAACTCTATGCGCGTGTGGCTGCTGTTGTAGTAGGTGGTTACTTTGATCGGAGCCTGCGATGCTCTACCCGCCTATACGCCACTACCTCTCGCCGCTGCTGCTTCTGCTGCTTCTGTCAAGTGACATGCCGGCGAAAAGTGTAAGGATCATTTGAATATCACGTTAGTACTCAAACGGTCCTTGAATTTTTGTTCATGTTGGTGTGCTTCTTATATGATATCGTACCATACCATGAGAGCACAACCCTACAACTCTGCTGCACAGCAGCAGCGGTAGGCAACACCATTCATGTAAGATTGCAGATGGCAGACAACATGCGGAGAGCACAACGCTAGCCTGCGATGCTCTACCCGCCTATACGCCACTACCTCTCGCTGCTGCTGCTACTGCTGCTTCTGCCGAGTGTCAAGTGACATGCCGGCGTCAAATGTAAGGATCGTTTGAATGTCATGTTAGGTCTCAAACGACTCTTATATTCATGTTCATGTTGGTGTGCTTCGTATGTGATATCGCACCATACCAAGAGAGCACAACGCTACAACTCTACCCCACAGCAGCAGCGGGTAGGCAACACCATTTATGTAAGATCGCAGATGACAGACAGCAGACAACATGCGGAGAGCGCAACGCTACAACCCTGCTGCACAGCAGCAGCGGTAGGTGACGCCATTTATGTGCGCTTGGCGTGTCCTCGCTATACTGCGGCGAGTTGCTTGTGTCGGAGCCTGTCATAATTTGTCACCCCATCATACCGCACGTTTCCGCTGTGCTGCCGCTCTAGGTGAGCGTGTCCATGGATGCGGAAACATAGGGACCTGTGCAATAGTAATAGTTTAGATACCAACCCATCCTTATACGTTCACGTCCACAGAGGCAGTTCTTTAACGAGTATTTTTTCTGTGGTTTTTGCGAAGATCGCAGATGGCAGACAGCAGACGACGTGCGGTGAGCCAAACGCTACGGGTAGGACCATGTGCGTGCGCGTGCTGTATCCTATCTTCACGGCGGCGAGTTGCTTTTTTTTGGCATAGCATATGTCAGTGTGTTTTTGTCCTCTTGCTCCCTCGTTCTCAATACGTGCCGCATCCCATGCCACACGTACCCCTTCTCGCTTCCTGGCGGTCCCTAAGCTGGAGTTCGAATTGTGAGGCTCTTCTCGAAATCATACATATCATACGGTGTGAAAAAATTGTGTGTTATCAAGTGGAGCTGTGTGTATTTTATCAAGAGCAGATCGGTCGTGGACACGTCTATATCGAGTATACCCGAAATACCGGAAAAGTGCTAAAATTACTGCTATTGAGTACACCCAAGAAGTACTGTGCGGGTAAAACGCGAATTCATTTTTTTTTTTCCGGGCAAGTTCTTTTTGTATGATGTACAAACAGAAATGGCCATTGCGTCCGGTTGTGAAAATAATGTGTCCTTGCGCCACTCCCCTTGGCACTTGCTTCCTGAAGGGGAACCTTGTAGATTAGTATCCCTGATCTATCTGATCTCCATAACCTAGAATACTTTGCCAGGTGGATGACCTACCTCGTAGCACTTGTTTTCGGACTTTGGTTGGATGTGTTAAACGCCCACGTCTATATGATCTCCCTTGATCTCCCAGCGGGAGTGATATCATTGCATCCCTGGTATATTTCAACCATTTTGTGGAAGCTTGGCCAAGCCGTAAACACCCGTCTGCAATTCTGAGAGCGCTAATGCCCCCCCACCTCGTCCGGGGTTGGTTTCTAGCTCCGACGTCGTCCCCTCCCCCGCTGCAATGAAAAGTAACACGGGCTGCTAGGTAGGATGATGACAGGTTTAGTGTCCTAGCCATTATGCGAGAAGTTGCACGATGCTACTCTAACTGCTACGCGCTCATCCTAAAGAAGCAGATGGTTGGCAGCCCGCACTTATTTCTGTTTGCGTTGTTCATGCATACCATGTTATACTCGTAGAAGACGGGGGAGGTGATTGGTACTTAATGAACGTAACTGTTTGGAGAGATGGGGTAAAAAGTACTGTAGTACATCGTGTTCTCGATTCAGGGGAGACGATATGTCTTGGCTCGGAAAGGTTTTATTGCCCCCATTTTCTCCGGCGTTGCTTACTCCAACGCCCCCCCCCCCCCACCCACCCACCCCCTCCCTCCGCACAACAATAGAGAGTAGGACTCACATAGTAAGAGAATGTGAAATATGCATGAAGGAACGGGATGTGTTAGTAGAGGAGATAAGGAAATTAGCCGAATGTGACATGGAAGAGTTTGGTAGACTAGATAATAGCGAGAAAACGATCGTTATCCTAGGAAGAAATAGATGGTGGCCGCAGACGGCGAAACAGGAAGGGGATAGGATAAGCTGAACACTGTTTTTATGTAATATATGGAAGAAGCGTACTGAGCGCCCAAATGTTGGAGGTGTCTCTATTAGGAGTAGGAACGGTGCTCCGTCTCGAAAGGGATGCATGGTCAATGGCCAAATGACTAAGGCAAGCAACAAATGAGTCCGCCCCCAACGTAGCCTGGTTTATACTCGTAGAAGAGGGCGGGGGGGGGGTTAGCATTTACTGAACGTAACTGTTTGGAGAAATTGGGTAAGAAGTACTGTACTCCATCGTGTTCGCGATTCGGGGGACACGATATGCCTTGGCTCGGAAACGTTTTAGTACCCCCACCTCCTCCGGCATTGCTTGTTCCAACCCCCCCCCTCCGACTTCACCTCCATGTGCAGATACGTCCACCGCTTCGACGCAGTTCGCCGAGCGACGCTACACAGCCTCACTGTTCAGCACCGCGACGTGGACCTACAGCACTCCTGGACGGAGCACCTGAGCGACTTGGTCGACAAGTTCTTCCCTGGAGAGCTGGCGTGGTGACAAATATAACGCCGCGGGTTTCCGCCCCACTAACGAAAGTTTCCCCCGCAGCATGTGGTGAACTGAGAAGATGCCGCGGGTTTTCCGATCCGCTGACGAAAAGTCACCCCAAAGCATGTTCACGCTTGGATGGGCACGTTTGCTCGGACGTGCAACGCCCGTCGCCCGCGTCCTCATGGGAATGTGGTAGCGTTTTTTTTTTGTGGGCAGCACCCTCTGAGGAAAAAAGTTGCCCCAGCGTATCGTCACACGGGCACCGACATGTTGCATGGACGTGCGAGGTCCATCGTCCGTTTGGGAGTGTCGTGCGTTTTTTTTTGCGGGCACGGCCCTCTGGCAGCGCTATTTTATCACCGGGGTGTGAAGTGGATCTACCACCGGAGTGTGAAGGGAATATGTCACCGGGGTGTGGAGTGGGTGTAGAGTGGATCTACCACCGCATGGGAGTGGGGGGGTGGAGTAGATCTATCACCGGGGGGTGAAATGGATCTTATCACCGGGGGTGAAATGGATCTCATCACCGGGGGGTGAAATGGATCTTATCACCGGGGGGTGAAATGGATCTTATCACTGGGAGGTGAAATGGATCTTATCACCGGGGGGTGAAATTGATCTACCACCGCATTGGAGTGGACAGGGGGGTGTGCAAAGTACGCTCGCCTCTCGATATGCGATTGCACAGCCTAAAATTGCGGCTTCGTGCGGGCGCGTTTTATTCGTGACCGCACCATGGCCCCCACGGAGGGGCGCCCGCCGCCGCCGCTGAATGCTGTATTTTGGGTAAGAACTGTAGGGCGGGGTTCCACCGCGTTTTCATCAGAAGTCCTCAAGATTCAGGCCACGTACGGTACCGTAAACCTCATGAGAAACAGGAATGCTGGCTCCTGCTGGATTTATTGTTCGAGAAAGCGTGCGCTCTACACTAACTTCAGTATAATGGCGACCGATTGTTGTTATTTTTCTTGTAGTTCTCAGCCTGCCTTTCTTATTATTGTGTTTCTTATTTGGTGTTGTCTACTGTATATTCGTTGAAGCGCTGTAGGGAAGTCCAGCGCCGCTTTTTGCGGCAGAAGGTCTCGAGATTCTTAGCCGCATTTATAGGAGAGAGAAGAAAAGTACCATATGCACGGATTCGTCTTTGGCATGTCTTTGGGTACAGTAATGGTCCCTCTATAATGCGGGTTGAGTAGTGCCGGTTTCCCGCTATAGTGTCTGTGAACTCGCTTGGCACAAATGGAAACAACCGGTAGTGGCAGTATGTGGAGTAGTGCCGGTTGCCGCTATATTGCCGCATTTTCCTCTATAGTGCACACACCGGTGCTCTAGAGGGACCATTACGGTATTTTGATAAATTACTGCCTGTGGCTAGCGCAAAATGCGCTGCTGGCGCGACAGCGCCGATCCCATGTATGCCGGAGCAACTATCTAGAGCTATAGACGAATCCCCCCAGATATTTGGCCGGTGTACGTACTGAGAGCGGTTTGGCACTCGAGTGTGTTCCGGATTCGCTCCTGGACTGGAAAGAGCACGTAGCGGTCGGTGGTAAATAGAGTTGTCACAGCATGTTTCTTTAGACGAAGAATCACGGCCCGTCCTACTGTCAACCCCCCCCCCCCCCCCCCCCTTCCCACCCCTCTTCTTCCAAGATATTCGCTTATTCGAGTTGTACATGGGAATGCTTTTTTTTTGTAGCTTTTAATCCCCCAAGATCAGTTGGTAAACCCTGTTCCAGGTTTTTGTGTTTTTTCGATATTTGGCCCCAACATTTTTTGTGGATTCGCGTATTTTTTCGGCATGCCGTAGCCGCCCCCCCCCCCCCCCCGACCCGTTCCCCTATAGTTGCCCAACGTGGCACCAAGGCAGGAGTTGCTATATGGGCTGTGCGTGCAGAGTACTGGTAAGTACAGTTAGGCGGTGTGTTGTTTGTGTGACGATTGTATATGTCGTCCTCCCGTCCCAAGCGTTTTTCGTCTCGCCGCTGCGTATGAGTTTGATCGTTATACCTTGGATACACAGTACCCTGAGAGGGGTGCACCCAGCGGAAAAGCGTTGAGTGGCATGGAGCTTTTGTTGCCGTACGCAAGAGATGCTTGGATGGCGATGTGGGGGGACGACGTGAGGGTGCGTTTCTTTTGTTTCATTTTGTGATGATTTTTTTTTTTTCTCCTTGTGTCGGACGGGAAGGGACGGGTGTATTTTGTTGGATTTACGTTCGTAGCATAGTGCTACAATCGCAGTTTTCTGGTTGATGGTGCACCGCGACTGATGTTTAGACGGCGGAATGGACGCACACACGCCGTGAAAGCATCGCCGGGAGGCTTGTTGTTGCCTCACCTTTCTTCGCTGTGCTGGTCCTTCTGCCCGCTCAGGTTGTGGGGAGGATGGAGGGTCAAGCTATATGTGTGTATGCTGCCACACGGCGACTGGTTTGCAAGTGTTTAATAGGTAGGGTATAATTGGTCTGGGGATACCCGAGTACCGAGCACTCGTCGTGGTCCCTCATTTGTGCGGTGCCGTGCCAAACAATAGTCGCACTAAAGTGCGACCCCGCGTTATCCCGGTATAGTGCGGTGCGTGCGATTCTATAGGACGAGGTCATGACAAGCAAGTTTCGCCGCACTAAACTGGGCCCGGCACTATCCCACACTAAAGGGTACCGCACTATAGCGGGACCATGACTGTACTACCCAAAACAACCAGGTTTATTACCCGGGAGGCGCAAGGGTCTATGCCCTCCTACGAAAACCCTTGCTTAGATTGTGGGAGGGATGAGGGTCCAGGGTATGTGTGTACGCTGCGGCACCTGCTCGGCAAGATCAAAAGTATGAAGGGCCATCGGATATGCAGATGGCATCTCACGATATATATGGACGGGGAGCAAGGGGATACATTACTAACACTCCTTTGGGAGGACTTGAGAGGGGAACGTATGGATGAAGAACTATTTGCGGCGTCATCCCTCGGCCATTCGAAGCAACGCGGGCTGCTTGGCTATTATTTGGTGATGCGTTTTATCTTATCCGTGGTGTCCGTTGTGCAATAAATCGGCGTGGCCGTACTGCAACAATGCAACAAGTTGCACGGTGGAGGACAGGTTGTGGGAAAGGCCCGTAGAACGATCGGCGCACGTGTATCATACGATCGGAACATCCAACCGACGCGGTGTAATCCGTACGAAGATGTTT
This sequence comes from Undaria pinnatifida, assembly GCA_012845835.1. Lineage (NCBI taxonomy): Eukaryota > Phaeophyceae > Laminariales > Alariaceae > Undaria > Undaria pinnatifida. Next base: position 9,676,128 of record JABAKD010000005.1, read on the forward strand.
CGATCACCCCGGCATTTTCGGTACATTACGACACCGACGTGCCGATGCGAGGGGTGGCCTCGCGAAGCACCCCTTTGGCACCCTTTCGCACGTCGAGCAGTATCACCGATCGATCCTCCCGTGATTATGTCGATCTCTCAGGCAAGATCTGTACGGTCTAGCGCATGAAGCCGGGTGGGAGTCGTATGATCTGCGTAATCTAGCGAAAGTTTCCAGGGATAAATCCATACCCTTCACATGCAGATCCTGCATAATAACGTCTCATAACGGCAGTAAGTAGTTGCAGGATCTACATGATCTGTATGATCTATGTATATGATCTATATGGTCTATATTATTTATATAATATATAAGTTCTATATATTTTATGTGATCTATATGATCTGTATGGTCTGTATATGATATTTGTTTGATCCATATAATCTAATATTTATGTAGATCATGATCTGATCTGTCTGGGGTGTGCGCTCTTTCGTCCCTCACCTATGAAGTGAGGTAAAGCTTTTCCCTTGACCCACATCGCACATGAAGAAAGAGGAAAAAAAGTTCCCCTGGCATCACTTGGGACCCCCTCTCCTATGACCAGAGTAGGGGTTTCGTAGCACAGCATAGTCCTACTCGTACTCTAACGCACTCACTTGCGGAGGCGACGACGACGACGGTGGATAACATCGATCGCACTATTGATTAATAATCACGTTTTTTTTGTCACTGCTGTATCATACCCTTTCCCCGCCGAAAGAGATCAGACACTACTACTGGTATACTGACTGGTAGTAGTTGGCTGCTCGTGGGAGTGGCGAGTTATTATCGCGGAGCAGCAGCAGCAGCCGACAGGCCAGCAAAAACGGTGCTTTTCGTAGCATTATTACTTAGAATTCTAGATTGAGTGGTTCTCGGACAGACGAACAGGGTACGTATTCTCGGACAAATAATTTTCAACATGTTTTTTCTATGTTTTTATGTGGCCCAAAAATGAGAATCCATGCCTCCAGCGTTCAACCTTACTTAGGTATTAACACGAGGGAAAAGAAGGTCGATGCCATCCATGGGCGCCGAGCCATATTACCACTGTGCACAGATGCATATTATTGTCTTTGCGTGCGTTGTCTTCACATCAAATCGGTTATTTCTATACAACGACACCATCGCTCTTCTAGAACACCCAGGAAGTATCCATCCTTCTTCTGATTCTTCACCCTCAAGATACAAAACATTATTAATAATAATAAATAAATAATGTGGTCACAGATTTATTTGTGACACAGAGAAACCAAAAACAAGCAATCGCAAAAAACAGAGGAAATAAAATAAAAGGTCAGCGTTCCGGGTTCGAACAACACACAGCAAACCCAAAGAACAGAAGAAGGACTCCTCCTCCTCCTCCTTCCTGGAATAAATAATGGGACGTAATAAGCAGGCAAATAAATGCAGAAAGACGCAAGGAAGCAAGTCGAAACAAGAAAATGGACTTTATCGGGGTGTCCGTTATTATCTTATCATCAATCATGTGTCCCGCGTAGGCTCTCTCTGGAAAAAAGTATGTGGTGCATCGCCACTACTATCAACACAACAACACGAATTATTATTAATGTGCAAAAAAACGTAACCCCGTGCGTGAAAAAAAATTAGCCTCCCCGAAAAAAAATTAAAGTTACTCCCACCGGGGTTCGAACCCGGGACCTCGGCTTTATCAGAGCCGCGCTCTACCAACGGAGCTCTGGGAGCTGATTTGATGTCGCCGTTACATTTTTTATATTTAACTAACTTTTTTTTCTTCCCTTCATGTAATGGACGGAAATATAAGGAGTATTCATGTTGAATACTACTTCCATCACGGTTCTTAAAGATCTGATCAAAGTGGTATGTATCATTTAAGTGTGTGTGATATTTTAGCTATGCATGGCAAACATCTTGCAAGCATCAATATTAATATGGATCCATCAATCAATGCCGGGTCGCACGGCTTTGAAGATCCTCGTTCGATCCTCCGCCTACATGCCGCCGCCTCGTATGCATGCGCTCTCCTTGCAGCCTGGATTGGTTGATTGGCGAGTGCGTCGGTGTGCTTATGCTTTTCCGCTGTCGTCATGCTCGTGTGCGATCGGTGTATCGAACGAGCAAGGCACGATGAATCAGTGACTTGACTGAAAATATTATAACAAGCTTTCTTTCCGTTTCACTTTATATTTTTGCGTTTCGTTGCGGTCGATAAAATACGACGTACAGCAGAGGTGCACCACAGTTCGTAGTTACCTGTGATAGTGCGCCTGAACAAGATACCAGGTGCTGCGCCTGTGAACAAGATACCAGGTGCTAAGATCAGGCCTGCCACTCGCACTGCTTTGCAAACGGCCTTCCTTCCACCTACATCGTCAAATAAATGCGCTGTCCTCGCATGCTGGATTGATGGCGAGTTTGTCTGTCTGTGTACTTGCACATTTAATCTCCGCTGTCGTCGGGGTGTATTATTATTCAGTAGTAGTAGGGTCCCCCAATAAAGGCGGTGCTGTGCCGGAGCAACGTTATTTGGGGAAGCCGCCTTACTCAGACCGTCTTATTGGAGGATCGCCGCTGTACCTGCCATCATAGCCGAGCGGTGTATTGAACGAGCAAGGAATGATGACCGGCTTTCCGTTTCACCAGTAGTCGTAGTACATGTTTTTTGGTTTTTACTGGTACGTCGTACGCATCTGACAAGACCTCCCAGCCGCACAGCTTTGATACCCCTCCTGGTACGTCGTATCTATGACCAGACCTCCCAGTCGCACCGCTTTGATACCCCTCCTTCCGTCTGCAGGCCGCAGTCTCGAGTGCGCTCTCCTCGCGGCCTGCATTCAATTTGGCAAGTGTACCGGCGTCCTTCCCATGTTCCGCCGTTTTTCCGAGTTGTCCCATCATGTATGACACATGTGTAGTCTAGACCCAATAGCTATGTACGTAGCCGATACGTGCAACGAAGGAACAGAAACAGGCGAAGGACCTAGTCTATACATTCAACGATGACCGTTTTGCTTTTTTTTTTTGGTCTTCGCGTTGTGTCGAGATATTTTGCCACTCGTACAGCAAGACCTCGTGCAGCAAGCATAATAGGCTTCGTACAGCGAGGCTTCGTACAGCAAGGCCTCGTACAGCTAAAAACCTCTCCAATGCCATGACTCCCGCACCCTAATTAATAAGCTGCTGCCGTAGAGTTCGAGTTCGCTCGTACTACTTCTGCCGCAGGACGATTTTAGATTTCCAAGCTCCTGGCTCTATTAATAATAGTAACGCCGAGTACGCCGGACGAAAAAAACGTTCGTTGCTGCTGCAACGACGGCAAGCTGTTGTCGTAGCAGTACGTATTTTGGTGGCTAGCTCGTTGTCTCCGGCGCCTTTGCAAATTGGTTTATGATGATGGTCCGGCCTACCGTGCGAGTATGACAAGCAGCGAGGCGACCCCCCCCCCCCCCCCCCGACGAATTTCCAACGTGATTGATTTTCTCGACAAGAACGAACGGGGGAGAGATCAAGCTCCGAAGGATGAGTGCATGTTTGCGTATCAGATAGATCTTCGTTATGTATGCTAAAGTGTCCCGACGAGTTTCACGAGATCTTTCCAACCGCCACATTCTACAGTAATTTTCGTTTGTCGTTTTTTTTTTTTTCGAGTTCTTCTGTTGTTATTAAGTCGATACACGATACCGAATACACATCCTTGCAAGCTGCGTGATCCTTCGGCCGCGCGGTTTCACAAATAGAGAGATGTATCATTCCTCTTCGAGAATATAGACTTCGTTTATTTGTCGTTTGTTTGTTTTTTTCGAGTTATGTTGTTATTAAGTCGATACACGATACCGAATACACATCCTTGCAAGCTGCGTGATCCTTCGGCCGCGCGGTTTCACAAATAGAGAGATGTATCATTCCTCTTCGAGAATATAGACTGGACTATAGACTAGGTCAATGACTCCTTTTTTTGTACATCATGATGTGACTTTTTCGCGGATAGCCGCGGACTTGTGCGTGGCAAGCCGCGGTGCTTCACGGGTACTGCCGCGGCATGCCGCGGCCTGCCACGGCAATCCGCGGATTGCCACGGTGCCACGGTCGTGTTTTTTTTTTCTGGTATTATACACTTTGTCCACGGAACATTGTCCGCGGCAGTGTCCGCGGCAATGTCCGCAGCAATGTCCGCGGCCATGTCAGGGGCCCTGCATATCGAACGCTGAGCGACGACCGACGGAACTAATTCACCCACGGCGGTAGTAGATAGATGCTGCAGACCACCCTCGGGCAGGTACAGCGGTATCCTTCGGTCACCGTAATCGCCCGCGGTGTGCATTGATTGTTAGCCAATAATATGTGCCTCCAAAAAAATCTCCTGAGATATCAATAAATAAATGAAAATGTTGAAGAGAACACAGCCAAAGGTCTGTTTATCAAGCAATTAGCGATGGCCGACGGGACTAGCGCACCACGGACGGCAGTAGCAGATGCCGCCGATACCCCTCAAGCAGTTAGTTCCAAGATCGCCGTGATCGCTCGTGTTATCTCGCTGTAGCACTTATTTCTGGAGGGGCACCAGGCTAAAGTGCCCCCGGGAGCATCGCTAACAGAAAGAAGTGCCCCCGGGGGCGCATCTATCACACTTTCATACTACCGTCAGGTTATCTTGTTTCGTAAAAATGGCAACGCTTTGTGGCTGAACTGCATTATCATGCTCGCTGTGTTGGTAGTATGTATAGTAGTATCGTTGTAGTGCAGCACAGCAGTGTATGCATGTCATCATTGCCCGCGCGGGGCGAAGCAGGTGACGATCAAATTCAATCCGGAAACCACAATGTCATGTGTGACGGGTGTGTCCTTTTCTTTCCCGCTAACAAAAAACTAAAATCAGCAAAAAAAAATAAACCCGAAACCAAAAAGAAATACTCCGGAGTACAAGAAAAAAAGGGAAACAACGTTCCCATTAAACTACTCTCGATTATCACCAGACATGCAAGGTCAAGAGCATCTTCCCCATTTCGCAAAAACGTTACGCGGATGGGTGGACAGAGCGTACGGACCACAGATGGCACAAACTGACGCGTGCGTCGTAACGCACAGCGTGTCTCACCCCGCCAAGGCTTACGCCGCGAAACGCCCGCCCGGCTCACAACAGGGCGTTACGGCTTTCTTTTATAAGGCGAACCTTGTAAATGAAGAATTATATCCAGAGGGGCTACCTCAAGCCCCCCCCCCCTTGGGTATTATAGCAGACGCCGGTCAACTGGGTCAATGCGGCCCCTCACTGGTCACAACGCTACATATCCCTGCGTCCGGATATATAAGGTCTATAATGTTGTTGTTAATACCAAAATGATACTTTACTTCGCGACAGACTGATAGAAACATGGTGTTCATGAAAGGAAGAACTAAACCCTTCTTTTTGTAGAACAAAATAACAAAGGTTCGAGGATGGACAAGCGTGCTCAAGAGGAGACACGTGCGGCTCAAAGAGGAGAGGAGCCACAAAATCTGGGAAGAGTCGAGCCATCCCACGGTAGGGTTGGAGCAGAAAGTCCCTGAGATCCTCACATGAAGAACTCAATATCTCACCCGAAAAATAAACTGGAAGACATTCGTTCGCGCAACCCGGCCAAGCTTCTACGCCTTAGTCCAAAAATATAGTGTAATCGTGAAATTACTTCATTGACCATCAGTTCCTCACATGAGGAACTCAATCGCCCAGGGACTTTTTCTCGCAGAAAGTGCAACCCCTACCGTGGGATGACTCAGTCCTTCATTATTTATCCGAGGGTAGTGGTATTATTTCAGTCGTCTTCAGATTATTTTGGCGTTCTCAACGTAAGCTATGCCATTGTACGATGAGATTTTCCGAGATAGATGAGTAGAAAAGATTAGTCTAGACTAGACTATACCTGTAGATACCTCCTGTTTGCTAGACATGTACGTACGAGGGGCATATTTTGCTACTACTGCAATGGAGCCAACGATATGCACTGCCCTGCTGCTCCTCAGCGTGTATCGCGGTTAAAAAATCATTCGCTGGGTCGGAGGTTCAACGAGGAGGGTAGCTCACTCATCAGGCGTCTAAGACGAGTTAGTGTGCAACAGCAGTACGGGTGGATTGATTCTTCCCCCGGCAGGGTTTGCACTTTTCGGGCCAAACTTTTCTGAGCGGTTGAGCTCCTCACGCATCATTATTGGAGAAGTATCGGTCAGCATGAAAATTGTTACGTGACTCCTACGAAGTATTTGTCTCAGGAAATGGTGGCGCATGGAAATGCTTCCCGGGTTGCCCGAGCCAGTGTCTACGAAGTCATGTCTCGGGTGAGGTTATTGAACTCATGTTGGGATTCTCAGAAACTCCTGCTGTAAAGAACCTCTAGCAGGGAATGGCTCTAACCGACGTGCTGAGCGCGCGTCTTGAAGCCCCTCACATTTTTGCAGCTCGGACACATCCCGACCCCAGCAGTCCGGATCGTGGGTTGTCTGGCAGCTATAACCATCACCGGTTTTCGACATGTTTTCACTTTGCTGAAGCTCTGACTTTCGGGGGGTAAACGCGTGCTCGAAACACCCTGTGATGCGGGTGCCACCGCCACCAGGGAATTACCACATGAGGAACCGGCACGCGAAAAACCCAAGAAGAGTGGCTCGGACTCGTGCTACGATCGAGGTGCACCGCATTTTTTTTCTAATACTCTACCCCTCAATTCGGGAGCTTAAGACCTCTCCCAAATGCTGGTTATTAGGAGAAACAGTGAAACAGCTACACCCGGATGAAAAATCCCATGGCCTAGGTGCACAACCGAGAATTATGCAAAAACAAAAATGAACGAATTTTTCCCGACGATTTTGGGTTAAGGAGCCCCGTCCTGCAGAAAACACTTCAGACAAAAAATGCTACCTCTATCATCGTAGCGTGCGTCCTCGAACGTAAGCTTTTGGGGGGGGGGAAGGGGGGGGGGTGGTAACGTGGTATTAGTCCTGGTTGTTGTTCTGAGCAGATGGAACGACGAGGTTGTGCAACCTGGTACCAAACGCTTACTCACTCAGCTCCCCACTACCGTAGTACTTCTGTTTTATTTTGCGGGAAGTACTGGTCTACCGTACGACGAGATTGTATATAAATCACCCCCCACTCCTGTCCCCCCGCCCCCCCTGTAACTTTTCGTTTGCAGGCCATGAATCATCCGTGTGCGTCCGGCTTCGAAGCTACGTCCTCTTGACTCTCGCTCGCGAACTTGACAGTCGTGGGACAGACACCATAACGATCAAACAAGCACACACGGAGGCAGGCAAACAAACAACCGACGCGCCACCGGCGACTCATTTTACTCACCCGACCCCTCCTTGCCCCCTCATCCCTTCCCCTCGAGGGTCTATGGTCATACGACTACGGCCATGCATGAAATCAGTGCATCCTCACGGAACTTTTCCCTAGCAACCCCCGAATTGCCCGTGTGCCTCCTGCCTCAAAGCTACACCCTCTGGCTCGCACGCCCGAACTCCATACGACAGTCGTGCGGCAGACGCCAGAGCCAACAAACCAGCCAACACGGAAACAAGCAGACAAGATCTAGACGCAGCGCCGCCGGTGACTATATCACTCAATCGACCCCCCCCCCCCCCCTCTCACATGGGACCTTTCGTTTGCGAGCCCTAGATCGCCCGTGTGCCTCCTGCTTCGAAGGTACACCCTCTTGACCCGTTCACACATCTCATAATCGCACGACAGACACCAGAACGACCAAACCAGCACACGCGGAAGCAAACAAACGCAAACTAGACAAAGCGCCGGCGACTACATTACTCAATGGACCTCCCCCCCACACACAAATCGGACTTCTCCTCTGCAAGCCCTAGATCGCCCGTGTGCCTCCTTCTTCGAAGGTACATGCTCTTGACTCGCTCGCGAACTTCATAGTCGCAGGACAGACGCCAGAACGGCCAAAGCAGCAAACACGGAAGCTAGTTAACCCAAAACTAGACGCAGCGCCGGCGACCATATTGCTCACTCGACCCGCCTCCCCTCCAAATGTAACCTTTCGTCTGCAAGCCCTAGATCGCCCGGTGTGCCTCCTGATTCAAAGGTCTGTCCTCTTGACTCGCTTGTGAACTCCATAGTCGTAGGACAAACGACAGAACGATCGACCCAGCACGCACGCAGAAGCAAACAAACTAAAAACTAGACGCAGCGCCGGCGACTATGTTACTTACTCGACCCACCCCCCAAAAGGAAACTTTCGTTTGCGAGCCCTAGATCGCTCGTGTGCCTCCTGCTTCGAAGGTACACCCTCTTGACCCGTTCACACACCTCATAATCGCACGACAGACGCCAGAACGACCAAACCAGCACACGCGGAAGCAAAAAAACGCAAACTAGACAAAGCGCCGGCGACTACATTACTCAATGGACCCCCCAAACACACACACAAATCGGACTTCTCCTCTGCAAGCCCTAGATCGCCCGTGTGCCTCCTGCTTCGAAGGTACATGCTCTTGACTCGCTCGCGAACTTCATAGTCGCAGGACAGACGCCAGAACGACCAAAGCAGCAAACACGGAAGCTAGTTAACCCGAAACTAGACGCAGCGCCGGCGGTTACGCTACTCACTCGACCCCCCCCCCCTCACATGGAACCATTCCTGTTCAAGCCCTAGATCGCCGCCCGAGTGCCTCCTGCTCCGAAGGTACATCCTCTTGACTCGCACGCGAACTCCATGGCCATGGGACAGCCACTAAGCGGACACAAAAAGCAAACACACAAGCAAGCAAACGAATAACTATGCGCGGCGCCGGCGACCACGATACAGCAGTATGGCCCCTCTATGGTGCCGGTTGAGTAGTGCCGGTTGCCCGCTATAGTGCCTGTGAAATTGCATGGCACCGACGGGAACAGCCAGCAGTGTCCATATGCCGAGTAGTGCCGGTTGCCGCACATGCCGGCACAACAGAAGGGTCACTACTGTATTCACCCGACCTCCCTCCCCCACCCAATGGAACGTTTCCTTCGAAACCCTTTAGTCACCCGTATGCCTCGTGCTTCGAGCTACATCTTCTTGACTCGCTCGCAAACTTCATAGCCGTGAGACAAGCCACCAGAACGATCAAACCAGCAAACACGGAAGCAAGCAAACGAACAGCTAGATGCGGCGCTGGCAACTATATTACTTACCCGACCTCCCCCCCTCCCAAGTACAATTTTTCCTTGCCCCGACCCCCCCCCCCTCTGATGATGTTTTTCTTTGTCAGTACAAACCCATAGCGTTCAGTAATCCCACTGCTCGTCGACTGTTCGTCGAGTGTTGCTAAGTCAGGCTACGTGGGCTACATCCTCTTCACTCGCTCGCGCACTTTGCAGTCGTGGGACAGACGCCAGAAACGAACAAACAAGCAGACACGGAAGCAAGCAAATAACTAATTAACCGCGGCGCCCGCGACTATATTGCTAACCCGCGCCCCGCGTTTTGGTGCGCGCGCGATGTCTGCTTGGTCGGCGCGAACCCGATTTGCTCCTCCCCGGCAATATAGGGTACACGGGCACATACCCCCAAGTACAACGGAGATCCAAGACAAAAAGTCCGATACACCAAGTGCGTACGCTAGGGCTACTGAATACCCGGGTATTTACGCCGGGTACAACCAAGACCCAAGACAACCAGTTTTGGAAACGCAAGTGCATAACCTACTGAACACGCCCTTGTTTCTTCCAATGCAGACCCCATCCACCGACTCGTTCGCCGCAAAAGCAAAAACATATCGCAACGCCATCAATGAATACCATCTACCTGTGTCGTTCGCTGCGAAACAAAAACACAACGCAAAGCTACTGCATCACTTATCAATAAAGAAATTCCGCGCCTACAAGTAATGCTTCGTTCTGCGACCATCAGATAATCGGCGACGGGCGCGGTACACGAAGCACCCCCCGTTTTCGATAAGAAAGAGCTCCACAATATAAAGCCTAAGCATGCAAAACCTGGGAATACAAGAAAATTCTACAGCTTCGACAGCTGTTGTACTGAAGTTGGTATAGAACATCCTTACCCAAAGAAGAAATCTCGCCATGAAAACCTATATCTCCATTTCTTGTTAGAGCACCGGTACTGTACCCCACTTAACGTGCCCTACTGTCATCCCTGCTACCACTACTGCTGCTGCTCAGTCGGTTGTGTCTTGCCTTGCCCTTGTCTTTGCCAGCCCTCTTCCGTTCGAGATACGCCATAGCCCTTGAGATAACAGTGAGAGCGCTGACTGCCACCTCCACCTGGGGGCTATATGATATGGCCTACGGTATCTCTCAAACGTTTCTTCCTTAATTTTGTTTTTTTCTAGGATGCTTTGTTGCCTGTATCCTCCATCGTCAACGTCAACGATATGCCTGTATACCCTAGTCCATCGGATGCAAAACCGAACAAGCTGTTGGTGCAACGAAACAGTCTCGACGTTTCCGCCGCCATGCTTCAAATCAATCGCACGCACGAGGCGCAAAACAGCAACCCATCATCTCCACTCGTTCCCAACAAGCACCCAGAATATATGCTAAGAGACCGCGGTTTGACCTCTTGACTGACCGCTCCCCTACACTAAAACTTGTACGGGTATATTACGGACAAAAGAGGCCTTGACGGGCCCGAAAAGATAGGAGACCGCGGTTTGACACGTTGACAGACTGCTCCGCTACGTTGAAAATAATATTTCCACGGGCAAAAGAAGCCTTGAGGCGCCCCAAACGATCGGAGACCGCGGTTTGACCCCATGACGGACCGCCCCCCCCCGCAATAAAAACAGTATATTACGCAAAAAAAATGCATTGACGGGCCCAAAAGACCGGAGACCGCAATTTGACCCCTTGAACGACCGCCGCGTTACGCAAAAACTAGTGTTTTTCGGCTAAAAAACAGTTACGGGCCCAATAGATCGGAGACCGCGGTTTGACCGTTGGCCGACCGCTATCCTACAGTAACGTAGTATATTACGGCGAAAAAATGCCTCGATAGGCCCAAAAGGACCGGCGACCGCGATTTGACCCGTTGGCCGACAGCTCCCCTACGCAAGAAAAAACACGGGAAAAAAACGCACGGACGGGCCCAAAAAGGCCAGAAGCCGCGGTTTGACCCCTTGACCGACCGCTCCGTTACGCTAAAACTAGTATATTACGGGCAAAAGACGCCTTTACGGGCCCCAAACAAAACTAGAAAAGCGCGGTTTGACCCCTTGACCGACCGCTCCCCTACACCAAAGCTAGTGTATTGCGGCAAAAAAATGCACTGGCGGACCCGAAAAGACCGGATACCGCGTTCTTGACCCCCTGACCAACCTCTCCGCTACATTGAAACTAGCATTTTACCGGCATCTTGACGAACCCAACCAGGTTTGCCCCTTGACCGCCGACTTCCCCACGCAAAAAGTTAGCACATTATAGGAAAAAAAAGCATTGGCGGGTCCCAAAAAGACCGGAGACGGCGGTTTGACACCTTGAACGACCGCCCCGCTACATTGAAGCTAGTACTTTAGGGGTAAAATTCGCCTTGACGCGCGCAAGAGGATCGGAAACCGCGGTTTGATCCCTTGACTGGCCGCTCCTCTACACAAAAATAGTACCGCGGCACGCCCTTTCATTTCACTCCGCTACACGATAAATAGCATTTTACGGCCACATAGATGCCGTGAAGCGCCCGAAAAATTAGTCTCCTACGTAATTAATACCTGGTAGCATATTAGACCGCTGTTATCCTGGCTACAACCGTGGTTTATTTCGCTACCATCGACTCTTCTGCTTCCCATCCCGCCATCAATAGAATATTCAAGAGTGTGTTTAGTACGGCATACACTCTGGAGTACCCGGGTATCAAACCTCGTCGCTACTATCATACTCGAATGGGTACCCGGGTATCATACTCACGCAGATATCCACACATCATACTCGGGTAGGTACCCCGGTATTACACTCGGGCAGGTACCCGGATATCATCCTCGGATAGATACCCGGGTATTACACACGGGCAGGTATCTGGGTATCATACTCGGGTACATATGGGTAGGTACCCGGGTATCATACTCGGTACTCGTGTATGTATCATACTCTGGTTGGTCCCCGGGTAATACAATCGGGCAGGTACCCAGGTATCATACTCGGGTAGATACCGGGATATTACACTCAGGAAGGTACCCGGGTATCATACTCGGGTAGGTGCCTGGGTACATACCCTACAAAACACAATATTGGAGTGTTTAAAATGCTATTCTTACCGCCAGCGACCGAGCGCGAGACGAAACAAATATGGTGGTTGAGCACAACCCTTAGAGATCGAGGGTTCCGATGCCGAGCGAAAAAGCATGGCGCGCGCGACGGTTTATATGATGTCGTCGCGGGTGCCATGTTGCTGCGCTTGGCATCGGAACGCCCGATCAACCCATATTACAAATACCCATCACATTACGAAAACTGACGCTCATCGTCGATCGATCAAAAACTCGGCCACGCAGTTTACGCCGAATCACCGTACATATACAGAAATAAAACAGACTTCATCGCCATTATCCTTCGTCTCTTCCCCCGGTAATCCTCGCCCACGCCCCCCCGCGCCCCTTCCTCCTCCTCCTCCTCTTCCTCCTCCCCTCCCGCCTCCTCTTGCCGTTCCCCTTCCTCCTCCCCCTCCTTCTCCTCCTCCTCTTTCCCTCCCTCCTCTCCCCACCCCTCTTCCTCCTCCCCTTCTCCTCCCCCCTCCTCCTCTTCCCTTCCTCCTCCCCCCCTTCCGCCTTCTCCTCCTCCTCCTCTCCCCCCCCCCTCTTCCTCCTCCCCTTCGCCTCCCCCCTCCTCCTCCCCTCCTTCCGCCTTCTCCTTCCCTCTCAAGATTCGAGTTAATTCCAAGCGCTCCTCGTCCTGTCTAGGGCTATTGTCCTCCAACGGGCAAAAAAGCACTTGAAAAGGGGGACGGGGATGACATTCGTTTCCTACCTGCCGTGACTGGGTGCTTTGCGCGCCACGTGACTGCAGCCCCGCTATGTTTAGCGGAATCTACCGGTGGATAAAAGATATATCAGGTGCCCCGGGTCGGGTTGGGCTTAGGTCCGGGTGAGATCATATCTGGGCGCCACGGAAAACCGCAGCCCCGCTAGAAACAGCGGCGAACGCGCGAGACGCTTACGAGCGACACGCCTAAGCCGCCGACGTGGCTCCTTTTCCCGCGCTCGACAGAGCCTCTTCCTTCATCCTCTTGATCTGGCAGAGCTGCTTGTACGCGCATACCCACGGAAAGCTCAGGAACATGATGCCCGGCTTCCAAGCGCCCCCATTGCTGTTGCGAGCACCCTTGGCCCACTTCTCGCGAGCATCCTTCAGGTACATGTTCGTCTCGTCGGAATGGGAGACGAAGTACCAGGCGGATGCTTTCTTGTACAGATCCACCTCTTCCAAGTCGCCCCCCGGGTAATCCTCCTCCTCCTCCTCGTCCTCGTCCTCCTCGTCCTCCTCCTCTTTCCCCTCCCCCCCCTCCTCTTCCTCTTCCTCTTCCTCCTCCTCCTCCTCCTCTTCCTTCTCCTCCCCTTCCTCGTCCTCTCTGGGGCTGCTGTCCTCGAACATCATGCGGAAGTTCGCCTTGATCTGAAGGAAAATAACAAAAAAAAAACACGTACGGGCGAGAAACAGCGGTCGTCATGGCTGTCAAGCGATATTTCCCTTGCTTGTGTTTCTTGTGTTGAGGCGTCGACACAGACTCGACCAATCAGGGCGAACGACGCCGCTGCGATCCATCCGACGTTTTCGGGACTCATCACTCTTACTCTCCAGCTCAACCCTTAAGAGGCGTCGCCCTCAGCAACCTGCTGGACAAGCCCTGGTCGCAGGCGTCTACCCCCCCCCCCCCCCCGGGTACGGGCCTTCGTTTTTTATAGCGCGTAGGGTTCAACATTCCCACTTTTGAGCTTTTCGTGCTCGTCGATTTTCATCGAACTTTTCGCTTAAGCCACGCTCTCGCGCTTTCCGCTCGCCATTTTTTTACACAAGAAAAGGTCCCTACTAGAGGACGAGCATGCACGCGGTGAAACTTGAACCCCACCACCTCGACGTTAGCAGGGACGAGATTCACCTACCACTCCATCGGGGACGTCGACATTGGTTGTTGTATACGGGGACAGAACAACAAATGAAAATCGTGATTCCAGCAGAGGTCCCTGTATAATGCCGGTTGCCCGCAATAGTGCGCGTGAAATCGTTCGACACCGATGGGAACCTCCAGTAGCGGCGGTATGAAGAGTAGTGCAGGTTGTCACTACAGTTCCGATGTTTTTGGAACTATAGCGGCAACCGGCACTATAGAGGGACCACTGCAACACAAAGTTCTTGCGGCTGGCACATGTCGGCACTCTAGAGGAGCCACTACTGTGCAAAGAAAGGAGGGAGGGAGGGAGGGAGGGAGGGAGGGAGGGAGGGAGGGAGGGGGAGGGAGGGAGGGAGGGAGGGGGGAAGGGAGCGAGGGAGGGAGAGAGGGAGGGAGGGAAGGAGGGAGGGAGGCAGGGAGGAAGGGAAATTTCCCGGTATTGTTGTAGAGGTTCTTGCCTTGGCCATTTCGAGGTTGAGCCTTCCCTGTGCATCCTCTCGTTTGATCTTCTTCAGGCCCTTCGCTCGGAACCGCTCCACCTGTAAAAGTCGTCACCGAAACCGCGCCAAAATTAGCCGGGCTTCGATCAACCCGGGGAGCTTGTGCTAGATCGCACAGATCGTACGCCCCCCACCGGGTACCATGAGCTAGAGCATACATTATCCATGACCCGCGAAAAGCCCTAAAAAAACACGGTGTTTGCGACTTCCAACCTCTGCTGGACTTGGAAAAAATGTTTAAAGTAGTATTGAAACCGATAAACATCAAACAACCCAAGGCCAGCAAGACCAAACCACGAAAAAAGAAAAAAAATGGTTTAGAAAATAAACACGTGAGGGCAGGAAAACAAACAACACGCCTGACCCAATTTTTTCGCTGTTTTTTGCGGTGTTTGGGCTTGCCTTGGATGGCATTTCAGCGGTTTACCTTGGAGGGCATTTTCAGCGGTTTCGCTGTTATTATCGTCTTTCTACGCAACTACTACCCCACCAAAAATTGGTACATCTCGCAAACATCCCAAAACACTCGAAAAATAAAAGAAAAAGTGGCGGTATCGAGAGTGCGCAACGGAAAAGAGAAAAAAAAAGACATACAGCCAAGAAAAAATACACCACTACTACCCTACAAAGGCCCGATTGAAAAATAATCCAGATTAATTGTGCAGTTTTCTGTACAATTCAAGACTTTTTTTTTTTTTTTCCGGCACATCTTGTTGAAATATTTGAATTGGTTTTGAGCGTGATTCCCGTCGACACATGCTACCGTGGTGGTACAAAAGGGGTCAACATACTCACGCATCCGTATACAACGGTAGCGTGCGCTGCCGGAGTAGCAACGGGGACCGCCGGTAGGGACAGCTCGCGCTATCGCTATGGTGGGAACCGAAGGACACGCCAGAAAACCAGCTGGATTGCGAAGGCAATTGAGTTAAATCGATACACGACGCGTGTGAAAATACGTGGAAGTGTGGTGAGCTTCAGCCTTATTTTTCCCCATCCGGTACAGAGGTGCACCGTTTTTTTCTGAGGCATCTTCAGTCAAGGACTGCTCTACACTTCATGTCAATGAGTGCTCCATATACGTACATGGTCTAGTCTATAGATTCGGTCATGGTTGGGGTGAAACCAGGCGATAGTTCGTAGATGTCACAGCCACGTCAAGGCCATCATAGATGGGCGACAATGTAAGTGACGGTGATGGTTCAGGCAGGACACCCCACCTCTGTCACTGTTCCATCCTGTGCGATATCAAACTTTGTCAGGTCTGAGCAGCGAGCCAGACGAGAGATGAACGGAAGACACCGGAAACCATGAAGAGAGCGCTTCTCAACACCGACAAACTCTGCGCCTCCCCCCCCCTCCTCCCCGCCCCGGGGACTTTTATGAAAGTCACCCAAAACACGACTTTGGAAAAAAAACGAAGCGCAAAACCCGACTAGAACAGTCCCACCGCCTACGCATGCAACGATTAACTCTGTGAAGCAAGGTTTTCGTCACATACCCACGGTTTTGAGTTAAGAAGCCCGCCGTCGTTCAGAAAAACAAAAAAATACCAAAAATTGCTACCCCTGCATCCTACGTAGCTATATTATAACAGGCATCCCTCGATCTAGGTTTCGGAAAAAAGGCAGGGGCGTGGTTTTTCGTTTGTCACGGGTCAAAATCCGACCAGCGGGGGTCGAATTGGGGGGCTTTCAAGTTCTCGCAGAGGCCGAGTTGGGAGTCGTTCTACGGTAGCCCCCCGCAACTTCTTCTTTAACGAAATGGACGGTTTCAAAACCAGCTCCTCCCGGTCGTATGTCCTGAAACATGGTGTCCCACGACGACACCCCGGCGTCATCGATCGAGAGACCTTTGCACTCAAGAAAATATTTCGATACTTTGTTTTCAATAGTATCCTTCCTTGTGTCGAGCAGCCATGCAACGTTCGTTAAACAAAATCGCTGGTTTTGGGGGGGGGCTATCGTAGAATCAGTCGAGGGTCGGATCAGGAGGTGTTCGAAGTGTCACGGGTCGGGTCACGCTGACCAGATCCGACCCACAAAGAAGTGACTTAATCCGTGAAACGCCCTGTTCCTTTTTTATTTTGGTTTCGCATACCCCCCTGGCGACATACATGGGCGAGGCTTTCCTCCTCCTCCTCCTCCTCCTCGTGAGGCAACGCCAGTAGTTTACTAAACTACTGCCCTGGTAAAAAAAATAAAATAAAATATACCACTAATCCCTAACGATTTTTTCCCATAAAAACCTTGGGCGCGTTTCAAGATGAGGAGATAACGTCGTCAAATCTTAGCAGGGGCGATCTTGTGGCGGAACCATGCCCTCATACGCACTCTCAGGTGGTGCAGAACATCATCACACCCCCGTGGGTCGCACCTGGCCGCTGAGCAGCTGCCCCTCGTCGCGCACCCCGTATTTTTCTGCCAGTGACAAAACCGACGCGCAGAATCTTCCAAAGATGGCCTTTTGCGCACGCACGCACGAGCAGCAGCGGAGGCAAAGAGCAGCAACAGCGCCGACGGCGGCAGCACCACCAAAACCCCGCAGAACGACGAGTCGGAATAAGAAAACGGTGAAAATATATTTAAGCGGTCGTGCAAAAATCACAAAAAACAACAACAACAACAACAACAACAACAACAACAACAACAACAACAAAAACGAAGCCCCTCACGAGATTAGATCGCTATTCAGTTGGGGGAGTCGCGTAGGACAGCCTGCCACACGAAAAAGTAACAAAAATTGGTTGTGGAATAACACATCTATCCCCGAAACCAACACGCCCACTCGTTTAGTCGAAACCCCAAAAGCCCCTACGAATATTGTTGGAGTTTTCCCTTGGGGGTGTCAGGAGGCCGGCTCGTCCACATCACGCCCCCCTGGCAGTGGAACGGTAGGACCCTTATTGAACCACTAATAGCTCACCGCAGCAAGTTCTTAAATGGTGTCAAGTACTGTTTTACCAATGAATCGCTACGAAACAACCACCAATGAGAACAAGAAAATAAAAATTACCACCGCCGCCGCCTCCGGAGCGTAGTCGTCCCACACGTCCACGAGAAGCGTCTCGTCCACCTCCAAGTTTGACTCAAAAGACGCCTCCGACGGGAGTTGCCGTTCTGCTATGCTGTGAGAGATACACCAAAACCCCGATACAGCCTGACCACTCCGTTAGCAGTCAACGCTAACCGGTCGGTCACGCGGCGAGGGTGTACCGCTAGCGTTGGACCAGGTATTGTGTATCAATGTGCTAACTGCTAGCTCAGTGTTCGTTGCGTAATTCTAGCAAATACTTCGTATCAAATGTGCTGACTCCTAGCTCAGAGGTTTATACGGGGTATCTCTGCACGTATACCTGGCACTGACTTTTACCAATATCTTGCCACGACATCGCCCATAAGCAAAAAAAGAAGAAAAAAAATACGATACTTTTTGCCACGACTGCCCAATAAAAGAAAAAGTTGTCGTGTATTCTAGCAAATACTTCGTATCAAAAGGTGCTGACTGCTAGCTCAGACGGTATGGGGTATTTCCTAACATGTACCTGGGACTGCTTACCAACATCTTGCCACACAATCGCCCATAAAAACAAAAACGAAAAAAAAATGTTTCGCTGCGATCGCTCAAGACACAAAATAAAAGCTAGAGAAAAAAAAATACCTCCGCCTCTGGAATGTAGTCCTCCCACCCATCCACCAGGAGCGTCTCGTCCAGCTCGAAGCCACCCAAAAACCGCACCGCTGGGAATTTCCCGACGACAGCATCCGCCCGTTCGTCCCGCTCTTCTGGTGTCATCCGGAAGAGCCTTCCGATCAGCTGTCAATAGCCAGTTATTAGATTTGGAATCGCAACGGGAGGCGTATGTATGGCCGCGGGGCACGGGGGCGGGGGAGGGGGGGGGATGTACTCAGTTCGTGCATGGCCGTAGTCGTATGACCATAGACCCTCGCATCCCTACCATGCCGGGACGGAGCACGTCGGGTTTTCACCAACCAGGCAGACATTGCTTGCACCAAGCGCGAAGCGCCGTAAGGTGTTCGGCGAGTCGCATGGAGGGTGAACTGCATCCTTCCAAGAACCGTTCGTAAGACGAATTCAGCACCTTGTGCCTACTTTCTTGCTTATGGATGACAGCGACAATGAGTTACTTTGTTTCCTGGTGGGGGGTGGGGGGGGGGCGTACTCATTTGTTGCTTGCCTTAGTCATTTGGCCATTGACCACGCATCCCTTTCGAGACGGAGCACCGTTCCTACTCCTAATAAAGACCACCTCCAACATTTGGGCGCTCAGTACGCTTCTGCCATATATGACATAAAAACTGTTTGCTTATCCTATCCCCATCCTGTTTCAACGCCTGCGGCCACCATCTATCCCCTAGGATAGCTACTGTTTTCTCGCTACTCTCTAGTCTACCAAACTCTTCCATGTCACATCCGTCTAATTTCCTCATCTCCTCTAACGCATCCCGTTCCTCCTTGAATATTTCAGATCTTCCTACTACGTGGGTTCTACTCTCTAATGTTGTGCCACACGGGCACATCTTTGTAGCCACGTCCCCCTCCTCCCGACTACTGGTATATCTCTTTCTTCTTTCTGGTAGGTCCAGGTCCTCTACACGAAATCGCAGTTTCAGCTTTTTCGCGTAGTCCATCGGGCCGTTCAGATACGTTTCCATTCCACTATCTTCCCTCAATCCCCCGTATATCTCTAAGTGCTTCTCCTCTTTCACCATATCTCTTAGCGCTAGCTTTTCCCTTTCTTCTATTCTTTCTTGTATTTCTGTCTTGTACCCGCAAAACTTCTCTATAGACAGTAGTACCTTTTCTTGGTCTCCCCCTGACTCCTTCCATGTTTTTTTTTTTTTTTTTGGGGGGGGCGTACTCATTTGTTGCTTGGGGCGTACTCATTTGTTGCTTGCCTTAGTCATTTGAGGGGGGGGGGGGGTTGTGCAATGTTCGTGGTCTTGAGACCATGTAGTCTGGTTAAGAGGTCAACACCGTACGCTGTATTCTACCAGCAAGCTTTTCTCCGGCACGCTTCTGATCTCACCCGGAACAGGCTTACAATCAGCTGTTGAAGCCGGTTATTGGTTGGAGTTGCAATGGGAGGCGCATGTATCGCAGCGGGGTGAGGGGCGTGGCGGGGGGGCTTGGGTCTGATTCGAGTCAACCTGATAGTTTTAGAATTTACCAGCAGGAGTACTCGCCCGGCGCGGCGTCGCGCAAGCTGGTTGGAGTTGCAACCGTAGGCGCATGGCTACGGGGAGAGGGGGCTTGGGTCTGGTTCGAGAGTCATCCCACAGCAGGGGCTGCACTTTTTGGGCCAAACGTTCCTGGCCGATTGAGTACCTCAAACCACTTGAGGAACTTCCTGCCGGCTATTGTGATAATCTTACGACTTTATTCGTTTTGGAGGTGCTCCCGCTTTTTTTTTTTCTGAGGCTTCCTGCAACTTTGAAGCTTCAAGACCTCTCCCAAAACCTGCTTTTGAGAAAAACAAAACTGCTATGATACCGGATGAAACATCCCATGGCCTACACAAAAAAAGGCCTATTATTTATTTATTTTCCGACGACAGTATTAGTAGGTCAAGGAGCCCCGTCATGCAGAAAACATTTTCGCCAAAAAAAGGTACACCTCTATCGTAGCAGGGCGTCAACCATGGATATTATTAGCGTGCGGCCAAAGAAATGTTGGTCGGGTTGCGGGAAACGATAAATGTCTTTGAAGTCATGTTTCGAGGGTCAGATGTTGAGCTCCTTCTCACGTTAGGAGCTCGGAAACTTCTCCTGTACCCCTGTTAATAGGCGTGGGACGTCTTTCGAGAGTCAATCCGGCGAATAAATGCGTTATCGTCTTGCCGGTTGCGCGGTTGTGCGCGGCGGGAAAATACGGCACAGCTCGCCGTGACGACCGGGGCGCCGCTAAGATTCGTCGCACTTGACACTGCATGTAGATGTTGAGACCTTAATAAAGTACGAGACCCCGCCGCCCTCTCTCGAGCACTCTCCGACTTCGTTAAAAAAGTACGGCGTTCCTCTTCTGAGCAGCAAGCATGTACACCTCGACCACTAAACTAAAAAATGTTGCTCTGCCCTTGAGAAAAAAAAGTCAAGTGTGACCCGATGAGGAATCCCATGGACTAGGTATACAACGAATAAAAACGTCAAGGCAAGGCACAAGCTCGCGTTTTGGAGACCCACAAGGCCGCCAGGGGAAGAAGGAAGCGGGATGGAGGGCTACCGCCCAGGCGTTGGGGGGGGGGGGGGGGGGGGGGGGGGGCATGTAGGTGCTGAGTAGGACCCACGGCGATTCGTCACAACAACGCCTAACCCAATGAGTGATCACATGGTAGGGGAGCAGCAGAAGTTTATGAGCTCACACGAGGAGCACAGCACCTCACCCGAATCACGTCTTCCAAGACCTTCGCTCGCGCAATCCGACCAGCGTTTCTATGCGCTAGTCCTAAAACCCTTGTACTCGTGAAAAAATATCACAGCAAACGATCAAACGATAGTTCGATGGTTCAGGCGCTCGACCGGTCAGAAAACGTTTAGCCCCTACCGCCGTGTGAGATGACTCCAATGTTGTAAAGGGAGGTACTTAATAAGGCGGGTCCAAGGGAGTAACACGCTGGGAAGGATAACGGACTAAGTGGGAGTGATGCATATTATTATTCGGAGTGTTGTCCGAGAGTTTTTTTTACCGTTCAAAAATACATTGTCGAACCGCAAATTTTAAAAAAAAACTAAACTACACGGAAAAACTCGTTGGGACTTGTCGGGGTGCTATATAATTTTTTTTGTTTCTTGTTTTTTCTCACACTTCTACTTTCCAGCTTTTGGACAAGCCGTGGTCACATGTGTCGTCCCTTCTCTCCCCCGGTTCTTGCCAAATTTTTTTATCGCGCATAGGGTTCAGCAATCCCACTGCTCGTCGATTTTTCATCGAGTGTTGCTAACTCACGCTTTCGCGCTTTCAGCACGTCAATCTGTGCACAAGAAAAAGTCTCAACGAATATTATACGAGTATGCACTCGGCGGGGCTCGAACTCACGAAAGTGACCTGTACCAGGCTCGAGGATGACCTGATACGCCACCGGGTATATACACTTTGCCCGGTTGCTTGCGCCGAGGGTACGGTAACTATTGTTCATTTACATTCGTGAAGATTTTACTCTTTTATCGTACCTGGACGAACGAGTGCCTCTTGTTCCCCGTACGTGCTTTTTTTTTCCCCTTGACTGGACGACACGCCCCGGGATATATTTCACGCCTACAGGGTCCCGAAGGGGAGCCTTGTAACTAAAACAAGAACGTCAAAAGCACAAATTATATCCCAAATACAGTGGGTAGTTCCTCAATTCATAATATTTTTAATAGTATCATACCGTCCGTCATAACTGTTTTAGGAGGGGCTTTTCGCGGGTCACTATCCGACCCGCGGGCCGGGCCAGGAAGTGTCTAAAATCTCGCGGATCGAGTTGGGTCAGGGCAGGAGGTAGGTTGGACTGTCACGGGTCGGAATGGGTCGGGCCAGCGCAGGTTTGCAAAAATCTCACGGATCGGTTCGAGTCACCCTGACCCGATCCGACCCGACCCGTGAAAAGCTCAGGCTGTTGGCAACTCCTATCGTAGCACGCTTCGCCGGCCGTAATTGAGCCAACGCGGGATCGAGTCGTGGTCGGCTCTAAAACTGAAGGGGCAGAAGGGGGCATGCAAAAATGCCTTGGGCGAAAAAGAGAAAACGAGCAAAAGGAGACGAAAAACAAAACAAACTGGAAACCGCGAAGACAAAAAAGAAGTTAGAACATGCATCGCATACCAAGCCGACAGCAGTCTTAACGGAGGCTTCTTCGGGTGTTTTAGAGTAGAAGAGGGGTACGTAGAAGAAGACTGAATGTTGCGGTGGAAAGAGGCGCACCCAAGGCCTTCTCTCTTGAGTATATCAAGCCCTTCTCTTTTGAGGACCTCTGTGCCTCGACCCCAAAAACTGAATTGGAAAAACATAAAAGCGCTACAGGCCGGTTCAAGTAAAAAAAACAAATTCTCTCCCCCACGAATACCGCTCGCAATATCTAATCAAAGGGTGCATACCCCGGTGTTTGGTATCATACTGACCCCCATGGCCAGTGGAAGAGGGTGACATGGCCAATTTTTTTTAAACCGGCCTCGGGCTGTCTCTAGGAGCAAAACTCGTATCGACCAGTAAACAGGCCTTCAACTTTTTCAATAATATTCAGGCTTTTTCCCAGCGGGGGCGAAAAAAACAATCGCGCCGCATTTTGCACGATCCGGTTGGACGTACTCCAAGGCATGTCTGTAGAATTTTTCGCGTAAAAAATCGAAGATATGACCTGCCTGTGTTCAACATTAAGCAAAATCTAGCGAAAAAACTGGATCCTAGACTAAAACCGAGTCATTTGAAGGAAATACCGTATCTGACACAGTTTTACGCACAAAAGGCCAAATGTCCACGCCGTTTTTGAGAGATAGACCCTGAAATTTTGCACGCTTATTCTACATGCCCATCCAAAGGCCTGACCCGCGTTTATTTTGTTTTTCTTTATCGCCGAAAAAACTGGGATTAAGGTGGTCCAATTTTTCCGAAAAATCTTCACTGACGAAAAATCAGACGAAAAAAATACAAAAAAAAACAAAGACATCGGGTGAGATCTTCGCAAGGGCGCATAGAAGACGTGTGCAAGATTTTCACAGTCTGAATCGAAAAACGGCGTGGGCATTCGCCGGGGAATAAAATTGGGCTTTAACGTGAACCAGCCTGTACCCGATTAGAGCAATGGCTAAGGTATACACACAGCGAAACGTATTTCGAAATAAGAACGTTTCTTGCAGGCGATTTTGGGCGAAAGAGCCCCGTCCTATAATACAGAACACGTTTCAGCCAGTAAGTGCTACCTGCAATCAATGTCATACGAAGCACACGTCAATACATGTACCACTCTGTACGGGAATACAAGCAACCTTTGGACATTAACATTGATGAAACAACATGTTAACATTGCAAACAAGCAACATTTGGAGGTTAACATTGAAATAGATGTGGCATATATTTCCGGACAGAGTGGTAATGAATAAGGAAGGGTGGAACAAAGGGCAGCACACAGGCAGATAACATCGATGCCAAGCTAGAAAAACGTGGAGTAAAGGGGTGTTAGATTCCGTGCGTACTACGGTAGATTTCCTTTTGTTGACTTTCGGAGGTTTTGTTCTTGATTTCGGGAACGTTTTTTCTTGTTTTTTGTAGGAGTGGGTATTGAAGCTCACGCCGCACATTTTCGGACGGCAACAAAAATACTATATATATACGTTACTATTACTAAAATATGCTGGCAGTAAAATAACAGCACCAGCACCTGCAGCAACACAACAGACAACAAGCAACATCAACATCAGCATCAACATCATCAACCAGCAACATCAACATCAGCAACATCAACAACAGCAAAATCAACAACAGCAACAGCGACAGCAGCAGCAACAGCCACAGCAACAGCCACAGCAACAACAACATCAACAACAACAACTACAACAACACCTGGAAATAATAATGGCAATAACATTAAGAGCACATGACAAAACTGGAGACAAGAAAGAATTAACACCCCGAGCAGGAAGAACGACCGTAACCGTTATTAATAGCTTATCTCACCTTGTGGGATGTGTAGGTGGGGCGTTTTTTTTTGCGCATGAAGTCCGGGTACTTTTCGATGCGCAGGTCCTGTTGTAAATCCCAAAAGTTGGCCAAGAACAAAGACAGGTGTTCGAGTTGTCAACGACTATATAGCGTTAAGCAATAGGCCAAAGTACAACAAAAAAAACGTCGTGTAGTCGACACGCCAATTGTGAAGGTATCAGAGTGTGTTGTAAGCTATACCTGGTATAGTACTAAAAAAAATGCCCTGCCGTCGACACCAAGTATTAAGGTATCTGAGGGTATATACGGTGGGGGCTACGGTGTAACAGAGCTCATTTTTGAGGAGAAAGACGGGGTTTAGCCCTTTTAGCACCGCACTCCCGACATGGGGCCAAAAACACTTGGATTTAGACTATGATAGAATAATGTTAAGAGTTGGAAATGGGTTCAGAAAGGTCAAATTCGCTTGGACCACTGAACTCCACCCACGTTAACTACTTGGCTTTAGTGCGGCATGGCTTTTACATTGTAAACAGTAAACGCCTTAAGAGAAGGGTCGTATGACGGTTTCTTCGTTCTTTTTTCTTTTTAATCATCACGTTTTTACTTCCCAGTTCAACTCGTAGGAGGTTGTACCCTCAGCGACCTCCTCGAAAAGCCGTGATCACAGGAGCCTTCCCTTCTTCTCCCTCCCAGCACGTGCCTTCATTTTTATCGTGCACAGCGTTCAGCATTCACACTTTTCAGATTTTCAGGCTCGTCGATTTTCATGGAGTGTGGCTAACTCACGCTCTCATGCTTTCCGCAAGCTAATTTTTCGTAGTGGGGGAAGGGGAGTGCCTGCTACTTTGTGACCCCGGATCTAAGATACCAAAAGGGAGTGATCCGGAGAAACCCGACCAAAGATAAAAGAGATGGGATGGACAAAAAAAGCAAAAAAAAAACACAGGAATTGAAAAGAATGGCGTCGACATCGCAGCCGTGACAACCCCTCTACATGTAGAGCCCTGGTGAAATCCCTCCATATACTATAATAATTCCAAGTAATAATGCGTCCCCCAAAATGGGTTTCCAGTCGCGGAGGGCATTTGTGTCCCTTATCATCACGGCCCCCGCTTTTCTCAAACTCTTTCCGCAGGTTGCACGCGTGGCGTATGCACAGAGAGCACTTACGTGGTATGATACGATAAAACAACCAATGGCAGGAATTGTCAGCGTATTCGTATCTGAATTTTTCGGGGAAAAAACAAAAAAAAAACGTCAGCTGTAAGATCGAAAATAGCTGCAATTTTCTGAAATACAAGTAAAAACAAAAATCCGCAGCGGTGTGATATATATGTTCACTACCGTTCTCCATACTCCCGACCCTACAATTATGGCGGTCACAAACGGCCAAAAAGGAAAGGGCTAAAATAAGCGAACTGTTTTGATTACATATTTTACACCTCCGACACAGATAGATCGTATGGATTATCTACAGTAGATCTCCGCATCTGCCGTTTTGAGATGTTACGCCGGATCTGCATCTATCACAGATCCAACCCAGGAAACATGTGATACTTCATACAGATCGTACGGCTCCCACCAGGAAACATGAGCCAAGACCATACATATCTTTGTCGAAAGATCTGGATAATCACGTAGGGATGGATCATCTGTCCTGTCCGAGGTGCGAAATGCATTGAATTATATAGAAAACACGTATCGAGCGCCCAAGCGTTGTACACCCCGCACGGCGAAGATCAGGTCACCGTAGCTCGAGCTCGCCCTTTTCAAGGGTAGCTCACCGGTGAGCTATATACACGAGCTACATGAGCTATACGTATCTTGCCCGCTTGAGCTAGAAGGCGTAGCTCATGGGCTGTCCAGGGTGTACAATGTTGGAGGTGTCTCTGTTAGGAGTAGGAACGGTGCTCGATCTGGACAAGGGTGCGTGGTCAATGGTCCAACCACTTATACAAGCAACAAATGAGTACCCCCTACCCCCCCCCTCAAAAAACGTTGGAGGTGTCTCTATTAGGAGTAGGAGCGGTGCTCCGTGTCGAAAGGGATGCGCGACCAATGGTCAACCGACTATTGATAAGGAAGACAACAAGTAACTACCCCCCCTCGCCAGCGCTGAGTATCCCCGCCCCCACCCGTTCCTCTTACCCGCGGCATCACAGCGGGAACGCCAGACTTTGCGAAATCCACCGCCATAGAATGCAATTCCGCTAGCTGAAGACACTCGGAGCATTTCGCCCCAGCGAGAGACAAATCCGCGTACACCAGGTGGGCGTTAGCGATCATGCCGAGGTTGTCGTTGATCATGTAGTTCAGGAAAAATTTCGTGATTTCCTGCCAAAAAAAAAAAACGACGGGTGGTACACAGTGGTACAGGGCATCTAGTGAAAACCAATGAACACTGATCTAGGCTACGAGTATACGCTTCTTATTTGGGAGTGAAGATGTCGATTGACGGTCTAGTTATGACCCGTCAAGGCGTCTTTTAGACTTATCATACTTGTTTTAGTGCGTGGAGTTCCTTGACGGTTGACGGTATAGTTTTGACCCGTCAAGGCGTGTTTGGACTTATCATACTAGTTTTAGTGTGTGTGGAGTTCCTTGACGGCTGTCCGTCAAGTCCGTCAAGGGGCAAGAGTGCCGTCAACCCCGAAATATTTGTTTGGGAGAGGGTACGTTGTTCACGAACTTCAGTATAATGGCTCCCGGATTTCTTAACTCGCGTGAATCTCAGTCTGGCTTTCAGGCTTACCCCGCTTTTCTTACGGGTATTACAGTAGGTGTCCTGTCCTGTATGATGACGGTATCACATCATCCGTGTCAGAGAATATATGTAAATATGCCTAATTTAATATGACGTGTGAGCGCCCCCGTGCAAGCGGGACAATTCGCCCTACCCTCAAAACAGTACACTTCACAACTCCCTTCAGCTCCGCGTGGCCTTTGGACATGTATACTTTTTTGGAAAGCTTGACGAAGCGCAATGCTTTTCGATCTGCGCACAACTTTCCCCGGCACGAGATTCGGCGTGCGAGCAGAGTTACGGGTGCCCAAAATCAGAGGGTGGCGCCCCGAAGAACATTTGCCATCCAGGTTCGGTCGAAAACTGCCATCAAAATTTCCGAAAATTTCTGCTGAGGGGAGAGAGATCAAAGATCAGAGAGCTATGTATTCTATAGCAGCACGTGTGATATGTACAGCAGCAGCAACTGTGATGGAGCTACGCATATACTGTCAACGTTGCTACGTACGGTATGTCTCATGTACAGTATCTACAGCAGCAGCACAGAGAGAGCTACGAAAACGAGTATGTAGTCTACAGCACAGAACGGCAAATAACGTGTGATATGTACAGCAGCAGCAGTAGCAGTAGCAGCTGTGATGGAGCTGCGCATGAGCTGTCAACGTTTGCTATAATACGCACGGTATGTACCACGTACAATATCTACAGCAGCAGCTGCTGCGGTCCTATCTTTCTACGCAGCGCTGTGGGCCATCGCATGTGTCCATTTTTCGTTTTTCGTTAATAAACGACTCTGCAACGTCCGTTCCGTTCAAAATTGCGCGAACGCTGCGCGCACACATGACACTTGTCCGCTTCAGCCTTTCACCTCACTCTCGAAAGTCATGAAGGGTGCTGGCGCTGTTTTTCTTTCCCATTTCTCGAACGTTTCCCCCAACAAGCGTGCCTGTACGTGTTCCCGACCTTTTTCTCTTCTGTCTACGCGTTGTGCTCGAGTACTCAGACTTTTAGCGTAAAGTTCAACTTTCCAGCGTGAACTTCGGGGATCACGAGTTCGTAGCTTCTTACGTATGCAGAGCTTTTTCCTCCGTGGGTTTGCTTTCGTTCTCAGGTTTTCGCCTTAGCCTTACAAAATGGGTTTCTTCGTCGAAGTGTTTTCATGAGATAGGAATGCTTCGTTCTACACGCTGTACGGGTCAGCCCAGCAAACGGCAGGTCAGTCAATTACTGTTTTTCGCAGCGCATTTGTTTACCTACTCAGTATTTTCTCCGCGTCTTCGCCAGAAACTGTATAAAAACGGGGTTGCTTCTTTGACAGTAACTGTACAAAGCAGGGGGTGGTACTGCGTGCGCGTACGTGTTCCCGACCTTTTTGTCTTCTGTCTCTACGCGTTGTGCTTGAGTACTCAGACTTTTCAGCGTAAACTTTGGACCTTCAGTACTCAACACTTTGCAGCGTGAATTTGGGGATTAGAAGTTCGTAGCTTCTTATGCTTTCCATCACGGAAGCAGATAGGGTCTGACTTCCGGCGTGGGTTTTGCATCTTTCGCGTACTTCGTGTCAGAGAGTTGGGCTGACTGCTCTAATTGACGTTGTGTTTCTTTCATGCAGTTGTGGTAGAATTGTTCCACTTATTGAACGAACGGATTTCGTCTCCCACCCTTCAGCTCTCGGCGCATGTCTTGCCGTCTGAATCCTTCTCCGGATCCTGCTAAGGCCTGGCTAATACCTTTGCCGATTGACTTTTCCTTACATATAGTACGTTTCATCCGCGTCATTTGTTTTCCCAACCGCTTTTTTCGTTCCATTTTCTTCCCGTCTATTTCTCGCCTATCCACGACACCACAGTCCTCCCTACTATACCCATCCTCCTTATTTTCGTTTTGTTTCGTCGTTCCAACTCCTCCATGCAGTTCACTAACACCTACCTTTACACTTGCCTGTGCGCAAAACCACTCCCTCCCGACAAAACACAATTTTTTCGATGGCATATGTGTCAAATACACGTAGCACCTCAACCTCTTGGTACGGTCCAATACCTTCCCCTGCTCTTAGTCACGTCATTTTTGCGCAACGATTATGGAGGGCGGCGCCGCCTATCTATCGGGGCTGATCCTTGTATATACATATAACTAATTATAGCTCACGCAAGAGGATTCCACAGGAGCACATTCGTTTCCCGCAACCCGACCAACATTTATGTGTGCTATAATAGGTCGGGCACATCGCGACCTACCCCCTAAATGATTTGGCTTTACACGCCGGGGTTGCCGTTCACCGTGTAGTTCGGGAAGAAGAACACCGTGATTTCCTAGCAACACATAATTTTCAATGGGCGGTACGTGGTGGTGGGGTGTTATATATAGCACTATTGTTATTACTGCCATCCGACAATGTGACCATTAACCGATAGCCCAGACCACTCACAAGCATTGCAAGAAAGAAGAAGGCAAAATCGAGATGAACCGAAAGGTAAAACATACTGCGCGAATGGCTAACTCCCTTCTCTGTACGGTACCTACTGCCGGGTTAGCATCGACCATAGCATCCTTCCGTGACAAGAGCACCAAACATATATGAACAGCTCACTCACGAGGGTGCCACGCGTCGGGCAGGTTATCGTCTGGATCGTCTGGTTTTACAAGCCGAGTAGATCGCGATCTACAGTAGATCGTACGTGATCGTGCCGAGGGTGTCGCTCACGGCGTGTCTTAAAATTGATGTGTCATTTGCCTTCCGACAGTGTGCAGCGCGTATTTAATTATAATATTAATAGTGAACGAATGGCATTCGTGACCCTCTTCGCCGCCGCCGTCGACAACAACAACAAATGTCATCTGCCCATGTGTACCGTGAGCGCCAGTGACAAAGAACGACGAAATCAGCAGCAAATGAAAACCGCACCCGCACAAAACAGAGTAAAAGAGGGATGCGTGGCCGATGGTCAAACAACTAAGGCTAATAACAAATGGGTATCCCCACCCTCCGGCTTTGCTTGCCTCCATCTTCACGTCTCCCTCCCCGTCCCTCTCAGGTTTCGCCGGCGGATCATAGCTCATCGGCTCGTAGTTCCACTCTCCACCTATCCGGTTCTGCTGCTTGGGAGGCAGAAGCTTCTTGTCCCATACCACGGCATATATGTCCCCATCAAGGTCACCACCGCTCATCTTCGAAGGTTCGGGCCTATCCCCAACGCACGGGAACACGACCACGTCGCGGAGGTGACGAAGCTCGGGAACGTCCGCCGTATGCAGGACTCGAAGGTCTCCTATATACGTTGGTGTCGGCAGTAAAAAATAAGGACACACATCTGACAGATCACCATCTGGACCCGTTGGACGAAATCTCGATCTAGACGTCATCGAAATATCACTATCAAATATCATTAATATCAATTAGAACATCTCGTAGATCATCGAGACCATCTAGATCATCTACAGTACCAGGCAGATCGTCTATTTATGTATGTTCGCCTGTCCCAAACGCATGGGAACCCGACCACGTTGCGGGGGTGGCCCGGCTTGGGAATGTCGGTCGTTTGCGGGACTCGAAGGTCCGCCGTAGACAAGCGGTTCAACCGTGTAACATAAGCGTAGGGAAGAATGTCTCGCACACAGCAGAAACATCGCGATCTATCGTACATCATCTGTGAATGGATCCTATATATACACGGTCGTGTAACTCATATAGGGAGGGACGTTTCGCACATCGAACAGATCATTATCTTGATTATCTTAATGAATTTATACTATCACAGCGTTGATCACATGTATGTTCGCCTGTTCGCCTGTCCCCAACGCATGGGAAGACGCCGTGTTGAGGTGGTGGCCCGGTTCGGAAACGTACACCTTATGCAGGAATCGCAGGTCTACAATGTTTTTGGCCGTTCTTTTTTTTTCAACTTAGGGACCAAGGAAGCTCACACCAGACAAATTACGATCTAGGTAATGAATATATCAGATAAATTATATACCTGGTGTATGGATCGTGTGGATTTTTCATGTGTTTGTTCGCTTGTCCTCAACGCATGGAACACGTCCACGTTTCGGAGGTGACGCAGCTTGGAAACGTTCGCCGTATGCAGGACTCGCAGGTCTCGTACAATGTTTTCGGTCGTATAACATGGGCAGAAAGGAAGTACACATCAAAGGTATCACGATCTGGGTGATGCAGATATTCCGGCTGATCATATAGATCCTTCGTATGTATGTTTGCCTATGCCCGAAGCATGGGAAGACGATCACGTTGCAGTGGTGGCGCAGCTCGGGAACCTCGGCCGTGTGCAAGACTCGAACGTCTCCTACAAGCATAAAGTGTTGGTGGGACGACACAAATCACACTCTTCTCGAGCATTGCGCGTTGTGTTCTAGGACCACTGTGTGCTAGTAGTAGTAGTAGTAGTAGTAGTAGCGGCAGAAGTGGAAGGAATAGTACGAAGTAGTAGTAGCCGCCGCAGCAGCCGAAATAACAGTAGCTGTACCCACAGTAGCAGCAGCACCACCACCACCACCGGCAGCAGCACCAGCCACAGCAGCCGCAGAGGAACAAGCATAAAAACATGTATGGCTGCAGTACTAAGGAGGCTTCTTGCCTGGGTGCAGACTTGGGTTCCTGCAGACGAGGACCGGAGTTCTAGGGGGAAGCTTCTCAAAGCCCTGTGTCGGCAGCTCGCCCGGGTTTGCCCTTAAGGAGAAGAAAACCTGAGGGGGGGGGGGTTAGGGGGGATCGGGAGGGGGGGGCGATGAAGACAGAAGTGCGTAGGGAGGGCGGGAAAGAGGAGGCGGCGGGAGCAATAAGTGATGAAGAGGACGAGGTGGGGGGAGGGAGGGGGGTGGGATCCAAGTAGCTGTGCGGGTGTACCGGAGACCTACTTGTGTCTACCGGAGTACTTCGAGACCTTCGCGAGAAAGAAAACGGGCGAACAACAGACCCGCTCATGACCTACTCACTCTGAGAAGGAGTAAGGTTGCCTTCCTGGGTTGAAGCAACCTCACAGCATAAGCAGAATCCCCTCCCCCGTATGCCGTGGCATACGCGAGGGTCCATGGTCATACGACTACGGCCATGCACAAACTGAGTATCCCCCTCCCCCCTGCCCCCCGCGCATAGACGCATAAACTTGCCTCCCCGGGCTTGTAAACCTGCCTGAAAAATACAATAACCCCCCCCCCTCCCCGCGGCATAAACTCGTCCACTCAGGCTTTAGCAAACCCGTCCAAAACCCCCCACCCCCCCTCCTTGCCGAGGCATAAACTTCCCTCCTCAGGACTGATCAAACCCCTCTAGAACCCCCCCCCCCCTCCTCCCACCACCTCTCTGTCCCTTTCTTCCCCCCTCCTCTGCCGGGCGTAAAACTTGCCTCCCCAGGCTTGAGCAAACCCGTCTCGTCCACCACGCCAATAAGGCACACCGCGTCCGGAACGAAGATACGCGTGCGGCACCTTAAGTCCACCATGGCCTTGTCACGAGTAGCGCGAAGAACGCCCTGAGAGGGGGGGGGGAGCGGCGTTTTACGTTAGAACTGAATGAGGCGGTGTGCGAGTACGGTGGGAGGGGGGAGGGCGTTGGGTTAGCCGTACGATGAGCTTGCAGCGTTGACTAAGCTTCAGAGCGCGTGCGCTTTTGGACGAGAGGGGGCGGGGCGGGGGCGGGGGCGGGGGCGGGGGGGGGCGGGGGGGCATCTGAAGCATTCGGCGCTAGGGTATCGGTGCACCGTTTTTTTTTCGAGGCTCCTCACTCGCAGAAACTCTGAGAAAAATTTAAAGCGCTTCCCGACGAACAATCATCCCACGGCCTAAAGGTGAGTTGCAAAAAACAACAACGAAATTCTGACGGTTTCGGGCTATAAGACCCGAAACGTGTACCTGCAAAAAGTGCGCGTACCCTCACCTCTATCGTAGAACGCGTCGGTGGCGGGTGGCTTATCTGAGGCGACTCGGAGCTTAGCCCCCCTAAGATCTGCATGCACGTTTTCTGGCGCAAAAACGCTTCGAATTCGATGTGGGGGGTTTGAACTGCTCGTGGGTCGGGTCCGGCCAGGCCAGGGCGACCCGATCCTTTCACCCGCGAGATTTCGAACACATCTTAATCCGACCGGAGACCGTAGAGATTTCGAACACCTACCTGGCCCGACCCGATCCGACCCGACCCGACCCGACCCGACCCGACCCGACCCGACCCGCGAGGTTTTTTGGACCTCCTGACCCGACCTGCTGGTCAGGTCATGACCCGTGAAAGGCCCTGGTTATCCGACAACATTAGGGTTAGGCCGTTCCCACAGGAACGTTTTTCGTGAGGTATCATCGCACCTAGGGAAAAATTGGCTAATTGAGCAAGTGAAGGCTACCTATTCCTCCCGCCTTTGCGCACGTAGATCGTCCTGGAGCTGCTTCCAACTCTTGCCGACTACCCTTTCCCCCTGGCAGTTGTCTCCATACATGTATACATGCCATTAAGCTGGTATTTTGGGGGGTTCGTCGCTTGGAACGGGAAATTTTTAGGGAGCTGGAGGAACCCAGATTACCACTACTAATGGAGTACTGTTAAATTCCGGTGAAAGAGACTGTTGTCTATTAACGCAGCACGAAGGTACGCCCCCTCCTCTGCAAATCGAAACAGATCGCAAAAACAAAGTTGGTGCACCGCAAACACCCCATCGAAGTGGTGATACGTATATAGGAGGTATAACAACCGTGTAAAAAAGGGAGATACATACATAGACGAGCAATCAAGTGAGCAAACTGCGAGCCAAGAGGGAGAATGCATGGGGTGAGAGTGATGGTATTCGGCGTATCGTGTCAGCTTTTTAGCGGTTAAAACTAGTTACGTGCTGCTCATAGTCGGAAGGCAAGTACAGAGTATTAATAGAGGTCGGGACCCCAATCCAAAGGCGGTGGTGTACGAGAGCACGATGACCGCCTTATAGAGGGAACCCGCACTATTCGTTCCAGGTCACAAGTGCAATTCCCTAGTCGCGCCAAGCGATTTTGGCCGCCTTATATCGGAATACCGCGTTATATAGGGATATCGCCTTATTGGGGAACCCCTACTACTTACTGTTTTAGACCAAGCGGTAAAGTCGTCTTCTGGGCTGGTCGGTGTCACTTCTTAGGTTACTTGCGCGGTGGCCACCTTTTCTTTGTTGTTGTTGCTGCTGTCTTTAGAGTATTTCGTGTTCCCCCCCTCTTCAGCGTGCGACACCCCCGGGGATTACAAGCGAACCACATCCATCCCGGAGGAGAAGCTTGCATAACCATGCATGATCACAAGCGTAGGTGAAAAGCTCGTAGCACGCGCCAGACATCATGCCTGACTCCTCCAACCGTTGGGGGTTACAATTTTTGGGCCAAACGTTCCCGGCGGGCTGACCTCCTCGTGAAAACAGTTACGGGGTTCGTCTGATACCTTTACGTCTGTGGTTGCTCTACGACTAAGGCATATAAATAATGATGATCGGGTTGTGCGAACGAACGCCTTCGTAGTCATGTTTCGGGGGAGATATTGAAAACATGCTGCTGTAGAGGTGCACGCCTCTTTTTTCTGGAGCTCCTCCCGTGAGGAGCTTCCATGCCTCACCCAGAATGTGTGTATCTTGAGCATCAAACCGAAAGTGCAATCCGATGAAAGGAACCCGTGCTCCAGGTATACAAAAACAATAATCTTGCTGAACAAGAATGTCATTCCGGAAATTATGGCTTAAGGGAGCCTCGTCACCCAGAAAAAAAATGCCAAAAAACGGTATACCTTGATACCTCTACCCTCACTATTAAGAGTTCATAAACTTCTACTACCGCATTTCTACCGTGGAATAACTCACGTGCAGGAAGGGGTTGGTCTGGACGTCGAAGCCCGCCTTGACCATGGACAACGCCTCCCACAGGGGCCCGAATTGCTCTATCGCCCCCTTCCGCACGGAGGCGCCGTTGTAATACCTCAGCAAGGCGGCCTCGGCGGCCTCGGCGTTGCGGATCATCTAGACAAGCAAGCACACAACAATCGGGGTATGGCGGAAATTGGGTGTTACTATTGTATAGGGCGACGTGAAAACACAAAACATGGGAACAATGAAACACAAAAACGGGAAAATGATGGGACAAAGAGATAACGCAAAAAACGCACACATACGTACGTACTAGCAGGGACGAAAAAGAGGGGAAAGCTAGCTACAAAAAATGAAAAATGTGAGCACAACAAAAGGGGGGAAAAGTCCCCACCCTTCAGTCAGTCAAGCTCGCTCTCCAATGTGTGCAAAAGGCCAACTCCGCGCAAAACCAATGTACAAGCCACATCTACGTAGAAAACCAACACAGAAGTTCCCACCTCATACAGATCACGACCTTGATCATCTAGAGCAGATACTTCATCCGCCGTTACAAAACAGTTGTGCGGGGTTTGCATTCAGAGAATGCAGATCGAACCCTGAAAACGCGTGCTAGATTATGCAGATTGTACGGCTTTCACCAGACAACATGAACTAGACCACACAGACATTCCCTGGAAATATCTCGATCATCAAGTGGGGATCTGCGATTGTCCAACGGGTGCAAAGGTTCTGGACCCAACGCAAAGCATCACATCCTTCTACGCATATAGAAACCCCACGGGAAAAGTTCCTGCCGCTATGCGAATGATGCGTCTCCTCATCTCCTCGATCTACGCGCTCATCGTCGTCAGCCCAAAACAAAAGCCACATACGCTTGTAAAAACCCAACATCAAAGCAATCTACAGATAAATAAACCCAACGTAAAAACTTTCGTCGCAGAGCGGTCGGTATGTCCTCTCACCTCATGGAGCACCATCGCCATCGTCGTAAACCCAACGCAAAAGCTACAAGCACGTAGAAGCCTACCGTAGCGAAAACTCCAATTCTACGCAGATACCCGACGCAAATGTTCCTGTCGCTGTACGATTGACGTGTTCTCTTCTCCCAACGCAACGCCAAATCGTTATAGAAACCCAACGAACAAGCCATCTACGTACATAGAAACCCAACCAAAAACTATCTGCCGCCGTGTGATCGATGTGTCCTCACCTCATCGAGCGCCGTAGCCATCGTCATGTATAGCTCTTCGATCGGCTCATCGGCAACGCCCAGCGTCGTGAGGAGCGTGATGAACTGCCGGTTCATGTAGAAAGGGAGCGCGCGTGCATAGTTGATAACCTGCGGTTTCGTAGAGGGGCAAGGAAGAGAACAGCAAAAATAAGAGCAATGGGTAAATCCTAACTTACGCATGATATCGAAGACCAACCAGAGGCGATGACGACAAAGGCAATGGCAACGCTAATGATATCGCGGCGATATCACCAACGCTAACGATAACGCTAACGCTGACGCTGACGCTGACGCTGACGCTGACGCTAACGCCAACGCCAACGCCAACGCCAACGCCAACGCCAACGCTGACGCCAACGCTGACGCCATTGCGGCGCTATCGCTAACAGCAACTTCTTACGCTGCTTACCGCGAGATCGTCCGGGTTCGGGGGAAACCTCTGCGTGTACTACCGCTATCGCTATATCTTCTCTATGTATATATATATGGCTAACGCCATCGTTACCCTGTATCGCTAAAACTAATGCAAACACAAACGCAAACAGTATCGTAATCACCATCACCAACACCAACGATAGCCCCAACGCCAAAGCCAACGCCAAGGCCAACGCCAAGGCCAACGCCTACGCCATCTCTACTGCTGATGCTAACGCCAACTTCAGCGCTGACGCTGATGCTGATGCTGATGCTGAAGCCACCGCCAACGCTAAGGTCAACGCTAATGCCAACGCTACCGCTAATGCTAATACTAACGCTAGAGCTAGCGCTAGGGC
Source organism: Undaria pinnatifida (assembly GCA_012845835.1). Lineage (NCBI taxonomy): Eukaryota > Phaeophyceae > Laminariales > Alariaceae > Undaria > Undaria pinnatifida. The sequence continues at coordinate 9,712,951 of JABAKD010000005.1, forward strand.
CAACGCCAACGCCAGCGCCAGCGCTGACGCTGACGCTGACGCTGACGCTGACGCTGACACGGACGCTAAAGCTAATGCTAACGCGCTAACGCCAACGCCAACGCCGACGCCGACGCCAACACCAACTCCAACGCTATCGCTGACGCTGACGCCATCGCTGACGCCATCGCTGACGCCATCGCTGACGCCATCGCTGACGCTATCGCTGACGCTATCGCTGACGCTATCGCTGACGCTATCGCTGACGCTATCGCTGACGCTATCGCTGACGCTATCGCTGACGCTATCGCTGACGCTATCGCTGACGCTATCGCTGACGCTATCGCTGACGCTATCGCTGACGCTATCGCTGACGCTATCGCTGACGCTATCGCTGACGCTATCGCTGACGCTATCGCTGACGCTATCGCTGACGCTATCGCTGACGCTATCGCTGACGCTATCGCTGACGCTATCGCTATCGCTGACGCTATCGCTGACGCTATCGCTGACGGTATCGCTGACGGTATCGCTGACGCTGACGCTGAAGCTGACGCTGACGCTGACGCTGACGCTGACGCTGACGCTGACGCTATCGCTAACTCTAACACCAACGCCAACGCCAGCGATGGCGCTGATGCTAACGATAACGCTAACGCCAACGCTGATGCTGACGGTAACGCTCACGCCAACGTTAACGCTGGCGGTAACGCTAACGCTAACGCCAACGCTGACGGTAACGCTAGTGCCAACGTTAACGCTGACGGTAACGCAAACGCTAACGCCATCTCTCTATCTCTATCTCTATAGTCACCACCACCACCACCACCACCAACACAACAACAACAACATTCCGTATCATAAAGAGATCAGATAGCGTACCGCGAGATTGTCCAGGTCTGAGGGAAACTTCTGCATAGACGGCCGCACGAGCATCGAGTACCACGGCCCGCCGGAAACCTTCATCACACTGTCCGGCCACACCGTCACCATGCCCTTGATCCCTCCCATGCGAATCTTCATAACCGATTGGGAGTTCACAAACAGCGAAGAGGGTGGGAGGGAGTAACAATATTATGCATGTCCGTAGTGTGTAGGGGCATAGACCCCAGCGCCCCAACAATACCGTGACGGAGGGGGTGGGGGGGGGGGGGGGGTGTCACGATCGGGGTCACTACACCGCCACCATGCCCTTGAACTCTCCCAGCATGCGAATCTTCAAAAACGACCTGGAGTCCACATACAACGAGGGGGAAGGGGGGGGGGAGGGGCTGGCACGTGTGGTGCACTCATATGACGCCTGGTTTTAGTCGTAGAACCATAAGACCCTGCAATGGCGGGACGGAGCACGTCAGATTCTATTTTCACCGACCAGGCAGACATTTGATTATCTTGCACCAAGCGCGAAGACGGGGGAGGGGGGGGGGGGGTGAGAAAAAATCGGATCTACCCTACATACGAAACCCAGGCGTGAGGTCCGTTCACCGTCCGGTGCGAATCTTCAGAAGGGACGGGGAGTTCCTATACGACGGGGACGCGGGACAGGGGACAGGGGGCGGGATGGGTAAAACATACACAGCCACCATGCCCTTGCACCCTCGCACATGCGAATCTCCAGTAAGCGGCCGGGAGTGTACATGCGACGAGGAGGGAAGGGGAGGGCGGGGGGACAGAGGTCAGGAATGGAACGGGAAGGGGACGTCAAACAGAATAATCGGATACCAGGTACCGTATGGTGCCTACAGTGCGAGAATCAGGCTAGAGGTAGGAAAGTGAAACTAGCAATCGATATACGCCACTAACCAGGGGTGACGTGGGAAAATAAGCTGTGCATCAAGCACGGATTTCCCATGGAGGCTTTCGGTTCGAAACCGAGAAAAATGGTCCGAACCTATGTCGCTTATACGGTAAGCGATGGGGACTTCAACTTACAACGAGGGGGAAAGCGGGTGGGGGATGCGTGGGGGGGGACAAGAAAAACAATCGCATAGACTGCTAAAAAAATGAGCCGAGAGGCGGGAAAATGAGCTGTGCATCGAGCGCAGGTTTCCGCTCGGGAGGCTTTCATCCCCCAGCTGTGTATCGAGCGCAGGTTTCCGCTCGGGAGGCTTTCATCCCCCAGCTGTGTATCGAGCGCAGGTTTCCGCTCGGGGGCTTTCCTTTCGAACGGACAAAAATGTCCGGACTCACGTCGCTTCTGTGGATGTTGCATTGTATTGGGCTCCTTTCTCGACTTAGTCCAGTCCAGACCACCGCAAAACTATCCTTCACCTCCCCCCCCCCCCCGCCCCCACTCCCCCCCGCCCCATCCTTACCCCACTATCGGTGCTCCGTCTCGAAAGGAATGCGTGTTCACTGGTCAAATGACAATGGCAAGCAACAGTTGGATGCGTAAGCCCCCCCTCGCCCCGCCGATTAATTATCCGCAAACCAAACTCCCTCTTTACGTTGTGGGTTGATCACCTGGAACGCGCTAGGCACATCTTCGTCGGGAGAGAGGCCCAGAGAGTTGGAAACGCGCCTTTTTTTCGTTGTTTTTTGGGGGAGGGGTTAACATCACGCGACGGAACAAAGGAACGTAGAGGGTGTAAGAAAATGCCACAAAAAAAAAAAACAGACGACAACGCGAGGAATGTGGTGTACGTAGCGCACGCCCACATAAAGAGGCTACCTGGTAGATAGGTTTTGCTCTGTATTTGAGGTGCATCGAGAAAGTGGGGAAGGAAGTAGCAACAGCAAAAGCACGTCGCGAGGAAATAGAATCTCCGGCGGCACTGAGGCACACGCTGAGGGAATAAATACGTCACAAAACCGATTACGCTGTTCTCTTTGGGGTTGTGTGAATCGTTCTCATATTCGATGAGCATGTCGAAAATAGCAGAGGTTTTTCACGGGCCGAATAACATTTCGCGGGTCGGATCGTGTCAAGGTGACCCGGCCGTCCCGTGATATTTGAAAACCTCCCGACCCGGTCCGACTCGACTCGTGAGATTTCCAACACCTACTGGCCCGATCCCACTCGACCCGCGGCTTTTTGAAACACTTTCTGAGCCGAGCCGCGGGCTTAGTCATGACCCGTGAACAGCCTTGGAAAATGGAAGGCAAGCGACAGTTTACAGGGGTCTCCGATGTGCATCGAAGTTGAGGTGCATCGTGAAAAAGATAACTAAGTGGGACAACAGCTCAACAGGTCATGAGAGGAAAGCGATAGTCCCACGGTCCAGGAGGAGACTCCAACACATGCACAGGGAGTAAACGTCACCAACCGATAAAGGTAGTGATCCCCCTACAGTGCCGGTTACCCGCTACAGCTACGAGCGCCTGTGAAAAACGCTTGGCACACATGGGGACAACCAGTAGTGCTGGCGGTATGCGGATTAGCGCCGGCTGCCGCGATAGTGCCAGTATTTCCGGCTGGCACATACCGGCACCACATAGGGAAATATCGGCGCTACAGAGGCACATACCGGCATTATAGAGGCAAATACTGGCGCTACAGAGGCACATAACAGCACTATAGAGGAACATACCGGCACTATATAGGAAAACGAATCCCACCCTAGGGGTACAGCAGAAGTTTCTGAGCTTCTTTAACACGGGGAGAGCTCAATAACATCACCCGAAACACGACTCTTCGAAGAGATTCGTTTCGCGCAAGCCCCCGACCAACACTTTCTACGCGCTCAAGTCCTAACAACAAATCCACTCGGTAAAATGATCGTACTACCCGATAGTTCCTCGCCTTGAGGAGCTCACTCAATCGGTCAGAAACGCTATGGCCAAAAAAGTGCAAACCTCTATCGTTGGATGACTCATGTGCTGGTCAACATAGTCCTGACTCACGAGGGTTCTCAACCAACATGTGATAACTACACCAAAAATACGGCTGGGATACCATTTTGTTTGTGCATCGTTCCTCGTTTTCTTTTTCAATGTTTCAAAGTACGTCAGCTGTGAGTTCGATCAGTTTAAGCGTCGATGCCCATCTTTGCAAGCTGCGTGACACTCCGGTCGCGCGTTTTTTTACTCTTTTGAAGACGTATCAATCCCCCTGGATTTTTTGTCAAGTGGCGATTATTAAAAAAAAAAACTTACAAAAAACTTTTAAACACGTCAGCTGTGAGTTCGATAAATTTAGGGTCGACACTTATCTTTTGCAAGCTGGGTGATACACCGGCCGATCGTTTGTCCCTCGTACGGATGACGTTGTCAGGGTGAACGAACATCAACAGCAAATTGCTGTTAATGTTAGATACCAGATACTCAACGCCTTTCCAACTGGAACCCCTTTTTGGGGGACAATATTACTTGGATTTAGTATCGGGAGGGCTTTCGGGAGGGGGGGTTAATCAATATTGTTCGGTCGGGTTGAACTTTTCATTTTTTTTTTCTAAAAGTCAGAAAAGAGCCATTCCCTCAAGCGACTGGCCTAAAAAAAAAACAAAAAAAAACGTGCGATCCTCTTATGGTTACGGCAGCATTCATGCACGACAGTTTTTACATTACCTGGCCAGGTCCCGCGAAATCATGCCGCACCCGTCCGTGAACTCGTAGGCGCCGGATTTCTTGTCGGGCACTAGCTTCCACCTGCCGTGCGAAACGATCGTAGGAAAACATTCACATATCCGACAGATCACGATCTAGATCATACAGATCATACATATCATATAATCGTATAGATCATATAGATCATAGATGATCTAGATCATACAGATCACTCAGATCGTGTAGATCATCATCTACAATACACCCTAAAGCTGCCGTTATGAGATGTTTGGCAGGATCTGTAGAACAGTATCACGATCTAGATCGTATGGATCACATAGATCATACATACCATGTAGATTATATAGATCATATAGATCCTACAGATCATTCAGATCATGTAGACCACCATCTACCATAGATCCTAACGCTGCCGTTATGAGATATTTTGCAGGATATGTACAACGCAGATAGTACAGATCCAACCCAGCGAGAACATGTGCTACGCGCAACGCAAATCGTACGCCCCCCCACCCGGCATCATGAGCTATACTACAGACCATACAGATCTTCCCCGACATATCTATAAATCATTAGACGGAGATGAAATATCTGCTCCACCTGCGAACATATCGCATTGGTGTGTACACCCACTTTTTTCAAGACCGCCCCGTGACTTAAGCCAAAAAATAGATGATCTCATCTATACTACAGATTTACCATTTACCACACTGCCAAAAAAAAACGATTTTTTCTAAGGTACTAATGCCACCTTTTTTTTCGTGATAGACGCCTTGCTACGATAGAGGTACGGCAGTAGCACTTTTTGGCTATGAAGTATTTCCTGAATGACGGGACTCCTTAACCCATTTCCAACTCCTACTTTTTTTCCTATTCTAACTCCAAGTGTTTTGTCCCCATGTCGGGACAGCGGTGTTAAAAAGGGTTAATAACTCAAATCGTCGGGATTTTCCTCTTTTTTGGGGGGGGGGATATCAATGTGTTGTATTCCTACCGTAGGCCATGAAGAAGTCTGTTCGACCGAGGAGCCTCGTGAAAAGCCTTACCCAAAACACAATAGGTGAGACAAAAAGAAAAGCGCAACATGATTTGACTCAAAAAAACATGGCCTACGTGGAGGACAGGGTACGTAGATACCGTCAATCTCCAATCACACATGCCAACCATGAAGGCGCGTTAACAAACAAACGCCAGGTCTATGAGAACTGCCATCAATAATGCATCTTCATATTGGTTGACGTTCGGCAACACCAAACCCGAACGCAACCCGGAGCCCAGGGTCCTCTACGAGAACGACCCAAGCTCCCCCATATCATTCAATAAAATTTCCCCTAGCTTCACGTGAGAAAGGTTTGTGATGCCATCTCCTTGCCACATGCACGAAAGAACAAGCGAGTCTCGGCCTCGGCCAACACCCGTCCAAGGCCAAGACAAGGTGGACATCACCGGAGGAAACGACCTTCTTACCTAGGTATTAACACGAAAAATATTCCAAAAAATAAGAACGGACATCTCCGATGATTCTGGGCTACGGGATGCCGCGATTCAGATTTTGTTTTCAGGAAAAAAAAAAGTGCTGCCCCACATCGTACCAGGCAATCTGGAATTTATCGCCCACTGGTCGCTCTGTTGCTCTGACAAACCTTAATGTTGTCTAGAACTGCTGTAGATGACGCAAGCCGTGTGGTTGCGCGGCTTGCCCCGATGCCGTATAGGTGAGGAGAGTAAAAAATAGAATGGTATCACAAAACACACACAGGAGCCAGTACCTGATTGTCAAAGGCCCTCACATAAACCATAAAGAAGCGGTACCAGTATGCCACGCACTTCGTACACACACGAGTGGGCCGTACCAATTTGTCACGGACTCCCTCGGCCATATATACGGGCAGTATCATTCCATCAAAGCCCGGGTCCGTATCATTACCATCACCGACTGCCTCCGTGAGGCGACCTTCCACTCCACGAAGCCTCAAAGCACATATCAATAATGCTTCCGCATATACTATGAAACCCAAATATCTGCAGACCAGTATCTGAACCCCACGAACAGCCCCCCTACTCGATGCAAGATACGATAGGTCTCAAACAACTCAGCACAGATGGCCAGGTAAAACGGCACATCCCAAATTCCACCAGAAAAGCTATTGCCAGGGTAAAATGGCAATCCCAAATTCCACCACCAAATAATTGCCAAGGTAAAGCGGCAATCCATCCGAATACCAATATTGCTACGAGGAAATCCTACCCTCAGGTTATCCCCTAGCTCAAGCTTGTGCAAGTGAAACGTAGTTGCAACCGACGTCCTCTCTCCCTGTCGAGCTTATCAACACAATTAAGTGCATATGTTAATGCATCAAGACAAGAATTGTCAGGTAACACAGCAATCCCGCTATCAACATGTCTCAATCTCAACGTCAGTGTAAATATTCCATATATAAAATCTACAAGGTTCCCCTCCCGGAAGTAAAAGCGCCTAGGGGAGTGGCGCAAAGACACATTATTTTCACTGCCGGACGCAATGGCCATTTCTGTTTGTACATCACACAAAAAAAACTTGCCCGGGAAAATAACGAATTTGCATTTTACCCGCACAGTACTTCTTGGGTGTACTCAATAGCAGTAATTTTAGCACTTTTCGGGTATACTCGATATAGACGTGCCCACGACCGATCTATTCTTGAGAAAATACATACAGCACCACTTGATAACACACACAAACTTTTACACCGTATGATATGTATGATTTCGAGAAGAGCGTTACAATTCGAACTCAAGCTTAGGGACCGCCAGGAAGCGAGAAGGGGCACGTGTGGCGTGGGATGCGGCACGTATTGAGAACGAGGGAGCAAGAGGACAATCACACGTGACATATGCTCTGCCAAAAAAGCAACTCACCGCCGTAAAGAGAGGATACAGCACGCGCACGCACATGGTCCTACCTGTTGGCTCTCCGCACGTTGTCTGCTGTCTGCCATCTGCGATCTTCGCGAAAACCACAGAAAAAATACTTGTTAAATAACTGCCTCTGTGGACGTGAACGTATAAGGATGGGTTGGTATCTAAACTATTACTATTGCACAGGTCCCTATGTTTCCGCATCCATGGACACGCTCACCTAGAGCGGCAGCACAGCGGAAACGTGTGTTATGGTGGGGTGACAAATTATGACAGGCTCCGACACAAGCAACTCGCCGCAGCATAGCGAGGACACGCCAAGCGCACATAAATGGTGCCACCTACCGCTGCTGCTGCGCGGCAGGGTAGTAGCGTTGTGCTCTCCGCATGTTGTCTGCTGTCCGTCATCTGCGATCATACATAAATAGTGTTGCCTACCGCTGCTGCTGTGGGGTAGAGTTGTAGCGTTGTGCTCTCTTGGTATGGTACGATATCATATACGAAGCACACCAACATGAACATGAATATAAGATTCGTTTGAGTACTAATACGGTATTCAAACGATCTTTACACTTTACGCCGGCATGCCACTTGACACTTGGCAGAAGCAGCAGTAGCAGCAGCAGCGAGAGGTAGTGGCGTATAGGCGGGTAGAGCATCGCAGGCTAGCGTTGTTCTTTCCGCATGTCGTCTGCTGTCTGTCATCTGCGATCTTACATAAAAGGTGTTGCCTACCGCTGCTGCTGTGCGGCAGAGTTGTAGCGTTGTGCTCTCTTGGTATGGTACGATATCATATAAGAAGCACACCAACATGAACAAAAATAGAAGGACCGTTTGAGTACTAATGTGACATTCAAACAAGCCTTACACTTTACGCCGGCATGTCACTTGACGGAAGCAGCAGAAGCAGCAGCACCGAGAGGTAGTGGCGTATAGGCGGGTAGAGCATCGCAGGCCCAGATCAAAGCAACCACCTACTACAACAGCAGCCATACGCGCAAAGAGTTGCAGGCTGCTGCTGCTAGGGGGCTGGGCTGCTGCTGGGCGCTGTGCGGAAGAGTTGTAGCATTGTGCTCTCTTGGTATGGTACGATATCACATAAGGAGCACACCAACATGACCAAAAATAGAAGGACCGTTTGAGTACTAATGTGACATTCAAACGATCCTTACACTTTACGCCGACATGTCACTTGCAGAAGCAGCAGAAGCAGCAGCAGCGAGAGATAGTGGCGTAGAAGCGGGTACAGCATCGCAGGCTCCGATCAAAGTAATCACCTACTTCAACAGCAGCCACACGCGCATAGAGTTCCAGGCTGCTGCTGCTAGGGGGCTGGACTGCTGCTGGGCGGCAGGATCGTAGCGCGGTGCTCTGTGCAAAAATAGGGAAATGTACGTGTACCCTCTACGAGCAGAAAACCCGGTTTGCATCCAAATCTCACGTGCGTACACGGGGATAGAGGATGCAGAAACCCAATCCCCGGGGATGTTGCGGAAACCCGGGGATTTGCCTCAAGTGTGCCCAAGGCCAAAAATGTTTAAAAGGCTTGCCACGCGCGACACACTTCACGGATCGCGCCCAAACCTCCGGCATCGTGACCTCGACGGTCGAATCGTGCCCACCCCATCCGACGTTTCGGACAAAGGTGCGAGCACGAAGAGATATGCCCGAAGAAAAAGAAAAAACAATTATACGTATACATATAAAATAAGACAGCAACCACGGGAAGGGAAAAACCCAACAAGCGAAAATCTGTTGCGAAAACCTTGAAACAAAACCACGAACACCGTCTTAACATAAACCCCATTGCCCAATAACATCGCCCCCCCTGCTTTGTACTCTGTGGGAAAGAGCAAATAACAGCGTGTCTCCGACAGGAAAAAACACTTTTACTCTAGCAGCCCCCCTGCTGTATACTCCCCAAGAGCGAATGCAAACGCAGACGGCAAAACGCCTCCAATGCAAAAGTTCACTATGCTGACGGACGTGGAAAATCCCGAAACTCCCCGTTGGCCACACTCCAGTATGACTCCAAATTGAACACCACTAACTACTCTTATCCCTCTAAAATGCATTACCGTTACTATATCAACGCATATCAAGACAAAATAACCTAACACCAATCGCTCAAACCATGCCTCCGTATACAGGAAATAGCACTATATCAACGCATATCAACGCATATCATAACAAAATAACACAATAATACCGACCGCTCAAACCATGCCTCCGTACACAGTAATAGCAGTATTCGCCAACCAATGATAGACACCGTACCACACACTCACTTGATATCTGGTCGACAACATCTCGCATGCCGTGTCGGGAAACATGCCAGTTCACGGTAAGGTCAGTCACCCTAGAAATCGCGTTAAATCAAATACCAGTTAGCAAGCGGGACACTCGGGACGCTCCTGCCATTAGAGCGGGTCAAATCTCCCCTTGCAGCCTACACATATACTATCGGATGCCATGTACGTCACGAATTCATTGGTTGCTGTGCACGTCGAGTATTAATGCAATCCCCCCCTGCTAGGCAAACAGCATCGAACTAGCTCGCGCGTATCTGTAACGCATCCCTAATTATGCACAACGCAAAATACAAAATTCCATAACCTACGATGGAGAATATCGTACAATCAATCCCCGCCCTCGTACTCGGCACATTTCATTGGTCGCAGCGGACGCCGAGTACGCAGTCACTCCTCCCCTTCTGCTCGGCGAAAACGATGCAACCAATCAGATCCAGCCACCCATCGCAACACCCCGAAAACCAAGAATTAAAATCCAACAGCCAAATCTGCGACCAGAAACAGCGTCCATGTCTGCTGTCACGACCCCAAACTCGGATTATATCATCCAGTTGGTTCCAGTGGAGGACGATGAAAAGTAGATTTCGCCAGAACGACCCAAATAATCGGTCAACTCAAAAAATCAAAGCATGACATGTGCCTGGTACCTGGCATAAATTTGAGAGAAAATTTACATCAGGCACCCGGTATGAGATTAGTACGGCAGTACAACATCGCTTTCTTGTCCTGCTGCATGCGATACTTCAAAGATGTCGCCCATTACAGGAAACCACGTGAAGACTCAAAAAGACACATGACTTCACCATGAATATCAGGTACAGGTACGTGGTACGCTGCTCTATCTCGTGAATGTTTGCATGAATCCAAATGTCACTTTTGCTGAAGCAGAAAAGTTGGATATCTACTTGTACTGCAATAACAACAGATTCTGCTATGTCATATCATTATGCCTGGCACTACCGCTACAATGTACAGCAGTAGTAGATGGTTAGCTCGTACCAGGTATCAGACAAGGGTTAATACTTGGTACGTACTAGCACCAATCATGATCTGCCATGAACAAGGAGCATCATACCGCTACCCATCTCCCAGTATCCCTCCAACCACAGAAATAAGTATACGTACTGTAACTCGTGCATGCTATCATGGTATACGTATTACTACGCTATCACACCAAGTATAAAATAAAGTAGGTGGCCCTTTATAGTGGCATATAGCGGCAAGACCAAATGGTGCCACTATTCGGGGCATTGCCACTATTCGATATAGTGGCACTATTGCCACTATTGCAAGGCCAATATTGGCAGTGGCAAATATCGAATAGGAAGCTTCGATGTTCACGATATCGACAGCGGTTCATTGGATCTACACTCGCATGCGCTGTTACATGCGGGTAAAGCCGTGTACCGGTGCACTCCTCGTGGTTGAGCATTTGTGTGCAGCAGTATCCGCATGAAACATATGAAATGACAATTGGTTATCCAAGGGTCGCCGAGCCTTCTGCGGTCAAAACCTATTTTTCATTTTCAGTGCAGGCAGACCACCGAAACCACGCCCAAACGTACTGAAGGAGGCACATCATTCATGTCTCGTCCGGCGGGCCATGTAACATGGGGTTCAACACACGCAGAAGAAATGACAACAGCAACGCAGAGACGCGAACAACTGAAGCAACCAAGCTTGAAGAGCCAAACGCTCTCCACCCCGGCGCATCAACCCAACCGCCACGATGCTCTGCAACTACGTACGAGCACTTTTGGTGTAGGTGTCAGCCGACTGATTGCACTAGGAGTCGGCAAACGTTCTAATGTCCATCTGCCGTGCCGGTCTGGCGGAGTGCGCGGCGAAGAACACCATCTTCGCCTTGCGGAGGTAATGCCCGGCTTCGTCAATGCCACACGATTCTGCGTACTGTTCTAGAGGACCAAAAAGTTCAGCCAATTCCGCGAACGACGGCGGCGCCTTCTTCCCCCCACCCCCCGCGCTCTCAGAATCTTTGGCATTGTCTGGCTCGCCATCTCCGACAAGTCCCGAGTTGGGCGAGGCACGCTTAGGCTGATTCGAGGAGTCGGGTGTCTTTTGCTTCTTGGCGATGCACGGGTTGCAGACGCGGTGTATTTCTCTGCCGCCCTCCTCCTCTGGTTCACCACATATTCCATGAAGCCGGCTACCGCTGCCAAGGCGACATCCGTGCCCGTCTTTCTCTCCCAGTGGTCGGTTTGGGAGTTTACACAGTTCTAGGTCCGCGCAGGCTGGCATGATACGTGTGGCGCCCACTGCTGAGGGTGCGTGTGGGCAGGTGTGGTCCAGCAGTAGTGGGGGCCCGCTGTTTGGAACTGCCACTATTGGGTGTGTGAGATGCCCAACATGCCACTATTGAGGGCCCCGTCCTCAATAGTGGGAAAGTGCCACTATATCGGGTTGAGATTTTGCCAGGATATTTTATGCCACTATTCAGGGCACTTCATTATTCAGGTTGCCACTATAAAGGGCCACCTACTGTACATGAAAAGAGCAAGCAACCCTAGGTCCGTCATGTCATCTGCACTAATGGTGTACTCTTCTGTACGTCTAGAAAAACATGATATTACCCCCCCCCCGCATGATTCTGCACAGAGCAAAGACGACCTGACGAAAAACAACGTCGAATATTACCATGTGACACAGGGAAGCACAAAAACAAAACAAAGTCCAACCCATCTCCACCCCAACATATTCCATAATAAAGCGGTGATACACTCGATAGATAACATGCCAGAGGAATGCCGGTGGAGCCTTGCCAGTATCAAACGGGAACGATGATGTTCCATCCCATCTCCCATCCAGCCTTTGGCTGTTGCCGGTACTACTGCTGTTGCTGCTGCTGTCACTGCTGCTGTAATCTCCCTGCTCCTCCTCGTGTTCTTCGTCATACCCCCCCCAAACCGTATTCGGTCCATTTTTCGGTCGAAGCGAAGGCATCCTATAATTTGGTGTACCCAGGTCGAACGGATGTGTTGATGCACCACGCTGGCTCAAGCCCCCTTTTTGCCGCAACACCACCCTCCTTATCGACCCCGTCCCACTGCTGATCGCCACAGCCCGCACGTCCCCCGGCCCATTGCTAGTCGCCACAGCCCCCACCGCTACCGGCTCAGACTGTTCCTGCTGCTGCACTTCTTGCTGCTGCAGCGGCTGCTGCTGCCTCGATGCAGGGCTCTTTGTCGGTTGCACCTCCTCTGCCGACGTCACGTCTGGCTGAGTCGCTACCTGCGTGGCACCCTCAGTGCTCTCTCGGCTGCCAAGTAATCTTCTGCCAAATCCGCCGCCAAATACTCCGCTGTATTCAGCGTTTCGCTCAGTCGATGCCTCGGCTAATAGCTCCAGTGATCTCTCAGCCATCACCCACGCTGCCAAAGCGCTTGCCGACGCTGCCAAAGCCCTTTCCACCTCCGCCGCATGTCTCGCCGTTGTTTTGCCTTCTCCAGCTCTAAAGTACGCTGCCGGAGCAGCTCATCCCCCTCTGGCAAGGTAGCACCCCTTCAGCAGCTCCGGGCCCGGACCGAAACGATATCGTGTTGTCTAGAACTGCTGTAGATGACGCAAGCTGTGTGGTTGCGTGGCTTGCCCCGATGCCGTATAGGTGAAGAGAATGGTATCACAAAACACAAACAGGAGCCAGTACCTGATCGTCAAAGGCCTTCACATAAACCATAAAGAAGCGGTACCAGTATGCCACGCACTTCGTACACACGAGTGAGCCGTACCAATTTGCCACGGACTCCCCTCGGCCATATATACGAGCAGTATCATTCCATCAAAGCCCGGGTCCGTATCATTATCATCACCGATTGCCTCCGTGAGGCAACCTTCCACTCCACGAAGCCTCGAAGCACATACTAATAATACTTCCGCATATACTATGAAACCCAAATATCTGCAGACCAGTATCTGTGAAACCGAAGTACCACGAACACTTGCTCTTGAGGCTCTTCAACGGGTGGTACGTATATGCAGACCCCAGGTACTTTTTTTTTTTGCAACGCTGCAATGCGGGAGTTCCTCACCTGTGCGAAGGGATTCGGACCGTCGACCTCGAAGAGCTCAGGTTCTGGCCCATCCTGGCAGCGTGTTTTCCGACCACTTGGATGGCCGACAGGTCTCCCATCCACTCCCGTATGTGCGCCGCCGTCGGAGCCCTCTCTGGCCTCGCGAAACACACGCCCAAAAATAGATTCAGTGGGTACCCCGATTTAAGAACGTCCCGGGACAAGAAAAAAAAGACGAAACAAGCGCTCTTAACTACACATTATTGCTCTGGGAAATATATAGATTATAGTAGCGGCGGGACATGACGCGTTGTAACAAGAGTGTCCCGCTAGGAGCGGTACACCGCGAGAACCGCCCGCGCAAGCATGGACATCCCGAACGTGGAGTCCATTCTGGGCGATTTGGCGCTCCACAGGGCCACTCCGGACATCCCTCCCCTGGGAGCAGGCACCTCCGGTGCCGGGCGGGAGTCCACCGTATAACCTGAGACCACATCGCAGGACTCTGCAAGCCCAATCTCGGACCCGGGGAACACCCAGGGCCACCGCGCGGTCTTTCGCGAACGCCGCGCAGCCCTGCAGGCCCACCACGGACAGCTGGTTCTCCAACTTAAGGAGAGCGCCGAGCTCTTGCTTAGGCTTCCCCCATCCCCAGCCCTTTCCACGAACCCATTCTCACCGTCATATTCGGCTACAGCTGCGACTGCGGCCACTCCGGTCCAACCGCAGCCGCCCTCCCCCCACACGCAACCCTCAGTGCCTGTGAACTTGCGGGCACAGCTGCAGGTAGCGCCAACCCATGCGCCCGCCGTGACGCCTGGAGCCACTACTTTCCAGCTGCCGCCGCCGGCCCAGCCGGCTACCACAACCTACCAGGTGCCACCGCCTGCCCAGCCCTTGCCCCCCCCCCACTCCCTTGGCATCCTCACGACCGACGGCTTTACCGCGCGAGGCTGTTGATTGGGATTTGTGCGACGCCACACTCCGCTGCATGGCATGCAGAGAACACGCGGAGCAGCTTTCTCTGATGTCTCGTTGGCGGCACACCGCCTGTGGGGTTTATTCGCCCCCGATAGCGCGTTCGTCCAGGCCCGTGCCAGCACCACTAGCGCATCCGACGAGCTCATCATGGCCACCAACACCCTGGTACTCGCCCTTCGTCACTTCCACAACAACGCCGGCCGCGGCTACGTGTGGAACCAGACAGAGTACCGCCCCGACGCCACTGCACGCCCCACCCCCCCCCCACGACGACCGCGCCCACTACTGCAACGCCGCCCCAACCCACCACGGACGCACCCACGCCGGCGACGGTTCCCACCCCATCCACCAGGACAACGCCAGCCCGATCGGAACCTATGACGGACGACGAACACCATGCCGTTACGCGCCAGTACGACGTGGTGGACATGCGGAAGTTCACACCACTCGTACGCCTACCCTTCCCGGTCAACAGCGACGCCGCCGTCTACCTGGGCATGTTCCTCGCCAGCGTCAAACTGGTGATGAGGGAGATCCTCACGATCTGGGACGAGTCCGGAAAACAGTCGTCCGACACACCCCCGTGGGTTAAGTGATGGCACAGAACTCTCCATAAATGTTTCCGAAAGGCTCTCGGGTATCCGCAGGTCATGGCGTCTCCCCTAACCCGCCTCATCGACGATTTCTTCGTCCAAGTTGTACAGGAACTCGGCACCGACGGAACCGGACCGTCGGCTTTCAAGAAGCTGTTGCAGCTCCTAACCAACCACTTCGACGACGGCGACAAGGGACGCGCCTTCCAACAGCTGCACTCCTTCGTTGTACCGAGCTCAACAAACTTCTCCACGTTCCTGCGAGCGTTAAAGGAGCGCGTCTCGCTCGCACAAGGCACAGAAATGATTTTAAAGCCCAGTCACGCTATGGTCGTCGAAATCGTACGCGGGGTCACCAGCAGTCAGCACCCGTCACTGATGCCAACTCTCTACCTTGGGCGCCTCATGACGGTCCCGCAGCCGTTCGCCACGGTTGCGGACATGTGGTCGGCTTTCGAGGTACTGGCGACGAACAAGACGCCGGCTATCAACGGCCGAGGATTCCATGTGACCTCTTCCGGCGGGCATGTCACGTACTCATCTTCGCCACCACCCCCTGCGCGACACACCAACACGCGTGGCCCCGGTACTCGCGCAATGGGTTCCGCGTCCAACCCGTTGATCATGAACGTAGCCGAGGCCGACCGCGATCCATTCTGCGAGGACGAGTCCGACTGGCCTCTCCGACACTACGCGGAGGCGTACATGGTCACGACAACGTTTAGTACGCAAGACCCTCCGCTGCTCACTCCGCTCCTCATGAGCTCGGCCGGCGCTCAAGCTCTACGTGCTCACGGCGGACACTGCCTTAACTGTAACGGTACGGATCACAGCATGAAGACCTGCCCTCAGGACTTCCTCAACATATCCGGCATTATCAACCCTGCGCTTGGCCAGCTAAATGATGGTGGCCACGCCTACCGTCAATGGCAACAACGGATGCGTTCTTACCGCCGGGGCCAGTACGAGCACAACGTCGACCGAAACTCCAACCGCTATGCCCACCGTAACGACAACCATCGGGGCACTTACCACAACAACAACCGGGGCGCCAACAACAACAACCACCACCACCACGACTACTCCGACCAACACCGGGGCAACAACGGCCGCTCCAACAACAGACGCCACAACAACGGCCGCTCTCACGACAACGGCAACCGACAGTCGCAAGGGCAGCAATTTCAACAACGGCCCGCCGCAGCCGCAACGCAGTCGACAGCCATGACGGTGCACGACCCGGCGACTTATGCCCCCGCAGCCGCCGCCTCGTCGAACATGCCGATCGGCAACAACAACACCATCAACCCCAACCAAAGACAACCGGGCACCTTTCGCACCAACTGAAGAGCCGGCGGTGGAGCAACTGCAGCATCTCCGCCACGAGCACTTGCTGCCAACACCGGGTATCAAGATGCCCGAGTACACCACGTGCGCCACGCCTCCCTGCCCCTTGCCCCCCTACGCCTCCCCCCTACCCCAGCCCAATCCCCAACCACTTGGTCAAGCACTGATCCTCTTGTTCCAGTGATTGCCTTGAGGTGTGGTCAGGAGGAGGCCAAGACGTCGAGCCCTACTGGGATGCTCCACTCGACGCCTTCCCGCGATGTGCAACGCTACCTGCCGACTATCGCTGAGACTCCAGACATTGCTAACCTGGGCGAAGTCTCGACGATTACGACTACCAGCGGTTCCGGTTCACACGAAACGGCTGTTTCGCCTACTGGTCCATCGCTCCCTGAGCCCGCCTCGGCCCCAGATTGGCCACTGCTCACCCGCTCGTCACAGGACGTGCGCCTTTTTAGTGGCAACGTTGGACCCGCGAACGACGGATCCCCACTCGCTGCCACGGTGTTGACAGTACCACTGCTCCTGAGCTCGAGGGACAGCCCCGTCCTACAGAGGGAAGACTCGCGATCACAGTCGACCAGGACATGCTCTGAGTACCCTGCCCCGTCATCCTCGCCGGCCTCACGCATTGCGTGGACTCGGGCCACAGGATCCGCATGCCCTAGCGAGTACAGCCCTGCTCTCCAAACGCCTGAAGACAGGACCCCCCAGGGTATCCCCGCCCAGCGTACGCGCCACCGCGTGGACCCTCCCGGTACCTCGGCTTTGCCGAGCAATTCTCCCGCGAACTCGGGCGTTCAAGTCAGCACCGCCCGATCGGACCTGACTCCACCCCAGACAACGCCACACGGCGACATTACCAACAATCGCCAACCCCCACCCCCGCCACACCCTTCCGACGACTCGCTCTCGCCAGCACATGACACCGCGGACCCCTCGGATTCTTTCCACTTCTTCTGGAACTCCTCGTCCGTCTTCTCACAGTGGTACCTGTGCGACATCGAGTACGAGAGCGTCACGTACAACTGCGCCGAGCAGATGATGATGGCGCAGAAGGCTGCGCTCTTCGGTGACACCGCGACAGAGGTTCGCATACGAACCACCCCTGACCCCGCCATCCAAAAATCTCTTGCACGCACTGTGTCCGGCTTCGACCAGGAGTATTGGGAGCAACACCGCTACGACGTCGTCCGCAACACCAACTTCTGCAAGTTCAGCCAGAACCCGGACCTACAACGAGCGCTCGAGGCAACTGGCGAGAAGCACATCGCTGAGGCCAGCCCGTACGACCTCATCTGGGGCATCGGCTACAGGGCCGACCACTCGTTCGCCTGCGAAAGGGCGCGCTGGCGCGGTCGGAACCTGCTACCAGGTATTAATAGGCCGGGTACTTATGGACATCCGCGAATACCTTCGCCCGAGCCTCCACGCCACAAGCGCTCCCCTCGCCAGCTCTGCCGAGCCAACACCCACTTTCACCAACTCCAGCCGAGTCTACCGCACCGCCGATGGCATCCACGAGACAAGGCCCTCCCCCCCTCAGCAAACGCCGGGTACCCCGCTTGGACTTCTTCTGCCGCCCTCCACCCCGGACGCCTTGCCCAGCAGCCACTCCGTTCAGATCTCCGCCGTGGACGGCGCAACCAACCTATACCCCGCTACCACCGCGCCCACGATACCAGAACAAGGACCGTGCCTCACAAGCGGCATCCTAACTGTCGACGACGCGTCGTTCACGACCGAGGTACTAGTCCACAGCGGCCCTACCGCCGCCATACGCTGCAAACTCGTGGCGCTGCTCGATACAGACTCCCCTCAGTCGTTCATCACCGCCGCCGCCGTGTTACAACTGAAGGCGTCCCGGTCCGCAACGGATGAGTGCGAACGACAAAATTCACTCGTTCATGGGGAGGTTTCGGAACCTCGACTCCCCTCTCCACCTCCGTTTCCATCCGCTTAAGCATTCAGTTTACGCACCACCAAACCCCCACCGCCGTCCTGGCAGTATGGGCTTGCGTCGTTCCTGCAGGAACTATGCAGCATCCCATCCTTTTGGGGCGAAATAGCTGGATGCGCTTCGAGCGACGCTCGTATACCACGCTCCCGCGACAGCCCCACCTGCCGCACCACCCCCCCCAACCGACCCGTGGTGAATTTTCTCTGCACCACCACGACCCCAACGGGGCCCCCGCCTTCATTCCCGACGACCGATACACCGACGACGTCTACCACCTCTGGTTTGCCGGCGCGAAGGTTATTTCGCTTTCCTCCTCGCCGAAGCTCGTCAAGGTCAACCTCGTGCGCCAGTCAGGCGCCCCGGCGTTTACCGGACATTACATTGTCAACATGATCTCCCGCGAGGACCTCCTACCCGACACGGTAATGTTCGTTTCCGACGGACACCAAACTATCCCATTGTCGGGTTCAACCGATCTCGAACCGGGCGACCTCCTCGGAAACTCCCTCTCCCCGCTGGTGCAAGTACCTCTAGCCACCCTTGGGCACCCTTCCTTGGACCCCCCAGCCCCTCCGCCTACGCCAGGCGTACATGCCCTACACGACAACATCCCTGTGGCCAGCGAGAACCCCCCACCAGCCGATCCCCACGTCCAACCGACAGCCCCGTGCCCGCAACTCCTTGCACCCCTCAACGCCGATCAACGAACTAGATTCCTTAACCTCTGGGACCGTCTGCCGCCGCATCTGCGCGACATCATCTTCGACCTCCACGGTTCCGGATGGTCTCCATCGGTGATCGACGGCCTGGGAGATGTCCTCTGCGAGTTTTCGGACGTCTTCTCCACCTCCAACACCGACTTCGGTTCGTGCTCATTGATGCCGTTCAAGATTACCGTACCTCCGGACGGCAAATCAGTTACCTCCCGCTCGTACAGGATCAACCCCATCCTTGCCAAAAAGGCCGACGCCGTCCTCGACCAGTACCTGGCCGCCGGCTTGATCCAGCATTCGACCTCACCTTACTCCAGCCACATGGTCGCCATCCCAAAGAAGGACGGCGGTGTCCGCATCACCATCAACTATAAGAAGCTGAACGCCATCAGTTCCCTCGGGCAGCTTGCCATCCCCCGCGTCGACGAGGTCCTCGATTCTTTAGGAAAAGGGCGCATTTTCTCCCTCTTCGACTTGGTCCCTTCGTTTCACCAAATCATCATCGACAAGGATACCATCCCTTTGACGGCGTTTTGCACGCCAGACCGGCTCTTCGAGTGGCTTGTGATGCCGCAACGCAGCAGTGCCTCCCCCGGTTGGTTCGTTAAGGTCATTAACGAGGTCATCAAAGGCTTGGAACGCGTCGACGCGTATCTCGACGACATCATCGTCTTCGACCCCGACCCAACCGATCACGTCACAAACATCCAAGCCCTTTTAGTCGCCTCCGTAAGCACCACCTCAAACTACCCCCCTCCAAGGCCAAAATTGGCGCCACTACCGCCGACTTCCTGGGGCACACCATCTCCGCTGGCGGCTACAGCCCCAACTCCGACAAGGTCGCCGCCCTCACCAAAATGCCTATGCCCACCGACAAGAAACAGGTGCGATCACTCCTCGGAGGCATCAACTACTACGGCAAGTTCCTACCAAACCTTTCTAGACGTCTTCGCCCCATCAACACCGACGCTTCTGCTCCCGGATCCTTTTGTCGACCTCAACAACGACCCCCACCTCCTCGCCCGCGTTGAGCGCTACACCTACAGAGACTGGGCGCGCAAACAACGCACAGAGCCCGTGTGCTACGCCGCAATCCGCTTCCTATCGTTGGACTCCCCTTCTCCGCCGCCGGCTGACCTCTTGAATTTCATCCCCTCGGCCCAGCGTCTACTACTCGCCGACGTCCTCGCTCTTGCCGCCAAAAGCAGACTCCACCGCACTGACGACGAAACAGTCCTCCTGGTCCAACGACCGCCCACATTCCAACCCGGGAACAGCCTCCCGCCACCCGCACCATATTCCCCCTGCATCTACGTTCCAATGCTGATGCGCCCCTGGGTGCTAAACACATGCCACGCCGACACCTCCCTACACCTTGGAGTTACCCGGACAGTTCACATGCTGGCACGGTTTAACTGGTGGATTGGCATCGACGTCTCTGCTCGCTAGTGGATCCGCCGCTGCCTTCATTGCCAGGCGCGCAAGACCTCCCGACACCCCATTCACTGGCCGACCCTCTCCCTCCCTTTACCCAACGGCCCTGGCATCACCGTCAGCGTCGACTACTTCGGGCTCCTACCTCTCACACCGCGCGGGAACGTGCACATCCTTTTATTTACCGACCGTTTCAGCCGCCGGGCCAACATGTTTGCTGTCTCAGCAGAGAACTTTACGGCCGCCGGAACTGCCGACATCCTGCTCAACGAGTACATCCCTCTTTGGGGGTGCCCGGTGACGCTCCTCTCCACTAACGGTCAACAATTCACCTCCAAGCTGGCGACCATCGTCTACGACCGCGTTGGCATCCGCAAGGTCAACACCAGCGCCTATCACCCCTGCACCAACGGCGGCGTCGAGCGCGTCAACCATGTACTGGCCGAGATGCTCTCCATGGTTGGCAACGAGAAGCAAACCGACTGGGACGTGCTACTGCCGCACGTGTCGGCGGCCTACAACAACTCTGTCAACGTCGCCACCGGACTGGCGCCCAACGAGATCCACATCGGCCGCCTACCCCGCCTCCCGCTCTCGGTCTTCGAACCCGAAAACATCGGCGGTCACCAAAGCCTGTATCGCGACCACCTGGTCTACATCAACCTTGCCACCGACCGGCAACAACGCGCCTACTCCCTCGTCCGCGAGTTCCACCGACTCGCCGTCTCGCGTCTACAACGCCGCAACGCGCCCATCATGGCCGCCCTCCTCGCCTCCCCCCCTTTCTCCGTTGGCGGCTGGGCCTGGATTTACAACTCCGCCTCCACTATCCGTCAGGGTGTCAAGAAGGGCACCGACGCAACCGTTCTGAAGACGAAGCTCTCGTTAAACTGGAACGGACCTTCCAAGATCCTCGCGGTAGGCCCGACTGCCGCCTCCGACACCTCCGACAACCGCCCCCTACAACACAAGCTGCTCTTCCTCGATCTACCTTCAGATCTTCCGGGGCGAGACTCCAGACCACGCGTCTCCGTCAAACGATGCAAGCCCTGCCACAACCCCGACTACACCAGTGACATACCCAAGCACCTACCGGCGGACCTCACAACATACGTCCTCACACCTTCCGCGGCTAAGTCCCCCCTTACCACGTCACTCGTCAAGGCCACCACCGGAGCGTCTCGAGGTTGAGCAGATCACCGGCCACCAACTCGTACGCGGCCGCGGCGGGGTCATCGCCGTCCTATACGAGACCCACTGGACCGGACTCCTCAGCTCCTCGTGGGAACGCGAGCTCGACCTCCAACACTTCAGGCGCCATATCTTACTGTACTGGTCCGGAAAGCCGACACAACACCAGCAGACCAACCGCCTTTACCGCCAAATGCGCATCGGCGCCGCACACCGCGAGTTCTCGCGATCTCAAGGCCAACTCTTCCTCGCCCCCGGCTACACCCTGGTCCCCCGCGACCTTTGGCTTCGCAGATTCAGCAACTCCACCCTCCCCTCCGGGGCACACGTCTGGTACAAGGCATGTGACGGCCTCTGGTGGCTAGGCAAGATCGCTCACCGCGCGCCACCGGACGTCTCTTCGCGACAGCCCCCGAATCCTTCCCCGGGTAGTTTCTACATCATCAGGTTCCTGGACGACCCCGGTCCGATCAAGATCGACCTCCAGCCAGCTCGCTACACTACCGCTCGGAACGCCGTCTCCGGATCATGGCACCTTCAACGCCATGGGCATGGGAGCCTATCCCGTGGGGTGCTACGGAACTCTGATGCTTCCCGCGGTGCCCCCACCGTTCCAACTTCCCCCCTTGGTTAGTTTCGTGTGTTTATCTGTTTTGGTGATTCTACAGTAGCTTTGGGATTGGTTCTTCACGGTCAGCCTTCTACAACAGTTTTGAGAGTACTATCTCGTTAGGCCTTTCACCTACAGTAGCATTGGGAATGATTCTTTATAGTCAGCCTTTAACCTGCAGTAACTTTAGTGGTATTATCGTGGTCATCCTTCCGACCTAGAGTGGTTCTTCGTCATGTCTTCTCGTGGTTAGCCTACAACCGTTATCAGCTTTTGGATTTGGTTTTGACATAGTGGTGTTCCTCGTAATACCTCCGCTTTTGGTTTGTTTTTCATGCCAGCGTGGCTCTTTTTCTCACCACCATGGATTCCGCCTGTCCCACTCCGTGACGGCTGACGACTGGTGGTGGTAGAGCGCTATTCACAATTTTCTGCAGTATGCAGTGTTTTAGGTACGCTCGTCTGACGACCCGGTCTTTCATTGCCCCACTTTGTGATGGCTATCGAATCACGACCTTCTCGTACCTAGGGTGTGTTAACGTGTTCCTCTCCCTCTCTTTTTTATGTTATTTTGGTTTTCTCTCTACCGCCTCGGCCTCCGCTAGTCTCGTTTCGTTCAGGCTTCCGGACCGTGGTCATCTGTTGTTTTTTTTCATTTGTGTTTGCACTTCACGATTCCTCCGTCGATACTCGGTGATTTTGCCCCTAAGCGCTCGAACTTTGTGCTGTATCCTGACCGCCGCCAGTGCCGCTTTGTCCTGACGGCATCCCCGAGCTCTAGGCTTGATCGGTTTTTCTCCGCACTTCAAGTAGAGCCCCGGTAGCCTTGCAGACTTGCAAGACCACCGAAATACCGGCCATCCTTTATTTCTTTATTTTTTTTTGTTGTGTTTTCTTCGTGTCTGGGGCACGTTAGCTTTCGCCGCCCCGCAAGGCCGCCGGATTCTCGGTAATCATATTCCTGCCACGGTTGATCCCCTGGAACTGTGCTCAGGTTCTCGTGAACTTCCCAATCACGGCGGTAATTATGCTCTCCCTTTTTTATGTATCTTTTCGTTTCTGTTTTTTTTTTTCTGTACACGTTGCGTTGCCATTCTACGCTATATGACGGTTCAGTCGGCCCCCTGTAGACGTTGTTTTGGCATGCTAACTCCGTCGCTCACTGCTGCTGACATTTTTTCTGTGTTGGACGAATTAGGTCGATCCACTCGCGTACCTCTTTGGCTACCCTGACTTTCTGTTCGTGTTGGTTGAGTTAACTTGTTACGTTTGCCGGTTTTGTTCCCGGCGCAAACAGACCTCCCAAGGCGCCACGTTGTTCGCTCGACCAAGTGGTCCTAGCAGCCCCTAAATTTTAGAGAGCCTTACAGCAACCTAGCCGCGTTCTTTTACCTTACGTGATATTTTCCATTCTCTTCGGGCCTTGGCCACGTGGCTACGCGTAATGTCTCCCGGCCAAATATACTTTCAGATTTGGGTGGTGTTCCCTTGCGAGCTTTCGAGTAACCGACCCTGTACGGCGAACGACTCCCCGTTCGCTCCTCCCTGGGTCCCACATAGATCGCTCCGGTAATATGTTTCTGTTTTCCCCTTTGTCTTCGCTTCGATTTCTGCCTTTCTTAGCTACCTTCGCTTAGTCTTCAGGTTTCCTTTTTCGTTTCCAGCTTTGGCTGCTCTACTTAGGTTGCCCCATTCTGGGTTTTCTGTCTTCCTCTATATTGTTATGGCCTTTCTTTCAGCGATCTGCTTTATTAGTGAATGGCTCTATCCTTGGCGTTTAGGCCTCATTTCGAGGTGTGGGGGAATCTTTAGCCTCATGTCTTTGTTTCGAATAGCCGCATCTTCGACCCCCTTTCCCGGTTTTTTAGGATGAACTTTGTCGTCACCTTTTTACTGTCTTGAGGTCTGCATATACGACTATTCAGGGTGGGCTAATGTAATAGAGTGTCAGTATAGCTGGCAATAGATTCGTCAAGATAGCCTGCAGAGTTATGGTCTATTGGCCACAAGAAGATTCTCTTAAACGGAATATTCTGAGTGGAGCGGATAACCCGTAGAATCTAGCTAGCTTGTACCACAAGAGCGTTCTCGGTAATGGAACGTTCCTCCCCTCGACAAGATAGGTAGAAGTAAGCGCGTTAAGCGCTCACGGGAATATAGAACACCTAGGAGAGCGTTCCTTGTACGTTCCCTAGGTAAAGGTCCAGAAAAGAGCACAGCAGCAATGCTGGGGTAAAGCAAACTCTGTGAGCCTCACCCCACCCCCGTGCTCTCACTCCTTCTCCTTTCCTGTCTCCTCGAGCTTCTCATAGCTCAACGCCAATAGTGAGGAATCTACAAAGAAAAACCGGTGCTGTCTCCAAGCGAAGCTGATACCCCTGCATCCTTTCCCTCACACCTTCCGGCACCACGACTCTTTCACAGCGTTGCTAGATAGAGGTGCAACAGTTTTGTTCCTTTTGAGGGTGGCTGCTTGAGTGCCTTCTGAGGGTGGCTGCTCGAGTGCCTTCTGAGGGTGGCTGCTCGAGTGCCTTCTGAGGATGGCTGCTCGAGGGCCTGCTGAGGGTGGGTGCTTCAGTGCCTTCTGAGGGTGGCTGCTCGAGTGCCTGCTGAGGGTGGCTGCTTGAGTGCCTTCTGAGGGTGGCAGCTCGAGTGCCTGCTGAGAGTGGCTTCTTGAGCGCCTTCTGAGGGTGGCTGCTTGATTGAGCTCGGGACCTCACCCCGCACAACCAATTTTAAGTAAACTGAAAGGTCAACCCGATACAAACAAATCCACGGTCTAAGCACATGTAAAAAAAAAACATATTGAAAAAAAAAGGCCTTTTCGACGATTTTCATGATCAGCGAACTCGCGATACCCTAGCGTTTTCCCAGATGCTCGCGGGAACCTCGTGTAGCATTAGGAGGGTGCGGCTTTCCACCACACGGGGAGGAATTGAAGTTCGCGCCCGAGTTCCCTACGACTGACTGTAACTAGCCAACAAATAAATAGTTGGCGACATATAGTAACCAACTAATGAATAATCGGCGAAATATAGTAACCAACCAATAAATAATCGGCGAAAAATAAAATAGTAACCAAATAGTCAATAGTCGGCACACTATAGCAACCAAAACATGAAAAAAATCAGCGACAAATAGTCAGCCAACTCACACAACCCTGACATAGTATTTTCTCAAGCGCACGCGAAACTCTCGAGAGCATCTGGAGAGACAGAAAAGGGCTTACCACCATACGGAGAGTCGTCGTCGTTCGCGCCCCTGTTCCGTGTGTCATCAGGGCAGGCGTACAAAAAGCACGAGTGCGATCGCAGTTGGCTGATAAAAAAATAAAAAAAAAGACGAGGCAAACAAGAGATCGCGTGGAGATGGGGGGAAGAAACCGCGTGCACGAGGGGGGGTGGGTGGGAGGGAGGGTGGGAGGAGGTGTGGGAGGATCGCGGGGGGCAGGGGGGGGGGGGGGGGGGCGAGGGGGGTAGAGGGGGGGAACTGGGGTTTTCGGAGGGGACGGGGGGGAGCGTCTAGGGGGGGGCGGGGGCGGTAGCCTCGTCAGCAAGTTAAAATATATATTTCAAATTATATTTCAAATACGTCAGCTGCGAATTCGATCAATTTAAGGGTCGATACTTTCAAGCTGTGTGAGATACTCCTTGGCTAAGAAATGCTATATATACTTCGAAGTATACCGCTATCGCACCTGCCGGAGTACGCGAGGAAGGTGTACCAGCGCCCACCGATGTTCAGCCCCTCGTTTAGGCATTTTCTAAATCTGGCGACGTCAACCAGAGATCACCGGATGCGTCCACGCGATGTGAAGGGGGGGGGGGGGGGGGGGGGTTGCAGTTGGAGGTTGGGAAGGGAGTTGGGGTTGGGGTTGGGGGAATGTTGGGGGTGGCGGGAGGTTGGGGTTGGGGGGGCGGCGGGGTTTAACTCCTTTAGAGCCCTAAAACCCCTCCCTATACATTTTTCAAGTAATTCCCCCCAAAAATGTGTTTCCAGTTGTTAAAGCGTTAAGGGTAGGGCGGGGTGGGTGTGTGGGTGTGTGGGTTGGGGGATGGGGAGCGGTTTTGGGGGGGTTGGGATTGGGGTTGGGGTTGGGTAGAGAAGATCGTCGACGGAGATAAAAACACCAAGTTGGTGGAAGAATTCTGGCCACGGGTGTGAGGAGGCCGTCAACGCCAGACTGATCACATCCCTGTTGATCTGTAGATGATCTGTGGCTCTCAGAGCAGGTAGATCCCTGGTCAATATGATCGGCATGCCCGCTATATAGGTCATGCTGCCTGGTGGGAGCCGTATGATCTGCATGATAAAAGCACATGTTTCTTGGATTGGATCTGTACTACACAGCTCCTGCACAACATATTATAAAAATTAAAATACACTCCAGCTGTGAGATCGAATGTTTTGCCGAAACTCATCTTTGCAAGCTGTGTGTGATACTCCGATCGCGCGTATTACGGGTTGTGTGTCCTCATTTAAAGATATAGGTCGGCGACTCCCCTTGCAACTACAGTGTAGCTATCAGGGTCAACAGGGTGATGTAAGGCAGTATGTGCGCGGAAGCTATAAAACCCGTTTCTGAGGGGGACAAAATCTGACAGCTGTGGAAGGAAATGCATAAGTTTATCAAGTGAATCCTGTCAGTCGAATATCCGGTGAGGGGAGGGCGGAGATTTTCAGGACGTGGGGGCCTGATTTTGATCAAAAGGGGGGCGGGAGGGGGGAAGGGGGGGGAGGGGGGGGAGGGGACGGGTGGGGTAGGTCAATTTGTGCCTGGAAACTATAAATATTTCTTGTGGGGGAGGGGGGGGGAATGTGGCGGGGGGGGCGGGGGGCGAGGGGGGAGGGCTTTAGGTCACATAGATGTAGGGGTTTGCTATACGCGTGGTGCTAGGTCTAGGCGATGGTGCGGGTGGTGGGGAAGGAGGGGGCGTTGGGGGCGGGGGTGGGTGGAAATTGCAGCAGCGGCATGGACGGCTCAAAAACGATAACGTGGCGATATCCAGGGCGTGGAAGTGTTTATTACTCTGGCGGGTTTCGATATTAGGTGGGGCGTTTAAGCGAGAGGAAGCGAGGGGAAAAAAAAAAACGAAAGATTATATTATAACGACAGGTACAGGATCTAGATCGCATGTTGTCTGGTGGGAGCCGTATGATCTGCACGATCTGATATAGCACATGTTTCTTGGGTTGGATCTGTACTACACAGATCCTGCACAACATATTACCTTATGACGACAGGTACAGAATCTACATATCATGTTGTCCAGTGGGAGCCGAATGATCTGCATGATGTAGCACATGTTTCTTGGGTTGGATCTGTACCACACAGACCCTGCACAACGTATTATATCGTAACGACAGATCTGGCCTATATACTTGATAAACGGATGCATTTCCTTCCACAGCTGTTAGATTTTGTCCCCCTCAGAAACGGATTTTATAGCTTCCGCGCACAGACTGCCTTACATCACCCTGTTGACCCTGATAGCTACACTGTAGTTGCAAGGGGAGTCGCCGACCTATATCCTTACTGAGGACACACAACCCGTAATACGCGCGATCGGAGTATCACACACAGCTTGCAAAGATGAGTTTCGACAAAATATTCGATCTCACAGCTGGAGTGTATTTTAATTTTTATACTATACAGATCATGTTGTCGGCAGGGAGTCGAATGATCTGCATGACCTAGCACATGTTTCTTGGGTTGGATCTGCACTACACAGGTCTTGCACAGCATATTATATCATAACGATATCTATAGGGTCTAGATATCATGTTGTCTCGTGGGAGTCGTATGATCTATATGATCTAGCACATGATTCTTGGGTCCTACCTTTTTTTGAGGGGGTCGGAAAGCGGGGTGGGGATCCTACCCAGGTTCTCGTCGACGAACGACACGCGCATGAATCTGGGTCGAAGACAAGACAAGTAGCACAAAACAAACAAAACAAAACAGAGGGACGACAGGCAGGCAGACAGGCAGACAGGCAGGCAGACAGGCAGACAGGCAGGCAGGCAGGCAGGCAGACAAGCAGGCAGGCAGGCAGGCAGGCAGGCAGGCAGGCAGGCAGGCAGGCAGGCAGGCAGGCAGGCAGGCAGGCAGGCAGGCAGGCAGGCAGGCAGGCAGGAAGGCAGGCAGGCAGCAGGCAGGCAGGCAGGCAGACAGGCAGGCAAGCAAGCAGGCAGGCAAGGCAGCCAGAGAGTGCGGAGATAGAAGGAGAGGGTGAAAAATAAAACGGAGTGAAAGAAGCGAAAACAAAAAAATGTCGACAAAAAGAGCTACATCATACTGGGCAATTGGGATCACAGCATTGACGCTAGCACGCGGTTCACTCCTTTAGAGCTAAATCTACCCACGTTTTTTCGGGGCAAACTGCTTCGAAATAGGGTCATTATTATCGAAGCATTGAAGATTTATCCAAAAATTCTTAATTTATGAAAAAAAAAAAAAAAATGGATTTCCAAAAGAAATGCCTGGCAAAAATCGAAATTTAGGAAATATAAGCTTTTCCACGTTTTTCGCACACATACAATTCCTAAAAAATGACAGGACGCCTTCAGTAGTTCGCTACATACCAGGTATAAGTTTCCACAATATTTCCAAAAATTGAAAAATAAAATAAACTGGAGAACGATGGCAGCTTCCATAAGAATGTGACCAACCTTTCCAACAATACAAAGGCAAACACTCGTTACAAGAGTACCCATTTTTTTCGCGGGAAAACTACTTGAAACTGACGTGGGCTGACTTCTGCGAAATTCGATGCGAATCGACGAGGGACGAAAGGGCTAGAGTCTTCTCGCGATAGAAACCAAGGCGCATACCGTAGTGGGGAGGGGGGAGAAGAGCCTGACCAATGAGCCTGGATCTGAGTTACGCCTAGGGAGGGGGTAAGGAGAAAGAAAAGCGCCAAGATAATATCACACCAGTAGATAG
This sequence comes from Undaria pinnatifida, assembly GCA_012845835.1. Classification (NCBI taxonomy): domain Eukaryota; class Phaeophyceae; order Laminariales; family Alariaceae; genus Undaria; species Undaria pinnatifida. Next base: position 9,742,449 of record JABAKD010000005.1, read on the forward strand.
GATGAGCAAACTGAAAATTAAAAAAAAGCGTCACCAGTAGCGAATAAGGATACAAGGTTCCTTTTGGGAGGAAGGGTCAATATCATAAACCCTTGTTCAACTTGTTCACCTGCTGAAATTACCCTGGTAGAGAAGGTATCCCCCACTAAGGCCGTGGTGTGCCAGAGGGCAATATGACCGCCTTATAGGGGGAAGTCGCACAATTCATTCCAGGTTATTGCATTTCACCATTGCGCCAAGCGGTTTTGACCGCCTTATACCGGGATGCCGCATTACTCAGATCGGGTATGCTGCAAAATATTATTAAACATACAGTAGGAGTGCCCCACTAAGGCCGTGGTGTGCCAGAGGGCAACATGACCGCCTTATAGGGGGAAACCGCACTATTCATTCCAGGTTTATGGGCGTAATTCCCCAGTGGCGGCCAAGCGATTTCGACAGCCTTATATCGGGATACCGCCTTATATAGTGATGCCGCCTTACTGGGGGGGATCCCCTACCGTACCCTCAAATCGTCGGAGGCGTTTCGATTATATTTTCAATAAAAAACAATCTTGATGAATGCCTATATAGGTCATGGGATACTTGTAGTCCATCGCGTACGAGTACAATCATACGTAGCACCCCCCCCCCAAAAAAAAAAACAGCTATTGGGAAAGGTGCAGACTCCCTCAAATGAGAAAGGAGTCACAGCCAAAAAAAGTTACACCTTTATCGTCCGTCTAGATAGTACCAAGTGTCGCTAGCCCCCTACTACGGTACTACTAGTAGCACGCCAGCAACACTGTTTACACATCAATCAATAATTCCAGATTCATGAAGCATAACACAGTGTAAGATCGCTACGTAGGAAATCTGGGGTTTGTGGAGCGGGAATGGATCTTAAAATATTCGGAAGGCATGTTTATTAGGGGATGTTCTAGTACGAGAGAGAGCGAGTCGGTTGTGGTGAGTGAGCTGTCATGCAGGAGGCAGATTTTTACGACCTGTGGCAATGCTTCCGGAACTGTCTGGTGACGCCGTTCGACATCTCCGCTTCAGCCGGTTGGCACACCACACGCAGAGGAGTCACGCTCGCACGGGGGATCTGCCAAGGCCATCGAAACGCGGCCGCGACACAGTCGGGGGGGGGGGGGGGGGGAGGGTATCATACTCATTTCATGCATTGCCGTAGGTAGTCCTATGGCCATAAGACCCTCGCAACACCACAATGCCGGGGGACGGAGCACGTCGTGCCTTCACCGATCAGGCAGACATCGCGTGCACCAAGCAAGAAGCGAGGTGGAGGTAGGCGAAGGATGGTACAGTAGGTGTTTTTGACTTGGCCCGGTTCGGCAAAAATGATCAATGACTCCATTTTCCACGTTATTTATAACTCTTCATCGATGCCAGTCGACGAGGCAAGTTTTCTCGCGATGCAATGAAGGCACGTACCGTAGTGGGGAAGGTGAGAGCAGAGACTGCGTAGTGATCCTGTATCCGAGTTACGTCTAGGGAAGGAGAACGAGAAAAAAAAAGTGCGAAGACAATAAATGTGACCAGCGAAAAAACACATTTCGGCTGCCTTCCGAGCAAACAAAAAGATACCGCATCCGTAATACACGGAGAGATTTTCCCGTGTTTACGATAAGCGCTTGGATTTGTTGGTAGAGGGATGATGGAATGGAAATGCGCATTAAAAAGCGTGGTAACAGCCGGTACAATAACTGCGCAATAAGGGGAGGCAGTGCGCATTCAAGAGAGTACACGGGTGGGAAGGAGAATGGAGGATTAGGTGAGAGTGAGATAGTATTCGGAGCATGGTGCGTCAGACTTGTTTGCGTACAGACTACATGTCGGAACGAAAATCGGTACGGCAGGCACTACTGATGGCCGCCTACACAAAACTTGCAGCAATAAACCAAACCACCGACGGTACCATATCATGGAACATCAACCTTAATTATCCCGCGTTCAAAGTAAACGGCAAATTACGCCGCACTCGGTTACCAAAACGGCATAATCCTCTCCATTTTTTTTTCATTCAGAATTAATTGTAAACTGCACATTGTTAAAAGGAAAATCTACTAAGTAATTAAAAGCTTCCTCTAGCCCCTGGTGGTCAGTGCCTCTAAAGAGCAACACAACCATTGTGTCGAAGGACGAACGCACGCTGCAGCAGAAACAGTAGGCTTCATTGGCACAAGGCACTTCCGTAGCTGTCAGACTAGCAGCTAAATTAGCGCTTCTGTCAATCATGCCAAGGAAGGGGAGGTACCAAACGTGTCTCGGGTTCCTAAAGTGAAAACGTATATACAGTCGAGGTCCCTCCCTCTATAATGCCGGTTGAGTAGCTGGTTCCCTGCTATAGTGCCTGTGAAATCGCTTGGCACGGATGGGAACAACCAGCAGTGGCGGTACGCGGAGTGGTACAGGTTGCCGCTACAGTGCCGGTTGAGTAGTGCCGGTTTCCGGTACAGTGCCGGTTGATTGGTGCGGGTTTCCTTTAAAGTGCCGGTTGAGTAGTGCCGGTTACCCGCTATGGTGCCTGTGAAATCGCTTGGCACAGATGGGAGCAACTTACCACTACGTTATCGCGTCCGGTGACTTCAGCCACGCCAGTCCGAGGTCCGAAGAATTTGCACCACCTCAAAATCTCGTCCACCGGCGTCCCCGCCAGCCTATCCCGGGGATCCGAGTAGAACATCCCCCTGCGGTGTTCCACAGCATGGAAAGGCGATTTTTATATGGGGCAAGGGCTGTGGAGTGGCTTGACTATACAAAAAGTCGCCAATTAGTAATTACTTGGCTAGGTAAGTCACCGAGAGGTGTGCCACAGCATAAGGAAAGGCGCTTGTTATAAGGGGTAGGGATGTAGGTGGGCTTGCCTATACTAAAAAGTCGCCGATTAGCAGTTAGTGGGCTAGGTGAGTGACCGACTATTAAAAGATGGAAATTTCGTCCGCCGGCGTCCCCGCCAACCTATCCCTAGGATCAGATTATAATGTTTCGTGGGGTTCCCTTGGTATTCGTCTACTTCCGGGGAATAATTATGAGTGATTCGACGTTGAAGCTCATGTTGTACATTGTCGGTTGGCAAACACAACAAAACTAAGAGCACCCCTCTGCGGTGTTCCACACCATGGGAAGGCGCTTGGTTATACAGGGTAGGGCTGCGAGTTTGGCTGACTATAAACCGCCGACTAGTAACTAGTTGGCCAGATAAGTCGCCGACTAGCTATTTTACTTCGCCAAGTTTATTACGCGACGCCCCCTGTCCCTTCCAACCTATTCCTGGGATCCGAATAAAACACCCCAGTGCGGTGTTCCACAGCATGGGGAGGCGCTTGTTTCACGGGGTAGGATTGTGGGTTGGCTGGCTGTAAGTCGCCGACTGGTTATTAGTTTGTCACGTACGTTGCCAACAGTTAATAGCTGTCTAGGTATCTTCCGCCGGCGTCCCCTCCAACCTATCCCCAGGGTTAAAAAATAACACCCCTCTGCGGTGTTGTACAGCATGGCGAGGCGTTTGTTTTATGGGGTAGGGCCGTGGGTTGGCTGGCTGCAAGTCGCCGACTGGTTACTTGCTGGTCAGGTAAGTTGCCCACTAGCTAGCAGCTGGCTAGGTATGTTCCGCCGGCGTCCCCTCCAACCTGTCCGCGGGGTTCGAATAGAACACCCCCCTGCGGAGTTCCACATCGTGGGGAGGCGCTAGCTATACATACACCACGCTGGAGATGCGCCACGACGGTGAATGTGCGCCATTGTTTTCTGATGCTCCTCACGTGATGAGCTCTCTACCTCGAAACCCAGACCCTCACTTGAGCAAACTGCAAGTGCAACCCGCTGACCAAACCCATGGTCTAGACATGCATAAAATGTAGTCATATTGCAAAAACAAAAATAGCGTTTCCCCGAAGATTTCAGGTTGAGGAGCTCATTCCTCAACAGAAGTATTTTCACCCAAAAGTTTTACCTCTATCATAGCAAAAGCTTCTTTGGGCGGATATGTTAAGGCCGTTTTGGTTTTATTATCAACACAAAAAAAATCTTATATTTCCGTCCAGAGCCGTTAGGGTAAGAGGCTAGAGCTGCGGGCTGTCTGATGATTAGTCGCTGACCGGGGGAGGCGCTTGGTGTGATTGGGCGAATCACCGTCCCTCGACAAAAGTTAGGAATCGTTTCAATCGCCAACCGACAAACTCTACGGCACAGAGGTGCTCCATTTCTTTTCTGAGGCTTCCTTCCTCTCTTGAGGAAGCTCTATCATACTTCAAGCCCTCCCCAAAACTGTTCTTTTTTTCTGCACAGTGGGTGCCTCAATTCAAGAGCACCCGAGGTAAGAGCCTTCGGGAGTTGAAAGCGGTCAACCCCAGCATGTCCCGCCACACTACGATCGTAAAGGCTATATATTTCCCACTGCAGGTAAGACCCCTTTGTAGTTAAGAGCGCATGTTCTTGTCACGGGGCGCCCCAAAATCCCTCCCTGTACTAACTTCAAGTAAATGTGTCCCCAAAAAGGGTTTCCAGCAGTGAAGGCGTTCCCAAAAAGGGCTTCCAGTTGTAAAGGCATTAAAGCGGGGTACCCACAGTAAACATGAAAGTGCAACCCGATGTGAACAAACCCATGGCGTTGGGTACAATGAAACAAACGCGTTGCAAAACAAGAACGGAATTCCGACTGTTGTTGGACGCGTGCTACGATGGAGGTATACCTTTTTTTGGCTATTTTTTTTTCTGAATGACGAGGCACCTTAACCCACAATTGTGGGAAACAGGTCATTTTTGTTTGCGTGATTCTCGTCGTTTACCTGGGCGATGGGATTTTCCATCCTTAAGCAGTTTATTTTTCTCCGAATCCGTTTTCGCGGGCGGTGCTAAGCTCCCAAGTTGAGGAAACCTCGGGAAAAAAACTTTGTCGTAGCACGCGTCGTTGGGGGTGACTCAACCCGTTTATGTACAGCGACAAAACGAAGTATAGGCACGTTTGTAACATGGTGCGAGCATGCAGCACCACACGGCAGTGCGAGCAAGCTACGCGCGTGTCTTACAGGTACTTGCGTTGGGGTTCGACAGAAAAAACCGTCGTCAGCTAATCTATAAGCAGCCCGGGTTCCTCCGTGTGAAGGATACTGCCTGCAATCCGCAGTTTTTGTTCGTTATATCTTTTCCCTCTGAAGCCCCCCAAAATGGGTTATTACAACCCTTTTGCGGCCCATTTTATATTGTCCAAAAACACGAGAAATACGATGTTGTCATCCGTCTGTGAGTAGCGCTAACGCGCAGCAGTGAGTAGGATGATGATGCACACGTCCCGCACGAGCCGTTGCATTTCTTGCATATAGTTCGGACACCTTGTTATATCATTGTCGGTCGCCCCGGTGGCGTATAAGGTTATCCTCGAGCCTGGTATAGGTCAGTTTCGTGAGTTCGAGCCCCGCCGAGTGCATACTCGTATATATTCGTTGGGACTTTTTCTTGTGGACAAATTGACTTGCGGAAAGCGCGAGAGCGTGAGTTAGCAACACTCGATGAACAATCGACGAGCAGTGGGATTGCTGGTTATCCTCGAGCCTGGTATAGGTCAGTTTCGTGAGTTCGAGCCCCGCCGAGTGCATACTCGTATATATTCGTTGGGACTTTTTCTTGTGGACAAATTGACTTGCGGAAAGCGCGAGAGCGTGAGTTAGCAACACTCGATGAACAATCGACGAGCAGTGGGATTGCTGAACCCTATGCGCGATAAAAATTGAAGGCAAGAACCGGGGAGGAGAGGGGATGGCACCTGTGACCACGGCTTATCCAGAAGCTGGAAAGTGAAAGTGTGCAAAAAAAAAAAAAAAAAAAAAAATCATTGCCAAGTTCGGACACGATGCTATATCATCGCCAACCAGCAGTGGCCGATACCATAACCGTCAATTATCGTCGCCAATTTTCCCTCTGAAGTCTCAAATGGGTTAAGGCTCGCGCCCCCCCCCGTCATGCAGAAACAACAAAAACAAAACAAGCTACCTCTACCGCCGTAGCACATACATAGCACGCATCACAACCCTTCAGGTACTGACCTCCCGTGACAGCGGGAAAAAAAACAGTTTTAAAGCTTATACTATTAACAAGATGCTTTTAGGATTGGGAAAAACAGCAAAAAAAAAAACGGATGGTACCTGAGCACGAGACAAGCCCGTTCCGGCCCAGCCTCCGCAAGAAGGGCCATGGCCTCTTCGTTCATCCCAAGGGCTTCCACCTTTAAGGTCGAAATCAGGCTCTGTTTTCTCCAGTCATGTCGATCGACGCGGGGCAGGGGGGGAGGGGGGAGGGGGAGGGGTAGACCGAGGGTGAGGAAGGAGAGGCGAGGGGGGGAGGGAGTGGGGAAGGGCGACGGCGAGGGGAACGGGGTAGGGGAGGAGGAAAGGAGTAAAGGAGGGAGCGAGGAAGGGACGGGCGGAGGGAGGGAGGCAAGGAAGGAAGGAGGGGGTGAAGGGGGGAGAGGGGGACCGAAGAAGGATTAGGGAAAAATTTGACGAGATAGGAAGAACTAATCTCATGCGCGCGGCACTAGGTTAAGCTTTGCAAGGGTGTGTGATTCTTCGTTCATGCCCACGGCTTCGACCTTCGGGTTCTAAATCTGGCTCTAGTTTGACCAGTCATGCCGATCGAGGGGGGAAGCGGGGGGAGGAGGGGGGCGGGTGGGGGGGAACGGGGGGGCGCTGTTGGGAAACACTTCGAGGTAATTCGAATTACCTTACGATCATTCCTAATGAACGCAGGGAATAAAACTGCTTACTTTCAGTTTTCGTTGTCACGATTCATGACGAATCTCATCATTCGCAAAAAAGTCACGATTTTTGGACACGATCTGTGACACTGTATTATTTGATGGGGGCGGCACCAGGGTAGCATACCCTACAAATACCAAGACACCTGGATCAGAAACTTGACTCTGTGCTGCAGACCGCGGTACAAGCTCCGACCCCTCTCCGTCACCTCCCATCCGTTCAGAGGCATGCCCGAGCTTATCTTGTGCACGGGGACCGGGGGGCGGATGAGCGCAGCTTCGCTTGCCTCCCTGCAGAGACGGAAAGCGCAAAGCTCCTTGCACAGGCGAGCCATCTCGTCGGAGGGCAGCCCGGAAACATCCACGCGGTAGACGAGGCACCGCCCGAACGCACCGTTGGGGGAGACGTCTCCGACCCGTACCAGTTTGGCACCCTCCCCATCTTCCGGTGCGCCCAGCTGCCAGATGCTGCCGGTGTCGCCGAGATTATCAAGACGACGGAGTATCTGTGTTGCGTCGAAGATGGCCCGTGAAAACGGTGGACGATAGTACGCCGAGCAACAGCACCATGTGAGGTAAGTGCGTTGTGGAGTGCCATACGTACAGTAGATGGGTAAGTCGTTAGATTTGATGTGAAAGCAGGTCATCTCTGACGTGAAACCATGTCATGGTTGTCTGATGGGGTTTATAGAGATGTCATGTCAAGGCCATCTATCTATAGAGCAGGTCGGGAAAATGAAAGGCGATGCTGCGAAGGCGGGGCATCCCATCACCCCCCCCCCCATCGCTATGGGGAGACCAAGAAGAGGTGCTGTCCATAGAGAAGCTTGGCGGGTACAAGACAGAAGTAAAAGAAAGAAGAGGGAAAGGCTAGCGCTAAGATATAAGGTGAAAGGGGAAACGCACTTAGAGATATACGGGGGGGTTGGGGGAAGATATTGGAATGAAAACGCATCTGCACGGCCCAATGGACTACGCGAAAAAGCTGAAACCGCGATTTCGTGTAGGGGACCGGGACCTACCAGAAAGAAGAGATTATACCAGTAGTCGGGAGGAGGACGTGGCTACACATATGTGCCCGTGTGGCACAACAAAAGAGAGTAGGACCCACAAAGTAGGAGGATGTGAAATATACAAGGAGGAACTCGATGCGTTAGAGGAGATGAGGAGATTAGACGTATGTGACATGCAAGAGTTTGGTAGACTAGAGAGGAGCGAGAAAACAATCGCTATCCTAGGAAATAGATGGTGGCCGCCGACGGCGAAACAGGACGGGGGTAGGATAAGCAAAGAGTTTCTATGAAATACATGAAAGAAGCGTAATGAGCGCCCAAATGTTGGAGGTGTCTCTATTAGGAGTAGGGACGGTGCTCCGTCTCGAAAAGGATGCGTGGTCAATGGTCAAATGTCTAAGGCAAGCAACAAATGAGTACGCCCCCCCCCCGCCCCCCCCCATCGTCTCAGTTCCATAAGGTACGATGCTTCCAGCATTTTGTGACCTGTCTTGCCCAGCGCATGAGCTGTGAGCCAACGGAGAGATTAATGATATACCAAGAACCATGAAGATAGACAGCTACCCAGAGCTCGACTACCCCTGCGTCCCCACGGGACCCACGTCACACTTTTATACGAAGTACACCACGCATAATACTGCAAAAATGGTCTCACACTGAATCTAGGTACTTGTCTCCAAAAACGTGGGTACGCCTCGGTGGCCTGCCTCGTCGGAGCCCTGTCGAGAGATGAACAACCTTGGAATGAAGTGCGTATAGTAGCTACGTTCATCATATGCCTAACTAAGATGACGTGTGAACGCTCCCGTGCAAGCGGGAAAATTCACCCTACTATCCAAACAGTACACTCCACAACTACCTTCAGCTCCGCGTGGCCTTTGGACATTTCACACTTTGGAAAGATTGCTGCCCGCCCCACACATCAGCTCTCGGTATCCCCGGCGACACAACGGCCGACGAGTCTCAACTCCGCGAGCGGGGGGCATGACAAGCCTCTACCGGGGACGGCTCGCGCTCTCCCCCGGAGGGTGGAGAATCGTAAGAAAGTGCAAACCCCACCCAGCTCCTGGCGTATCACAGGTGTATCGCTGTGGTGCGTACTACTGTAGTGCTGCGCTGACCTTGTGGATTGGTCAGTACCTACTGCTCCACTGCTGTTGTACTGTTGTGGTGGATTGGTCAATGGGTGGGTGGTGGATGGTGGGTGCTTGTTGGGTGGCTGCTCGCTTGCGATCCACGAGATGGCGGAGGGTCGTAAAAAAACGAACCTCCCCGCGTTTCTTACCGTGCTGCGGGTCCTCAAGACTCCGGAACTAACCAAATGCTCCTCGCGTACCGGTGTACCGCCGTACATACTGCTGCACTGCAGTACTGCTGTAGTGGCTTCGCCGGTGGGTGGTGGGGGTGCACGTGGGTGGGCAGAACGTGTGGTACAATCGCTACCCAATGAGACGAATCCATATTTGGGACAAAAATGGGTTCCAGCATTTGGTGCGAATCACTAGAAGAATGAACGCAATCGCCGGTCACTTCGTTCAAGCCTAGCTTCACTGCGAGCACAGGGAAATAGGCACAGGGAAAAGTCTCAGGAGTTACAAACGGCCTCGCTTATATCGACGAGCGCTACTCCCAGCTCCTCCTCCGGTTGGTGCTGGGCCTTTGCCCCCGCGCCGACGGCATGGTCCGCGCCTTCGGTCGGGTCGAAGCTCGGCCACCCTTACTATCTACAACAAACTTTAGTACGACCTACCCAGCCCACGACCTCACACTGGCCCACTTCAAAACAAAAGGAGCTGCTGTATACTAGCCAGTAGCGTGAGCCAGACAGCGCTGGACAGAGGGGATGATCGATAGAGAAACGGACCGAGCCATGGCGAATCTCTTCTGGGGCTCTGTCCGACCTACGAAGTACACAATGGGAGCCGCAATGCGATTTGGGGGGGTACCGCTGCGTATTGGTTTGTATCATGCGTGCGAACACTGCTTTATAGACGAACATTGTACCCGGTACACTCCAGCTGTGAGATCGAATATTTTGTCCAAACTCATCTTTTCAAGCTGTGTGTGATACTCCGATCGCGCGTATATTATACTACTGTGCGTATGGTTGCAGTTACCAGTTATCTGGGAGTACGGGGCAAGCATGCTCTCATGGTGGGCGCCAAGCTGTGAGCAGCACCAGCAGCAGCACCCCTGCACGAGCTACATCGCAACGCTCGATGCCTGACGAGGCATTGGTGTGTTGCGAGTTGACTTTCAGCTACGCTGCGCTGCTGGGCTGTATAAAGCCGGACTGATCTGAGCTGGGCGTGTATTGTGATCCAACAGCGTAGTACCTGATATTATGTACAAACCTGGTGTAGTAGTGCCGGTGTGTACTACTATAAGCCTCAAGGTCTTCTCGTAGGCTCGAATCCCGGTGTCATCGGGGAAAGAAAATGATTCTCATAAACAAATAAATAGATATCAACGTGACTTTGTGGCCTTCTAGTAGATAGGCTGTCCAATTATAAGCCTGGTGTTCTTTGGTTGAATCCAGGGGTCATATGAGAAAAAAAATGATCCTCATTAAAAAAATAATATTTATTTTTTGGTAAAAAATGGTAGTACTGGTAGATACACCACTGCTGCTGTGACATATCGTGCTCTAGTACATAGACTGTCCGCGTGTAATCCTGGTGGCCTTCGCTGGTTCGAATCCGGGTGCCATCGAAAAAAAAATTGATCCTCATGAAAAATCGATATTTATTTGTCAAAAAAAAATTAGATAGCAATGTGACTTTGTGGTCTAGTAGATAGACTGTCCGCTTATAAGCCTGGTTTTCGTTACTTGAATCCAGGCGTCATCGGGGAAAAAAAAAAAATCCTTTTAAAAGAATCGATATATATTTTATATTTAAATTGAAAAACGTCAGCTGTGAGTACGACCGGTTGAATGGTTGAAACTCAAAGCAAGGAATCAAAGAAAAGCTTGACCAATTGTAAATGTTCAGATGAAAAACGAGTTCGAACGAATCAAATTTCAAGGAGATAGTAGAAAATGAACGAGGAAACAACTGAAAAACGAAAAAAATACAACAATTGTCATAACTGGCCCACGGCTTACGCTTGCTCCTGTTGTTGCCTTGTGCTGCCCTTGGGCGCATTATTACAAAAACGCTCGCATGGACGTCTATTAAAATGCAAGTTCAACTCCCTCGCATGGACGTCCATATTCAGCTCCCGAAGAAACAAAGTTGCAAGTTCAACTCCCGAAAACAAAAGTTACTTAGAAAAAAAGAGTTGAAAAAAAAAAGGCTAAAAAAAATTTTCAGAACATGAAAAACGAGTTCGAACGAATCAAATTTAACGGAGATAGTAAAAAATGAACTAAGAAAAAAAAGAAAAACGAAAAAAATGCAATAATTGACGAAATGGCAGAACCAATAAAGTGTGAAAGAAAGCATAGAAAAGCTGGAGCGGTGAAATAATGTTGCCCAGAGGTGTTTGTGCAGAGCTAATTGCCCTGCGCTAGATGCTTGTTGATGTCACGTTCTGAACGGCAGTAGTACGTGTGATGAGCACACGGCACGTACATAATACAGTAAATGGTACCTGGTACCTGTATCATACCTGGTACTACTGCTTGCTGTATGTTCAAAAGAACGCACAGCGCCGCAAGACACAACACCGCAAAACGAAGGGCAAGACACGGCACCGCACTATGCCGCGCTGCACTGCTGAGCTATATATAACCGGGCTGACCTGAGCTGGGGGTGCGTTGTGATCCAACAACGTTCGTAGTATGTACAAACTTATTAGTCTAATAGTACCGGTGCGTGGGATGATACTGCGAATGAATGTTACTGGCATGTACGAACTGATAAAAGTACCGCAAAGCACGCAGCATGGCAAAGCAGCAAAGCACGTCAAAGCACAGCGCTGCGCTCTGCTAAGCTAGAGCTGCAGGGCATCGCAGGGCACTGCACGGCGCTGCGTTGCTGCGAGCTATAGCGCTGCGGTGGGGTGCTGGGCGGTGCGGAGCTGATGAGCCAATAGCTAATTGCCCTGCGCTAGATGCCTGTTGATGTCACGAACGGCTGTACGTGTGATGAGCACACGGCACGTACATAATAAATGGTACCTGTGGTACCAGTATCATACCTGGTACTACTACTGCTTGCTGTATGTTCAAAAGAACGCACAGCGCCGCACGACACAACACCGCAAAACGAAGGGCAAGACACGGCATCGCACTATGCCGTGCTGCACTGCTGAGCTATATATAATCGGGCTGACCTGAGCTGGGGGTGCGTTGTGATCCAAAGACGTAGTATGTACAAAGTACCGGTACGTGGGATGATACTGCGAATGAATGTTACCGGCATGTATGAACTAATAAAAGTACCGCAAAGCACGCAGCATGGCAAAGCAGCAAAGCACGTCAAAGCAAAGCGCTGCGCTCTGCTCAGCTAGAGCTGCAGGGCATCGCAGGGCACTGCACGGCGCTGCGTTGCTGCGAGCTATAGCGCTGCGGTGGGGTGCTGGGCAGTGCAAAGCTGATGAGCCAAGCCCAGATCTCAGCTGACGAAACTCGGAGATGCCAGGGAAGCACCGACCGAGCGCTTTCGGCACGAAGATATTTGTAATTTCCCCAGCAACTAATTTTCTTAAGGAACTTCGGGACGGTTCTTGTCCCCAGCAACTAATTTTCTTTTTGGCAATTACGGGCTGAGAAGGGCTGAGAGGGGGGAGGATATGCCGAGCGAGACCTCCGAGGGGGTCGAGATCTAAGTAATTAAGTCTATATTATAAAAATAAAAATACACTCCAGCTGTGAGATTGAAGATTTAGTCGAAACTCATCTTTGCAAGCTGTGTGTGATACTCCGATCGCGCGTATTACGGGTTGTGTGTCCTCATTAAGGATGTAGGTCGGCGACTCCTTCTTGAAGCTACAGTGTAGCTATCAGAGTCAACAGGGTGATGTTAGTCAGTATGTGCGCGGAAACTATAAAACCCGTTTTTGAGGGGGACAAAATCTGACAGCTGTGGAAGGAAATGCATCAGTTTATCAAGTGTATCCTGTAAGGCGTATAACCGGTGAGAGTAGGGCGGAATTTTGAAGGGCGTGGGGGCCTGGGTTTGATCAAGAGGGAGCGGGGCGGGGGGCGGGGGGGGGGGGGGAAGGCGGGACGGGCGGGACAGCTCAATCTATGCGTGGAAACTATAAATCCTTTAAGGAGATAAATCTGACGGTTTTGGAACAACAACAACAACAACATCCTACAGGAAAATCATACCGGTATGTATGACAGAAAAACATGGTTTCAGTAACCAAGTCCCATATCGGGTACATGCCTTTGTGCCAGCCCAATAAACCGGCACTATTTAGAACACAGACGCTTGGGGAACATGTCACAAGAGTCCCATTCAGTTCCATAGATTTCACCGACATTATACGGAGTAGTGGCGTTAGTCAACCAGAGCCATGTTGTTGTTGTGGTAGTCTCACATTAACTCTTGTCAAACATCTAGTCCGTGGTCACACAATGGTGCTGGAGCCCTAGGAAGATCCAAAAAACTAAATGAAATAAAAAATCGTCCGGGAAATACAACGCTTTCCCGCCTATAAACGCACGATACGAAGAAGGCGCACAAGTGAAATTATCCAATGTGCAAACTGAACTCACATGGCCGAGGGTATCCACTCAACTGCGGCATAGAGTTCCCCCGTTCCCACAACTAACCAACTCGCGGCTACAAACTACAGCGGTTGGGCTGCCTGCACCGTACGAGCCGCACGGTAATCGTGAGCACAGACGGACGTGCCTGCTGTCTGGAGTGCTGTCAAAGTGACGACCCGCGGACATGCAGTGAAAAAAGAGTAATTGAACCAAAACCAACATACAAATATCAATGACCGCCCCGTCTTCCCGGGTTATCTGACAGGTTGCAGCCCAGCTACGACGCCCGTGCCTGAAAACTAAAAATTGCGGGGGGTCGTTCCCCAAGAAGGATATACAACTCTACCAACTCTACAAAAATCAGTGACGTAAGTAACGTGTTGTACTACTGGCTCGTACAAAAACCCTGAAAAAAGACGATCGCTGCTCTCGTGATGATAGTATGCGTGCGGGTCGTGGGTCTCCGTGTGCCATCCTCCTGCTGTGGTTCTCCATGGCCGCCTCATCGCCTTAGCTCACTCGGCCCGCTCATTCGCACTTGCTCTCGTTGACCCTCAAATCCAATCGGTTCCCCTAGTCCCCCGACCCAAAAAACAAAATGCTCCTCGCAGCTTGCGGTGCTGATCTGAAAAACAAAAGTTCTCGTTCAGGGGGAGTTCAATCAGTCTCTTCCCCGCCCGTCGACGCTCAGTCGCCCCCCTCCTTCGTCGTCGAATCCAGTCTCCTGCCGGCGCAGTTCCCTCCACCCAAACCAAGACTGCGCCGTAGTGTGGCGCCGTGGTGGCGCCTGCCTCTGCGCACGAGCATCCCGATTAAGCATTGCTGCTCCGCCGCTGCTGCCTAAAAAGACGCGCGAATCGTAGGTGACCATGCCTAACGCACCACGTACGACCCAACTCTACCGCCACGCCTAAGCCTCGCGCCCACACGCAGCAGAAAGAAGGTATCACTCCTTGAGGGTGAGTCCGGCCTTACACCCGCCAGAAAGACCCCCCCCACTCGCTACAAGCCTGCTAGGGCATGCCTCGCAGCATATCTTACCGGGGCGGCAAGGGGAACGGAGGAGAGCCATGGGGAGCCCCCACGAATTCACCGCACACGGTACGGTGACCACGTGCAACATAAGGAGGTCTTGCATATGTATTGCGGCCCAAGCTCCAAGTTATGGAATTCTGGCGCTCGGAGACCACTACTTGGGCAGGCCGGCGTACATGTTACGTAGTACGCTTTACGTATACTACTGCTGTAATGCTGTAATGCAATGCTCATTTTAAGAGCAACCCTTGTCTCAGTTAATTATTTTGAGGTTTCACGATTACAGCGCCAACCACACGAAAGAGCATGGTTCGCTAGGGTAAGGGATGTGTCGAAATTACAGTAGACAAAGTGTCCTGCACGGACTATATGTCCCATCGCATGCTCGGGAGCACCAACGCCGGACACGACGGAAGAAGCTAGGGCTGAAATAGCTGTGCCTGCCCTACGTATTCCTACAGTAGCACCGGCAGCGATTATTCCCGCAGCTCCAGCAAAAGCCTGCGGCAGAAGCAGCAGCCGCCGCGATAGAACGCTGCGAGGGCTGCGGCGAGCTCAAGAAAGCACTGCGCAGCAGCAAGGGGCACATGTAGCAGCCGCAGGAGCACTGCGAAGCAATAACGGCACCTATACTGCGTGACGGGTTTACGAACATAACCCATGGGTGACGCAGGTATATGCCAGGGATTCGCGGATTATATGCTATGATTCAACAGGTACTGCCAGTGAAACGGGTCACGCGTCAGGTGCCGATGTCACGTTACCGACAGCCGCAACGATATTCTGTTAGCATGGGGCTCTTAACGCATCACCATTTGGGCTCAAGAACAGTACCGGTAAGAGCCAGGACATCATCAAACAAGTATTCCGGTAGCACAGCAAAACAGCACCGATAGGTAAAAAGCGCCCGTAGCAGCGTCGGCTTTAGGCAACGGCCCCCAGCTACTATGAAATATGCTACCGAGAACCGACGTTTTGTAACGGACCAATCTATGTCATGCGCTATGCATCATACTTATTGAGGAGATTATCAAAGTATTTGTTGTACCGCGCCGATATATGTCGAGGAAGGTGTACCGCGCCGCTATATGTCGAGGAAGGTGCCATGCTTCAGCGTGAGACTCCGGGGTTATTGATGAGCAGGTGTTCGGCGGGTTCACTGTCTAAACAAGCGGACGTTTGAAACTAGATGGGTCCGGCTGGCCACCCGTTTCGCGACACGATTTTGTCATTCCTAGTGAAGCGGGGTCAGCGTCTACATAATTTTCGCCGACCTAACACGGTATATCGGCAGAATACCGGTCTAACCGAGATTGCTCCCCGAAATACCAGGGTGCATTTTGAGGGGAAAGGGCGAACCTTCAGCAAATGCGTATGCGCGGAATCACTCATGTTGCTCAATATACGCGATATCTCCACAACCAGCGGCGCCCGCCAGCACTAGTTCATGTGGAAAATCACATGACACAGCTGAGGCACCTGCGAGCGGCGAAGTGTCCTACCACGTTCATGTGCACTCCTTCGTGTAGGAGGCTCTAAGAGTCTTGTGAGCAAGTCGTTGGGGCGTACGGAAGCAAGAGTGGTCACCAAGAGCGGAGGATGGAAGACGGAGACGTTAGCCGCGCACGGCATCTGATCGACCAAGAGTGCATAGTCCCCAAGCGTGGAACAGACAACAGGGCCACGACTGCGCGACCGCGAGCGGCCTGCCACTGCCGTCGGTCGTTCAAGTAGTTCACCCACGTGGACGCCGAATCACGCGTGAAGTATACCAGCACATAAGCAAGTTTGGGTGAGACCACGCAGCGCCCCGGTAGGTGGCAAAGGACAACAAAAATAACACAAGGAAGTTTGGGTAGAACCACCGACCGGGGCAGGAGGCCTCATCCAGCCCAACACTTACATTGAATGATTGGCGGCAGCGTAAGAGAATGCTGTGGTAAAATCGCTACCCAATGAGATGAATCCATATTTGGGACTAAAATGGGTTCCAGCATTTGGTGCGAATCACTAAAAGAATGGACGCAATCGCCAGTCACTTCGTTCAAGCCTACCTTCCCTTCGAGAACAGGGAAATAGACACATGAAAAAGTCCGACGTTCCCACCCGCCCTACAAGCTTAGTAGTCTTTTTCTGCACGGTCATTTCAATCCCAGGGACGGGCACCGCGCTGAGGGCGCACTCAGTGCGGAGTTTATCCTGGGCGAGGACCACCTGCCTCGGGGCAGGAGGCCTCATCCAACCCAATACTTACATTGAATGATCGGCAGCAGCGTAAGAGAATGCTGCAGTATAGTTCGTGGGTGTGTTTTCGTGCCTGTGGGAGATGGCCCTGCTATTTTGTTTTTTGAAGCATACGTACCACATTAATTTCAATATAAAATCCCCGCACTAATTTCACTGCTGTACTGCTGTTTTCCCGTGTTGCTTTACCCGGCTGCGAGTCCTCAAGACTCGAGAAACAACCAAATTCTTCTCGCGTACCGGTATACCGCCGTACATACTGCTGCACTGCTGTACTGCTGTAGTGGCTTGGTCGGTTCACCACAGTTCTCCCTACTATACACAACCTCCTAATTTGCGTTCTGTTTCGTCTATCCAATTCCTCTATGCAGTGCACCAACGCCTACATTTTCATATGCCTGTGCGCAAAACCACTCCCGGCAAAACCCACGATTTTCAATGGTGCACAAGGGCTCCGCATGGGCAGGACAGCACTTCGACTTGTTCGATTCAATATTCGATAGAGTAGAATCATTACCAGTACCACACAACACAGAGTCTACGCGTGCAGAATATAAAGTAATGCCAAGAGATCGATTTAGACTAACAGTGGATTACTTACTTCTGCCGTTTCTTGCGTGAATCCGATTCCGAGCTTCATCATATTTCGTTCAGATAAATCTGAGCCAACGCAGACTGACCCTTAAGTCTGGCCAAGAAGAGACGTTTCGAGTGCGTTTCTTGATGTTTTTACTCAACCAAGCATCCAGGGCCAGCAAGGGGGTGGCCATGTATGCTGCATGTTCTCTAGGTAGCCACTGAGAGGCGCGCACTGAGCCAGCTTCTGCTACACCATGCATGATAGTATCTAGATCCGAGGCTCGCAGACCGACTGTCTGTGGGTGTATAGTCTGCTAGTGGAGAGACTTGCTGACGGTATTATAGGCGTGAAACACGGTGTCGATGCCTTCGTCATTCAATTCCTCGAATGCTATTATAATGCTGCTACTTGGTGCTATCTGGTAGATAGAGTATTAGTATTAATAGTACGCGATAGCACTCAATTAAGAATTTTGGCAGTTAAGAATTTCAGGCTCGAGTTTTGACGAAAAAAAAAAAAAAAACATGTATTACCCGGTATGGCCTTTTTGTCTGATCGCTGGTCGCTCATTGGCCGGGGATCGTACATAAAGTAACCGTCATCTGGGGACGATAGGGTCCCGTCCCAGGATCATTATCCATCCACACATACATATACAATTCCGACAACCCGGGAATGAACACGGATATCACCATGATCAATCGATACCTCCCCGCACAGTGTGGAAATAATCCCCAACCCCGCCGACCGGCCGATCTCTGATTGGCTGGGGATCGTATATTACAGAGCCAACTCCACCCGGGGACGATAGGGTCCCATCCCCGGTCCAGAGGTCATTGTATAGCTCTAAAAGCTAGACAAAGCGGGAAATAAAACCGAGTTCTCTCGGGTCATCACCGGCCCTCACGGTGTGGAAACCCCACCTCCGTTGACTAAAATTGCTGATTGGTTAGAGCTCCACAGCGCCGCCCCACCCTAGGAGGATGATAGAGGCTCACCAACCAATGGGAGGCAGTTCCGTCGCACACGGGGGAGATAGGGCCCCATCCCCGGTTCAGAACCCTCTGAATCTCTGCAGCTCCAACAACGCAGAAACTATAAAGATGATCTCCCGGGTCGATACCTCCCCGCACGGCGTGTCAACCCCGACCCCATTGGCTTATTCGTGATTGGCTGGTAGGTTTTGACCTAATAAGCTCACAATTATTTCGACCGACCCGGGTTTCGTCGCATACTTCCGTATGTGGGAAACATTTACAATGCGAGCGCAATTCGACCAGCTATTTGCATGATAGGTCGCACAAAAAAAACGATTTTAAGCCTATGTCAGGTTGACGTGCCGAGCGAGCATGCTCAGAACAGCAACAACACCAAAAGCTATATAAATGGACGAATTAGAGCGATTGGTATCCAGAGCTCAGCCCCCCCCGGTTATAAGAACAATTCCAAACAAGAAGGGGGTGTTCAAAGCAAAACGACATACCTGGTAATAAATGTAACTAAGACTGGCACAGCTCGAGCATAATAACCGTGGAAAAAAAACTGTAATGAGGCCAAAACAGTGCGTTTTTGAGTCGCGTAATGTAACATACTATTGACAACTCCTATCGTTTGTTTTTATTTTAATTTTTATTTCATGGAATTCTTGCCCGCATTATCACCTCTTGGTTGCTTATGCGACTCCGAACAAAGAGGCTGAAAACCCCGATTTCATTCGCCTATTGGGTCAAAGCCTAACTAACGACCTCGCAATTATTTACGCGGTCGCAATTTGGCTAGTTATTTGCATAATAGGTGGCGCAAAAAAACGATTTTGAGCGCCTATATTAGGTTGACGTGCAGACCAAGCAAGCTCAAGATGAGAAACACTTGAACAGCACCAAATGCAATATAAATTGACAGATTAGAGCCATTTACCACTACTGGTATAATACGCGTTCTTGTATGTTTTTCGTCTTCAGCCTTTCTAATCTTCTTGCGTCACACTCTTTACAACTCCTATCGTTCGTTTTCCTTTTCCTTTTGGTTTCATGGAATTCTTGCCCGCATTATCACCTCTTGGTCGCCTATGCGACCCCGAAAAAAGAGGCTGAAAATCCCGATTTCATTCGCCTATTGGGTCAAAGCCTAACTAATGACCTCGCATGTATTTACGCGGTTTTTGGCAATGCTACTCGCTTGCTTAGGGCAACAATCCAATTCGGAATACTTGCCCGCATAATCACCTCTTGGTTGCTTATGCGACCCCGAAAAAAAAGACTGAAAATCCCGATTTTATTCGCCTATTGGGTCAAAGCCGAACTAACGACCTCGCAATTATTTACGAAGTCGCAATTTGACTAGTTATTTGCATAATAGGTCGCGCAAAAAACATCGCCTATTGGGTCAAAGCCTAACTAAGCTAGCAATTATTTACGCGGTCGCGATTTGGCTAGATACTTGCATAATACGTTGGCAAAAAAACGATTTAGAGCCAATATCAGGTTGCCTGGGAGAAGAGTTTGCAAATGATGTCAATGTAGAAATGATGCCATTTAAAATACCATTTAGAACACGCTTTTTCGTGTTTTATTCGTTCAAGCTCTGCAGACGTCAAGCAAAAACAAACGCTCGAGAGTATACCACCACAAAATTCAAAACTTTAGCAACTACCGTTTGGAAATGATGCCAATGTTGGAAATTATCACGCTCTGCATACGCTGCAGACGTCAAGATACAACCGAAGGCTCGAGATTACCTCATCAAAACACAACATTTTGCAAGTTCTCGCTTGTCTCGCTCAGCCCGCATCCGCGTTCACGTCGAGGTTCAAAACAATTAAGGCAGGGCGAGGGGCGTTGGAGCCGCCCCCCGAAGACGGCGCTCGAACGCAGCGATTTGACCGAGAAATTCCAGTTATGAAAATCCCATACTCAGGCCGAGACAAAAAAAGCTCCTGGCCAAATCCCTGTCTCCTCAAAAAAGATAATCAGTATGTATATGTATGTTTCAAATACATGTAGCACCTCAACCTCTTGGTACGGTCCAATACTTCTTCTTCTCTTATAGCCACGTCCTTTCGCGCAAGTATTATGGAGGGCGAGGCCACCGATAGGCGGCCCCACCCGATCCTCGTAAATACTAGCATTGCGATGTTGATGTTCACCCTGGCCAGTCATATACAGTGTTCGAAGAGTACTACATCTGTAAAAACGAGCGGCCGGCGTATCACGCAGCTTGATAAGGCGAAGATCGACTCGTACATTGATTGGGTTCACAGCTGGCGTATTCAAAACATTGTTTTGGAAATAGTAGGTGGATGTGTGCAGCACACATGCTAACCCGAGCCTTCAGACTATTAATATAACAAAAACGTGCCAATATTTGCTTAGGCCATGGTATACCATCGTAAAAAACATCCTACACTATACACTAACTCCAGCATTAATAGTTGGTCCCAAAAACGGTGCGTAAACTTCTCAAAGAGTTAATAGATACTATTAATGGGGCTGCTCACGGAACGGATCACTTCTGGCGAGTCGGATCGTGTCAGGGTGATCCGGCCCGACCCGTCATATATGGAAGCCTCCTCACCCGACCCCACCCGACCCGTGAGATTTCCAACACCTTCTGACCCGACTCGACTCTATCTGCGGGCTTTTAAAGCACCTCCTAACCCGACCCGCGGGCCGGCTCATGAGCCGTGAAAAGCCTTGGCTAATATATACCCCAACATAGTACACGATATTCGTGCACGGTTCCCCTTCGGACGAAGAAGGGTGACGCAAGGCTGGTGCTTTTGCACCCCCGTGCGTTCGGCTGCATCTTTACCGTTCAGCATGGAGCTATGCTACAATGTATTTGATTCGGGTTCATCGGAAGTGAAAGATAGGGACGACCCAGAGAATATGTATCACGTTGATGATGCTGTTGCAGCCTATTCCTGGTGCTACCACTGCTGTGTATCTAAGCTTACCGCAGCTGCGACTTTTCATGTACCCAGCGTACAAGCTTCGGATGCAGCAAAGTATTTCGAACTCTGTTGTTGTGCTCAGCACATTTGATGCGTACAGCAGTCCACTGCTGTTTAGTATTGCTTGCTGTGTAAGCAATACAAAAACAATCTACCCCCCAGGGGTACCAAAAATACCATCACATCACAGGTATGTATGTACATGAAAACTTGAGCAAACCAAAAACCCTTCAGCAGTACAGAAAGCGACGGCACTTAAAAGAAGTTGGCAGTTAAGACGTGCAGGCTCGAGTTGTAGACGGAAAAAAAAAAGAATATTACCTATGTTGTCCAGAAAAGAGTGTAGGACACACCCTGCCTTTTACATAAGAATTCCAGCCTGGCCAGAAATAAGAGTTCTTAGCTGGTGTCGCGTACTCTGCTGTAGAGTTTTTGCGCATTTGGAAAAATATCCGTTGTTATATTTAATTGCGTTAAACCTGGTGTTCTCCCTCTGGCGTTTGACACATTTATCAAATTTGGATAAGTTTTCCAGACTTCTCGGAAAATGCGAAAATACACCGATGGGTGGCCGGTGGCCAGGCGTTGTATAACAACTTGCCGGTGCATTTCGAGGTGCGATCTGCTCATAGTGTCGCTGCTGTATGGGGTGCTTGAGTGACAGTACCACAACACCTAGCACTACAGCGACAACTCCAGAGGTGCCGAACCCTGACCGCCGCACAATGAAACGCAGCTGTGTACAGCAAACCCTCTCGCGGCCTGTCTCTTGTGTTGGGCAAACCGCACGCAGCCGCAGTAGCAACAGCAGCGGGTGGCAGCTTGTGTATGCACAATAGCTGATGCACAAACAGAGTGGTGGTACCAACCGCTGGTTCTTCCGGATTGCAAAATATTCAACCGGCTCTATACCTGTTATTTGCCAGCAATGAATAACAGCGAAAGGTCATTATTTGCTGCCAGCCGTGTGCGTGTTTTTTTTTGTGCGGGGAACAGCATCACATGATATTAATAGTGCCTGTATGTGCCAGCCCGATACCTTCCCCCTACACTGTGCCTATTAGGTTAAATGCTGCCCGTTCAATATACCGGCACTACTGCTATGCCCTTCAAGACACCACCACCATTGATAGCAGGGCTAGCATACATATTTTGTTTGTATGAAGAGCTCCAGTCGTGCTCGTTTTACCGGCATTACAAAGAACACAGCAGTGGCACTATTTCAACCGGCAACTATTGGGAGTCCACCGCTGTAATGTAAGATACGCTGTATACTGCTTATTAGTGTGTGACTGTAACTGCTGCTTCGTGCGTTGTGCTACTACTACTGCTACTACTACTATTAATACGAATAGTACTTAAGTAACGTCGTACTGCGTCTCATATATGTTTTCGGTCTCTTCTCTTGCGTCGCCCTCTTTTGGTCTGCTTTTCTTCTCTTAATCGTCTGCTTTACCGTTCCCTTCTACGTTATTATGTTTAGTGCTTCAAGTTCTACGCTCGCTTTTTATTCTCTGCTTATCACTCCTCTCCTTATATTCACCTCCGAAGGGAGAACTTGTTTAACCCCTTTACAACTGGAAACCCGTTTTTTGGGACAAAATTACTTGGATTTAGTATAGGGAGGGGTTCGGGGGCTCTAAAGGGGTTGAGGCAAAAACTGGTCGTCCCTGTGGTCTAGACTAGTGGTTACCCTCGAATACTGCTAGCGTTGGACCTTGAGTGCGATTCCCACCGTGGTGAGACTTAGACTTTACTTGCAAAATGCAAAAAAAAAAGGTCAACTGCTAAGAGCGCCTAGCAGAGTGGGTAGGTACAATTCGACGCGAGTCGACGAGGGAAGAAAATGCTTAATTCTTCTCGCGACAAAAATGAAGACACGTACTGTAGTGGGGACGGGGGAGGATAGGGCCCGCTATGTGACCCTGGATCTGAGTTACTACTGGGAGGGAGGGCAAGAGTAGTGCAAGGAATTAATGGGATGACGAAGAAGAAGAATATACGGTACCTGGTACCATTGGTACGTATGACGTACAACTGACGTTTTGATAAACTGGAAACAGACCGAAGGCCCGCCAGCAGTTGAAATATTTACAGTCGACAGACCTCAAAGATCGAAAGGCCCAGCGGCAGACAGCAGGTGCAATTTTCAAAAGTCTGCACGGCCCCAAGGGTTATTTTTTTAACGGCTTTAGTAACGATTACAGGAGGGAAAATCGTCAGCAGGTTTATCGTGTATATACCCGTTACGTACACAGTAATAAACTATTTCCTTTCGGGGCTTCATAGGGAAAGCATGTCCAATAAACGTGATGACTACACAACCAGTCAAACCTAGCAACGCGGGCTGCTAGGTTACGAGATGCCGCTCTTAATGTTTGACTCCAATGCAGGTGCGCCCTTTGTGCAGGAGCGGCTATATACAGAAGCTGCCTGCACACAACGCTGCAGTTCGTCGGTCATAATGGTCAAGGCTGGCATTTCGACAGCCTGGTGTATTTTTACAAAACGCCACCAAAAACGCGCGGGAGCCGCGTGGCTGTCTCTGCCGACCTCGATCCCCTCAAAGGGTTGGGGTTGGCGTTGGGGTTAGGGTCAGAATTAAGGTTATGTTAGGGATCGGGTTGGTCTGGGCCAAGGTGCAAGGTTGAAATTTGATCTTATACGACCTGCACGGTTTGTGTGCAGGCCGCTCCTGCACATAATAGGGCGTGGTCTCCAGTGCAAGGAATCGTTTTGACACGCGTGTAGCTGACAATAGTATCGCAGGCTAATCACGCTCCCCCGACGATGAGACCGCTCTTCTCACTTGTTTCGCTCTCGACACATGGTTCCTTTGGTTAGTTGTCCTACCCAGCAGCGCTTCAATTTGAGATTGGGCTTGAGCAGACGACCTAAGGTTTTCATCACGGAAATTATTTAGATGGCTGTTTCGTGGGGGGGGGGGGGGGGGGGGTAGGTACAAGGGGGGGAGGGGTGTACTCAGTTTGTACATGGCCGTAGTCGTATGACCATAGAACCTTGCATCCCTACAATGCCGGGACGGAGCTCGTCGGGTTTCACGCGAAGGCTGACCATCGACGCCACCGGGACGCGGTCTTGTACTTGCTTGGGTGGGGTGCGTGTGTTGCCGCAGGGCCCAAAGCGCGACTACATACAGCAGCAGTACATTTTTTTTCGCTGACCGGTAGGGTGTTATCTTTACAGCAGTGCACCAGAAAAAACAGTGGAACAGGACACAGCACCCGCGTCAACATGCTCCAGCCGTAGTTGTCAAAGCACGCAGCGGTGCCATCGGTGTTGCATTTTCACCCTGCCAACCCTCCGCCACAAGGATTTGCTGGCATTCACCGCGACCTAGCGCTGGCATGGCCTCGCCACACGGGCCGTGTCTATGCTGAGTTGTAGCTTGGTGTGGTGCAAACAATCTGCCAAGCGAGCCCGCTCGCTTTTGCTGCTGCTGCCGCACGCTGCGCGACATACATACGTGACCGAAATTTATGCTGTTTATTTGCTCACGCGAAGCTTTCGTGCGCCCGGGGTAACTGCGGGTTTTCCTGGCCAACAACGTTATTGTTCGCTTCGAAACCCAAAAAACAAACCCAATCCAAACATTTTGGGAAGATCGGGGCACAGTTGGGCCATTTTGGGTCCCGTTTTTTTCGAAGTTGATTATTTTTGGGGTCGGGGGAATAAAAAATAAGCCAAGCCCAATCCGAATTTGAACAACGCAAACACATTTTTGCTTACACCAAGCGCAAAGCGCCGTGAGGTGTTCGGCGAGTCGCAGGATGAACTGCATCCTTCCAAGAACCGCTCGCAAGACGGACTTCGGCACTTTGTGCCTAGTTTCTTGGTTCTGGATGACATCGGATAGGTGCAAGGGGGGTTGGTTAACAATGTTTTCGGGATTCGGCCAGACCGTATACAAGGGTGGTTACAAGACTACCTTTAATGAATTTTGTTTTTCCGGGAAGACACGTCCTACTAATAGTACGGTATGACAAAGGTGCACAACTTTTTTTCTGAGGCTTCTAACCTAGTGAGGAGTCTGTGTACTCATCATACCTATTATACCATTGTTGGTGTGAGACTCCTAACATGGTGAGGAGCTGTATACCTATTATACCTATTATACATTTTTTGTTTAGAGGCTCTTTACCTGATGAGGAGCTGTATACCTATTATACCTACTATACGTATCATACCATTTTGTTTAGAGGCTCCTAACCTGATGAGGAGCTGTATATCTATTATACCTATTACACCATTCTTGTTATGAGGCTCCCGACCTGATGAGGAGCTGTATACCTATTATACCTATTATACCATGTTTGTTATGAAGCTTCTAACCTGATGAGGAGCTGTATACCTACTATACCTATACCATTTTTGATATGACGCTCCCAACCTGATGAGATGTATACCTATTATACCATTTTTGTTATAAGACTGCTAACCTGATGAGCTGTATATCTATTATACCATTTCGTTATGAGGCTCCTAACCTGATGAAGAGCCGTATATCTGCTATACCTATTATACCATTTTTCATATGACGCTGCTAACCTGATGAGGAGCTTTATATCTATTACCTGGTATACCATTTTTGCTATGAGACTGCTATCCTGATGAGTAGCTCCATACCTATTACCGGTATACTATTTTTGTCATGAGACTCCTAACCTGATGAGGAGCTGTATACCTATTATACCTATTAAATATCAGTTTGTTTATGACGCTCTTAACCTGATGAGCTGTATACCTACTACGATGCCTATTACACCATTTTTTTTATGAGGCTCCCAACCTGATGAGGAGCTGTATACATACCTATTATGCGTAATATACCATTGTCGTTATGAGGTTCCTAACCTGATGAGGGGCTGTATACCTACTATACCTATTATACCATTTTTGTTATCAGGCTCCAAACCTGATGAGGAGCTGTATACCAATTATACTATTTTGTTACGATTTTGAGACTCTTAACCTGATGAGGAGCTGTATACCTATTATATCTATTTTACCATTTTTGTTATGAGACTCCTAACCCGATGAAGAGCTGTATACCTATTATACCTATCACCTATTTTGTTATGAGGCTCCCAACGTGATGAAGAGCTGTATATCTATTGACATATTATACCGTTTTTTGTTATGTGACTTTTTACCTGATGCGGGGCTGTATACCAACTATACCTATTGAACCTTTTTTTTTTTTATCCTCCGGCGGATAGGGAAAAATAAAGCTTAAGCTCACCACACTTCCACGTATTTTCATACGCGTCGTGTGTCGATTTAACTCAGTTGCTTTCGCAACCCAACGCTAGCTGGCGCACCCTTCGGATTCCACTGTAGTGATAGCGTGAGCTGACCATTGTGGTTATGAGACTCCTGACCTGATGAGGAGCTGTATACCTACTATACCATGTTTGCTATGAGACTCCTAGTGAGGAGCTGTATACCTACTGTACCATTATGGTTATGAGGCTCCTAACATGATGAGGAGCTGTATACCTAGTATACTTATTATACCATTGTTGTTATGACGTTCCTAACCTGATGAAGAGCTGTATACCTATTATACCTATCACACATTTTTGTCACGAGGCTCCTAACCTGATGAGGAGCTGTATACCTATTGCACCTATCATACCATTTTTTAATATGAGGCTCTTAACCTGATGAGGGGTTGTATACCTAGTATACCTATTATACCATTTTTTTATGACGCTCCTAACCTGATGAGGAGCTGTACACGTATTATACCATTTTCGTTATGAGGCTCCTAACCTGATGAGGAGCTGTATACCAATTATACCATATTTGTTTTGAGTCTCCTAACCTGATGAGGAGCTGTATACCTAGTATACCTATTATACCATTTTCGTTATGAGGCTCCTAACCTGATGAGGAGCTGTATACCAATTATACCATTTTATTTTGAGACTCCTAACCTGACGAGGAGCTGTATACCTGTTATACCTATTATACCGTTTTTGTTTTGAGGCTCCTAACCTGATGAGGAGCTGTATACCTATTATACCTATTATACCATTTTTGTCATGAGGCTCCTAACCTGATGAGGGGCTGCATACCTAGTATACCTATTATACCGTTTTCGTTATGAGGCTCCTAACCTGATGAGGAGCTGTATACCAATTATGCATATTATACCATGCTTTGCTATGAGGCTCCTAACCTGATGAGGAGCTGTATACCTACTGTACCTATTTTACCTATTATTCTACTTTTGTTTTGAGGCTCCTAACCTGATGAGGAGCTATTGTAGCTCTATGCGTCACCCAAAAACTGGCTAGTTAATAGTGTAGAGTAAACTGAAAGTGCAACCTGATGAACAAAACAAAATATGACCTCCAGGCACACAAACAAGAAAATCATATTGCAAAACATGGATGACAAAATATTTTCCAACGATTTTGGGTTAAGGAGGACTCGTTATTCAGAAAAACAATGGCCCGAAAGCGCTTGGCACCTCTATCGTAGCATGCATCGGAAACGAAACGGAGCGGTTTCAAGTTTTTTTTCGGGGGGGAGGGCGGGGCGAGCGAAACGCACGCACCGACAGCATCGCCTGCGAGGGCGTGTTGAAAACATACTGCTCTCGCTGGAGGAAAGGGGGGCGCAGAAGCCTGAATACCAGCCACGTAGTCCCCATGGTCTTCTTGAGCTTCACCTGATCCAACACAAAACAAAACACGACGATTGGGGTTTGGAGTTTGAAAAAAAAACGTAACCTCTAAAATTCTCATAGACGGGTGAGATTGGGAACAAAAAATACTGATTTTTTTCGCGGACCGGACTAGTGACGGGACTCCTTAACGCCTTTACAACTGGAAACCTGTTTTAGGGAAAATTTACTTGATACCAGTATAGAGAGAGGTTTTGGGGTTCTGAAGGGGTTATTACCCGAACCGTCGGGATGCTATTTTGGTTTTGCAAGATTTTTTTTTTTCATGTCTAGGCCATGGGGTTTGTTCATCGGGTAGCGCTTCCAGTGCACTCAAAAACAGTATATTTGATACATTACATGTATAGAGCTGTTCAAGTAAGGAGCCGCAGAAAAAAAAACTTCCACCTCTATCATAGCAAGCGCCTGTTACGCATTCGCAAGCTATCTCACCTCTCCGTGTACGTGACGCCTCTTGAAGTCGGCCTGGCAGTTGTCCCCCCCGCCGTCCTTAAACATCAGGCAGGCCAGCGAAGCGGGCCCCGTGATCTAGACAAGCGGGGGGTGGGGGTGGGGGTGGTGGTGGGGTTGAGGTGAGGGCGGAGGCGGGGGCGGCGACGGGGGTGGGGGAGGGGGTTGTGATGGAGGCGGAGGTGGGAGCGGGGGAGGAGGCGGAGGTGGAGGCGGGGATGGAATTGAAGGCGGGATTGAGGGCGGAGGCGGAGGTGGGGGGGGAGGCGAAGCTGGGGGCGGGGGCGATGGTGTGGTTGAGGCGGAGGGTGCAGGAACGCGGGTGAGGGCGGACGCGAGGGCGGACGCGAGGGCGTGCTTGGAGGTGAAGGCGAGGTTGGGGATGGGGGCAGGGGTGGGGTAGGGGTGGGGGCGTGGGTGGGGCTGGAGGCGGAAGCGGAGGCCCGGGGATGGAGGCGGGGGTGGGAGCAGAAGCGGGGGGCGGGGGGCACGGTGGAGGCGAGAGCGGGAGCGGGGGGCAGCGGAAAAGGCTGCGTGCACTTTGACGGGGGCACTGACCCGAGACTGTTCTTTATTAACAAGAAGGGTACACAAAAGCGAAAATGGCAGGTTTGGAAAATATTCACCCTGGTAACATCCATAGGAGTCAGATACATGTTCAAAGGCTATTTTTTTTTGTTTTAAAAACGAGCGGCCGGTGTATCAATCGCGCAGCTTGCCAAGATGAGTATCGAACCCTAATTTCATCGAATTCACAGAGCTCTGGCGTATTTAGAATACTTTTATTGAAATAATGAACACCAATACCCAAACCGTCCTTATATTTCCGAACAGAGTTGCACATTTTTTTCACACGCGGTTCACAGAGTACAACGATGGACCCACGAAACCTTTGGGAGAACCAGAAAGGGGAAAAAAATAAGCTGGGCGCCAGACGTAAACGGCTACGTGTGTAAAATGACAGAAGCGAACGGCAGCTGCGAGGGAGAGAGGCTCACCTGAAGCGAAACCCCACTGTTTGACTGCCACAGACACGTCAGCTCGTAGGGGGGCCATTCCGCGCACAGCTGGAGCCCGCGACACTTGAACTCCGCCGATATTCCCAAGGGTTGGACCCTGGTACGTTTCGCCGCGCCCGTGCGAAGTTTTCTCCCGCCCAAAATCCGTGTCCTGCAGGTGACAGCGTCCGCCATCGCTTGCGAGCGGAACACAACGAAGGCGTGGGTCGCGCGCGAGTTCGTGCGTACCCTGCAAGACAAGACGGGCGCTCCCGTGATCTTGCTGAACCCATGGGGCTGCAGGCACTCCTCCAGAAAGCACACAAGCTGCCTGGCGGTGATTGTACGAGGAAGGTTGCCGATGAAGATGTCCACCGCCTCCTTCTGCGTCTAATGCGGGATGGTTACCAGTTAAAAACGGGAGACGATACGCGGAGGGTCAGGCGCTGTCCTATCAGCTGGTTCAACTGAGCATACAGGGTAGGTGGTTTCGCGGGTACGGTATTGGGGCCAACAACGTTGCAACATTCCGTCGTCGCTGAATTACTACTATTCTGTAAAGGTATTTTAACAACATCAGCTATGAGTTCGACAAAATTTACGGTAGATACTCATATTTGCAACCTGCGTATTGCCCTCTGACAATATAGCCTAGATGATGCCGTTCCGATGTTAATCGTATATCCTTCCATAAAAGCTTAGTATCTATGACCTTCCAGCTCCTGCCAACCATTTTCCCATTTCCTTTCCCCACATCTTCTCCTTTTATCTACTAGTAGTTCCTTTCCCTACATCTGTTCATTGAGCTATTGGTCGTACTGGTATATAGTTCTGTACGCGGACGATGCGGGCATCGTTTCGCGATCATCAGAAGGTCTGGAGAGGATGATGACGACGATCGTGACTGCGTGTTCGTCGTTCGGGCCTACAGTATCCGAGGCAAAAACAGAGATAAGGTGCCTGGAAACCAAAAGCGGGGGGAAGGTGTCCTTCACGATCAATGCAGCCGGCCAGGTTTACAAACAATCCAGTTTGTATACTTGGGCGGGGCTATCACCGCAGACAGAAACCTTAGCACTGAAATAACGCGGCGTTTTCAGAGGGCCTGGGCGTGTTTCCAGCGGTACAAGATGGAAATCTATGATCGCCCGGGTGTGCGTTTACGGTTGAAGGTGCGGTTGCTGAAAGCTGAGGTGGTCGAGACACTGCTGTACGGTTGCATGACGTGGAGCCCGAAGAAGCCTGACTATGACAGGCTACGTCGGGTTCACCGTTCCATGCTCCTCCGATGCCTTGGATGGCGGAAACGGAAGCGCGACGACCACACCCTATCGTACGCCGACGCGCTTGCCCAGACAGATTCCGAGAGCGTTGAGGTGATAGTGCGCAAACGGAGGATTTCGTTTGCGGGATTCGTGGCACGCATGGGGGAGGAGCGTCTGCCACAGAGGGTGATGTTTGGGGAGTTTGTTGGGGGTAAAGGCTACTCAGGGGGGCAAGAGAAAGCCTGGATGGATCATCTGAAGGAGGATATGTCGGTTTTTGGAATGAAATTCGAAGGATGGCGAAAGGCTGCTCAGAAGGCTGGCAGATGGTTTCGAAGAGTAGAGGAGGGAGCCGAGTTGTTCATGCGGAATTGGCATGAAACGGAGAGACGCAAAGCTGCAGAGCGACGCGCAAAGGCCGCGGCAGCGTCATCCACCGTTGGCATCTCTAAGCGGCCGGGGGGAGGGGGAAGGGGGGGGGGCGGGGAGGGGACTGGGGGAGAGGGGGAGAGGGGAGGGGGGGAGGGGGGAGGGGGAAAGGGAGGAAGGCGGGAGGGGCGGAAGGGGGAGCGTCATGCCCAAGAGACTGAAGTCTGGGTTTGGCCATCATCGTATTGAAAGTTGTGGGCTTTCTAATGGCCATCACAAGATAGCATAAGACCGCCCTGACTTCTTCGCCATGTTGCGTTCTCTCCCAGGTGCCATTGATGATGGACGTGATACCCTCTGTTAGCCCAATGCCGTCCTTAGCCAGTTCCTAGGGTCTGCTAGTATGACATTTTTCTTTCTTTTTTTCTTCTATTTCTTTTTTTCTGTTTTTCTCTTCTTCTTTCCTTGCTTTCCTGTCTTGTCTTTTCTTGCTTTTCTTGTCTTTTTCTTCTCTTTTCTTTCCTTTCCTTTATCTTCTTTTCTTTTCTTTGTTTCTTTTTCTCCAATTGACTTATGCCTGTCGTGCGTATGCGTAGTGATAGATACTACGTGTAATATATACGTGGTAGTCTTCCTTGGGTGGCAATCGGAATATTTGGTTTCTCCAGGCGTGAGTAGTGAGACGTATGCACCGGCCTGGACCTGGTACATCGTAGACTGACTCCCGATTTCACTTTTATATATTTCTGGTGGAGGCATGAATTGCGTCAGCTGTGATATATGCGTGTACCACCTTGGGTTGTGTGTGTTTTTCCCTGGGGTATTTCTCAGCTCCAGAGTGACTGGAGCCTGTCCTGTGACCACGGACTTGATTATGCGAGTTAATGTGAGAACAACAACAACAACAACAACAATAGTTCGGCATCAATGAGGCCTCTCTGCCGCGATCAGCCAGAGACCCCGCCCCAGGGTTACCACTACTACCCACGCGTTGATTTTTTTCGGTTTTAAACGCGGCGCCTCGTCGCAAAGGATAGCTGCTACGGTTCTGATGCGGTATAAAACGAGCAGCGTGGACGGGAGCAGGTATAGGTCAGGTGCTGCGCTATCAAACGGTTCAAGGGATTGTCCAGTAGGGTAGGTGGAGTTGCGGGCATGGTACTGGGGCGTCACTACCAAGCGCACCTTCTACCCTATATAATACTAAAATACCCAAAACGCGGAACCGGAGTCACGTAGCCTTGCAAAGGTGAGGCTAGAAACCCTTAAATTGATCGAGCTCACAACTGCACGTTGTTGCTTGCCTTGGTCGTTTGGCCATTGACCACGCATCCCTTTCGCGACGGATCAGTTGGGAGGAGGGGGTGGAGGGGAACGATATACACAAAACCCCCGCTACGTCGTATATTAAATAAAAAAAAAGAGAAATACACTTCAACATGTGAGATCGAAATATTAACCAAAACTCATTTTTGCAAGCTGCGTATGATGCATCGATCGCGCGTGTTACGGAGCGTGTATACCCTCGTGAAGGATACGAGTCATTGACTCCCTTGCTGACGCCAGGGTCAACAGGACCAAGACGTTCAGTCTCGTTCTGCGCACACGGATATTATATAACCCGCATTGAGGGGGACAAACACTGACAGCTGTGGAACTCAGCATGTATACATAATGTTTCAGTACTCCGAGCGGGGGATGCGTGGTTGGTCGGTGTTGGGAAGCGCGCCCCTCATGGGTTCCGGTGTCTTTGATTGGTCTCTCCTCGTGGCTCGCTAGCTAGGCTCAAAGCTTATGCATTATTTCCCTGCATAGAATGCTAAAACACAAACATAACAGGGCTAGGCACGGTAGGGCAGCGTAGTGCAGGGTAGCGCAGGGTAGTGAGATGAGGGTGTCCTGCTTGTCCCATCGTCGTCACCTACATTATCGCCTATCTATGATGGCCTTGACGTGAGTGTGGCATCTAATATCACGTGGTTTCACCTCAACTATGACATGGTTTCACGTCGAATCTATAAACTATCCTTCTACGGAGAGCACTCCATTACATTAGGCCACCCTGAATAGTCGTAGATGCAGATCACATGGCCATCAAAGGATGTCAACAAAACATCCAGAATTGGAAAGGGGATCGAAGATACGGCTATTCAAAACAAACGAAACTGAGGCTACAGATTCCCCCACACCTCGTAATAATGAGGCTAAAATGCCTCATGGCAAGATGTACACCCCTATGGTGGAGCTCACAACTGTTAGAGCTCGAGAAAGGGTGTGTACCTACGGTATACCAGTAGCAATCGGCCTCCAAAAAAAGGAGGGCATTGTTTCGGGCTTTCAAACTACATGGCTGCGGATCTGAGTTATGAAAAAGGAGGGAGGTGGGCAAATAAAATGTGCGGAGACACTAGCTGGGATAAAAAAAATAATAAAAAAGAAGCAGTATAAAAAAAGACATATCCTATCATAGCTACGGTAACGGTGCAACATTTTTTTTTCTCTGAGGCCTTTGTCAGTTGAGGAGCTCTATATATCCCACCCAGGAATCAATTTTTGAGAAAAAAGAAAATGAAACCCGACGAAAAAAAAAGCATGTCTTAGGTACGAACCGAAAACAAAAAGCCAAAAAAACAAAACAAAACAAAACAAAACAAAACAAAAACAAAAGACACGCTACGGTAATAGTGCGCCATTTTTTTTCTGAGGCTCCTTAGTTGAGAAGCTACCTCCCCCCTCAAAGAACAAAAAAAAGAGAAAAACGAAAGTGCGACTCGACGATAAAAAAAATCTGAAAAAATGCCATGTGTTGAGGAAAAAAAAGAAAAAAAAGAAAAAAAAAACTCCAAAACCCAAACAAGATTTTCCAGCGATATGGGGTTAACAAGTCCCGAAAAGCCACAAAATGACAATTTTCTGCCAAAAAGAAATGCTAAAACCTCCATTGTAGCAGAGGTAAAAAAATGAAGGCGTGCACCGAAGTTGGGAGGGGGGGGGGGTATCTTCTGTGTATTGGTGGCGTCGGATCTAAGTCACGAAAAAGGAAGGAGCTGGATGAACATGTCACCGAACACGTTAGTGTCATCATGGTTCATTGCAGGCTTAATGTCGATTATTACTACTGATTAGGTTTCACTACTGCTGTAAATATATTTGATACAAGGTTCCCCTCCGGGAAATGCCTAGGGGAGTGGCGCAAGAACGAAATCCAAGCATCCAACATCTGACTGCCTGTGGGCAAATAAGATGTATACCTGGTGGTGGCGAAAATTATGCTCTTGTCCGCAGCTCGAGAAGCGGGGTGTGGGGAGGTGCCCTCCAGGGGAGGGTTCGCTCTCTCCCCGTCGTGGAGAACCGTAAAGAAGTGGTAATCCCATCACTACGTGTCCACCACGAGTACCCGTACGATGAGGACTTTTTGTACGAGCGACTCTTGTGCAGTAAAATTTGCGTGGTGAAAAAATAAATGGACAAAAGGTGGATTTTCAACCGGCAAAAAAATAAATCAGCAGTTGTTCCGTGCGCGATCTTTCTTTCGTGGTTATAATCTTTTCTTTCAGTGTTTCCTGTTGTTCTTGTATGTGTGTGTTGTCTTCACATGCAACCGTTCTTTCCACCCAACGACATCAGTACACCCAGAGTCCGGGCTGATTCTTCATCCTAGAGAGATACAGATTTTGTGGTCACAGAGTGTAAAACAGAGTAAACCAAACCGTCGCAATTCATGGGAATCAGCAATTTCAGAATAGATACTCTTCTTCTTGTCTTGTTGAGCCAGATATTGAACTTCACGACGAGTGATCCACGCCAGGATGGGCAATCATCCCCCTTCACCACCAGCTCGTCGCAGAGAGTGCACGGAATGAGGAACAGTAGGACTTCTATTGTCGCTGAGACAGAGAAGCCCTCTCTCATGGAGCATCAGCGCCTGTATCCACTGCTGTTTGCTTTTTAGAGTCAAGAAAAATTACGCTGGATTGTTTTGATCGTCCGATTCAAAATCGTTCCCTCGTGGAGACGCAAGCAACTCGCCGCAGCATAGCGAGAACTCGCCACGCCCACGTCAAGAAAAATTACGCTGGATTGTTTTGATCGTCCGATTCCAAATCGTCCCCTCGTGGAGACGAAAGCAACTCGCCGCAGCATAGCGAGGACTCGCCACGCGCACGTACGTGATGTATCCCTATTACTGCTGCTGTGCGGCAGGGTTGTACACGTAGCGTTGTGCCAGCTTCATGTAGTCTGGTGCCTGTCATCTGTGGTGTCGGCAAACTCTCCGACACACATTACCCCTGGTATGTAGGTAAAACTACGGTCTCTGTGAACGTAAATTTAAGGATGGGTTGGTATATAAATTGCCATCAAAAAGGTTCCTATATTAACCCTCAAATTGGCGCGATTTATGGACATGATATGGACATGCGCACGCAGCGGCAGCCAGCAGCACAGCAGAAATATGGGGTATGGTGGGGTGACAAATGGCAAGCTCCAATCAAAGCAATCAGGTACAACAACAGCAGTCACACGCGCATAGAGTTGCAGGCTGCTGCTGCTAGAGGGCTGGACTGCTGCTGGGCGGCAGGATCGTAGCACACCCACGCAGCGGCAGCACAGCAGAAGAAAAATGCGGTATGGTGGAGTGACAGATTACAGGCTCCTACAAAAGCAACTCTCCGCAGCATAGCGAGGACTCGCCACGCGCACGTACATGATGTATCCTACTACTGTTGCTGTGCGGTGGAGTAACAGATGACAGGCTCCGACACAACTCGCCGCAGCATAGCGAGGACTCACCACGCGCACGTACATATATGTATCCTACTACTGCTGCTGTGCGGCAGGGTTGTACACGTAGCGTTGTGCTGTCTTCATCATGTAGTCTGGTGCCTGTCATCTGTGGTGTGTGGGCAAAATCTCTGACACAAAACAATAACCTTGGTATGTACATAAACTACCGCCTCTGTAGACGTACACGTAAGGATGGGTTGGATTTAAATTTCTATCTAAAAGGTTCCTATACTGGCCAAATTGGCGCGATCGACGGACTTGGTATGGACATGCGCACGCAGCGGCAGCACAGCAGCACAGCAGAAATATGGGATATGGTGAGGTGACAAATGGCGCGCTCCGATCAAACAAATCAGCTACTGCAGCAGCAGCAAAACGCGCATAGAGTTGCAGGCTGCTGCTGCTAGGGGGCTGGACTGCTGCTGCTCGGGGGCTGGACTGCTGCTGCGCGGCAGGATCGTAGCGTGGTGCCCTACGCAAAAATAGGAAAATGTACGTGTACCCTCTAGCATAAAAACCCGTTTTGCATCCAATTGTTACGTGCGTACACGGGGATAGGGGATGCGTAAACCTAATCCCCGGGGGTGTTGCGGAAACCCGTGGATTTGCCTTATCCATGCCCAAGGCCAAAAAAGTTTAAAAGGCTTGCCACGCGCGTCACACTGCACGGATCGCGCCCAAACTTCCAGCAACGTGACCCCAACGGTCGAATTGTGCCCACACCATCCGACGTTTCGGATAAAAGTGCGAGCACGAAGAGTTATGACTGATTTTTTACAGTTATACGTATACATACAAGGTTTCCCTCCGGACGTGGTTCCCTGGGGGAAAAACGAGTTGGGCAAGCGCAAGAGTCCACTTAATACCTGTTTTGTTTACCTAAGAATTGCTGGACCGAGGGGTGGGATAGTGCTGTGAACCTGGATGGTATAGAACGTCGCAGACGTTTGCACTAGGCGGCGCGTAGCGCTTTGGGGAGCAGTCCAAGGTTACGCGAAATTCTACCCCGTATAGTTGAGCAGTAGTAGCCGCGAGCTCGATGTGTGTAGCGTAGGCATAATAAGGCTGGGAAATGAAGTGAAGGGAGTGCTCCACGCTTGAGTATGTGGTTGGAGGTGAACCAAACACATGAACGAGTTCTTGTCTATTCCGACTGATATTGATTGGTGGAAGATATTTCCTCCTGATCCGGAGATACGGTTGTGAAAATTTTGGGAGATATATTAAAAATATCCAGGGCCTTCCCCGGGCCGGTTAACGACCTCGGAACCAAATCCCGCGGAATTGAGTTACCGCGGGAACACAACGGTGTTTTTCGTACGGGATCCAGTAACCACGGGACTGAAATATTTTGTTTGTGCGGGATCCGGCAACAACGGGACTGAACGATATTTTTTGTACGGGATCCAGCCACCGCGGTATTCCGCGGAACGGCATGTAGCCACGACGGGACGTAACGGAAATTAACTCAACGGGATGCAGCCACGACGGGACTAACGGGATTTTTCGTACGGGATCCAAAAGGCGGGTTCTGCCGTAAAGATTTATCTTATTGGGGGGGGGGGGGGGGGGGGGGAAATTCGTCACCAACCCCCCCCCAAGCTCCAAAATATTAATCGAGCATCAACAGTGTACCCAATACTTATCTTGCGAAGTTTGAACGCACACGTCATGGTTGGTGCCCGCGGGTGTCAGGGTTTCAACGGACTTAACCGGCTGGCTCCCTGTGGCTAATTTTGAAAAACGCAAGAATTCGGGTATGGCACCGAACCCCCCTCCCCCCCCCCCCTGAACGGTTTCGATAGAGGTAAAACTTCTAGGTCAGGGTAATTTTGGGTTGGAGATTCTAAATCCGATGTCAAGAGTTTTTCACATCGATTGATTCCATCGTAACATGGCCGCCCACAGTTCATCAAAAACGCGGGAATGACGCGAAAATATCCCCTCCTCCGCACACGTCCGAGAAGACGATTCAAGCACTTCGGACTACAGGTTAGGCTACTTTTTGGGTCGAGGATAACGAAACCGTCGTCAAAATACCCCAGGTCCGCAATGCAGTCGACCTACAGTGGTGCAAATTGTGGGCCTTCGTGAGCAATTTCAACTTCTTGCGAGGTTTTCTAATTTCGGTTCCGGGCACTAGTTTTTGTCTGAGCAATTTTGTGAGTGGCTCCACCCCCCCTAATTTGGGCAAGCGGAATCGATTGGCGATGTGGTATCGAAAAAAAAAAAGGCTCGGGAATGGGGTGAAAAAAGAAGTTCGAGCTGAAGGTGAACTCTTTTTGTTTGGTACCATTTTTTTGGACGTCGTCCTTGGGCGTTTAAAAACAAACCGCGAAGTCGATTTCTCATTATTTTTTCTTCCCGAGCCCGGAGAGGCGATTAATCTTTACCGCGCGGAACCCACCAAACGAAATGGGTTTCTTTGGGGTTTCGGGGTGTTGTACTGGGGAGCGAGGGGGACTCACACTTGGATTGGGTACAACTGTTTTCGAAAAAAAAAAAAAAAACTACTTGTGATCTGAGAGAATTGATTGAACCGGTAACTTGGCACGTCCGTGGATTTATCCGTCCTTCTGCGCGGGAGGACAAACTTGACAAACGTCGCGATTCCTCGTTCTTCTATTCACGGAAAATTCGGGATTTTTCAACATTTTCGCAGGATTTTGTCTGAGCGGGAACGTAGAATAATAAGAATAATTGCGCGGGACGCGCTTGTGCGGGAATGGGATTTCGCCGTTTTTAACGGGACCACGGGAAACGATTCATTGATCCCCTCTTTACACAAACGCCGCTCACTGCTGTAGCTGGGATGGGATGCCATCGTCGTGAAATAAAGGCAACGAACCTCACAGCAGCTTCCACACTCTTCCACAGTACACACCACATGCACCCCTGTCACACACGTAGCTCTTCTCCTTTCCTCCTCCTCCAACGGGCGAGCACTATGGCCACAGAGAAGAGCTCTCGTTTGGTTCACCATACCTTTGTGCAGGCTCTCTGTGTTTGGCAGCGCGAAAGCACTTCGTTCGGCTGCTGCGCGGGCGTATCTGACAACTGGTGGCCATGTACACAGGGCCTCCGGGAACAGGGGTGGGCGACAGAATAATTACTCGTGCCCCGGGGCGGCCGTGCCACCGAAGTCGAAGCCGAAGCCGAAGCAGGACCAATCATACCGGCTCGTACAATTTACTACTATGATCATGCTCTGCTTGTTTTCGAAGTGATGACTACAGCAGAAGTACATGTTTGACGAGTACAATCACACGTGGTGCGTATCGTAGTACAAATTACTGATCACATCGACGAATACTACATGCATTCCAATACCAAATACTAACTGGTACACAGAGGTTCACGCATACATTGTACGAGCATACGCCTCATATATTGCGTCAGCAGGCTCTACAGACGAGGGGTTCATCGATGGACCGTCGTGTGGCTCGCGGGGAGCCTTTTTTTACTTGGTTTTGAAGTGTACCCGTCAGGTTATTGCCCTAGAAAAACGCACGTACAGCAGTAGTGGCTACGATATAAGAGGAGGTTCAACGAGCCGAAATACTTCTCTTATACCCGTTTTTCTCTGATTTCGGTTGAAGAGAATTTTCTCTTACATCGTAGCCAAATTCTACAGGGCCGTTTAGAACAGTGCTTGCAAAATCGATGTCCGAGCTCATCGAGCACACTAGGCACTACTGTATGTTGACATCATGCAGCGGAAATGCCAGTGCATCGTGTGCACTCAATGCACCGTTCGATCTGTTTTATTATTAATAGCATATACCTGGTACCCACCGAAAACAAAAATAAGCCCTGCGTGCTCACGTTTGCTACAATTCGTGCATATACCTGTGCCCCCCCTCCCCCGCGAAAACCACTCTTCCAAACGTGTTGGACGAAGTAGTGGCTGATGCATATATTATGCACCCTTCCTCGTTATAACTAAAAAAAGAAAAAAAGAAAATGCGCCACAAATCAGCAAACACACAAGAGCAGAAACTATGCGCTCCTCCTCCTCCCGCCCTACATCGATATTTACCCAGAAGCACCCTCCCCTGCCTCCTTTCCATCTCCGAAAAAGCCTATAATACACGTTTGCTTTGCTTCTCTCGACCCGCGATTGCTCATCCAAACGAGCTTAGTGTTTCGAAGATAGTACCTGGTAGGAAACGTCGGGCATGCCGTCTGCAGGGGTTAACTTCCATTACTGGGGTTTTCAAAAGCATGCAACTAACCCTGTAAACCCTAACCCTGACCCTAACTCATAATGACGTCACTAGGGTGAAATGGTTGAAAAAACAACCATGTGTACCACTGTCTGCAGGCATGTGCGTGTGTTGTGTGTGCGGCATTAGTATTCCGAGAGTTCGATATAAGAGAAAATCTCGGGCATAAGGAATAAGACAAATTGCCTCCTTTAGCGGATTTTGTTGTGACACGCCGAAAAAGTTCTCTTACATCCGTCCTTTCTCTCAAACCGATTATCTTATATCGTAGCCACTACTGACTGTATTGATTTCTTGGTTTTGGGGTTTGGACGGCTGACTTGCCGGGAGGCGGCCCACGTACACGGTGCACACGCGATAGGGGAGAGACGCGCGCAGCTCAGCTGCTCGTTGTCAGCAGCAGAGCTACCACCTCCAGCAGCGGAGCCGTTGGTACGACTACCACCGAATGACTTCATCATACTGCTGTACAGCGCAAACGAGAACTGCACGATCAGCAGCAAGCAGCGTCATTTGTACGGAATTACAAAGACGAAGAATGAATAGAAAGTAAAGAAAAAGGTCCAAACATTTCCGTCCAGTGGTGCTCGCATGCAAACTGGTACGTGTCGTCGGCCTTTGTCACACACACGTGCAAGCAGCACAGCAGTGTCCGTGTTGGTGAATAGGCAATTGCCAACAACTACAAGTAGCAGATACCCACGTACTGCTGACTGCTGACCGCGAGAGCCGCACCGTGCGGCTTGGCTGCTCCCGCTGTCTACCTGGTACTGCATAGCACATGAATAGTGTGATATCATCGTATGGACCGTGTATCATACGATGTACATCATGGGCATACATGTAACGACCGTCCGTATACAACGGCAGCTTGCGCTGCCGGGGTTGTAACGAAGACCACTGATAGGGACAGCTTACGCTATACCTACAATGGGACCCGAAGGGTGCGCCAGCTAGCGTTGGGCTGCGAAAGCAACTGAGTTAAATCGACACACGACGCGTACGAAAATACGCGGAAGTGTGGTGAGCTAAAGCTGTATTTTTCCCCATCCGCCGGAGGATAGTAGAAAAGAAAAAAAAAAAACGTTAAAGTGCTACTATAAAATCCATACGACCCTTACTAAAGGGGCACTTCATCACTTCACATGACAGCAGCAGCAGCACCAGAGAGAGGTCGTATGGTCGGGTAGGGCACGCAGGCTCCGATCAAAGCAACTAGCCACAGCAGTCACACGCGCATAGAATTGTACCCTGCCGCTGCTAGGGGGCTTGGCTGCAGCTGGGCGTGTGTTGTGTCTGGTGTGGCTGTGCGCTCCGGCTCCGGGCCCGGGCCCGGTCCCGGTGCGTTTTGCGTGTTTGCGTGCGCTGCGGCACGCGCCTAGAGAAACAGGTAGGCTGTGTCGGTTCGGGGTGTGCGCCATGCGTCCCCGCGATTAGAGCCGGTGCGCGCGGACTTTGCGGGCCGAGTGCTCGGGCCGTCGGTGCCGGGCGGGCGCGGGGGCGGGCGGGGCGGGCGACGGCCGGCCATGCGCGGGTCTCCGTCCCGGAGCTTTTGGGGCCGGGCGTGCGGCCCGGGCGAGAACGGCCCGAGAGAGCCAAAAGTGGGAAAGTCGTAATAGGTAGCATATTGTCTTCAACACTAACGACTCGTGACAACTTACCTCAAGAAACGGGCGGGCGGTGTATCACACAGCGTGCAAAATATGAGTATCGACCCTAAACTTATCGAACTCCCAGCTGATGCGTCTAAAACAATCTAATAAAATAGCAAGAAGATAGTAGATGTGATGGAACAAAAAGAGAAATTGTCAGCACAAATGCGTAGGCATACAGCGAAGCGGGGAGGGGGGCGGAGCATCTGCTTTGTGACCCTGAATCTGAGCTACGCGGGAGGGAGGCATCTGGAGAGAAAGCGCGAAGACATTATATTGGATGGGGAAAAAAAAGTATCAGCAAAGTGAATACATGCACCGAAGGTGGGATTCGGGGGAGCTCTAAGTTACGTAAAGGGTGGGGGGGGTAC
Organism: Undaria pinnatifida; assembly: GCA_012845835.1. Taxonomy (NCBI): domain Eukaryota; class Phaeophyceae; order Laminariales; family Alariaceae; genus Undaria; species Undaria pinnatifida. The sequence continues at coordinate 9,784,523 of JABAKD010000005.1, forward strand.
CAGCACGAAGGGCATACTCGTACACGAGAAAACGAACGATTTGTATGAATGCTCCATGTAGTATACGGAAGTGGTATAATATCGAGAAAAAAATGTTCGGGCGGAATAAAGCAGGTTTGGTCGTTAATTGCCACTGGGAATTTTTTGGGGGGATTCGGGAGACGATATATATATTAAATATATATATATGTCACTCGCCTTGTCGACCAGCTGCTGTCCCGGGTTGCCCTGAGCCTTCGCCAGGCGGTACCTCTCCTCGGCATTGCGCGATTCCTCCACCGAGGACAACACCCAGCGGGCGTGCTCGGGGTCTATCCGTGGGCAGGCCTGCCTCGAAATGACCCCACGACGCCGCCTCCCCCCGCGATGTCCTTCCCGTTTCCTGGTCATGATGCCCGCTATTGATGGGAATCGAGTGAATGCCCTTGACCCCGGCCAGGGTCGGCTATCACGCCCAGCCACGCGCTGTCTGCGTGGGCGCGTTCACTTGCGCTTCCTTGTTCGGGTTTCGAGTTGGTGGGCGCGTTTTTCTTTACCGAGGGAAAGGGGAGGGGTACGGTTTAAGGAGGCCGAGGGGGGGGGGGGGGGGGTTGAGGACGGAGGGGCTAGAGGAGGTAGAACAGAGTGGTCAGAGGGAAGCAGCCATCCTGAACCCGCGGGTGGTAGATGTTAGACCTAGGCCTGACTTCGACAAAATAGTTGAAATACAGTTGATGGTAAACCCTAAACGTATCATAGCCTTGACCGCCTTGCAACCCCCCCCCAGGGGGGGGGGCGTCTCCACGCAAAAACTCAAACTAAATTTAAAACAACAAGACCATCTGGAGGATAAAGAAAGGAAGAGAAAAAAAAAATGACGCGACTCTTTGGTATATCGGGTGTCTGGTGTTTTGGTCCCATTGCATACGTACCACACACCGAAAAAAGTACCAACAAGGAATCCCAACCATTCGGACAATAGACACCGCGGATCACGAAAGGCCCTGCATGCACCACCTTGTAAATTTTCTCGTGCAACACCACTAACTGCTGTCTTACTGATGGTTCAGGCTGGCCTTTCCGCCACCTGCTTTGCTTGTGGAGAAAACTTCACCGTCCGCCTCTGCCGACCTCGAACTCCCCACAGTTAGGGCAGGGTTAGGGTCGTGGTCGGGTTGGGTCTGGGCTGGCGTGCGAAAGAGCAATTTTTAGTCAAAATTTCACGAGTTTCTTGAAAGGGTTGGTGGTGTATGTACCCTCCAGGCTGGCTTTTTCGTTTCGGTCAGTTCGTTTTTTATTTGGAAAAACGCTGCCGAAACCGGAGCCGGAGCCGCGCGACCACCCCTGCCGACCTCTACCCCCCCCAAAGCGGATGGAGTTAAGGGTGTGATAGATTTTAGGGATGGGGCCGGGTTAGGCCTGGGCCGAAGTGCGAGACAAAATTCGGCCAAAACGTGTTGCTCGCGCCGTATTTGCCAGGCTGATGTTGTTTGGTCCAGGTTGGCCTTTCGGCCGCCCGGTGAACGGTTCACACCCCGTACACCCATGATAGATGTCAGTTGTCTGCCAGACAACTACTTTTTGAAAAAGGTGCGCAACTACGTATTTATACTGGACAACTACTTTTCGAAAAAGCTGCGCAACTGGTTGTCCTGGACAATTTTTTGAAAAAGCTGCGCAACTAGTTGTCCTAGACAACTACTCTTTGAAAAAGCTGCGCAACTAGTTGTCCTGAACAAGTTTTGAAGAACATGCGCAACTACAGTAGTTGTCCTGGACGACTACTTTCAAAAATGCTGTGTAATGCGTTAATAGTGGGCTGGGGGGGTCGGAGGAAGCCTAGCCTTGTGTCGTCATGTAATGGAAATCCGCATCTCCCCAATTCACTCAAACTAGTTGCACCAGTTGTCTGGAGAACTGCTGGTTTGAAAGTGCGCGCAAGCAGTTGCCCCGGACAACTACTCTTTGAAAAAGCTGCGCAATTAGTTGTCCTGGACAACTAATCTGTGAAAAAGCTGCGCAACTAGTTGTCCTGGATAACTACTTCTTTAAGAAGTTACGCAACTAGTTGTCCTGGACAACTAATTCTCAAAGAACTTGCGCAACTAGTTGTCCTGGACAACTAATGTTTTAAAAGCTGCGCAACTAGTTGCCCTGGACAACCATTAAATACTTTGTGAAGAGCTGCGCAAATAGTTGTTCTGGACAACTACTCGTCCTAGAAAACTATACAACAACTATTCGTTGTAGTTGCCAGCGGTAGTTGTGCAGGGTGTGGATCGTTCACGGTCACGTCAGGGGTCAGCTCGGTCTGGGCCAAAGTTCATAGTTGCAATTGAACTCACATGAACTGCACAATAGCATGAACACTAGTGCTGTGTGCAGGCGGCTCCTGCACATAGGGCAAAGCCTCCTTCGGGATTTCAGTGCAGCAGGGGTGCCCCCTGTAAGAAAGTGGTGTGTCATAGCAATATGACCGCCTTTTAGGGGGAAGCCGCCTTACTGATTCCAGCTAATGAGCGCAATTCCCCAGTCGTGCCAAAGGTGCCAAGCGATTTTGACCGCCTTATATCGGGATACCGCCTTACTCAGACCGCCTTATTGGGGAACCCCTACTATGTGGGGGGCAATGTAGAATGAGAAGACGACTACAGCATTGACCACACGAAGCAACTCGGGGTGATGGGGAAGGGGGTGCGTCCGAACCGCAATGCAAGCAGCTGTGAGGCGCACGCGCCGCAGCAGCAACGATGGTGATCAAGCAGATCAGATGATGGTGATACTGCTGCATGCTCTTCCTAGCAAAGATGTAGGGAGACGGCACTTTCACCCCTTGACCGACGGCATTTTTTCCAGTAATTTACCTAGACTGACGCCAAACTACTAGGTTTTAGTGTGGAACGATCGGTTTGACACCCTTGACCGCTGGACCTTTTCCCTTGACCGCCCGTCGTCTGACACCTTAGCTTCCTATGTAGACTACGAAGTCGGATCGCACTCGTCGCTTTTTTGGTCAGTGTACGTACGTGGATCCCAAAAGGGCCAATGCTATTTGCAGTACAGAGTACAGCACAGATCTACCTGGCATAGGTTTAAACATCCGTTCTCATCCTCTTGTTCTTGAGCAAATATGTGGGTTGACGGTCTAGTTTTGTTTGCGGGCGTAACTTCTCAAGTGCTGAAACGCGAGGGCCGGTTGGCGTCGGGGGTGTACAAAGGGTATGTGTACGTAGTCTCGGAGGAGCCGCACAGCGGGTATCCGGAGCGATGGTAGATAGAGCTGAGGGTCGCAAGAAGCAGCCCGGGCAGGGGACTGTATGGGGCCTAATGTAATTAGCTTATATGGTGAATATCCGAGCGTGGGAACTTCGATTTACGAGACGCAGAGAGAAGAAGGGGGGGGGGAGAGGTAGGAAGGGCATACACATACGTACAACAAGTCGTCGACGTAGAGCGGTAGTTGAATTGTGTGTACGGATCAGGGTTAAGCGATGGTAGATAGAGCTGAGGGTTGCAAGAAGCAGCCCGAGCAGGGATCTGTATGGAGCAAAACGTCAATAGCTTATATGGTAAATATCTGAGAGTGGGAACGTCGAACTACGAGACGCAGAGAGAAGAAGGGGGGGGAGAGAAGTAGGAAGAGTATACACATACGTACACCAAGTCATAACGTAGAGCGTTAGTTGACTTGTGTGTGTACAGATCAGGGTTAAGCGATGGTAGATAGAGCTGAGGGTTGCAAGAAGCAGCCCGGGCAGGGATCTGTTTGGGGCCGATTGTAAACAGCTTATATGGCAAACATCCGAGAGTGGGAACGTCGAATTACGAGACGCAGAGAGAAAAGGGGGGGAGAGAAGTAGGAAGAGTATACACATACGTACACCAAGTCATCAACGTAGAGCGGTCGTTGACTTGTGTGCGTAAGGATCGGGGTTTGATAACTAGTGCTCTAGCACGTGGTGCGCGCGGGTGCGCTACGCCCCCCGCAGGGGCCCCCGGAGGCCTCCCGGAGGGCGAAAAAATTGGACATATGTGCGTAAAGCTACTCAAAATACGCGTCTCATTCGCTCGTCTTGCCAAGAACAGAAACAAGCACAGACTGAACTTGCTGCACATAACTACATGGATGTCAGCGCGCAGATCAACCCTGAGGAATCTTCGAAATGTTCAAATCAATTCATTCGACCACTTACCGCCGCAATTGTCGTAGCTGCCTGCAGCACCTCGCCTTCGCTATCTCACATTTTTTTTCTTTTTTCTTTTTTCTTGCACACACCTACTTTCCAGCTTCTGGACAAGCCGTGGTCACAGGTGTCGCCCCGGGTCTTGCCTTCAACTTTTATCGCGCATAGGGTTCAGCAATCCCACTGCTCGTCGATTTTTCATCGAGTGTTGCTAACTCACGCTCTCGCGCTTTCCGCAAGTCAATTTGTGCACAAGAACAAAAAAAACACGAATTCATACGAGTATGCACACTCGGGGGGATTCAAACTCACGAAACTGACCTACACAACAGCTGTGCTATACTACTGCTATATAACGCCATCATCACAACCAGAAACAAAACATCTTGCTCGTTCGATCCAGTGTTTGTTACTTGCGCCTTGCAAGGGCATCGTCGAAAGTATCGAGGGTTTCACGACGGATGTCAAGCCGCTTTGTCAGATCAACGCCTTGTTTCCTGTACGACAAAGACAGCCGCATCAAGATTCAACGCGTGCCACCGAAAGCTTGATGCGGGCAGGAGTCTTGACCCTGTTTTTGGCCGAGAACCCGCGCTCGCATTCGGTAGTCTGCTACATTCGGATCATTTGATGTAGAGGTACGCTACACTCTACTGCGATAGCACGGCCGTGAGCCATTTGAACCATTGGAACCACATATTCCTCTGTATTTGCGAGCCTTTAAAGTCTTGTTTCATCCTGGCACAGAGAAAACCATCATAACTTTGAACTTAGTTCCCTCAAAAAGGAAAGCCGCAAAAAAATAATTCAGCATGAAATTGTCGAAAATATCACAAAAAAAGGCCCCTAAATTTTCCCGCCAGCGGCGAAAAGAGACCCCATTTTTTTTTTCGCCTTCAGCGAAACAGACCCGCATATATTTTTGGCATGCGGCCAACAAAGGTGCGCGGGGCGAAAACGGATGTGCGGCAAGCCGCACATGTGCTTGTTGTGGTATGATACGCTACGCCGTTTCTCAGGAAAATGGTACAACTGCGCAACATCTCAACATTTCACCAAAGTATCGCAACATTTCAACATTCATAACCCTGGTACTGATGTAAGAACGGGGCTGTTTGAAGGTCAGGTCGGGGGTTTCCTTGACCCCCCCCCTCTTCGAGCGAGGGATGCAAAATATATATTTGACACAATTCGAAAGCAAAGTACAAAGTAAAACATTCTCATGAAGGAGCGCAGCGAAGCGTGGGGATGATGTGTGTTTTGTGCGAGCGTAAGAATTGCCGTAGGTCCTGCAGTGGGCATACGTAGGTACGTGCGTACGTTTTGTATGCACATGACGTGTTAATACAGCTGTCATATCAGCAGTACGAAACGAATACCGCCTGTGGTCGTGAGCTGAGCAGACGGGCAGGTAAGCAAAGGTCTTCCAAGCCGTCAAGGCCAAAGATGTCAGGAGACGGACATCCGTCAAGCACTCAATCAAGGGCATCCGTGAAGGAATTTCCATCCGTCTAGACGGATTATACCCTACTCCCGCTAGAAAAACGCACAATTTTCTCTGTGGAAACCCACATATATATGTATATGTTGTTGTTGCTGGCTGCTGGCTTATAAAAACGGGGATTTTACTCGGTATCCCTGGGTTTTGCCGTCAAGACACGTCCGTCAAGTAAATTTGCCTTGACCCCGTCCGTCAAGGGGTAAAAGTGCCGTCTCCTGACATCTTTGGTCAACGCAGTAGTGTGGGAAGGTTTTCAGGTGTTCTTATTCCCACCCACCCGCCCGGTTTTCTGAGGGCGTCATTGGGGAGATACGATAATAGGAGCAATTCGTAACTTTGCATGATTCGGTGCAAGTAACGAAAATGCTTATTTTGGTGCGTGAGTGTGCGACGGGTGGGCTGCAATATGGGCAGACATGGAACCGTAGACCGCGAGAAGAAAACGTAGGTCAACCCATGCGTGAGCATAGGTCAACCCATGCGTGAGCATATAGGTCAACCCATGCGTGAGCATATAGGTCAACCCATGCGTGAGGACGCATAAGTGGTTGCGAAAGAGTAGTTACAAGTTAAGATAAGCATGTCCAGAGGCCAAGTGGTGCCAAAGAGGTCGTGTGGGGAGATCGAATGTAACATAACGACGGCTGGGACGGGCACAGACTGCAACAATAGGAGCGCACGTGGTATCGTGGATAGTGAAAGGGGTAGATGGCCCAACCCATGCGTGATGCCGCATGAGCGGTTGTAAAGCAGTCGTTGCAAGTTCTTCTTCAAGCGCACCCGCCCGTGCCTTCGACGGAGTCGGTGGGGGTAAGAGAACAGGAGCAAGCTTGCATAATTTGGGTGCAGTTAAAGCAAAATGTGTTGCTGAGTGGGGCGTGCCACGCCGGGCTGCTATAGAGGCAGACATGGAATTGTGAACTGTGCGAAAGGAAGACATAAATCAACCCATGCTTGAGGGCGCACGAGTGGTTGCCAAAGGGATCGTTACACGTTGAGATCAGTACGTCCAGAAGCCAACCCCAAGGGACCGTATGTGGAGATAGAACGGAAGGTTGGCGACGGTTTAACCGAGGCACAGACTGCAATAGGAAACAGACGTGGTGTCATCGTGGACGGTGCGAAAGGAAGAGATAAATCAACCCACGCTTGAGGCCGCGTGAGTGGTTGTAAAGGGGTCGTTACAAGTCAAGATCAGCACGTCTTGAGGCTAACCGGCGCCTAAAGGGGCGCGTGCGGAGATCGAACAACAGAAGGGTAACGACGGGTCGAACGGGCACCGTCTAAAAAAGTGTTGTGGGGTCAGACAGCGTCCGTTGGATGGGAAACGTTTACGTCGATGGCGAACTGTGCATGAAGCAATTGGACCGTTGTTGTGACGTATGATACCGTTTGAGTGTGAGAAATGAGGCAAGTGGGAGTCCTTACCAGGCGGCCGGCCGGCGAAAAGGGAGTAACGCCGTGGAGCGGTAGCTGACTTATGTGTGCACGGATGTAATAACGAGGCTGTTTGGAGGTCAGCCCCGGGGTTTCCCTGACCCCCTCCCTCTTCTAGCGAGGGATGCAAAAGAATTAATTGTGACACAAGGCGAGAGCAAAGTACTAAATTCGTCGAACTCACAGCTGACGTCGTTGCTATAATTTTATCAAATGACTCATAAAAATTACTAAAAACGGGCGATCGATGTAGTACGCAACTTGCAAAGATGAGTATCGACTAGAGGTTGGCCCCTTTGATCTATTACCCGGGTACCCGGCGGGTATACCCGGTCGGACCCTACCCGTTCAACGGGCAAGGTCCGACCTAAACACCCGCGGGTATTTGGACCCTGCGGGTACTGACGCAACGGGTACCCGGGTACCGCGGGTATTAGGGTACCCGCTCGTTTTTAGGACCCCCCTCTCGTTATTATTCCGCAATATCTCTAGAAAACCTATCCACAATTGAGAACCACACACTTCACGCTCACCGCTGACGGATACGGACAAATAATTGGTACGCGGTAGCGGTGTAACTGCTGGGCACGATGAGCCAGGAGCGGATGGCGTTGGCGCGCCGCGATTGATTCCCTCTCATTGAGGAGCTGGCGAAACGTGTTCTGTGCGTTCAGGCTTCTTCCGCGTCATCGGAACGCCTGTTTTCCAAAGCAGCAGGGCTCACTTTGACCAAGAAGCGCCTGACCCTGAAATCCGACAGGGTGGCCCAAATCGTCACCGTGCCTGGCGCGATCACGTCCGGGCTTCTCGACAAGTACTGACGCACGTGTAGTTGTCACATTCACCATCGCTTGGCTTCGGCAGGTTTCCGCGTAGTAACCTTTGCTCGGAAATCGACGTGCGACACAGTAGGTTCTTGCCGCTTGGGAAGGACTGACAGGGTGGATTCGGCTGCATGTTTCCGAGGTATGTCGTGATTCGTGACGATTGCAGTAGTCTCACCGTAATACTTGATGACAAGTGAGGCTCCACGGTGTACACTTGTACGTCCCCTGGTACCGTGCTGCCGACAAGAGTAAAAAATAAGTGTCAAGTGTAAAACCGACCGTGAAGACTTTTGATTGCCTCGCAAAGTGGACGTACATTCGAGTTGCGCTCGAGGCCAAATTCGACCTCGTATGTCCTGTTTAGTTAGGCTCTTGCTCTTCTCATGAACAGCCTCAGTAATGGTAGTAGTAATGGTAGCAGTAGTAGTTGTTGTAGTAGTAGTAGTAGTAGTAGTAGTAGTAGTAGTAGTAGTAGTAGTAGTAGTAGTAGTAGTAGTATTAATAGTAGTAGTAGTAGTAGTAGTAGTAGTAGTAGTAGTAGTAGTAGTAGTAGTAGTAGTAGTAGTAGTACGAGCAGTAGTAGGAGCAGTAGTAGGAGCAGTAGTAGTAGTAGTAGTAGTAGTAGTAGTAGTAGGAGCAGTAGTAGGAGCAGTAGTAGTAGTAGTAGTAGTAGTAGTAGTAGTAGTAGTAGTAGTAAGTAGTAGTAGTAGTAGTGGCGATAGTAGTAGTGGTATAGTAGTAGTCTTAGTAGTAGTGGTATTTAATTTATATTAGTGCCAGCGGTAATAGTAGCAGCAACGGCAGCAGTATCTCCAGTCTGCGGCTGTAGGTCACGGTACCCAACATGCTCGTGGGGACTTGGGAAAGCCACACGTCATGTATAAAACCGTACCTGATATTCTGCTAAATTTTTGCGCTTCTGCGCGTGCATATATCTTGCCGGGTGTGCAGCTTCAACAACACTGCTTCCATCACACACAAGGTACGTGCTGCCTTCCGTGGAGGGGGGTCGGACCAGCGTCCCCGTGTTTGTAGAGTGAATTATGGAGCCTTCCGTGGGGCGGGGGTCGTGGACCAACGTCCCCGTGTTTGTACAGCAATGTTTAGAAAAATCAGGCACCCTACCCATAATAATAACACGAGCCCCCGTTTAATTGTATCCATTTTCCCTACACCCAGGCCCCTAATAGTAGAGTTTGCGCAAGGATTTGGTGTATACACTAGATTGGAAGATCAGGCGGCTTGATTCTCTACTCTATCACCACATCACCACTCGCTCTCGTGCCACTCAAACAAAAAGAAACGTCGAAAATGTTCCGGGTACCCGGGTACCCGCTAAAAATACCCGGCGGGCAGGTCGGGTCCGGCCTCCAGAAATTAGCGGGTACCCGTTCGTCGCGGGTACCCTAAGGGGCCAACCTCTAGTTTCGACCCTAAATTGGTCGAACTCACAGCTGACGTCGTTTGAATAATTTCATAAAATGTACCTGGTAAAAAAATAATAATGCTGTGGATACAAGTCCCTATTCCCTAGATTGTACCGCCTCCTTATCACTATAATCCTTCAACATCATCCTGGTTCCTCGAGGCAGACTCTGAGGTGTTTCCTCATCGTTGACCCTCGAGCGTGCGGTTACGCACATAACCCACCTCGGTGTGTCTCCACACTAACACCTGAGGAAGAGAAACCTGCGAAGGGACTACCGTCCCACAATGTTTTTTTTTTTCTTCAGTACAGAGTACAGCAGAGATTGTAAGGTATACTGTACGCGGACGATGCGCGCATCGTATCGCGATCATCAGAAGGGCTGGAGAGGACGATGACGGTGATCGTGACTGCGTGCTCGTCGTTCGGGTTTACGGTCTCCCAGGCGAAAACAGAGGTAACGTGCCTGCAAACCAAAGGCGGGGGGGAGGTGTCGTTCACAATCAATGCAGTCGGCCAGGTATACAGACAAACAGTCGAGTTTGTGTACTTGGGCGGGGACATCACCGCAGACAGAGACCTTAACATTGAAATAACGCGCCGTCTTCAGAGGGCCTGGGCACGCTTCCAGCGGTACAAGATGGAAATGTATGACCGCCCGGGTGTGCGCTTACGGTTGAAGGTGCGGTTGTTGAAAGCTAAGGTGGTCGAGACATTGCTTGACGGTTGCATGACGTGGAGCCCGAACAAGCCTGACTATGACAGGCTACGACGGGTTTACCACTCCATGCTCCTCCGATGCCTCGGATGGCGGAAACGGAAGCGCGACGACCACACCCTATCGTACGCCGACGCGTTTGCCAAAACAGCTTCCGAGAGCATAGAGGCGATAGTGCGCAAACGGAGGATATTGTTTGCGGGATTCGTAGCACGTATGGGGGAGGAGCGTCGGCCACAGAGGGTGATGTTTGGGGAGCTTATTTGTTGGGGGTAAGGGCTACTCAGGGGGGCAAGAGAAGGACTGGATGGCTCATCTGAAGGAGGATATGTCGGTCTTTGGAATGAAATTTGAAGGGTGGCGAAAGGTTGCTCAGAAGGCCGGCAAATGGTTTCAACGAGTCAGGGGAGCCGAGTTGTTCATGCGGAATCGGCATGAAACGGAGAGACGCAAAGCTGCAGAGCGACGCGCAAAGGCTGCGGCAGCGCCATCCACCGTCGGCATCTCTTAAGCGGCCGGGGGAGGGGGGAGGGGGGAGGGGGGGAGAGGGGAGGGGGGAGGGGTGGAGGGGGGAGGGGGGGAGGGGGGAGGGGGGGGAGAGGGGAGGGGGGAGGGGGGGAGAGGGGAGGGGGGGAGGGGGGAGGGGCGAGGGGGGAGGGGGGGAGGGGGGGAGGGGGGAGGGGGGGAGGGGGGGAGGGGGGGATGGGGGAGGGGGGAGGGGGGGAGGGGGAAGGGGGGGAGGGGGGAGGGGGGGAGGGGGGAGGGGGGAGGGGGGAGGGGGGGAGGGGGGGAGGGGGGAGGGGGCAGGGGGGAGGGGGGGAGGGGGGAGGGGGGGAGGGGGGAGAGGGGAGGGGGGGAGGGGGGATAGGGGGAGGGGGGAAGGGGGGGGTCATGCCCAAGAGACTGAAGTCTGGGTCTGGCCATCATCGTCTTGAAATTTGTGGGCCTTCCAATGGCCGTCAGAAGATAGCGTAAGACCGCCCCGACTTCTTCGCCATGTTGCGTTTTCTCCCCAGTGCCATTGATGATGCAATTGATACCCTCTATGAGCCCAATGCCGTCTTTAGCCAGTTCTTAGGGTCTGCTAGTATGACATTTTTTTTCTCTTCTTTCCTTGCTCCCTCTTCTTGTCTTGCCTTTTCTCGCTTTTCTTGTCTTTCTTTTCTTTCCTTCCCCTTTTCGTTTTTTCGCTTCCTTGTCTTTTACTTCCTTTCCTTTATCTTGTTTTCTTTTCCTTGTTTCTTTGTTCTAATTGACTTGCGTCTGTCGTGCGTATGCGTAGTGATAGGTACTACGTGCAATATATACATGGTAGTCTTTCTTGGGTGGCAAGCGGTACGGTCGGTTTTTCCAGGCGCGAGTAGCGAGACGTATGCACCAGTTTGGACCTGGCACTTTGGACCTGGCACATCGTACGCTGACTCCCGATTTCACTTTTATATGTTTATGGTGGAGGCATGAATTGCGTCAGCTGTGATTTACGTATGCGTGTACCACCTTTGGCTTGTTTGTGTTTTTTCCCTGGGGTATTCCTCAGCTCCAGAGTGACTGGAGCCTGTCCTGTGACCACGGACTTGATAATGTGAGTAAATGTGATAACAACAACAGCCTATTAATATTATTAGATCGCCAGGTACCTGGTACAGGTTTAAAGATCCGTTCTCATCCTCTTGCTCCTGAGCAAAGCTGTGGGTTGACGGTCTAGCTTTGTCCTTTTCGAGGCCTCTCTAGACGTAATATGATGGTTTTAGAATAGAGCGGTCCTCGACGGTTGTCCGTCAACAGTCAAGAGTGCCGTCAAGCGACATATGATACCAGGTATTTTGTTCCTGTGAGACGTCCATACAAGGCATGTCCTATGATGCCAGACTGCAGGAGGCAGGCAGCCAAGCTACAATAGACAAAGCACGCAGCTATCATACGAGCAGCGAGAGCCAGGTCAAGCTGCAAGTAAGCGTGAGGCATGAGCGTGGCGGCGAGTGTTGGGGTGGAGGCGGGTACACCGGTAACCCTCCGCCCCCAACTACAACTACAGCAGTATTACTGCTGTAGCAGCGGAGTCTTAGCCCAAGCAAGGTCCCAGGTCCCAGGATATTTCTGCGTATCTTGTCACAAGCTTGCCACGTATTATCACGCGCGGTTGTCAGCCAGCCATCTTGGGAGCACACGGGCTCGGGAGAAAGGCGCACCGGTCTCCCGGAACAGGCTTCGACATGGCAGCAGTAGCAGCACAGCAGTAGTTGCAGGGCGAGGGCGCGGGGGGGGGGGCTGCAGAGCTCCTCTGACAAAACGAAACTGGATACGAATTTGAAAATAGAGCTTGCTCTTTCATGAATACCAACTTGACGTAAACTTAAGCTCTGTTTATATGAATATTAATATGTAAAAGGTCGCTATATTTCCGTTCATATTGGTGCACATGTCAAACACGACCCAGGGAAGCACAAATATAAAACAGCACAAATAGTCAACTTTGGGACGAAGAATACCTACGGCTGCATCGTCCAACAACTACTGGCAACGATACCAAGACAGGCACCGCTCACCTCTCGCACGTCTTCCCTAGCCTTGCACGCCCTGCCCTGGCGAGGTTGTGCCGAATACCACGATGGTTACTCGCAGGTCTGGCCTCGTGCGCTCTGCTTGTTGTGGCTCACGTGAGTGGAGTTATTGAAAGTTCAAGACCTGTTCTTCCAACTAATGTCATTAATTGGTGTGAATTTCACCGACTATTTTCCCGAGTTCAGAATCGATTTTCACTAATCCCGCCGCACATCGTGCTCTCGTACGCTGCATCATCAGCCAGGTCATCATACACACTCACAGCAAGCAGGCTTCGCGGGCGCGATGTCGTAATGCCTCGCTCCCATCCGCACCACAGGAAGCAGGCGCGCTTTCGTAAGCGATGGCATTTGTTGTAAGCCAGGCCTCTACCACCCGAATTATCTACAGCAGTACGAGTAGTCATCATCACAGCAGCAGTAAATGCAGATGGCCAAACTCTTGCCTCGTCAGGTCGTTGAACGGAGCATCGCCTGAACATACTCCTCCCCGGATGCTCAGCGACGGCGCGACGAGCGCAGCGACGGTCGAAAGCACTCCATACGACGACAGAGCCGCTGCGGAGGCCCGGAAGCGGATCTCGCACATCCGGGCCGGCCGCCGCCCGAGCCCGACGCCACCTACGGTGGGCGTTGGCACCTGGCGAGACGCGCGGTTGGGTTCCACCTCTTCATTGACGGACAACGCCACTATATCGAAGTCATTCGTGAAGAGGATCAAGAGCATGCCCCCTGAAGCTTGGCAAGACGTACTCCGAGAGCTAGACGAGGCAGAGCGTCGCGCGAGGCTGGAGCAGGCTCAGAGGGACGCCAAGGCTTCGCCGCCGCCGCCGTCGTCGTCCTCGAACCCAGGGTTAGCGCCGACTTCTCTTCCCAGGCACCAGCAGCACCGAGAGCCGCGGCAGCAGCAGCACCGCTCCGTTACGACCCACATGTATTGCGCTTGTATCGTCCACCTCACGAAATGCAAGCGCTGGCGACTAGCGCTGGGGGTGCTCGACAGGATGCAGGCAGCAGGGGTAGCTCCCGACGTGTACTGCGCTAAGGCCGCTATCAGGGCTTGCGCAACGGGAGGAAAGTGGGAGAAAGCGTTGAAGTTGCTGGAAAACGTGAGAGATTCGGGGGCGGTGCTGGATGTGGTCACTTATGCCGCGACGATCGCGGCTTGCAACCGGGGAGGCAAGTCGGACGAGGCCCTCAAAGTCCTGAGTCAGATGCGCGCGTCCGGGTTGACCCCGAACGCGATCACCTACAACTCGATCATCGCCGCGTGCGGCAAAGAAGGGCAGTGGATGAAGGCCCTCGAATTGCTCCGGGAGATGCGCCAGACCGCTGGGTTGGTGGAGCCGAACACGATCACCTATAACACGGCCATGACGGCGTGTGACAGGGGGGGACAGTGGAGAGCGGCGCTTTCCCTAATGAAGCAGATGCGGGATGATGGGGTGGAGATGGACGTGATCACCTACAGCGCGGCTATCAAAGCTTGCGGGAACGGGGGGCAGTGGGAGGAGTCGCTGCGGCTGATGGGGGAGATGAGGGAGGCCGGGATGGTGCCCAACTCGATCACTTTCAACTCCGCCATCACCGCGTGCGGCAAGGGCGGGCAGTGGGAAAAAGCTTTAGAAGTCCTCGACGAGATGAAGGATACCCCGGGGGTGGCACCGAACACAATAACCTTTAACGCCGCGATGAACGCCTGCGGCAGCGCGGGCCGGTGGGAGAAGGCCCTCGGGCTGATTGACGACATGCGAGCGGCTGGGCTGAGACCGAACACCATCACCTACGGGACGGCCATCAACGCGTGCGACAGGGGGGGGCAGTGGGAGACAGCGATGGTATTACTGGCGGACACGAAGAGAGCGGGGATCGTCGCGGACATGCCAGCCTACAGCGCGACTATCTCAGCCTGCGGGAACGCGGGTCGCTGGCGGGAGGCAGTGGCCCTGCTGCAAGACCTCACGGCGACGGGGGTAGTGCCGAGCGTTTCCGTCTTCAGCGCTACTATTTGCGCGTGCGGGAACGGTGGACAGTGGGCAAAAGCTTTGGAGCTGCTGAGGAACATGCAGACGGAGGCGGGAGTAGTGCCGAACGTAGTCACCTACAACGCCGCGATCACGGCGTGCGATAGGGGGAGGAACTGGGAGGCGGCGCTGGGATTGTTCTACGAGATGCGCGAGGTCGGGCTCATGCCGAACGTGGTCACTTGCAACGCGGCTATTAAGGCTTACTCTAACGCCGGACAGCTGGCCAAGGGGCTGGCGCTGTTTTCCACGATGCGGGCGGAAGGCTTGACTCCGGACGTGGTAACGTACAGCACGGCTATCACGGCCTGCGGCAACGCCGGGGAGTGGGAGAAGGCGTTGCAACTGCTCGAGGAGACGCGACAGGCCGGGATTCGTGAAGTATTCCCCTACGGCGCCGCCATCACCGCGTGCGACCGGGGTGGGCAGTGGAAGCTAGCCCTCGGGCTGCTGAAAGACATGCGCGCCGTGGGCCTGCAGCCTGACGTGGTCTCCTATAACGCTGCCATCGCGGCTTGCGGGAACCACGGGCAGCCGGACCGGGCGTGGGAGCTTCTCAAGGAGATGCGGGAGGATGGGCTTAGACCGAACGCGATCACCCACAATTCGGCGATGAGGGCGTTCGGAAACGGCGATCAGTTCGAGAGGGCGCTAGCGCTGTTCGAGGAGATGCGGAGCCAGGGGGCCGCGCTGGAAGCGATCTCGTACAACACGGCGATAACGGCTTGCGCAAACTCAGCGCGGTGGGAGAAGGCATTAGAGCTGCTCCGCGAGATGCAGGAGGCGGAGATGGAGCTTGGTAACATCACCTATAGCGCCGCTATCACCGCGTGCGGAAACGGTGGGCAGTGGAAGGCGGCCCTGGGTTTGCTGGATGAGATGCTGGAGGCGGCAGCAGTGGAGGAGATGCCGGTACCGGAGAGGAGAGGGAGGGGGGAGGAACCCAACGTCATCACCTACAACGCCGCGATATCTGCGTGCGCGAAGGCCGGGCGGCAACGGGAAGCGCTAGACCTGCTTGACCAGATGCGGGCGAAGGGATTGGCGGTAGACATAGCGACTTACACAGCCGCCATCAGAGCCGTGGGGGGGTGACCGTGACAGTGGTTAGGCAGGGTGTTGTAAAAACGGGGAGGCGTATCTAGCTAACGCGTATGGACGGTTGGGGGCGGGAAGGGGGGGGGGGGGGGGGTGCAGGTGAACGATCACGGTTGGGAAGGGTGCTGTAGAGAGCGAGGAGGCTCTCCCGGCCAACGCCGGTGGGCGGTTTGATCAGGGGGGGGGGGGGGTAGATGGACGACGAAAAGCGGGAGTGGGGTTTCGCATTCACCGGCAGCCGGAGAGGTAGCAAATGGAGGGTGACCACGACTGGAACGGGTGTTGTAGAGAGCAGGGAGCTTCTTTCTGGCTAATGCGGGTGGGCGGTCGGAGAGAGGGGGAGCGGAGCGGGGCGCCAAAGGCGGGAGTGGGGTTTGCGCGTTCACCGGCAGCCGGACAGACAGGAGATGGAGGCGCCGCACAGCAGTCTGGCGGCTCGCTCGCGGTTGGATGGAGGTGTGGCATGCATGTTTTTTTTGTCTTCTGTTTGTTGCCACGGCTGTGTTTCGCGAGGCGCGGGCCGGGGGAGGCTGGACGTTTTTTTATTTCATCCCATGTAGTATTGGGTGGCGTTCAGGCTGCTAAGGCAGTGATGCTACGTACTCCCTCCCCCTCCCCCCGTTCCGTAGTCTGAGGCGCATCGAATGATTGGCATTTTTTTCCTGCGGAGAAGATTGCACCCCCTCCCTCACCCCACCCGAAACCATACCACAATCAAATCAATTTAAAACCAGACAGACGTAGGTGGCAGTCTTCATGAATCGGCTTGGCTTGCTGAGCTGTTGGCATTCCCATCCCCCCTCTGATGTGGTTCACACGGAGGCGTGTTTTTTGTTGGTGCTGCCACCCCCGCCGCGCTTGCCAGCCTATGGGGCCAGCGACTGACCTACTGACCTAAAACAGGTCAGCTTCATCCTTCGACGGTACCCCTTGTAGTACGCGTGTACCTGGTTAGGGACAAACCAGTTGGAATTAGTTTTTTTTTTATTAGCGGCAAAGGGTTATAACTCTTTTGGGACTTGAGAGGAAAAAAATGTCGAAAAAAAGGTCGAAAAAATGACGATTTTAGCATCGGCCACGCAAGGCAAGCAGCCCGTGCTACTGGGTAGGGGTTGTTGGCGTAGTACCGAGCGGAGCCGAGGGAAGGGATCGACGATGGTTTGGGGATAAACTCTTTGTTAGCACTCTAAATCTTTTGGAGACTACAGCCCTTTTGCATGTGTTAATGTGACCCAACAATAATCCCAAGTACCTGGTTATACCGAAAACGTCGTAGCGAGCGGAAAGGGGTAAGGGTTGTGGTTGCGCGTTGGCTTAATACCGAGCGGGGGCGAGGGGGGGGGGAAGCGACGATGAGATGATGGTTGGGAAATGGTTTGGCACCAGCTTTACTCGGCAAAGATTTGGCGATGGTGTGTATGTGTGCACCAACATGGCACCGGGTTTGGCGGGCAGTAGAATGTAGAGGTTTGCGCGATGACTGTTATTTTTGGGGGGGCGTGGGGTATGTGCACGCACATTAACATTTTTTCCTCTGCAGGAATTTTCCGATTTTAATTCCAAGTAGTTTGTCTCCAAAAAACGTGGGTGCGGTTCTGAAAAGGGTTTACAACGCGTTGGCTGGCGGATTTTAGAATGTAGACCGCTTTACGTCGGTGCGGATCGCTCCGGGGGGGGGGTTCGAAGAACGATCTCCAGGATCGAAAGCCGATTTCCAACTGTTTTGTTTTGTGTTTGCACCTTAACCCCTTTTGTCTATGCAGGAATTTTCCTCTTCTAATTCCAAGTAGTTTGTCCCCGAAATACGTACGTGCAGTTCTGAAAGGAGTTAACAACGAGTTGACTGACAGGTTTTAGATTGTAGACCGGCTTGGCGTCGGTGTGGACTTCTTGGAGGGGGGATTCGAAGAACGATCTCCAGGATTGGAACCCGATTGCCGACTTTTTTTTCTCTTTTTTTTAGACCTCCGCCGTGCTTGCTGGCTGCTCCGCTCTACGTTTTCAGCAGCACGATTTTTTGCGCGAATTTTCTGGCCTAGAAGGCTGACGGGTTATTTTCCGGCTGAGCGTGAGAGGCCGGCGTGGAGCTGTCCTCCGGGGTCAGTCGACGTTCGTGCAGCTTTTTTGCGCGGAATGCGCTACGACACATAAGCCCGTGTTTTTTTTGTTCCTGCAATGCTCGCTGCACCAAAGGGAGCGGGGAGCGCTGTTATTTCATATTGTCGTGTGTGACAACGGCTCCTGTAAGGGTGGCGGGTTTTGCGGGGATGGGTTTCAGCATATCTTGTGAAGATCAGTGTAAATGTGTTTTTTCTGCGTATCGAAATTATTTTTTCACGCACGGTTGTGACGCGTGGCTACGGACCGGTGTCGATATTTCGGACACCACTCGGGGCGTTCGCTTTTTTTTTCAGTGCTCCACCCTATCGTGCCCTGACTTGTCGGGTTTTCGAGCGGCAACTCGCGGCGTCGAGAGGCGATGATTGGTGCCCACCCCTGATGCAGTCGGCGGGCGTACCATAACGGTTGCCATTGGCTGTGAGACATGTTCATGCGTTTCCTGTTTCCTTGGGCTACATACTGCATGATGCTTGAGCCATCCCGCGCTAGAGGTGAAAGCATGTTCTGAGAAATTTCTGAGCTCCTGACACGACGCGTGCTACGATAGAGGTATAAAATTATACCTTTTTTTGGCGAAATCACTTTCTAAATGACAGGGCTCCTTAGCCCAACGTCGTCGGAAAAAAACACCATTTTTTTGCATGACTCTCGTTGTGTACCTAGGCCGTGAGATTTTTCATCCGGTATCATAGCAGTTTTGATTTTTCTCCAAATCAGTTTTTGGAAGAGGTCTTAAGCTCCCAAATGGAGGAGTAGAATTAGAAAAAAAAGTGGTGCGCCTCTATCGTGGCACGCGACACACGAGAGCTCAATGCATCACCCGAAACACGAATTCGAAGGCACTCGTTCGCGCATTCCCGACCAACGTTTCGATGCGTCATTAAAATGTACCTGCTAGTACTAAAAACTACTAATAATGTATGCTCGCGAAAAATTATCCTACTATTAACAGCCAATGGTTCCACCCGTGAGGAGCTCAACCGGTCCGAAACGCTTCGCCCCAAAAGTGCAAACCCTTGCCGTGGGATGAATCACGTGGAAAACGTACCCGTCACAACTCACACATATACGGCGAAACACGTGGTACGGTCGAGGGAGCGGAATTGGTGTTTCTGAGACTTCTCGCTTAGCGCAGCTCCACATCTCACTCACGAACTGACTTGGAGAAAACGTGAAGACGCAACCTGTTGAGCTTGTCCCATGGCCTAGGTATGCAACGAATACTACGGTAAAAAACAGCGCATTTGTATCATGCTGCAACGCTGTTGAGTGGTTCCTCGTTTTGCGGAGGCCCGTCAGCTTTTTTTTTTTCCTTCAAGTTTTGACCAAAAAGAAGTACTGTACCTGTCAGATTTTGTTAAGCCAAAAAAAGGTACTGTACCCCTGTTAGAAACTTTTTGGCCAAAAAGAGATACTAGTACCCTTATTGTAGCGCGCCTATGTTCCTGATGCAGCATTGCAGGCTTCCATCATCAGCACCGGCTGTTTGGGGCGGCCGCCCCCGATCGATTCACACAGTTGTCACCGCAGTTTTCCTTGCATCCTTCACTCCCTCCCTTCGGTACTCGTCCATGCCTATTTTTGGTCAACTTTTCTAATATTAGTCTTGCGTCCTCGACCGAGACGGCGAAATCGAGAAGCGTACAACTGAAGTAGAAACAGGCACGGAACGCACGCTACGATAGAGGTGTTAATAGCAGGTTTTTTTGCCGTGGATGACAAAGCTACGCAACTGGGATCTACAGGCAACCGGTCGACCGATCAAGCTCCGGCGTCACGGGCCGATCAACCGTGCGCGCGGGGCTCTTTTGGGGGCGTCGACCCTCCCCGACCCTCGCCTACGCATTTTGTTTTCCGGGGTTTTTTTCGTCTGCCCCGTTCTGACGAATGTACCCGGTTGCTTTTGCATGCCTCTGTACCCGCCCCCACCCCGCCCATATCCCCGCGACGTTGGCGTGGCGATAAGTGACAGTTGTCCTCGACATGGGATACTGAGCAAATGTATCTCGAATTTTTCCTTGTGCTTGTACATGATCCGCTGTGAAGTAGCCCGTTTTAGGTCTGTGGGTGTACACCACCGTCGTGAATGCTCTAGGTGTGGGAACCAGTCCCTATTCCCTAGGTTGTACCGCCTCCTTATCACTATAATCCTTCAACATCATCCTGGTTCCTCCAGGCAGACTCTGAGGTGTTTCCTCATCGTTGACCCTCGAGCGTGCGGTTGCGCACATAACCCACCTCGGTGTGTCTCCACACTAACACCTACATCTGATAAAGAGAAAACCTGCGAAGGGAACACCGTCCCACACAGGCGAGAAAAAAATAACTTACCTGGTACACGTTTTCAGTGCCACAGCGTCGAAAATTAGGCAGGCAACCACGACTTGCTCGCCATTCGCGGGTTACAATCTACGGCATCATCCACGAACGTTTCGGAAATAAACTGCAGTACTTGGAGTTAGTGTTAAGATATTTGAGGGCATTAATCTGTTTGACCACTCTGGTAAAAAAGGTTAACCAATTTCTTGCTCAAAGTAAGGCTTATATTAACACTCGCCCCCCCTGGACCGGCGGGATAGCAGATCGGCCGATATAACGTGGCTTATTACACTTTTAGAGTTTTTTTACGGATGTAAGACGGTTTGTTTGATTTTTCTCCCGGGGTTTTCTTCCACTCCAGAGTCACTGGAGCCTGTCCTGTGACCACGGACTTGATCATGCGAGTTGGTGCGAGAACAGCAACGGGCGGGCGTATCAACATCCACGCGGTTCCATTTTCCTGGGGGTGCCGGGAAGAGTGTTTTCAAAGTTCGCCATGGGAAAAGTCGTGAAAGTTCATATATTGGTGGATTGCGAGGTTCGAACGCACCACGACCCAAAACCCATGGTCCTGTCGATGACGCCCTTTGTTAAGGTGTTATGTCCGTTTGATCGCTGGTGAAAAGGTTAGCCAATTATTTGCCTACCCAAACTAAGCCTTATTACTTGCGCTGTGTATCGGTACCGATGTTTTTCGATACATCGGGCGATCCGATATATATTGTATTTTATATCGGGAAGTCGAGCCGATGTTTTTGCCGATATTTTAGCATGTGAGTTTTTTACGGAGTAGGAAGGCATACATAGAAGGGAAATACGGGATGCACACCTCGTCTCAACGAGCTACATCGCACACAACGTCCTGCAACAACAGTAGTAGCAGACAACAAGCACACGCACGTCAGTAGCACCCAATGAGCGCCAAGGGGTCAGCGGACCAGCATGGAGGGTCTTCTGTGTCAGGGAATGAACACGACACACCAGCATCCAACCTACATACAATCGGTAAAACGACGGTGCTCGTAGGTGTTTCTCTTAACTCTAACTTTTGAGCTAGTTGCATTGCTGTTGTTGAAATCGATTTACTTTGTTGGGCAGTAAATGTAGTAGGATGAAATTCACGTACGTGCATGTTGGTTGCCACTTGCCGGATTTGCTGCTATGATCTTTTTGTTCATCTCGATCTACATCGTTTTTAGAACATTTAGCAGGCTGTGCGTTGTAGTATCTGTGCTGGCCAGTGCTGATTTCCACTCAGTCTTTCTGCGTGGAAATGCCAAATAAAAAAAAACAAGCAAACATGTTTTTGGAAATTTTCGCTCAGTCTTATTGGCTGAGGACCAATTTTGATGGCGCAATCAGAACCAATTTTGGTGGGAAATTAAGCGAAAGTGCTCAATTTTTTTACCTCCGGCGGCGCCCCCTCGCCAGCCGTGGGGGGGGGCGTTGGGGCTCGCACAGCGAGCTTCCGCGCCTTCGCGCATCAGCTCCGCTGTGCTCGCCGCCTCACTTTCGCCGATATTTTTTCACGCCGACATATCGAAAACATATCGATATATCGACTGCGCCGATCTATATTAGATAGTGTCGTTAAATGCTACCGATACACGGAGCCCTGCCGAAAATAGATTTGGAGAAAGTTATGAGGTCTCCCCGACGAAACAATCCCATGGGCTAGGTGTAAAACGACAAAGATGTTGCAAAAATGAGCGAAATTCCGACATTTTTTTAGAACACGTTTTCAATCCAAATGTGCTACCTCTATCGTGCCTCTATCGTAGCATGAGCCGCGCGTCATGTGCTAGCTAACAACACCGGTATTATACCGGACATCGGCACTGCTGTTGGGTATAGTACCGATACTGGTACTACTATACAAAGGGTTCTAGTCGTGATCTCAAAACGATTTCACCGGCATTATACCGGCAATGGGTACTATTCAACCGGCAGCATACGGAGACCCCCACAGTACCTGGTCATCGATATCCTCGTATCTCTGCACCATCCAGTTGAACCAGGCTCCAAGCGTTGGCGATGACATGTTTGTGAGTGATTTCCTTGAATACCACACACTTTTAGAGCGTACAGCGCAAACACATGGGGTGCTTAGGCAGCGACCTGGTCGATCAGGTAGCGGCGAGTATCGTGGGAGGGACGGACGCATCGTCCCTAGCGCGGAAAGGCGTGTGCAAGGAGCGCCTATTCCAAATCATCTCTGTGACGACTCAGGTCGCGATTTCGCGCAGAGTTCATCGATATATAATAGCTCTGAGGGACCGCCAGGCCGCGAGGGGGCGGGAGGAAGGAGCGGGAGGACTACGGCCACTGGCGTGGGGTGGTAATGTTGATGAGGATTAAGGTAGTCTAGACTAATAGCTAAAACATACGTAAGGAAGGGAAGCAGTAATAGATAAAAGGAGAAGATGTGGGGAAGGGAAATGGGGATTGGTTGGCAGAAGATACCACTGCTTTATGAAGGAATTCTTCGACTTCCCAGGTACTAGTGCTTTACGGAAGAAATATTTGATTTGCATCGGAACGGCATTTACGCTATATTGTCGGAGGGCCAAAATAATAGTAGTTATATACTCAACGCGGGTGCCGTAGAAAAGGAGGGGGGGGGGGGGGTATATGTGTGAAACCCTGAGTCTGAGTTCACATAAATAACGGACATGAAGGGCAAATAGTTTTGAGCGGAAGGCTAGAAAATGCCGGGGTAGAATGTACAGCAGGCAACCAGTATGCGATCGCAATAACGCCGTTCTGTTTAAAGGCTTGCCAGCATAATTTAAACTGGCATTCCGCCGGCCCAAGGGGGAGAGTGTTATAAGACTTACCAGGTACTTTGGGTGTGCAATTGGTTAATCGTTTACCAGCAGTCAAACGGACTAGTACCCGCAAATACCTTAACAAATGACGTCGTCGGTAGGACCATGGGCTTTGGGGTCGTGGGTTTCGATTATCACCTTCCGCCAGCAACAAACTTTTACGACTTTCCCCATGTCAAACTTTAAAAATGCTCTTCCCGGTATCCTCAGGAAATGGAACCGCAAGCTTGGATATTGATACCCCCGGCCGTTATTTCCGGCCGACCTGCTATCCCGCCGGTCCAGGGGAGAAGAGTGTAATAGAGCTTGGTGTGGGTAGGCAAGTAGTTGACATTTTACCAGTAGTCTAACGGGCTAATTCCCTCGAATGCCTAGTCTAAGCAACTATATGCCGTGTAATTTACTCATTGCTTTTGTTTACAAGGACTGCGTAGTTCTGCATGTCGGTCGGATTTCCTGCGCAACACCGGAGACCCCCACACCCTCCCCCCTTATCGGTCGGATCGTGTGTGGAGACGACGAGGACACAGGGAGGTGGAAAAACACAACGACAATCATGTACGAGGTATTATACGAGGTGCAGTAGTACTCGTACTATCCCAGATACAATTTTATTCAAAGTTTCAGCAGCACTACGGCAGCACGCTGTATAGCTCGCACAGAGATAACACACACCACCGTGTCGTCATCACCATCATCGTCATCAACAGTCAATGCCCGTCGCCGCTCATCATCTTATCGTCCACCCCTCTCTGCAAGTACCCGTTATTTGGATACACTGTACGGCGAGCGCCGTTACGCCGTTATACGGTACACAATCGGCAGAGCACTGCCATGGAATTATTCAGGCGGGAAACGTGACGAACCTAACTTCCGATTACAGTACTGAATCGGCCACACGAAAAGGCCCGGGCCACTGGTGTAGGCGATGTGTTCGAAACCCAACGGAAGGAGACACAGCAGGACACGCGTGCAGCATACAGATGATACTCATACTATTGCTGCGCGCTCTTCTGGTAACGGTTGCTTGATCAGATCATCCTCCTCGTGGTTTTGGTCGGTACCAGGTACAGCAGTAGTCCTATGAACACGCGGCAAAGACTTCTTATGCCACACGAGCCGCGAGCTCGGGCAGCTCGGGCTGCTGGGGTGGGGAGTTCGTCCGAGGTGCAGTGGAAAGAGATGCATAGGACACGCGTGCGGCGTGTTGTGGTAATCGTACTGCTGAGCGCTCTGATCTGTTGATAAGATCGCACTTGCTCGCTTTTTAGATCTTTACAATATCGCGCTTAACGCGTGTTTGGTCGAAACGGTAGGATTGGCACGTAAAAGGCCCCAGGTCACATGAACTGCAGGCGCGAGCCCGACAACATCCAGTCATCCCGCCATACATCATCACATGCTGCCGCTGTACCAGGTACAGTCCCATCGCCCTACTGCTTGTAGTCCCCGCGTTCTTGCAAAGCTAACGGTTATCCGTTACAGAATACTCAGATCGCTGAAAGATGGCACTTCTCGTGCTTTCGAATGGATACGTATGGCAAAGGCCCCATGCCACATGCGCCGCGGATTTGAGAACGGCAACATCTCACCATCGCATCGTGTATCATCACATGCTATTGCGGATGTACCAAGTACAGCCCCAGTCCCGCGAACTACTGCGTGTAGTTCTGCTGCAGTTCCTGCGCTCCTGCAAACTCCGTTGCAGAGTCAAGAGTATTATACCAGTCAGTATAAATTTGCTGAAAGATCGCACTTCTTGTGTTTTTGGTGGACACGCTGTTGTAAGGTGGGCACGTAGGAGAGACCTCATGCCGCATGAGCCGCACGCGCGAGCCCGACAACATCACACCATCGCGCCGTGCATCCTCACACACTGCTGCTGCTGCACCAGGTACTGCTCCAGCCCCAGGCGCCAGGTACTTTTGCTTGTAGTCCCTGAGTTCCCGCAAGCCCAAAGGTTATCCGTTACAGTCAGAGTAGAAGGAAGGTACATCGCAGTTCTCGTGTCGGACACGCAGCAAGGCCCTATGCCACATGAGCCGCGGGTTTTGAGCCGGGCAACATTGGACCATCGCATGGTGCATCATCACGTGCTGCTGCTGCACCAGTACTACTGGTTGTATCCTCTATGTTACCTTTTGGGGGGGTGTCCGTTGATTATTGTAGTTGTGTGCTTCCCGCGTCCCTCCAGCCTAAATTTTATCCGGAAATATAAGTACATTGTTGTCAACTTATTATTAATCAAAATGATTCTTACATTTACGTACACAATGGGTCATACGCACAGTCCCGTGGGAGTTCCAACATTTATATGCGGGATAGTGGTTCGGGATACACCTCCTTGAAGCCAGAAAAAAAACACACCCGACCCAGCCAACAGAGTTAGCAGAGCGCATCGACTGCCAGACCAGGGAATATCTCAGAGAGCCAAGGAGACGGTGCGGCGATGTCTGACGTGGAGGAGGAAGCGAACGCCGGTGGAAGCGGGAAGAAAGGAGGAGGAGGAGGGAAAAACCACAACAAATATCGCAAGGACAAACCGTGGGACAGCGCCTCTATTGACCACTGGTCTATCCCTGACTGGAAGGATGAGACAATGAAGGTAGGTGGGCGACGATGGATGGTTTGCAGCTTGGCGTGTCCTCAGGACCAGTGCGTCACTTGAGAGCCGAGCGAGAGGGTTGGCGCGCGAGAGAGATCCAGGTGGACCAAAGGATTTGCATGGAGCTGCCGTGGGTCGGGGTCGGTCTTCTCTGCAGGCGTTAGTGGCGTCTCGTCTACGCGCTGCTGTGCGAAGTGAAAGTACGCGAAAACGTGTGGGGAAATGGTACGACATAATAACTAGGCTTGCTTGCGTACAGATACTGCGTACAGGAGGTGTACGCACTCGTAAGCTACGCTGCCTCTGCTGCTACGTACTGCTGTGCTGTTAGGGTATTCAACTAGTCCTCTCACGTGATGTGCGAAAGATTCCCCTGCTGAATACGAGGTATTGAACGAAAAAACGAGGTGTCGATCGCGTTATACGGGTTTGAACCGTACTGCGAACACAATCCCGATCTACGTAACTCCAAGTAATTTGTTTACACTCGCGAAAACGGGATTGCCGGGTCATGCTACAGTAAGTAGACCGCGGCAGCAGTTAATAATTTAGCGGGTAAGAATTTCATGCTCGAATTTTTGACGAAAAAAATAAGAACAGGGCCTGTTATGTACTGAAAGTAGTGTAGGATACACCCTGCTGTACATGAGATTCCCAGCCTAACCAGAAACAGGAGATTCTGCTCTGGTGTCGCATACTGCCGTATGCGGGAGGGAGGAGGGGGTGATGGCGTTATGCCTTTTTATCTTTCGAGCGGCGGCTTGTCGCCCTTGATCCTGCCCTAGGTGACGGACAGTCCACAGCCGCAACCCGTGCGTACCAGTTATTACGAGCGGATGATAGTTTCTAACCTTGACGGCCGACACAGAGCTGAGGTATTTGAAATATGTTTATGCAATACAGGGTTATATTCAAAACCTGCTGAAGCTTTGAAACCTGAGACCCTCCTCCGCAGTCACGGTTTTCATTTTTTGGTATGGCGTTTTCCCCAAACATATTTTTCTTTTTTTCACCTCGATGTTTTAAACTCTATCAAGCAGCCCCCTGTCAAGCAAGCAGTAGAGCACGCGCCCACAGCCGCCCATCCACACGCACCGAGCGTAGGCCGAAGCCGAAAGGGAGAGGCATCGACGTTCGAGTACTGCTACTGTGCGTAGCGTGATACCAGTACGTATTTGTGTACATGGTACGTAGTACGTACGTACAGTAACTCCTACTAGAGCCTGTCTTGTGACCACGGAGTAGATCATAGGCCACGAGACAACAACGAACGCGATCAAACGCCCGTCACCCACCAACGCAGACATGTTGACGACGGTTACAAATATCCTTCTGCGCGAATTCCTAGCGACAGCTATACCATCTTACAAGGTTCCCTTCCCGAAAGTGCCTAGGGGACTGGCGCATGGACATATTCTTATCATTGCCAGACGCCTACAATGGCTTTCATTTTGTATATACAACAACACTTGTTCGGAATAACTAACGATTTTGTGGGGATGCGAGACTACGGCCATGCATAACAACGAGTACATATCCCACCCGTCCACCCGCACCTCCACCCCCACCTCACCCCCACCCTACCCCGTACCCACCCTCTGTCCCCACCGTCACCCTCATCCCCACCCCACCCTATCCCCGCCGCCACCCTTGCTCCGCCCCGCTCCTTCATGGCCGCAGTCTGGTTTGCTGGAGGAAAGCAGCTTCGCCACGCTTTTCCCCAAGTATCGAGAAAAATACCTTAGGGAGGTCTGGCCTATGATCACGAAGGCGCTTCAGGTAACACAGTTGTAATATGACACTAGTTCGCATTAACTCGTCATCGCTATGATCAAGTTCGTGGGCACAGGACAGGCCCCGGTCAATCTGGAGTGAAAGAACACCCCGAGGAGAAAAAATTAAAACAAACCGGAGGTGGCTCACGCATCGTTTATACCTAGCTCAAGCGCGTCGCAATATGAAGCCAAGAAGTGAACGTGATTTCGGAAGTCCGCGTCTGTATCATAGGCATGGCGTTAGTTAGGGTTAGGGTTCATACACTACTGGTATGTGCATTGTGCACTATGATGCTTCTAATATGGTCCGCTGCTGTTGGTCATGTATGTGCATTATGAATACCTAAGGATGGTCTGGCCGATGGTCACCAAGACCCTTACGGCGACACGCCGCTTCGTAGACATGCCTCACCTTGTAGGGCTGCGAAATGGCTGCTGTCTTCTCATTCTTTTTCGCTCCCGGTAGGTACTCTGGCGAGTTGCGTGCGGTAATTTGTGTGGAGTTTTTAGTTTCATGTCTGACTAGCGCGGTTGAGGTTATTTCGTGCAGATATTTTTCACCGAAGAGTTGGGTCGGTTAGTTGGCTTACTTCACCATGCAAGTAAACAACGACCTCGTACGTGGTAGGCGTGAACTCCAGCCAACACACAGCCCTATGTACAAATCGACAAGACCTCTATCATATCGTTGCGCTTCGGCAGGCGTTTCCTTATGTCACCCCCCCCCCCGTAAGAAACGTAAGGAGTGCGCCAAAGTACGGGAGCACCGAATGTTGGAGGCGTCTGTATTAGGGGTAGGAACGGTGCTCCGTCTCGAAAGAGACGCGTGATCACTGCCCTAATGACCAGGGCAAGCAGCAAAGGAGTACGCCCCCCCCCCCGAGACCCCCCGGTCTCCCGCTCTCCCGCCCCCGCGCCTCCACCGCTGCTTTCGCCCCCGCCCCCGCGCCTCCACCGCTGCTTTCGCCCTCGCCCCCACTGCCTCCACCGCCATCTCTACTGCTACCGCTGCCATCGCCTGCGACATGTTCATTCCATCCATCGGCCGGGTAGAAACGCGGCGTGTTTTGCGACCTAGATCTGATCGTATAAAGAAATATACGTAACGCAAGGTCCCCTTCGAGATGTGGTTGGCTTGGAATCTCGGGGGGGGGCGCAAGTTGAAAATTGGGACAAAAATCTTGCAAAAACTAAATAGAAAATAATTAGCCACCGCGCAAGTAGCCCGACAAGTAACACCGATCAGCCCATTGGAGTTTATTGTGTAGTCTAAATAAAGTATATACCTGGCGTATGTCTAAATCTAAACTGCAGCACTAATATGCGCATATCGTCCGCGTCGTCTTTCATTCCTTTTTTTTTTCCTGTCAGCAATGCGGCGTGTCTTGCGAACTGGACCTGATCAAATACATATATATGCATGTATCTCGATCTGAATATAGTATATAAATCTTAATCTTCCGCGGCGCTTTTCATTCCTTTCCATCCATCTGCTGTCAAAAACGGGGTGTGTCTTGCGAGCTGGACCTGATCGAATTGACGGTTAAGCATCAACTTCTACATGTACATTTATTAACTGTAATCGTACAACCAAACCCCCGGCTGGCCCCCGCCCTGTATTCCTCACCGGGTCACCATCACCTACCGTGCAGTATTTCCCGCATACGCTGATGTCCGGACAATCAAGTGTCATGAGCTCCTCGATGCATGTATATCTCTAAATTTAATTATATGTATGTTTCGTCCGCGACGCTTTCCATTCCTTTCCATTCCCCGGCCTGGCAGAAACGCGGAGTGTCCTGCGAGCTGGACCTGATTGAGGGGTCGATGACAGTAAGGACGACGAGAAAGACTAGGGACCCGTACATGATCATCAAGGCAAGGGACCTGATCAAGCTTCTGGCGCGGTCGATACCGGCGCAGCAGGCGCTGAAAGTGCTGGAGGATGACGTCAACTGTGATATCGTCAAGGTAAAAAAAAAACATGGGTGTTGAGACCGGTGACAAAAGGTTGAGTTTCCCGAAGATCCCAGCCAAACTTTGCCTGAATAGTCACCTATGGACCCACTTTGGTAGAAATATTTTTTTTAACTTTCCAGAATTCCGGAAAAAAACGATTTCTCGCGGCGATCTTGGCCAACATGTGCCTGAGAAATTCGCAAGCAGATCTTGGATTAGACGCGGCGCGATTTCGTGTTCTCCACACACTTCGTTCGACGAAATCAACGACAGTGTCGTGAACTCTGAACGTGGCGAGCTCACTATTAATAGGGGCTCCGACCCCCCCCTTGGTGTACAACGCCCACTCTTCGGCCGGTGATTTGTGGCGGGCACCGATCAGGCTTCGGTTAAACGTACATTTGGCGGCTGGTGTGTAAAACAGAGACAACAACTCTCTATCGTCTCCCAACGGGCGAAAAACAGATTTTTGAGAGCATGTGACGGAAGACCACAGGACAAAACAAGCAACCTCTCACGCCGTAGGGCATGGATCGAGATGAACTCTTCAGCGCTGTCACCTACACTCATGTGGCCTTGTCCGGAACGAAGAGGAGTGGCCATGGGTTTTCTCTATTCCGAGATCGAAGGTCAATCGTGTTTGGTGGGCAGTGTTGATCAAGGCTTGATGAAAAATAGACAAATTGACCTGTTGGACCGCAGGACCCAAGAAAGAGCCAGAAAAAAACAATTTCGTCATATGTTCCCCATAGCGACGTTACCCGGAATCTTTCAGGGAATAACCACCAAAAAAAAATTGCAAAGTTATTGGCCTAACTATCGGCTTTCCATTGTCAGGTCTGATGAGCGTTCAGTTGTCTTTATATTTTACCTTTTGTTTGTTTGTCGTCGCTCTTACTTTCCATTTTTACTCAATTCGTGGGAAGTTATACCCTCAGCGGGCTTCTGGAAGCATATTCGCGATAGTAAGGAATGAAAGTATGTACTGGGTGGAAGGAGAGGTGGCAGCTGTGACCCTGGGCCCCGCGTGGCCCGCCTAATGCAATACCCCCCCCCCCCGCCTCCTCCCGCAGATCGTGTAGAAGCCCCGCCCCTGTTTGTCACCTGATGCAATACAACTCCCTCCCGTACAAGGGGGAACGGAATGTGTTAGAGGAAGACGTGAGCAAAATAGACGGATGTGACATGGAGAAGTTTGATGTACTAGATAGCAAGTACACCGTCGTTATCTTAAAAGAGATAAAGATGGTGGCCACAGACGTCCAAATAGGAAGGAGATAAGATAAGTAAACACTTGCTTATGTAATATATATATGGAAGAAACGTACTGAGCGCCCAAAGTGTTGGGGGTGTCTCTATTAGGAGTAGGAACGGCGATCCGTCTCCAACGGGGTGTGTGGTGGTCAACGGTCAAACGACTAAGCCAAGCAACAAATAAGTACGCCCCCGCCCCCCCCCCACCCCCCCCACCCCCACCCCACACTAATTAGTAATGGAATACCCCCCCCCCCCCCCTTTGTTTCCTCGGCACGGCGTTGGTCTCGGTTGGCAACGACGCTGTGAAACACGCCTCTCACTACTTGAGCTAGACCACTAGGGTACCGTTTTTTTTTTTCGTCTCGTTTTTATGCTTTGGCGGTACTCGAGATGGTGGTCGAGTTACCGTATATCATGTTGCGCGAAGTGGACACCTTATCTCCATGCAAGGAGGATGATATTACATAGTGTGTGTATGGTAGGTCATCCACGAGTTACATGGTATCCTCGTTGCTGTCTCTGGAAGTGGCTGCACCAGAAAAGAAAAGAAAAAAGTTCGAAGCTGTCATCCATATGCTAGAAAATACGCGATCAAGGTGCGGAAGTCCGCCTTACAAGTGTTTTTTAGCAGGATGCACTTGAGCCCTCGCGCGACTCGCCGAACACCTCGCGGCGCTTGGCGCTTGCTGCAAGTAATGCCCGCCTGGTCGGTGAAAACCCGATATGCTCCGTCCCGGCATTGTAGGTATAAGAGGGCTATGTCACACGACTACGGCTATGCACGAAGTGAGTACACCCCTCCACCCCACCCCCCTCTGTCGCTATCCTGGGAGATGGTGACCACTGACGGCCGAAGTGTAAGCACATAAGATAAGGAATAAATAGGCTTTATGTAATATACGGAAGAAACGTACTGAGCGCCCAGATGTTGGAGGTGTCTCTAGTAGGAGTAAGAACGGTGATCCGTCTCGAAAGATATGCGTGGTCATTGGTCATATGACTAAGGCAAGCAACAAATGAATACGCCCACTCCCCCCCCCCCCCCGCTCCCAACTAACATGATTCCCCCCCACACGTTATACCATACCCCCCCCCGCCCTCCCCGCAAATAATGACGGTGGTGGCCCAGATTGGAGGCATGGTGCGGAACAAGGAGCGATTCGTTAAGCGACGGGCGAGGCTGGTAGGACCTGATGGCTCTACGTTAAAAGCTCTGGAGCTGCTGACGGGCTGCTACGTGCTGGTCCAAGGCAACACGGTTTCCGCCATGGGTTCTTATCAGGTGAGAGCACGCACGTGATCTAAACATAGCCTAAGCTATAAGCTCTTTTCGGGCGGGTCAGTCGGTGTTGCTTGTCCGGTTACTTGCGCGGTGGCTAATTTTTTTTTACGTTTATTTTCAAAAGCCGTTTGTCTCGTGCTTGGTACCTGGTATTTTAACTCTTACATAGAAACGCCTACGTTCCCCCTTTCCAACTCGCAACACCCCCGGGGGGTAAAACCAACGATATCCCGCAGGGGAACCTTGTATGTACCTGGCATATTTGTACTGAGAACCGTAAGGTTCAGCCACTGACGTAATGTCAGTTAGAGCTCAGTGAAGGTTTTCACACCTCTGACAGATCACGACGTCGATCATGTAGATCATGTAGATCATCTGTTGTAACAGATCCTGCATCTGCCGTTATGACATATTATGCAGGATATGTGTGTAATAGACTAGAGATCTATCCCAGGTAACATATGCTAGATCGTGCAGATCGTACGGCTCCCAGCCGGTCGCCATGAGCTATAGAGCATTGCAGATCTTTCCTGAAACATCTATATCATCTAGTAAGGGATTGGTATCTATCCGACCTGTGGAGGTTTACATCGGGCCGCCCGCAGTAAAACTGTTAGTACCACCAAGAGCGATTAGGCCGAGATAGCAAGCGGCATATACTCGCAGGAAGTTACTCCGGCGTCAGCAGGATAATACAATACGGCAATACTTGCATATTGGAAAAGGTACCCGACTATCCTGTGTGCTGACATGACTGAAGTGAAACTGTATTCCTCTCATGGTGGTTGGTGGCGGGATGACCAAAACGAAGCTATTCGTAGCGT
Source organism: Undaria pinnatifida (assembly GCA_012845835.1). Taxonomy (NCBI): domain Eukaryota; class Phaeophyceae; order Laminariales; family Alariaceae; genus Undaria; species Undaria pinnatifida. Next base: position 9,817,248 of record JABAKD010000005.1, read on the forward strand.
TCTGTTTTACGCTAAATCCGAGGTGTCCGCGCTGATAAAAGCGCCCACGAACACACGCAGTTAAATAGGAGATGTGTAAGGTTCGGGCAGTTGTTTTTTTTTGCGTTTTTTTTCAATTCAGAACGAACGGCTAAATAGTGCAAAGCGTTCTGAACCTTGAATGGTTTGTATATATTTTTTTAATCTGAATCCGATATACTACTGTTGTCGTGGGGAGAAAGCAGACATCGCCTACAGGACCTGAAAAATCCGTCCGGGTCTTTTCGAGCTGAACTTTCAACTCCGTCCGGATTTTTTCGAGCAGAATTTTCGGACAGTTTTTTCCAATCATGTTTTGGAAATCGGCTGACTTCTATGTATGATCGTGATGAGAAAGTACCTTGCACTGGCCACATGTCGTACGTCAGTATCGGAATGACATCTATGCCATGTTGCCGGAGGAAAAAAAACAAAAATGACATTCCCGCGATACCGAACGTACGCTTAGCATGGGTTAAGGCAGGTATGGAAGACATATACTTTCACGAGTCGGACAGATCAGATTCCTATTAACGATAGTTGCCTTCCAGGGCAAGATAGGTCCGTGATCTATGTGATCCGTATGGCCTACAGATCATGTGACCGGGTGTTAACCCTGTGATCTGCGTATGATCTAGCACGTGTCTTGGATTGGACCTGGGCTGCACGAATCCAGCACAACATATCCTTTCGACATAAATCGGATTTAGATTATGTAGATGATGATCTAGATGGTGATCTGTCCGATGTTGTGCATCCCTTGATCTCGAAACGATTATGAGGTGATATTCCGTGGTCTACATGATCTGCATGGCCCTTTAGATCATGTTGCCGGGTGAGGGCTGTATGATCTGAATGACCTAGGACATGTTTCCTGGGTTGGATCTGTACTGCACAGATCCAGCGCAGCATAGTTATATCATAACGACATATATAGGATGTAGATGATCTAGATGATCTAGATGGCGACCTGTCCGATTTTCGTGCGAGATGATGTGATACTATGATAGTGGTGGGAAGGAAGCTGACGATGACCGACCGCGTATCGGACGTGCGTACGTACGTACGTACTGCCGCCCCCGCTGCTGCGCTGGTGTGGTGGGGTTCCTTGCAGGGGTTGAAGCAGGTGCGAAAGGTGGTGGTGGACTGCATGAACAATGTGCACCCCGTTTACAACATCAAGACGCTCATGATCCGACGGGAGCTGGCCAAGGACCCCAACCTTAAGGACGAAAACTGGGAGCGATTTTTGCCACAATTCCACAAGAAAAACGTCAAGCGGAAGAAGGTCGGAAAAGGGAGGCGTTTTTGTGAAGTGTGAATGGGGGAGAGGGGGGGGGGGGGGGGGGGGATTCGGACCCCGCAAAGAACTGGAGAGCGTCGGGTCTTGCCGTTGAAGCAGTGCCCGTTACGTGTATCTTTGGTTGTTTTTGTTGTTCTTGTTGTTCTCGTTGTTCTTGTTGTTTTTGCTCTTTGTTCTTGTTTTTCTTGTTCTTGTTCTTGTTGTTCTTGTTCTTGTTCTTGTTCTTGTTGTTCTTGTTCTTGTTCTTGTTCTTCTTCTCGTTCTTGTTTTTGTCCTTGTTCTTGTTTTTGTTCTTGTTTTTGTTCTTGTTTTTGCTCTTGTCATCGTCCCACCCCCCCCCCACCCCCACTCCTTCCCCACCGTTGGGCTTGCTTCCCTTCCGACCGTGTTTGTTTCGCGCGCCCACACAGCCGACCAACATTCGGGAGAAGAAGGAGTACACTCCGTTCCCCCCGGCGCAAACGCCGCGCAAGGTGGACGAACAGCTGGAGAGCGGGGAGTTCTTCCTGAACGAGCGGCAACGGAAGGCGAAGAAGCGCTCGGAAAAGAAGGTCGGTGTAGGGGTGGAAGGCGATAGGCGTAGCGGGTGTGACGGGTAAGAACTTTCGTCTCGGCGTTTGCCCGAGACGTGAATGAAGCTCTCGGAAAATAAAATAAGTCGGTGTACAACAGCCAACGCGTTATGAGGAGTCCGGTGTCACCAACGATCTGTTTGTTTTCACGATGAGTTATCTGCCTTACACTTAGGACGAGAAGTTTCATGCTGCGAGCGTGATGTACAACAATCCGTGCTGCGTAGTGAGGCTATATCGATACAACGTAGTATCTCCGAACCCAGCAGTGCCGGGTTGCTTCACCAGCGCTGCCTTGTTTCACGTGGCCGGTTGTTATGGTGTTGCCTCTTTTGTTCTCAGAATTCGCGCTAGAATTTATAACTCTTGACAATCGCACGCGTGTTTCGGAGGCAAAACAGTGATTCTTTGAATCAACCCAAACTAGTCAAATTTTGCGGTACGCTTCAAGTCGAGAGCGACGCTTCATCTCCCCGGACCTCCCTCCTCTCTCTCCTTCAGTCGCCCCCCCCTCTCCCCGCCTGCCCCCGTCCCCTCACCCCTCGACCCTCCCCCACCGCACCATCGCGATGACACCCTATCGGACGGACCATCATCACAAAAAACAACGAATCAAACCACGGCAACGAAAAAACAACATGGGTACGGATTGGATCATCCCCATCACACGGGGGAAAAAAAAACTTTACTAAAAAAAAACATGCTAAAAAAACCAAATGCGCCCCCGAACACCAGGCGAAGTCAGCCGAGGTTTCAGCAGCGAAGCGGAAAAACAGGGAGATGGACCTTGAGCCTAGCGAGAACGACGTTGACGCCAACACAAACAGCAACAACAACCACAACAGCAGCAGCAGCAGAGGCGGGGGTGAGGGCACAAGCGGCAGGGGACGGGGCGGCGGTAAGAAGAGAGCGCGGGGCGTTGACGCGCCGGATAGCGGGCGAGAGGAAGACATCAACCGCCTCAAGAAGGGTTTCTTAGGGGGGGGGAAAGCGGGTGTGGGGTCGGCGATTGGGGGATCTTCGGCGGGGGCGGTGGGGGGGGCGGCGGCATCTGTCCAGGACTTCGTTCAACCGAAGAAGAAGAAGAAGGCCCACAAAAGCGGCAGCAAAAAGGGATAAAGGAGGAGGAGTACACTTAGTAAAGCCTTTTAGGATTTTTGGGCTGGGAATTGGAATCAACACAAATGAGAAGGGCGTTCCTATATCACACGTTTTGTGTGAGCGTGTAGCAGTACGCGAGAAGAGTTCCATGCTGCACGCGGCTCGTAGAAGTAAACTCGTTGCTCTGCTGGGTTTTTCTCTGTAGCGAGGTACAGAGAGGCTCGCGGGAGTCCCAAAGTCGATGGTGAAGAAAGGGGGCACCCTCTCTACCGTAGCTTTGGTCCACATCTCCGAGTGCATCGCCGGGTAGAGTGCGGCAGGGAGTTTTGCCGCCGATGCCTCGGTTGTTTTGTACCACGACCCCTCCCCACCGTTTTGTCTGCGCAGAAAAATAAGCAGAAGTAGACAGGACAGCTTCCTCCCCCATATGTAGGAGGGCGTGATACCTCGAGGGCTTGTTCAGGAAACGGCGTGGGGTTGAGCGGGCATGCTTAGCGGGAGGGTGACGAAGGGACAAGAGGGGATCGAATGTGCGGCGGATACCCCTGGTCGATTTGCCCCGGGACGCCGGCTTTACTAAGCTCCACGGAAACCATGCTATCGTTCCCCTGTGGCATTTTGAGCATTGCCTACCATCAATACAGCTGCCCTCGCAGCTCTTCTACAGCTAAAAAGGGCTGTAAAGCTTTTGCTGCGGTTAATATGATCCCGCTCTATTTCCAAGTAATTTGTACCCGAGACATGGGTACAGTTCAGAGTCCATGTGGAGCTCTAAGTCCAGTGTGTTGGACTAGATTTTTATTTCTCGCGGTTTTCGCGTTACTTCTTACGGCTCGGGCCGGTTCAGGGTGACCCGGCAGGTTGACCCGGCCCGATCAGTGAGATGTGAAAACCTGTCCTGACCCGACCCAACCCGTGAGCTTTTGCACGCCTCTTGACCCGATCGGACTCGAGCCGCGAGAGTACGAAAACGTCCTCCATCGATCCGCGGGTCGGGTCAGGACCTGTGAATATCCCTGAAAAAAATGGAGTATCATTAACCGCAGCCTGCCGTTCGTGACCCCCCCCCCACCCCCGTGCAAAGAAGGCGTTATTCCAAAGAAGAAGTTCTCCTCTTGGGCTGGTGCGACTCCAGGCGATGCAGATGATGTATGGTGCCCGCCTGGCAGCCCAGGTGATGGTGCAGCGACCCCAGAATGATACCCCCCCAGTCCCAAATGGCGACGATGTTAAGCGACCCCAGAAACGATGTCCTGGCACAGTTCTAAGCGATGGTGATGTCCGGCGACCCCAGGAGCGATAATCCAGCAGCCCTAAACGGTCGACGATGATGCGGCAATTCCGGAAGATTTTCCCTCCCGGTATTATGTACCTGCCCGGCAGCCCCACGTTGTTGTGGCGGCCCCCAAAGCTCCGGTAGTTCCATAGTGATCCCAGAAGAAAGCATCTTTCTGTAAACCCCTATCGATTAAATTTGCAGCGATCCCGCGGAATGTCTTCCCGGCGACCCCGCGCTGGGCGATGCTCCAGCGGCCCGCGACATTTTTATCCAGTGATCCTAGCAGATAATATAGTGACGATCCGGCCGCGTAGTTTCAGCGAGCTAAAAAGTCGAAGTCGTGGTCGCGGTTAGTAGGCTTTTTAAAATCGGCCGCCGACTTATTTTCGGTGTTATTTAGGTGGGTTGAGGCGGTGAGCAACGCCGCCGTGCGCGCCGTACCGTTATGGGTCCACACTAGACTCGCGCCTTGCAAGGAGCATTCGTGGTCGTTGTGCGTGGTCGTGTCGTGCGCAGTTCAGAGTGCACCATTTTTGCCCAGTGCCACCTCCTGATCCAGCCTGCTTTTGACGAGCGGGCTTGCTGCTTGCCCCGAAGGCGTTGCTAGTCACGGCGTAGCCGCTCTGAATATTCCCGACCTTTCCGTAGTTGTGGCAGCAGATGGCGATGCTGGGTTCGTGTGATGGCTTCGTCGACATGGCCATGCCATCAGGCCACTCCTCTTGCTATTTTGGCGCGACACGCCGTCCACATGCAGATGGTGCGTGGTAGCCTGGCTCTTCAGCAGGTCGCAATGAATCGGGGTCCTTGTATGTCGTCAGGTTAATGCCCCTGTACTTCTTCTGGGAGTCTGTTAATAGGATAACGGTGTTCATTGAGTCGTTCGGAATCGGGCTCCTTCGCTGCAGCCAGCCGACTGCAAAGGCATTTTACCTGCATGATATATGAATGGGGTTGTTTATCTTCATGGTTGTTTGTAGTGGTCCGCAGTGCGCGGATGGTCTCGTTTACGGCTTTTGGACCTGCAAAAATTATCACACACTACACATGATTCCAAGTCCCTCGTCCCCAAAAACGTGGATCCACAAAAAAATATATCAAAGCGTTCCCTCGCAAAAAATTTGGATTCGAGAACTCTCATCGCCTCTTTCCCATCATGGCGAGTCTCACATTCATCGTAGGTGTGAGTGACCACCCAGACCGCGACCGCCTTGTCCGTCACAAAGCATAGAACCGCAGCCAGGTCCCGAATGGCCCGTACGAATTCAGTCCGGTGTTGCTGCAGGGTCTCCCCAGAACGGCCGGTGTCGCGGTTTCCGCCTTTTCGTGTGTCGCATTTCCACTCTCTGTACTCCTCTCCGCGTCATGCCATCTCCGAATTCATCACGAAGGTCTTTGTTCCGTCTGCACTATCCACCGGCCTCCTGTACTGTTTCTGGCATCCTTTCGAGTTTGATGCCGAGCTCCTCCTGCACAACAACGGTATAGATGGCACCACATTAGTGGTCCTTCTATAGCGCCAGTATGTGCGAGCCGGAAATACCGGCACAATAGAAGCAACCGGCGCTACTCCTCATGTAGCCACTGCTGGTTGTTCCCATCTGTTCCAAGCGATTTCACAGGTACTATAAGCGAGCAACCGGCACCACTCAACCGGCTTTATAGAGGGAGGTCTGCAGAATAGACGTGCATGATTTTACTCGAACCGAAACATGCAACCCGTATATATACACATATGATACCAGCCGGGACGCACCATGACAATCGACTGATCGCGACTGGTCGTGCTCACGTCCTACGGGTTACCTGACGTACCTCAGCAGCGGCACCGCATGCCTCATGCGGAAATCACGCTATTAGGTTATGAGCCTCTGATCGCGTATGCGCTGCAGAACAGCAAGCCATGGGCTACATGGATGACGAACACAACTGGTTGTGGGGCGCGATTTTATCATCATCTCTCCAGAACTGAAGCTCAAGCAGCCAGTCTGTTACAGCGGTTCACTGACCTCAACTGACCGCGCTCACCTCCTGCGATGTACCCAAGCAGGGCAGCACCATACGTATCATGCGGAGATCACGCTATTAGTTTATGAGTCTCGGATCGCGCCAGCACTTCAGAACTGCGAGCCACGAGATACATCAAGTGAAGACTACCTCCGGTCCGAGCTATTGCTTCCAATTTGAATTGGACCACAGAGTTACTCAGATCATCGTCAACTGGAGATATTGCTGCGAGCGACAACTATATACCACTGGTATTGTTGTTTTGCAGAGACCTGCTGTGAGTGAGTTCACCGTCGGTGGACTGCACAACTGTGAAAATGGAGAACGCAATCGGCAACCCCATCAGCAACCTCATCAACGCCGTGCGAGAAATCAAGCTATGGCAGACACAGGAGAGGAATCCGATGACTTCGGAGACTGGCACAAAATTACTCGTTTCGTTCTCAGCATGCAGTGCCCTAATATATCCATTCGTCGTAATGGAAGGTCGGGCGAGGCCGACTGAGGAGAACAGAACATGGTCAAACGCGTGGATGGCTGTTGCAGCGCGGCAGTGCTAGGAAAGGGAAATACGACGCGTGGCGATTGTGCTGATGGGTGTCACCCGAAGGGTCTGCCTGTGAGCGGGGGGCAAGCTTTATAAGCGTCTTCGGCTTCATTGGACAGGGGCATGAATGATCTCCCTGGTGTGGGAAAGCCTACGGTTTCTCGTAGAAAGTCCAGTAACGCGGATTGGAGGGACCGCCCAGTGTCTATTTGATGCTACCCTTGGTGCAAAGAATCAGTTAAAGTGGAGTGACCTGTGAATCCCTCTAGCAGCCCCTTGCCCCATTGGCACTGCCGTGTCCACCGTGCCCGTTACCATGCTTGTTCCCTCGTTGGTCACCTGCACGGACTGTTTGCGACTACGACATGACTACGATCCCCATGCCTCCTGACCCCTACCCCAGCACGAAGAGGCGCTGCACGAACCCAAAGCACCAGGTGAGACAGTCACAGATAGACGTGAGGGATCTGGCTCCAATCAGGATCTGAGGACTGGAACCCTGCTGTTACATGACCATTCAGTTCGAGGCCAGTATCGCTGGAGCGCTCAAGCTAGGTGATCACCCATAACAATGACACTCATGAGAGGCGAATTAGTTGGGTTTCAACCGTAGAGTACAGTAGAAATGCAAAGAGAGAGAAAGCTGCAACAGCGTCCACGATATCCGCCGTGGGATCCAAGTCTACGCATCCACCTAGGAAACCCTTTGATGTGTCCATGATGTCCCCTGACGACCACAAGAATCCCCCTACCTATGAAACCCGGGGATGTAGACATAATGTCTCCTGACAACTACCCATCCACTTACAATCCAGGGATGTATCCAGGCCGTTTAAACCCAGGGATGTATCCAGGTTGTCCTCTGATGACTTATCCATCAACCTATGCAACCCGGGGATGTATACAGCATGTTCCCTAACGATCACAAGTATGTCCATCCACCTATCAAACCCGAGGGTGCACGTAAGGTGTCCCTTGGCGACATATCCATCCAGTTATGAAACCCGGGGACGTATCCGGGATGTCCCTTGATGACCACAAGTATCCGTTAATCTACGAAACCCGAGGATGTACCCATTGTGTCTTCTGGAAAATATCCATCTGCCTTTGAAACCCGGGGTTGTATCCCGCATTTCTCCTGATCCACTGGATGCCAAAAACTGTGTAGGAAGAGTAGTTTCGGTGCCCTCCTCAGAGTCATCCCACGGTAGGGGTTGCAGTTTTTCGGCCAAAAAATCCCTGGGTGGTTGAGCTCCTCATGTGAGGAACTGCCCGTCAATGATGTAATTTCACGAGTACACTTTTTTTTGGACTAAGGCATAGAAGCTTGGTCGGGTGGTGCGAACGAATGCCTCATACATCATTTTTCTGGTGAGGTATTGAGCTCCTCATGTGAAAAACTCAGGGACTTTCTGATGGAACCCCTACCGTGGGATGGCTCCTCATTCGTTTCCGTTTGGTCTGTTCGTGGTCGTCAGCCCAAGTTATTTTGACCCTATGGATTCGCTCTGAGCGCGGGGCTGTTGTCGTCAGGGGATATCCTGGACACATGCCCTGGTTTGATAGGTGGATTAATAAGTCACATGTCGAGTGGTGCGAGGATAATAAATGGGACGGAACAAAAAAAAGAAAAAAGAAAAGTTCGTTCTTGCGAGGATTGTGCGGGGTACCAGGTTGTTGTTGTCGTTTTTGTTGTTGTCACATCAACTTTTCCAGGAGAGCAATCAAAACAAACAAAACCGGAGCCACACTTCTAGAAACGTCAAAAAGAAAAAAAAATCGGAGCCTTGTGATCTCTGGGCGAATCGAGAAAACGGCGTTTTTTTTCAACTTTTTTTTAAAACTTGGTTTTAGCAACCCCGCCTGTCTGGCTCATTAAAAAAAAGTTTGGGGGAGTTTTTTTTTTTTGTGCTATGATAATACCTCGTTAATGTGTCGTTTTTCTTGTTCTCAGTTCTTCCTTTTGCGCGGATTCTACGAGATACCAAGTTGTTGTTGTTCAGTTGTTGTTGTTGTTGTTGTTGTTGTTGTTGTTGTTGTTGTTGTTGTTGTTGTTGTTGTTGTTGTTGTTGTTGTTGTTGTTGTTGTTGTTGTTGTTGTTGTTGTTGTTGTTGTTGTTGTTGTTGTTGCTGCTGTTGTTGTTGCTGTTGTTGTTGTTGTTGTCTAAGTCTAGAGCGCGTGGTGTTAAGATGGGGCCTCGAAAGGCCTGTTATTATCCGAATTGAGATAATTTGGATGGGTTTCCTATGATAAGGTTGGCGTTTTCTATTCGGGATAGTCAGGAAATAAATCGGAATCTCAAAAGCCATTCGGGGCTCTGGTGGAATCGAATAAAGCTACGTCTCCACGAAGGCTAAGAAAGTGAGCACTCTCCGAGGACCTGCTCAATTGACAGACCTGCAGAGGACACTCTGTCTCCGCCCAACACCCTTACACTATGGCGTCGTCGGCAGGATAGAAAGAAAAAAATGACTTTCAAGCCGCCATCGCTCCTCGAAAGTTCTCCATTTTTGGGGGTTATGAGGTTTGAGTCTTCGTCTTTGGGTTGTTTGTGGTGTTCTGAGAGTCTTGGTCTGGTTTTGGGGCGGTTATTTCCATTTTTTTCTTTTTGTCCTGCCGAACCCCCTGCTCAGTGCCGGGCCAGGGTTCGGGTGAAACGCCGTTATCTGAGGCGCAGCGCTGTCGCTTCTTCGTCGTTATTCAGTTTCGCCCTGCCGATACCCTCCTCAGTCCAGAGCTGGGGGGCGACCAGGGTACCCTGTTCGCGCGTAACGTGGTACAGGGCTATGTACGGACCTGTGTGTAATATTTTATTTTATTGTTGTGTGTTGTATATGCTCTACTTTGTTTTTTCGGCTAAGCACTTCTCCCTTTCGCGGGGGGCTGTAGGTGCGGCCACCTTCCATCCCGGGTATTTGTCGTTTCTTCGTCTAACCCCCCGCCATGCCGATGGCCCCCGGGAGTTATTTTTTGCATGACTTCTCCCTTGTGCTAGCGCCTGTGTTCCCCTCCATATCGACGAGGGCTCGCCTCGCCATAGTACCTTTTCTGTGGTTGGTTTGCCGTAGAGCCTTTCCTGCCCCCCCCCGCCACACCGGCGGTATGCGGCAGGTTCTAGAGCCTTTTCTGCCCCCCCCCCCCCGCCACACCGGCTGTACGCGGCAGGTTTTTGATAGGTGGCTTTTGCCTTGTTGTGGGGTCTGCGTTTCCTTCAACTGCGTTTCTTCGCGTGTTCCTGGCTCCATAGCCAGGCCGTTAGATGTGTGGGAGTGGGTTTTGAGGAGCCGCATCTTCGACTCATGGTCTAGTTCGTAGAACCGGAGTTTCCCCGAACCTCCCAAATTTTTGCATATGCGGCTCATCAGGGTGGGCTAGTGTTAAGATACGGCCTCGAAAGGCCTGTAATTATCCGAATTGAGATAATTTAGATGGGTTTTGTATGATAAGGTTGGCGTTTTATATTCGGGATAGCTAGGAAATAGATCGGAGGCACGAGCCTCCGATCTCAGAAGCTATCCGGGACTCTGGCGGAATCGAATTAAACTACGTGTCTACGAAGGCAAAGAAAGTGAGTACTCTCCGGGGACCTGATCAATTGGCAGACCTGCAGGGGACACTCTGTGTCTCCGCCCAATACCCTTAAAGTGGTCACACAACGGCGCTGGAGCCTGAGCCCTAGAAGAAGATCTGGAAAAACTAACGGGAAATGGGAAATCGGGGCCTGGAAATACTACGATTTCCCATAGACGAAGGCGCACAACAAGTTGCTAAAAGATGAAGTGACAACAACAACAACAACAACAACAAACAACGACAACAACAACAACAACAACAACAACAACAACAACAACAACAACAACAACAACAACAACAACAACAACAGCAGGATATTACTACTATTAACTACTCGCTGCTGCTAGCAGCTGCTGCTGTATGATATAATACGAGTATGAATATTGGTGCGATCATTCGACTTCATATTAGGTACCATACTGCCGCTTTATGGAAGGACATTCGATTTGCATCGGAACGGCATCTACGCTATATTGTCGGAGGGCAAAAATAAAAATAACAATAATAATGTAATACAAATGGTATCTACTCCGGAGTACATGATTGTACCTATCGATTGAAATATTCTATCTTTCGATCCATGTACAAAAACAAATTATGAAGGTTTTTAAAACGTTGTTTACTACACCTAAGAACTGGGTTGCATACTACATGTAACATCAAACCTTCTAGAAAAATAAACATTACCAGGCGGGTGATATAAAGGGGTGTCTTCTTGCTGCAACCGTCAGATTCGTCCCCTTCAAGGGTTTATAGTTTCCGCGCACATATTGAAATGCTCGCCCCCCCGCCCCCCCCCCCCCCCCGATCCCTCTTGTTTAAACGCACCACCTGAAATCAAAATCTGCCAGAGTAGTAAACACTACCAACCAGCCAGCTGATATCATCTCATTATCCATCTGGCCATCCATGCCGTAGCTCCAACTCATTCCCCCCCCCCCCCCTTTGTTCCCCGCCCAGTTCGTTCAAACGCCCCACTTGAAAAATCGAAATCGGCCAGAGTAATGAACACTAATAAGCCATTGATATCACGTCATTATCTTTCTAGCCATCCATGACGTAGCTTTCATTCATCCCCCCTCTCCCCCTCCAACGCCCCCTCCTTCCCCACACCCCGCACGATCGCCTAGACCCAGCACCGCGCGTATAGTAGGCCCCTACATATATGATTGATACGCGCGATCGGAGGATCACACACAATGTTGCGAACATCAGTGTCGACCAAATCCGTGATTTTAATATTATATGTGACCTAAACCTTGAAAACCCTTTTTCCCCCCCCCCCTCCCCCGCCATTTTTTTCTTTTTCTTTGTTCCCATCGTTTCCTCCTGCATAAACGCCCCACCTACTATCGAAATCCGCCAGAGTAATAAACACTTCCACGCCCTGGATATCGCCTCGTTATCGTTTCAGAGCCGTCCATGCCGCTGCTGCAATTCCCACCCACGCCCGTCCCCAACGCCCCCTCCTTCACCCACCACCCGCACCATCGCCTAGACCTAGCACCACGCGTATAGCCAACCCCTACATCTATGCGACCTAAAGCCCTCCCCCCCCCGCCCCCGCCCCCCCCCCGCCACATTCCTCCCCCTCCCCCACAAGAAATATTTAAAGTTTCCACGCACAAATTGACCTGCCCCACCCTTGCCCTTCCCCCCTTCCCCCCCCTCCCGCCCCCCTTTTGATCAAAATCAGGTCCCCACGTCCTTAAAAACCCCGCCCTCCCCTCACCGGATATTTGACTTACAGGATTCACTTGATAAACTGATGCATTTCCTTCCACAGCTATCAGATTTTGTCCCCCTCAGAAACGGGTTTTATAGTTTCCGCGCACAGACTGCCTAACATCACCCTGTTGACCCTGATAGCTACACTGTAGTTGCAAGGGGGGTCGCCGGCCTATATCCTTAATGAGGACACACAACCCGTAATACGCGCGATCGGAGTATCACACACAGCTTGCAAAGATGAGTTTCGACAAAATCTTCGATCTCACAGCTGGAGTGTATTTTTATTTTTATTTTTATAATATATTTTAATTTCATAATATATACGGTCGTGTCATCATGTTTGAATTTTTTTTTCTTGCATTCACATTTTTTCTGTTTCCAGGAATAAGTGTTGGTTGGTTGGAGCCTGCGGTGACGTGGCGTCACCCACCGGGCACGGGTGGGTGACGGCGCCCAACCGCACTGCTTGTTAACCACACAATATCGGAGATATCACTCGCAGCTTGCAAAGCTGAGGAGGAGAAATTTGATCAAAAAATCATTTTTGGTCGATCTCACAGCTGAATGAAGTGCATGTTTCATATTCTATACGTACATAATAATACTACGAAAACTGCATGTATGTATGTACGTCGTATGTGGGGGAAAAAACGACAACGTCAACAACGACCCCTTGAACTAATTAAGACACACACGATAGATAGGGCGGATGAATCTTGAAAACCCACAGACTGCTCCTGGATGAGGCGTTCTTCCAGTCGGGGATATAATAAGTGATCACTGATTTTCAACTACAATAATAATCAATAATAATAGTCTACTTGTACAGTATTTCATATCTCCCTCCTCGAGAGGACAAGACAGGGTGTACGGAGATCTATAGACTATATCTGTCAACTAATAATGCAGTAATACGTCCTACTGACATCCGGCAGGGAAGGGGGTGTTTTAAGGCTGACCTTACCTGGTACCTGGTATGTGATAAGTCGTGGTGCCGGTGAAAGGTGTGCGCTGCATGCAGAGTAGACGCGGAGCAGCGTTCTCTGATTATTATAAAAATTAAAATACACTCCAGCTGTGAGATCGAAGATTTCGTCGAAACTGATCTTTGCAAGCTGTGTGTGATACTCCGATCGCGCGCATTACGAGTTCTCTGATTATGTATCATCGGCGGCACACCGCCTGTGGGGTTTATTCACATAGCGACCCATCGGTCGCGTTCGTCCAGGCCCGTGCTGCCACCGCTAGTGTATCCGACGAGTTCACCAGGGCCACCAACATCCTGGTACCACTTACCCTGAGCCTGGTTTGGGTATTCGCATTAGCCGGTCGATCTGTTGCCCCTCTCCCTGCTGTTATGTTGCTGTAGCTACGATAATATATAACTTATATAACATATGATAATAAAATACACTCCAGCTGTGAGATCGAATATTTTGTCGAAACTCATCTTTGCAAGCTGTGTGCGTGATACTCCGATCGCGCGTATTACGGGTTGTGTGTCCTCATTAAGGATATAGGTCGGCGACTCCCCTTGCAACTACAGGCAGTGTGACCATCAGGGTCAACAGGGTGATGTTCGTCAGTCTGTGCGCGGAAACTATAAAACCCTAACACCAACAGTAACACCAGCAACTAACACCCTGGACAAGGTCACAGCTGTGTGACTTCGACGAATTTATTATCACATGGGGTAATATCCTGTTGTAACGTTGCCGTATTTTTTTTCAACTATTATTATGGTTGGTGGTGGGGCATGGAGAAGGTGGTGTGTGTTCTTTACATTAAACTGACATTTGCACCCACCTACATCCACCACAACCAGAGCGTGAGTGGCCTGATACGTAGAGAGACGAGCTCATCTGTGGCCACAAACTGATTACCTGGTATTATTATAAAAATTAAAATACACTCCAGCTGTGAGATCGAAGATTTCGTCGAAACTCATCTTTGCAAGCTGTGTGTGATACTCCGATCGCGCGCATTACGAGTTGTGTGTCCTCATTAAGGATATAGGTCGGCGACTCCCCTTACAACTACAGTGTAGCTATCAGGGTCAACAGGATGATTTTAGTCAGTCTGTGCGCGGAAACTATAAAACCCGTTTCTGAGGGGGACAAAATCTGACAGCTGTGAAGGGAAAGGGGGGCCTGGTTTTGATCAAAAGCGAGCGGGTTTGGAGGGGGGCGGGGGGGGGGGGGGGGAAAGGGGCAATTTGTACATGTAAGCTATAAATCCTTATTATTATATAGTCTATCGTATCTTTATTTTTTATAACATATCTTTAAACTGACACTTGCACCCATCTACATCCACCACTAAGACCAAGGCTACGGTAGGGGGGATACCCCCATTTTCACTGGTGTGTTTGAGCCACTCGCACGAGTAGCTCTGTACCCCAAGGATGAAGATGGTTTAGGCACTTAGTTTGGCGCAGCTTAGATCACCTTTGCATTGCGGATTGATTTCGTCAATGTAAAACATAAAGAAAACGTAAAATTGCATAGGAACAAAGGGGTTACTGGCGCGAGTGACCCCTAGCCACTGAAATAGAAGGCCCAAAAGGGGACCCCCCTACCGTAGCCTGGGTCACAACCAGAGCGTGAGTGGCCTGATAGAGAGACAAGCTCATCTGTGGCCACAAACTGATTACCTGGTATTATATTATAGTCTATCGTATCTTTATTTTTTATAAAAACTGACACTTGCACCCATCTACATCCACCACAACCAGAGCGTGAGTGGCCTGATAGAGAGACGAGCTCATCTGTGGCCACAAACTGATTACCTGGTGTGTGTGTGTGTGTTCTTCACATTAAACCGTTCTTCTACTCGTCGACATCCAGCACACCCAGTGTCCGTACTGATTCTTCACCCTAGAAAGATCAGCTCTGTGGTCACAAGCCACGACACAGAGATAATGCATCGTAATGCATTCGACAACGCAATGTCATGCCCTAGTACTGGGTACGACAGGCACAACATACATACGTCAGCAACAGAAATACATTGGAAGGGAGAAATACGAAATAAACAAAAACAAAAACAAAAACAAAAAACACAAAACCTGGTATTATATAGTCTATCGTATCTTTATTTTTTATAATAATATATCTTTCGACAAAATATTAATATTCGATCTCACAGCTGGAGGTGGAGTGTATTTTAATTTTTATAAAATATATCTGGATCGACATCGATCCTACGATCTATGGCGGTATAACGAGTATACATGAACCAGTATGTAATAGACTACTCGTAATACCGGTCGCCCCGGTGGCGTATCAGGTTATCCTCGAGCCTGGTATACTTCAGTTTCGTGAATTCGAATCCGCCCGAGTGCATACGCCTATACATTCGTGGGGACTTTTTCTTGTGCACAAATTGACTTGCGAAAAGCGCGAGAGCGTGAGTTAGCAACACTCAATATGAAAAATCGACGAGCAGTGGGATTGCTGAACCCTATGCGCGATAAAAATTAAAGGCAAGAACCGGGGGGAAGAAGGGACCACACCTGTGACCCCACGGCTTGTCCATGATCAGAAGCTGGAAAGTAAATGCGTGTGAAAAAAAAAAAACAACAAAAATGAAATTATCGTCATAATCGTCATGGCCCTGTCTGGCGATGGCCACGACCGACCAACTAGCAGCGTGTTGGGTCGGCACATATTTAGCGGGCTAATAATGTGAAGGTACGGCCTTGGCTACATAATAATACCTGGTACCTGGTATACTAATAAAAAATAATATGTAGATTTGGATGCGGAAGGAAAATGTGTGGAGTTGGCTATACTACCACTACTACTACTACTACTACTACTACTACTACTACTACTACTACTACTACTACTACTACTACTACTACTACTACTACTACTACTACTACTACTACTACTACTACTACTACTACTACTACTACTACTACTACTACTACTACTGCTACTACTGCTACTACTGCTACTACTGCTACTACTGCTACTACTGCTACTACTGCTACTACTACTACTACTACTACTACTACTACTGCTGCTACTACTACTACTACTACTACTACTACTACTACTACTACTACTACTGGCAATAACATATCAGCCAGCGTCCGGCACATTCTCGTAGGTTCGTCCTTTGTCCCCCATCCACCGGCACATATATATATATATCGCAAATTACCAAAACCTAAATACTTTATATTTTGTTGCTGCTGGTGGTGGTGGTGGTGATGATGTTGTTCTCACATCATCAACCCATCGCCATAAACAATAATCTGGTTTTGGGAGAAAGAGGGTTGCCCGACTACCTAACGCCAGCAACAACTGTTGTTGCAGCATCATCATTATTATTATCATGAGTTAGACTATCTATAAAGTGGGGGAGAGGAGGGGGGAAAGGAAAAGTCAGGGCTGGGGGGGAGAGGGAGGGGGGGCGGGGGGTTATTTGCCAGCCGACGATGTCCGATGCGCAAGATCATCATGCAGATACCACATAACATTACCTACATAGACTATAATATTGCCTACTACCCGGTATATCCTCAATAATGAGGACACACAACCCGTAATACGCGCGATCGGAGTATCACACACAGCTTGCAAAGATGAGTTTCGACAAAATGTTCGATCTCACAGCAGATGGAGTGTTTCTTTTTTATTTTCATAATAATATTATGAAAAATTTAAATACACTACCAGGTCGTTCAATAGACTATAGCAATAACAACAACGAACAAACAAACACAGCTAGCTACGAAGCAGTGAGATCGAAATTTTCGTCGAAACTCATATATATATATTGCCCCTTTCCCCCCCCCCCCCCCCCCCCGCCCCCCTCCAAACCCGCTCGCTTTTGATCAAAACCAGGCCCCCCTTTCCCTTCACAGCTGTCAGATTTTGTCCCCCTCAGAAACGGGTTTTATAGTTTCCGCGCACAGACTGACTAAAATCATCCTGTTGACCCTGATAGCTACACTGTAGTTGTAAGGGGAGTCGCCGACCTATATCCTTAATGAGGACACACAACTCGTAATGCGCGCGATCGGAGTATCACACACAGCTTGCAAAGATGAGTTTCGACGAAATCTTCGATCTCACAGCTGGAGTGTATTTTAATTTTTATAATATATATTTGCAAGCTGCTGTTGTTGTAGTATGTGATACTCTGATCGCGTGGTACTGGGTGTGTGACCTCAGCAAGGACATAGGTCGGCGACTCCCTATATAATAACTACTCTGTACTATAATAGGTGGGCTCCACAGACAGAGAGGGTCTAACGTTAATCAATCTATCTGTGCACGGAAACGAAAACCCGTTTTTGAGGGGGACATAATCTGATGGCTGTGGAACGCATCGATCGGTGAGGGGGAGGGCTAGGGGCGGCAGAGGGGGGGGGGAGGGGCGGATGAGAGGGGGCATTTTTCAACTTTTGCGGGTCGCGCGAATGAATAGATAGGAGCGTACTGCAGCGCGTGGGTGCTAGGTCAAAGGTGATTGTGGGGGCAGCGGGGAGGGGCGGTACTCATGTACTGCTTTTGCCCTAGACATTTGACCATTATGACCATGCGTCTCTTTCGAGACTGGGCACCGTCCCTACTCCTAATAGAGACACACCTCCAACATTTGGGCGCTCTCTCATTACGCTTTTTCCACATATTATGTATTACATAAAAAACTGTTTGCTTATCATACAATTGTATGCCCTTTCTGTTTCGCCGTGTGGCCACCATCTATCTATCTCCTGAGACTAATTTCCTCATCTCCTCCTCTTCAAACACAAATATATCCCGGGTTCTTCTCCTTGTATGTTTCACGTTCTCCTACGATTATTTTGTGAGTCGACTCTCTATTTTTTTGCGGGAAAAGCGGGGGGGGGGGGGGGGTACTCAATTTTGTTGCTCGCCTTACATAGTCATTCGGCCATTGACCACGCATCCCTATCGAGGCGGAGCACCGTTCCTACACTCCTACTAAAGGCACCTCCAACACTCGGTCGGGCGCTCATTACGCTTTTTCCAATATATATACTACGCAAAAACTGTTTTGCTTATCCTATCCCCTTTTTCTGTTTTGCCGTCTGTGGCCACCATCCATCTCCTAGGATGATAGCGATCGTTTTCTCGATACTCTCTAGTCTACCAATAAAAATCTCGACGTCGCATTCGTCTAATTCATAATCTCCTCTATCTAACACATCCCGTTCCTCCTTGTATATTTCCCATTCTCCTACTATTAACGAGTGCTACTCTTTGATTGCTGTGCCATACGGGCACGCATATATCTATATGTGAATCCGAGGAGTTAATCGGAACTTGAGATGTGATGAACTTCAACATCAATCACCCCCGTTCACCAGCGCATCCAATCCATCCCAGAAAGAACACAAGAAAACCTAGAATACTGAAATGAAGGAAAAAACAAAATGTACTTGTACCAGGTACCAGTATGTAACTTTACGTAGGAAAGTGTGTATTAAGGTGTTGCCTTGAGGTATACTCTTGACGATATGATTCTCAGAAGGGACGGGTGTGTCCATCACAAGACCACAACTGATAGCCGTATACAACCCCTGGAGATTATATTATTAATAGTAGCTGCTTCTTCTTATTGTTATCGAGCAAGGCTTGCTTGCTTTTGGTCAGGATACAAGAAGAGCGACCGAGAGGGGGGGGTGGGGGGAGTGGCTTGGTCATGCCCAAGCCACGAGGACCGGGTCTCGTACTGCTAAGGATACAAAGCGTCATCCCCGATGTCACCATTAAGCGCACGATGCTACCTACGAGGACCGGCCCTCGTACTGCTAAGGAATACAAAGCGTCATCCCCGATGTCGCCCCTAACTAAGCGCGAGCTGCTACCTGCCTACGTAGGACACTCCATAAGGCCACGCGCGTGACGCGCTGCATACTTGAAGTAGAAGTAAAGACCAATCCTTAACACGGCCTATCACACCGAGTCCTAGTGCTCTCCTAAGATCCATACTACTCGCGCAACTATATAATCTCAGCCAATCAGCGCAGGGCCGTGGCCTAAGACAGCGTGCTACTCCTACGTACTGAACAGATTCCGTCGTTTGTTACACTGTCGTGCTAATATATACCGTGCCTATTTCTGGATCGCACGACAGTTTCCGAGTCACACTACAGATTCCGAATCACACGGCAATTTCTGAATCACGCGACAGACAGTATCTGAATAACAGAAATCACACCTTAATTAACCAACAGGGATGGACGGTTGGTCTATTGCTCACAAAAACGGCACATACAGATTGACACACCATTGACAAAAGTCGGGGTGTTTGTGGAGCCGTGGAAGGGGTTCTGATTTAACAGACGATTTTTTTTCGATCGTTTAGAGAGGCGAAAAACTAGGATAGCCAGAAAGCAGCGATAGAAGGGCTGTCGCGCTTGCCTGAGAAGACCGCCTGGGGGGAAGAGGGGAGCGAGAGTGCGTAGCACTGTAGGATTGAAAGGAGTCATGTAGCTTGCTCCTTAGGATTGATCGACTTTCCCACCCGCCCGCCCTGTCGTTCAAGAGGGGGGGAATCAAGTTGCAACAAGTCGGTGTAATTGTCGGGGAGGCTGTGAGAGGTAGATAGCCGCGCAGACTAAGGGATCGGGGCCATCAGAGTCCGGGTTGGCCTGATTCATAAAACATTGGAGGGGTTTCATAAGACGTAGGTGGGCAGTTTGAGATGCCGCCGTCACGCGGCCGGGGGCCCCTCGTGACATACTTGCATTTTACCGTCATTTTGCACAACAGGGGGGAGACAAATTTGTCCAGAATTCTTGAGCCACAGCAAACTGAATAAACCAATTTTCGAACTCCGTTCTGTGCCGACTTCAACATCACAGAGCTTGTTGCAGTATCATACTAATAGTATTGAGTGTTTTTACTACATACAATTCGTAGTTCGTCATTTGCTTCTTGTTGTTGACATATTTTGTGCAGGTTGCGTATCATGGGCATGTCATGGAGTGCTCTCCGTAGAATGGGTAGTGTATGGATTCGAAGTGAAGCCATGGCATGGTTGAGGTGAAACCACGTAATATTAGATGTCACGGTCATATCAAGGCCATCATAGATGGGCTTTAATGTTGGTGACGGAGTGGTCAATCAAGCAGGACTCCCCACATCGTTCACTGCCCTGCTTTGCCCTGCCCTCTTCTGTTCTGCTTGTTTCTTAGCATTACTTTAGCAGAGTAGGATGTACGTCTTGAGTTTAGCTAGCGAACCATGCATGCATGAGGAGAGATGAGCAAAGACAGTGGAGCCCACGAGGGGCACGCTTCCCAACAGCGACCAACCACGCATCCCCGCTCGGAGTACCTTCACAATACGGCGTCGACGGCAGGACTTAGGACAATATGGCGTCGACGGCAGGACTTAGCGTCGGTGTTGGGACTGCGAGCGGGGATGCGTGGTTAGTCGGTGTTGTACAGCGTGCCCCTCGTGGGCTCCAGTGTCTTTGCTCATCTCTCCTCGTGGCTCGCTGGCTGAAGTCAAGGCTTACATTCTCTACTCTTCTATCTACTAAAGGAACGCTAAGAAACAAGTAGAACAAAAGAGGGCAGGGAAAAACAGGGCAGTGAACGACGTGGGGAGTCCTGCTTGACCACTCCGTCGCTTACATTAAAGCCCATCTAGATGATGGCCTTGATGTGACCGTGAAATCTACTATCACCTGGTTTCACCTCAACCGGATGTGACATGGTTTCACGTCGAATCCAGGTTATCCATCTACGGAGAGCGCTCCATAACATTGTTGTGTTGTTTTGGTGTTTTTGACTGTGTCGTTGTTGTCAAAGTTGCAGGTGTTAACTCTTCTTCTATCTACTCCCGATATAACAATAGCATTGTACTATACCCCTGGTACCAGCATATATTGCGTACCAGGTGTATATAACAGAGTACTTGGGAGAGCATGTACTACTCTGCAGTGAGTGGTATCAGAGTAGTAGTAGTATAGAGTGGTATAAGGTAGTAGTGGTGGTGGTGTGAGAGCCGTGTGTAGTGGTGTGGTGGTGGTGGCGGTGTGTCGATGATGATGTGATGACGATGTGGTGGTGTGGTGGTAGGTGGCGTTTTCTTTGTGGAACAATGAATGCCTCGAGATCTCTATGATGGCGTCTACTATGTACTCGCACATGATATTTAGAGTATATACCAGGTACCAGCTATGTATGCATGTATGGCGTTTTGTGAAGAAGGTGATGTAGCGTGGATGGTGGAGGAGGTGGTCTGTGGTCCGCCAAACACGCATACATGCATACATTACGATATTGCTTCTGCTTCGTTGTTTATTTTATAAAAAATATTTCAAGGACGTCAGCCGTGAGTTCGACGAAGTTTCGGGTCAATACTCACCTACCTGAGCAAGCTGCGTTGTTGGTACTTGTAATATACTATATGGGTGAGTTTTGTATTGGGAGGGGTCCTGTTTTTTGTCCACTATACCAGGTAATGGTTAGTGTTGGTATTTTTACTGTGAGTGGAGAATTTTGAGCTAGATCTAACATAATATCTATTTTATAAATTTGTTACTGTAGTTTCCACTATACTGCTCTATCATACATATGTATGGTAGGTGGTTTATTTTGTTTTTTCTCCCCCCCCGGGAAGAGCACGAATACAGAGTATTACTAGTTATCTAAACTAATATGTTAATATTAATAAAGCGTTCGAGAATAAAAGTCGGCTACTCCGCAAAAAACCTCTGTGGGACACGAACCCACGGTTCCAAATTGATACGCTGTCACTCTAACATTGTTTATTATGCCAATCATCACTTTCTCATCAATGTCATTTGAAACGCGAGGGGGGGGGGCGCGCACTCTAGAGCCATCAATTATTTACCACCACCCCGGCACCAGCATCATCATCACCACCACCAACCACCACCACCAACCACCACCACCAACCAGCTGATGAGAGGCATACCATACTACTACTTCTTCTGTACAAACAAAACATTTCAGATTGTGAATAACGGGTTCTTCTGTGTGGTTTTTTACGCACAGTTGAGACAGAGAGCAAAACAGCAGCAAGCAGCACATACATGCAGGGGGCAAGCAGCACACCACAACAACAGCAGCACCATAAAAAAGTTTGTAAGCGATCGAAAATGGGTCGACGTTGAGTGAAAAGCACTCTCTCATCATGCCTGCCTGCTGTATGCGTAGTACTACTACAACAGCAGCTGTTGTTGTAGCTTGAAGTATGTAGTTGTCAGTATACGGTGGTAATACTACAGTATCACATTGATCAAGATTGATTGATTGACTGTCGGATGGCAAGCTGTTGAGGTACGGCCTTAAAGGCCTGTAATTATCTGATTTTATAGATAATTGGCCGTTTTCGTATGATAGATTGGGGTTGTCTATTCGGGATAGTCAGGAAATGTAATCGAGGCATGCGCCTCGCTTGGCCAGATGCTATCCGGGGCTCTGTGGAAAAACTAAAAGCTGTTTCTCTACGTACGGCTAAGAAAGTGAGTACTGGTCGAGGACCTGCTCAATAGGCAGACGCCATTTGTCCCCGCCCAATAACTTAACAAATGGCGTCGACGGCACTCATGCGCCATTGGATCATGCAAGCATTCGACGGCCTCTTGCCACTTTGGCACCACGCGCACGTTGCACATGCTGGAGCGGTTTTATTTTCGGATTGGCATGAATGTTTGCACCGGGTGGTGGCTTCGCCACTGCTTGATTTGCCAAGCGCGGAAAAACCCATGGCTGACTGTCTGCTGGCCAATCATCTCCATGCCTCTACCGAAAGGTTCAGGTGTCGCCGTCAGTGTTGACTACTTCGGCCCCCTTCCGACCACGCCACGAGGTAACGCCTACATCTTGCTGTTCACCGATCGCTTCAGTCGTTGGGCCGACATGTCCCCGTCAATACCGCTGAGTTCACCGCGGAGGGTTCAGCCAATACTATCCTGGTGAACCAATACATTCCCTTGTGGGGGTACCCGTGCACCGTACTCTCGGACAACGGTCTGCAGTTCTGCGCCAAGCTTTCACAAGCTGTATATCAGCTGTTGGGCGTGCGCAAGCTTGCTACAAGCTCCTATCATCCCAACTGTAACGGGGGCGTTGAGCGGGTGAACCACACTAAGGCCCAAACGCTGACTATGGTCGTCAACGAACGGCAAGACAATCGGGACTTGTATATCTCTCACGTCGAATTCGCTTACAACAATTTCGTCAGCGTGGCGACGGGCCTAGCACCCAACGAGGTCCACATGGGTAGACTCTCACGTCTCCCCCTGACGGTTTTCGACCGCGCAGGCGTCGTGGGACACCAGAGTGTGGCCCGCGACCACCTGACCTATTGCGACTTGGCCACCGACCGGCAACAGCACCCGAACGACATTGTTCGCGCACACCAGACCCTCGCCGTTTCTCGTGTTAACCGCAGAAACTCCGCCCTACCCGACGCACTGCGTCCGGCATCTAACTTCTCTGCCGGTGGTTGGGCATGGGTGTACAATTCTGACTCCACCATCCGCCCGGGTGTGAAGGCGAACACCGACGCCAAGGTACTCAAGGTCAAAATCGCGCTTAACTGGACGGGCCTTTACAAGATCCTGGCAGTCGGTCCCTGCTCCGCCGCCGAGACCCCGGAAGGCTCGCCACGCGGGGGCAACCTCCTCCATTGGGATCTCCCTTCCGACCTGCCCGGTTCGGATGCTCGTCGGCGTGTGGCGATTGAACGCTGCAAGCCCTACGCCAACCCCCACGACTGCAGTTACATGCCTAAATACCTACCAGCGGGGCTGACGCAGTATGTGCTCAACAAATTTTCCCAAGAAATCCTCCCCATACCACGTCACTCAAGACGACGTTTCGACCCCCCTCCAACGGCTAGAGGTGGAGCAGATCACCGGCCATCAATCGGTTCGGGGACGAGGTGGCGTCATCGCGGTGCTGTACAAGACGCATTGGGTGGGACTCTCTGAACCATCCCGGGAGCGAGAAATGGACCTCCACCTCTCCCTCCCCTACATTTTGCGTGATTGGGCCGGCACGCCGGACCAGCACCGCCAAACCAACCGCCTCCACCGCCGAATGCGGATCGGGGCGGCACAGCGCGAACTCTCCCCGCAACAACGGGGAACGTTTCCTAGTGCCGGGCTACGCTTGTGTTCCCCGCGCCGATTGGCTCCGTCGCTACCGCGACACGGTGCTTCCTAAGGGAGCCCGCTTTTGGTACAAGGGAGACGATGGGTTGTGATGGCTTGGAAAATCAGCACAAGAACAACGGAGGACAAGGTATACCTGGTCCGCTTTCTGGATGACCCGGGGCCGATTAATATTCCTCTTCCCCCGGCGCACTACACGACTTCGACAGGAGCCGTACGAGGCTCCTGGTGCCTTCAAGTTCACATCGCCAGCGCGTTTCGTCGGGGGATCCAACGTAAGGTAGATTAATCTCGAGGCGCGACCATGGCCAGCTGACTTTCAAGCCACCGCCGCCCCTCAATAGTTCCCCATTTTTTTGGGGGGGTTATGGGAGTTGGAGTTTTCGCCTTTGGGTTGCTCGTGGTGTTTCGAGCGTTTTTTTTTCACTGGGTGTGGGGTGTTTTTTTTTTTTTTTTTCTATCCTCCGGCGGATGGGGAAAAATAAAGCTTTAGCTCACCACACTTCCACGTATTTTCATACGCGTCGTGTGTCGATTTAACTCAGTTGCTTTCGCAGCCCAACGCTAGCTGGCGCACCTTTCGGGTCCCATTGTAGGTATAGCGTAAGCTGTCCCTATCAGTGGTCTTCGTTACAACCCCGGCAGCGCAAGCTGCCGTTGTATACGGGTGCGTGTGTATGTCGAACCGGCCTGTCCCCTGAGGGTCAGTTTCGGTGGAGATAGCCACCCGGAATGTCATCTTTCCGGGTAGTGTGGGACTTGCGCAAGCTCACCCACTAACAAAACCCCTGGCCATGGGAGATAGCCTTCCGCCGGACTTGGCCCAGTTACGGTCCACCCTACCCATTCGGGCGTTGGTCCTCGGAGTGGTTTTACCTATTTTTTTCTTAGTCCTGCGCCCCCCCCCCCCCGCCC
Source organism: Undaria pinnatifida (assembly GCA_012845835.1). Taxonomy (NCBI): domain Eukaryota; class Phaeophyceae; order Laminariales; family Alariaceae; genus Undaria; species Undaria pinnatifida. The sequence goes on from JABAKD010000005.1 coordinate 9,842,432, forward strand.
AGCGCCGGGCCAGGGTCCGGGTGATCACGCCGCTATCTGAGGCGCAGGACTGTCATTTTTTCGTGTTGGTTCAAATTCGCCCTGTCGACGCCCTTCTCAGCCAAGATCCGGGGGCCGACCAGGGTACCCTGTTCGCGCATAACGTGGTAAAGGGCTATATACGGCACTGTGTGTTATTTTATTTTTTGTATTTGTGTTGTATGTGTTCTACTTTTTTCGGCTAAGCACTTTTCCCCCTCGCGGGGCTGTAGGTGATGTCACCTTCCACTCTGGATATTTGTCGTTTCCTCATCTAACCCCCCGTCATGCCATTGGTCCGGGGGAGGTTTTTGGCTCCCTTGTATTAGCGCCTGTGTTCCCCTTCATTTCGACGAGGGTTTGCCTCGCCATAGTGCCTTTCCTGTGGTTTGTTTGCCGTAAAGCTTGTATGTCCCCCCCCCCGTCACACCGGCGGTACGCGGCAGGTTTTTTCACGGGTGGTTTTCCTTGTTGTAGGGTCGGCGTTTCCTTCAACTGCTTTTTTCGCGTTTTCCTGGGTCAGTAGCCAGGCCGTTAGGGGTGCGGGAGTGGGTTTTGAGGAGTCGCATCTTCGACTCGTGGTCTAGTTCGTAGAACCGCAGTTTCCGCGAATCTCCCATACTTCTGCATATGCGGCACATCAGGGTGGGCTAGTGTTAAGGTACGGCCTTGAAAGGCCTGCCATTATCTGATTTGATATATAATTGGCCGTTTTCGTATTATAGATTGGCGTTTTCTATTCGGGATAGTCAGGAAATGTAATCGGGGCACGCCCCTCTCTGGGCCAGATGCTATTCGGGGCTCTGTGGACATGTTAAAGCTGCTTCTCTACTACTGCTAAGAAAGTGAGCACTGGTCGAGGACCTGCTCAACAGGTAGAGCTGCAGGGGACCGCCCACTAAGTCAAGAAACCTAAGAGGGCGAGACTTTCCATCGATCGTCGCCGCCTGTTTGGTTGTTATTGATATAAAAAAAATGAAAAGACACTCCAGTGGTGAGATCGAAGATTTCGTCGAAGCTCATCTTTGCATGCTGTGTGTGTGATACTCCGATCGCGCGTATTACGGTGTGTGTCCTCATTAAGGATATATACGGTATATATATATATTTTTTTTTTTCTCACACTTTTACTTTCCAGCTTCTGGACAAGCCGTGGTCACAGGTGTCGTCCCTTCTCCCCCCCGGTTCTTGCCTTCAATTTTTATCGCGCATAGGGTTCAGCAATCCCACTGCTCGTCGATTTTTCATCGGGTGTTGCTAACTCACGCTCTCACGTTTTCCGCAAGTCAATTTGTGCACAAGAAAAATTCCCAACGAATGTATACGCGTATGCACTCGGCGGGGCTCGGACTCACGAAACTGACCTATACCAGGCTCGAGGATAACCTGATACGCCACCGGGGCGACCGGCACATATATAGGTCGGCGACTCCCCTTAGAACTACAACAACAGCAGTGTAGCATGTACCAGGGTCAGCAGGGTGGTGTCAATCAATCTGTGCGTGGACACTATAAAAGCCGTTTTGTGGGGGGCGAACTATGACGGCTGTGGAAGGAATGCATAACTCATTAGTTTATCATGTATAGTATACCCGGTAAGTCGTATAACCGGGGGGGGAGGGGGGAAAGGGGGGGGGTCAACAATTTTAGGTAGCATAAATGTAGGGGGCGGGCGGAGGGGGAGGAGCGGGGGGGGGGGGGGGGGGTGTACTCAGTTTGTGCATGGTCACAGTCGTATGATCATAGACCCTCGCATCCCTATTATGCCGGGATGGAGCACGTCGGGTTTTCACCAACCAGGCAGAAATTGCTTGCACCAAGCGCGAAGCGCCGTGAGGTGTTCGGAGAGCCGCATGAAGGGTGAACTGCATCCTTCCAAAAATCGCCCGTAAGACGGACTTCGGCACCTTGTGCCTACCTATCTTGCTTATGGATGACAGCGCCGATTAGTTACTTTTTTTCTGGTGTGACCACTCCGGAGACAGCAATGGGTAGGATTATGAAACTGCCTCGTGGGTGCCTTACCATATTCCCACTACGCGATGCGATTATTCCCCTTGCACGGAGTTAGGGTTCTCCACCCCGCACAATATGATCTAACTCGATAACCATACTGGTGACCGCCAAAATAAAAAAAAACGGCACCCTGGTCGTCTAGCTCACGCAGTGATTGGCATGTGTTACATCGTCGTTGCCAACCAACGCCAACCCCAATTTACATATCTTATGAAAATAGAATTACACTCCAGCTGTGAGATCGAATATTTCGTCGAAACTCATCTTTGCAATGTGTGTGTGATACTCCGATCGCGCGTATCACGGGTTGTGTGTCCTCATTAAGGATATAGATCGGCGACTCCCCTTGCAACTACAGTGTAGCTATCAAGGTCAACAGGGTGATGTTAGTCAGTCTGTGCGCGTAAACTATAAAACCCGTTTCTGAGGGGGACAAAATCTGACAGCTGTGGAAGGAAATGCAACAGTTTATCAAGTGTATCCTGTAAGTCGAATATCCGGTGAGGGGAGGGCGGAGTTTTGAAGGGCGTGGGGGCATGGGTTTGGACAAGAAGGAGCGGGGGGGGGGGGGGAACGGGCGGGGCAACTCAAAATGTGCGTGGAAACTATAAGTCCTTTTCAAAAGGGGATAAATCTGACGGTTTTTGAAGGAATGCACCAGCTTATTTTGTGTATCCTGTAAGTCGTACAACCAGTGGGGAGAGGGCGGAGTGTTCGAGGGGGTGGGGGGGGGGGGGGGGGGGGGCAAAAGGGTTTTTAACAGTTTTAGGTCGCATAGATGTAGGGGTTTGCTATACGCGTGGTGTTCGAGGGGGTGGGGGTGGGGGGGGGGGCAAAAGGGTTTTTAAAAGCTTTAGGTCGCATAGATGTAGGGGTTTGCTATACGCGTGGTGCTAGGTCTAGGCGATGGTGCCGGTCGTGGGGAAGGAGGGGGCGTTGGGGGGGGGGGGGATGAATTGGAGCAGCGGCATAGATGGCTCTAGAAGGATAATGAAGTGATTTCGATGTTAGGTGGGGCGTTTGAGCAAGAGGGAGCGGGGGAAAAAAGAGGGGGGGGGGGGGGGGGGGGGGGGGAAGTTTTTGACAGGTTTAGGTCGCATATATGTAGGGGCTTGCTGTACGCGTGGTGCTAGGTCTAGGCGATCGTGCGGGTGGCGGGGAAGGATGGGGTGTTGGGGGGGGGGGGGCGTTGGGGGGGGGGCATGAATTAAAGCTACGTCATGGATGACTAGAAAGATGATGACGTGATATCAATTGCGTAGAATTGTTTATTACTCTGGCCGATTTCGACTTTAGGGAACGTGGAAAAAAAGGGGGGGCGTAGGGGGGGGCGGGGGGGGGGGGGCGCGGAAATTATTTGGAGATACGGCGTGGATGGCTAGAAAGATTATGAGGTGATATCAGCTGGCTGGTAGTGTTTACTACTTTGGCAGATTTCGATTTTAGGTGAGGCGTTTGAACAAGAGGGATTGGGGGGGGGCGGGAGGCGGGGGGCGGGGGGCGGGCGGGACACTTCAATATGTGCGCGGAAACTATAAATCCTTGAAGGGGATAAATCTGACGGTTGTAGCAATAATACATCCCTTTATATCACCTGCCCGGTATTGTATATTATTATATTATAGCAGATTTGATGTTAAAGCTTCATAATTTGTTGTTGTACGCGATGGATCGCAAAATAGAATATTTCAATCGATAGGTACAACCATGTACATATGTATAATGTTTTACAGCGTAGGTGCCAACCGAGGCCAACTATCATATATATGGATGTACATTTTGAGGGGGACGAGGGACGGGGGGGGGGGGGGCGTCAACAGTTTTAGGTCGCGTAAATGCCTAGGGGCTTACTGCACGATAGCGGGTGACGGGGAAGGAGGTGGCGGGGGAAGGTTAATTTGAACTTGAAGACAATATAACAAAATGAATTGGAGCTACCGCATGGATGACTCGGAAGAGAAAGAGGTCATATATATGTTGTTGTTGCTGTTCTCACGTTAACTCGCATCATCAAGTCCGTGGTCATAGGACAGGCTCCAGTCACTCTGGAGCTGAGGAATACCCCAGGGAAAAAACACACACACACAAGTCAAAGGTGGCACACGCATATATCAGAGCTGACGCAATTCATGCCTCCACCAGAAACATATATAATCGAAATCGAGATTCAGCCTACGATGTGCCTGGTCCATACTGGTGCATACGTCTCACTACCTACTCGCGCCTGGAAAAACCGACCGTACCGCTTGCCACCCAAGAAAGGCTACGTACCACGTATATGTTGCACGTAGCACCTATCACTACGCGCATATATACACACGACCGACGCAAGTCAATTGGCAAAAAAGAAACAAAGAAAAAAAAAGAACATAAAGGAAATAAAAGACAAGAAAGCGAAAAACGAAAAAGGAAAGGAATATCACCTGTCGGGTAGCATATACTATGTATGTATGTACTATAGTGTTTAGTTCTTTGCAAGATTTTGATTTTTTTAGGTGGGGCGGCGGGGGAGGGGGGGGTGGGGTTGGTGGGACGGCGGGGGAGGAGTGTCTGTGTGATGGGGGCGGGGGGGGGGGAAGGAAACGGAGGTGGATGCGAGAAAAATGTTCTGCCAGCTGCGTGTTAAATGCAGGTAGGTACCTGCGCCCAATACGAGTATATATAGTTAGTGGTAGTAGTAGTAGTAGTAGTAGTAGTGGTAGTAGTAGTAGTAGTAGTAGTAGTAGTAGTAGTAGTAATAGTAGTAGTAGTAGTAGTAGTAGTAGTAGTAGTAGTAGTAGTAGCAGTAGTAGTAGTAGTAGTAGTAGCAGTAGTAGTAGTAGTAGTAGTAGTAGTAGTAGTAGCAGTAGTAGTAATAGTAGTAGTAGTAGTAGTAGTAGTAGTAGTAGCAGTAGTAGTAGTAGTGGTAGTAGTAGTAGCAGTAGTAGTAGTAGTAGTAGTAGTAGTAGTAGTAGTAGTAGTAGTAGTAGTAGTAGTAGTATTGATAGGGTAGTTCCTTTACAAACACGAAAAAAATCACAGAATCCTCACAAAATTTCACGATTTTCCTGACATTTTTTTTGAAAACTCTGAAAAATGTCGCGTTTTCCAAAACAAAATCGCGTTTGCTTGTTTTTTTTATCAGGAATCCTGACATCAATTTTCATGGAAAAAGTCAAAAAAAGCGATTCTGAAGTCCGGATTCTTCCTGACAAATATCACGTTTGTTTCGCGAAAAACGTCGCGTTTTTTGTTGTCAGGATTCCTGCAATTTTTTGTGTTCGTTAGGAACGCGGCAACTATTAAATGCATACAAGTAATTACGCGATAGTTCTTCATTTTTTTGGAGTTATGAGTTTTGATTCTTTGCCTTTGGGTTGTTCGTAATGTCCTGAGGGTCTTCGTCGGGTTTTGGGGTGGTTCTTCCATTAATTTTTCTTTCTGTCCTGCCGAACCCCTTACTCAGTGCCGGGTCAGGGTTCGGGTACAACGCCGCTATCTGAGGCGCAGGGCTGTCGCCTTTTCGTCATTGTTCAATTTCGCCCTGCCGACGCCCTCCTCAGCCCAGAGCCGGGGGGGGCGACCAGGGTAACCTGTTCGCGCGTAACGTGGTGCAGGGCTATGTACGGGTCTGTGTGTCATCTTATATCTTTTGTGTGTTGTATTTGTTCTATTTTGTCTTTTTTCGTCTAAACACTTCCCCCCCTAGCGGGGCTGTAAGTGTTGCCATCTTCCATCCCGGGTATTTGTCGTTCCCTCGTCTAACCACCCGCCTTGCCGATGGCCCGCGGGAGGTTTTTTGCATGACTTCTCCTTTCTATTAGCGTCTGTGTTCCCCTCCATATCGACGAGGGCTCGCCTCGCCATAGTACCTTTCCTGTGGTTGGTTTGCCGTAGAGCCTTTCCTGCCCCCCCCCGCCACACCGGCGGCATGCGGCAGGTTCTAGAGCCTTCTCTGCCCCCCCCCCCCGCCACACCGGCTGTACGCGGCAGGTTTTTTATGGGTGTATTTTGCCTTGTTGAAGGGTCTGCGTTTTTTTCAACTGCTTTTTTTCGCGTGTTCCTGGCTCCATAGCCAGACGGTTAGAGGTGTGGGAGTGGGTTTTGAGGAGCCGCATCTTCTTCGACTCATGGTCTAGTTCGTAGAACCGGAGTTTCCCCGAATCTCCCACATTTCTGCATATATATATATGCGACTCATCAGGGTGGGCTAGTGTTGAGACACGCCCTCGAAAGGCCTGTAATTATCCGAATTCGAGATCAATTGGATGGGTTTCGTTTGATAAGGTTGGCGTTTTATATTCGAGAAATTTAGGAAATAGATCGGAGGCACGAGCCTCCGATTTCGGAAGCTATCCGGGGCTCTGGTGGAATGGAATAAATCTACGTCTCTACGAAGGAAACGAAATTGAGTACTCTCCGAGGATCTGCTCAATTGGCAGACCTGCAGGGGAAACTCTTGTGTCCCCACCTATAACTTCACATAGAGAAGAAGGCCGCATGTTGGACTTGCGTCAAATATTGCAGAACACAGCAACAATAATGCTGCTGATCGATGCATTTTGCTGCTGCTGCTGACTGCTGCTGCTGCTGCTTGTTGCTGCTTGCTGCTTTTGTTGCATGCCGCGGCTGCTGCTATGCCCCCCTCCCCTCCCGCTCGCTGCTGCATGCTGTTGCACATGCCGGCGTTTTTTTTTCTCTTCTAGACTACTCGTATAGGTATGTGTATTATGTATTATGTATGTATATGGACGTATCACATGTATTGATATTTTTGTTGTTGTTCTCACACTAACTCGCATAATCAAGTCCGTGGTCACAGGACAGGCTCCTGGAGCTGAGGAATACCCCAGGGCGAAACAAGAAAAAAACAAAGGTGGTACACGTATATTATAAAAATAAAATACACTCCAGCTGTAAGATCGAAGATTTTGTCGAAACTCATATTTGCAAGTTGTGTGTGATACTCCGATCGCGCGTGTTACGGGGTGTGTGTCCTCATTAAGGATATAGGTCGGCGACTCCCCTTGCAACTACAGTGTAGCTATCAGGGTCAACAAGGTGATGTTAGTCAGTCTGTGCGCGGAAACTATAAAACCTGTTTCTGAGGGGGACAAAATCTGACAGCTGTGGCAGGAAATGCATCATCAGTTCATCATGTGAATCCTGCAAGTCGAATAACCGGTGAGGAGAGGGCGGAGTTTTTATGGACGTGGGGGCCTGGGTTTGATCAAGAGGGAGCGGGGGGGTGGGGGGGGGGCGGGACGGGCGGGGCAGCTCAATCTGTGTGTGAAAACTATAAATCGTATCCTGTAAGTCGTACAACCAGTGAAGAGAGGGCGGAGCGTTCGAGGGGGTGGGGGTTGGGGGGGGGGGGCGAGGGGAGGGGGCGAAAGTTTTTTCTCAACATCTTGAGGTCGCATAGATGTAGGGGTTTGCTATACGCGTGGTGCTGGGTCTAGGCGATGGTGCGGGTGGTGGGTGAAGGAGGGGGCGTTTGGGGGGGGGGGGAAGGAGGGGGCGTTGGGAGGGGCAGGGGGGGGGGGGATTGCAGCAGCGGCATGGATGGCTCTAGGAAGATAATGAGGTGATATCAAGTGCGTGGAAGTGTTTATTACTCTGCCAGATTTCGATGTTATTAGGTGGGGCGTGTGAGCAAGAGGGAGCGGGGAAAAAAAAAGAAGGGGGGGGGGGAGTCTCGGGGGGGGGGTGGGCGTGGGGGGGGGGAGGGTTTTCAAGAGGTTTAGGTCACAAATAATATAAAAATACACTCCATCCAGCTGTGAGATCGAATATTTGCTCGAAACTCATCTTTGCAAGCTTGTGTGTGATACACCGATCGCGCGTATTACGATTTTTTTTTTTTTTTTTTTTTTTTTTTGCACACTTTTACTTTCCAGCTTCTGGACAAGCCGTGGACACAGGTTTCATCCCTTCTCCTCCCCGGTTCTTGCCTTCAATTTCTATCGCGCATAGGGTTCAGCAATCGCACTGACTGCTCGTCGATTGTTCATCGAGTGTTGCTAACTCACGCTCTCGCGCTTTCCGCAAGTCAATTTGTCTACAAGAAAAAGTCCCCAACGAATTTATACGAGTATGTATGCACTCGGCGGGGCTCGAAGTCACGAAACTGAACTATACCAGGCTCGAGGATATCCTGATACGCCACCGGGGCGACCGGTCCACGAATATATGTAGGGGGGTGTGCCATACGCGTGGTGCTAGGTCTAGGCGATCGTGCGGGTGGTGGGGAAGGAGGGGGCGTTGGGGGGGGGGGGGAGGGATGAATGAAAGCTACGTCATGGATGGCTAGAAAGATAATGACGTGATATCAATTGCGTAGAAGAAGTGTCTATTACCCTGGCCGATTTCGATTGTAGGCGGGCGTTTGAACGAAAGGGCGGGGAAAAAATATAGACTATATCACTGCTGACGCAATTCATGCCTCCACCAGAAACACATAAAAGTGAAATCGGGAGTCAGCCTACGATGTGCCAGGTCCATACTGGTGGTGCATACATCTCACTACTCGCGCCTGGAAAAACCGACTATTATACCGCTTGCCACCCAAGAAGACTACCTCGAACTATAACTACGCATACGCATGATATACTCCGTACATACGTTCGGCTTCTCTCGATGTGTTGTTGGTGAACGAATGAAATAGCTGCGTGGTAAGTACATGTATATTACTAGTATAATACAACACCAGCAGCAAGCAGTGCTGTCATTCTTTCCACCCTCAGCGACATCATCAAGATTGAGTACACACCCAGTGTCAGTGCTGCAATTCTTCATCCTATTAATAGAGAGATAGATACCAAACTAGCAAATTATTAGTACGCCGAGGTACAGTATGTGGTGTGGTAGCAGTGCAGGCTACGATATATATTATAAAAATTCAAATACACTCCAGCTGTGAGATCGAAGATTTCGTCGAAACTCATCTTTGCAAGCTGTGTGTGATACTCCGATCGCGCGCATTACGAGTTGTGTGTCCTCATTAAGGATATAGGTCGGCGACTCCCCTTACAGCTACAGTGTAGCTATCAGGGTCAACAGGATGATTTTAGTCAGTCTGTGCGCGGAAACTATAAAACCCGTTTCTGAGGGGGACAAAATCTGACAGCTGTGAAGGGAAAGGGGGGGCCTGGTTGTGATCAAAAGCGAGCGGGTTTGGAGGGGGGCGGGGGGGGGGGGGGGGGGGGGGAAGGGGCAATTTGTGCATGTAAGCTATAAATCCTTTCGAGGGGATAAATCTGACGGTTTTGGCACCAGTATATTATTGGGGGCGGGGGGGGTGGGGGGGTGGGGGGGTTGGGGCGGGGGGGGGGGGGGGGGCAGCTCGATATGTGCCTGGAAACTATACATTATTTCGAGGGGATAATATATATGTTACATACCTGGTGGTATGACATACAAACGAAGTATATATATATATTTCTGTGGTTTTTCCCCTGTAGTCTACTACTACTACTGCTGTATACACTTCGTTCTCAATATAATATCAAATAAATATCGGAACTGAATATTATGTTGTATTGTTCGATTATTTGTGGCATCACTTCGAGGCCAAAAACTCAACTACGTACAGAGTAACTCACTCCTCCTCCTCCCAATCAATGCACTGAAGAACTGCTGCTGCTGCTGCCGCCGCTTGCTGTTGTTGTAGTCTTTTGCCCACACGAACGAGGAAAAAAGACTCGACCCATGGATGGAGGAAAAGAAGAAAAAGTCAAACGGTCATGCAGATGTGATGAGTCAGCGTTACATCATTTATTTTACTATATTATCATTAGCGCGTCCTCATCATCATCCCTATCATCCCTGTACGTATGCTATAATACCCATACGTATATTACCCCATCGTACCCCGAGCCCTTTGCCTCTCGTGCGGTCTCGAGAGTCTCGAAGTAAATGTGACACTCCCCGTAACAGAGTTCCAAAGATCATCAGAAAAGTATCTGAAACGTCCTGTGATGAATCCCCCTTTTCCCCCCCCTGTAGATCTGGTCTGATTGCTCGCGTCATATTCCACGACGATTTCTCCGAAAAACGCAATTCGGGTCGTAGATCTCTGCCACAGGATCTACCAGATCTATCTGTAGATTTGAGAATTTTGATCTTTTTGGGCGGTCAAAACAGTAGATTTCATGCTTTGAGAGCCGGTCGCCGGCAAGTGACGCCATTTTCTGGCAGCATGTTCCAAATTCGCAGCAAATTTGGCCCTTTCTTCGGAACTTGTTCCACGGATTCGGACGATATCTGATTTGCTGTGTTGTTTTGTGCTATGTCATACCCTGTCCGCAGCAGGTTGGCATTTTATGTGAACTTTCTGTTAGAGGCGAATCTGCTGTACGTACGCAGTACATACCTCGTCATCAGCAGCCCAGCAGCCCAGCGGTCATCTTTTTTTGTGCCACTCACCACCCATTGACTGAGCGCCAGCCTTTCAGTTCATTCACGATCGCCGTACCAGAGCACCGGTTTTATACGTCTCTCTCTGGCTGCTGCTGCTGTTGCCACCCCCGACCCCCCCCTTCAACACCAAGATCGTCTCATCTATTTTCTGGTCTCTGCAGCAGCTTTTCCGCAGCCAAAGGAAGCCGACGAAGCAGTAAACATCATCACCACAGCTGCTAGCAGCAGGAGGAGGAGTAGTTGTTGTAATAGGCCGCGACCAGCACCATGACGTCTTCTGCCGAACCCACGGTGGAATCCCTGTCGGCGGAAATGGCCGCTCTCCAAGGCGACGTCGACATATTTTGGCTGATGTTCGGCGCCATTCTCGTGTTCTGTGAGTATCGCGCTCGTGCCTTGTTTTCGTTTGTGCTGCGGCTTTCTTGTTGGCGAATTCCAGAAGGAAGCTAGAGAACAGTTTCCCTGCTAATAATACCAATACCATCATACGTGATCGGTTGATGTGGCTCCTTCTGCTCTGTGGTCGGCGCCCAGCCACACCTCCTAGCGACTGGCTAGGGGAGGGCCTAGCCCTGCGTCCTGCGTAGCGTGCAGGATGCAGATATCTCGTATCAGCTCACAGCAAATCGGTCGGTCGATGGGTAGATAGAGGTGCCGACGACACGAGATGTGGCCACTGCTGCATGCATGCTGTACATAAAACACGTGTATATATGTGCCGTACGCGGTGGTATATTGTTTGAGCTCTCGCTTTCTCGGGGCACGACGATAGGGCGTTGCCCATTCTCCTACCGAAGTAGCAGCACAGCTTTTTATATGAACGGGTTCTGCAGGCGGCGCCAAAATCTGAGTTTGATTTGATGAAGATACTCAACTTTCGCGTGAGACAGCTGAATTGTGTGTGTGTGTGTGTTCTTCACATTAAACTGGGTGCTGCTGGCGCCTTTCATAGATTAAACATGCACCCGTTTGTACGTTTTTTCGATCTGTTTGCCTCGCCTCCCTTCCATGCCGGACTCCTGCTGCGCTGTGACTGCTCTGCGTTCCGCCGCTTCGCCGTCGACCTCACTCTACACCCACCGACCCCCACAGTCATGCAGACGGGTTTCGCTATGCTTGAGGTGAGCCTGTGTCTCCGTTTAGCCGGCTGATGAACAAACGATTGTTGGTTGGTTTGCAAAGGGTCTGAAGAATATCCTCCTGGCATCAACTGAAGCAGGGTATTTTTTCGTTCCTATACAAAAACATGGATAAAACGAAGGCAAAAGGCGGTCAGCACTGCTCGGCTCATAATTTTTAGAAGTCAGCAAGACGAGAGCACCAAAAATGCCCCGCCTCTTTCTTTTTACGATACCAGAGTAGACCTTGCCTCTACCAAGGCGCTCCGCGCGCATCCCCAATCTGCGACGACTGCGGTGTACTCTAGCACCGACCACTGGGCGCACTGGATCCTCTCGGGTTCTCCCACCATCTCTCGCTCCCCCCGTGCCACCCTGCCCTATTAGCGTGGTCGTGTGGTTTGTTAGGTACCCAGTGCTCGGCAGGTCACTCAAACTTTTCGAAAGTTGCGTCATGTTTCAGCATTTTTTTTGTTTCTTATATTCTACGGTAGTTCTACGTGCTTGCATGCTCTCGTAATCATACCTGTCAGTTTGCCCAGGAAAGCGCCAATATCTTGTTGGCAAGGAGACTCCGGATATCCGTCTATTTTTTCAACTTGTTTTTTTTCAGAATGTATTTTGCGTGGAACCTTTTCAACCGTTCCCAATTCAGTAACGATTGCAGTCTAAATCCAAGTATTGTTTCCTCATGTTGGGAATGCAGTGCTAAAAGGATTGACCTTTCTTCCGAGATAAATGCGCTTGCCGGTTTTGGCACCCTCTGCCCTTTACGTACGATGATAGACCTACTATTATGGAAAAATTTTTAGCGATTATTTCTGGCGATTATTTTTGTAGTTTTGAGGCTCCAGAAATAACTGCATCAGAAATAAGCGGCGTCCATTATGGCTTCTGATTTTTGGAAAGTGGTTTTATTTTGAATTGGTAGGTCTTGTTTTGCCGTTTGCCTTTATTTTTGAAATCTGGCACGTACACTGTCGCCGGTGACGTTAGGTCATCACCGCCTCTGCTGCGGTCTCTTCTGCTGCGCTGCTGCTGTGGTGCTGGTGTGGTGTGCCTGTGGTGGTTTCGATGGTGGTGGTGCTGCTGCTGTCGCGTTTGTGTGAGGATGAAGCTCTGTCTCGCACACAACAAGCGCAGTATGCTGTCGTAGGTGTGTTTGTGATTCTTTGTTATGGGTGATGAGTGACGTGTACAGCAGACAAGTATCATACCAGGTACAGTATGGGCAGTGGTGACATGTGATACTTGGTACGAGGTAGTATCCAAAAGTCAAATAATCCCAGTTTTGAGAGGTTGGAAGAGCTGTTATTTCTGGGCTCAGAAATCACCAGATCCGCTGATTTCTGGCCTCGATTATTTCTGAACCCAGAAATAACGATGATTTCTGGTCCCATAGTGGAAGGTTTTTATTTTTGGCGTCGGAGATCCCGGTTAAAGAGAGAAATAATCGATGAAAATTTTCGCCATAATAGTAGGTCATACGCCGATACGCCCTCTTACCTTTTTGATATACCAGCGAACTTTTTGCTGCGGCGACGAGGCAGAACAGCAGCAACTACTGCAATCACTTGTCGTAATCATACGTACAGCAGTACAGCAGTGTAGTATTAATAGTCAGAGCCCGTAAGTACGTCGTATGTGTTTCCATGTCATAGCGGCTGTTGCGCTTTATACGAACGTTTGATCGTGCTTGCCGGTACTGCTACCATACTGCCGTAGCCCCTTGTGCGCTTGGTACCATGTGTTCGGTTTGTTCACTGTTCACTATTAATAGTCGACTACTCAGTTTTTGGTGGAAATGCTGTTAATTTCCAGGGTACAGAGTACTTGAAGTTTCGGTTCGTCTCTCGAGAGTCTCGGCACGTTTCTTGGCGCGCCTCTCGGTGTATTTTTTTCGTTTTGTGTTTTTCCCAACTTTTTAGAGCCCAGAAACCCGTTATTATACTAATTCCTCGTGATTCCCCTCCGAAAAATTAGTTTCCAACTTGTCTTTTTTTTTTTTCTTTTCTTTTTTTTCATCCTCCGGCGGATGGGGAAAAATAAAGCTTTAGCTCACCACACTTCCGCGTATTTTCATACGCGTCGTGCGTCGATTTAACTCAGTTGCTTTCGCAGCCCAACGCTAGCTGGCAACCTGGTAGTCGTGTTAAATTTTCGTTTCCACCCAACGAAGTGGAAGCTTTTTCTTGCAGCTCATTTTTCATGCAACTACCGAGAAATTGCGTTTCATTTTACAATTTTTCTTGCAGCTTATTTTTCGACAAATCAGATGCAAGCTAAATTATATTCTGACCAAAAAATGAATTTACGAGCATGAAAAGTCGCAGCAGTTCTAGTTTTTTTCCAAACTGAATTTAATTCGCTGCAGGTTGGTCGAAAAATGAATCACCGAGCATGCTTTTTGACATAATAATTGACAAGAACACAAATTCAAGCATACCAGGTATGTGCCCAGATTAACAAAGAGCACGGGAAATCGTAATTCGATTTTTTTTTTAATTTCATGAGAAACACAAAAAAATCGACTTTGGCTCTTATCAAGGAACTGCGTAGTGCGTTCTAGAAAATAAAGAAAATTAAAAAGCGCAACAGGGTAAACGAACACCCGTGGGCAACGACCGAGGCGAGCGATGGCTCGCGTCCTCCTCCGAGCGCCGCCGCTAGCGGCAGATTGCTTTTGCCGGCAGCGGCTTGGAGGCTATGGCTCTAGGCGTCTCTTGGATGGGCTGGCGCCACCCCGCGGGCCGACACGGGCAGCATCGACGGGGATATAGCGGTCGAACTTCTGAGCAAAGTCATCATGTGGTAGTTGGTCGTAACCGGTCGCCCCGGTGGCGTATCAGGTTATCCTCGAGCCTGGTATAGGTCAGTTTCGTGAGTTCGAGCCTCGCACTATACTCGAATAAATTCGTTGGGATTTTTTCTTGTGCACAAATTGACTTGCGGAAAGCGCGAGAGCGTGAGTTAGCAACACTCGATGAAAATCGACGAGCAGTGGGATTGCTGAACCCTATGCGCGATAAAAATTGAAGGCAAGAACCGGGGGGGAGCAGGGACGACACCTGTGACCACGGCTTGTCCAGAAGCTGGAAAGTGAAAGTGAGAGAAGAAAAGAAAAAAAAAAAGTTGGTCGTGTAACTTTCGAGGTGCAGGGCGACGAAAAACTTGGTTTGCGGCGGTCTCGATTGTTTTCGAAACGTCACAGGTGGTCTCCGCTGTGCTAAGGACCGTCTGAGGCTGCGCTGCGGCTGCTCCGGTGGTCCTACCTCTCGCAATGGTGGCTTCTCGCCTCTCAATCAGCCGACGACATGGCACCAATTCCGTGTGGCCGGCTTCGGTTACACAGAACAAGCCATGTCTAGGTGTACAAACTCCCAAAATTGAATTTGAATGTACGAATAAATTCGACCGAGAAGTCTTCTTTTACTTCTTTGTTGAATGTTTTTTTTCGTAATAATTCTGAGAATGCCTGCTTGGTGACTTATTTTTTTACTAATCAGATGCAAATTAAATTCAATTCCAAAAAAACAAATCGAAATTCAATTTGGCAAGTTCCTCGTTAATCCGGGCCCTATTTTTTTTTTGAATTTCGTCGATAATTGAATTCAACATGGGAAGTTTGTACACCGAGACGCGGCATGCTCCATGTAACCGAAGTGTGGGCCACGCGATTTGGTGCCTGCTGTGTCGTCGGCTGATTGAGAGGCGATAAGCCATCACATGATCATTGCAGGAGGTAGGACTACTGTAGCATCCGCAGCGCGCCCTCCGAAGGCCCGTACCTTAGCACGGCCTCAACTGCCTGTGGCGACGCTTCGAATAATGTCGAGGCGGCCGCAAACCCAGTTTTTCGTCGCACCGCACCTCTAAATTTACACAACCAATCTCACCAGACCACGATGTGGCGACGCTTCGAATAATGTCGAGGCGGCCGCAAACCCAGTTTTTCGTCGCACCGCACCTCTAAATTTACACAACCAATCTCACCAGACCACGACTTCGCTTCGATTTCGACCTTTGTAGCCGTGGCTAGTGCCGGGGTGGCTGCGCCAGCCCACCCAGGGGGCAGCTGGCGCCATATCCTCCTAGACACTGCCGTAGAGAAATCTGCCATCAGTCGCGGCGCCCCGGGGAGTTAGTTGCCCACGGGTGTTGCGTTTTTCGAATTCTAGAACACACTGCGCTGTTCCTCGATCAGAAGCAAAGTCGATTTTGTCGTTTATTTTTGTATTTTTCAATATCATGCTCTTCGAACACACGGGCACTAGAATGAAATCGGCTTGTCATCTGTCGACAGACCGTCTTCATTGTCGTCTGACCGTATTTTAAATCGGCTTCAAACCATGATGTGCGTACTATCCACGTGATGTACGAAGCTGACTTGTGATGTGATACGGGTACCGCGGTTGTTGTTGTGCTTACATATAATTAACTCGCATAATTAAGTCCGTGGTGACAGGACAAGCTCCATCCTGTCACCGCAAGAATACCCCATGGAAAAACCGGCGTACTTCTCGCTGTGCATGGCCAACGAGGTACTACTTACTGCTGTACCGTGTACGTAGATTTTTTTTTTTTTGTATTGGTGATCAGTACAGAATTTGATACGAGTGTAGGTATTAAAGTTGCGGACGCAGTGCAAGCTGGGCGGTCCTAAGTTGGCGGTCCTAAGCGTAGGCGTTGTTTTCTTCTCTTTTATTTCGTGCTCGGGCGCATGGGGAACATGGTCCTAAGCTGGCGGTCCTAAGCGTAGGCGTTGTTTTCTTCTTTTTTATTTCGTGCTCGGGCGCATGGGGAAAATTTCAGGATATGCCCTTCCACGCATTTCATACACGTGACGTGTACGAATTTAACTCGGTTGTGTTCACAATCCAGTGCTGGCTGGCGTATCCGTCAGTTAGTTCACGTGGTAACGGCAGCGCGAGCTGTCCTTACCGGCGGTCACCGTTACTACTCGAGCTTACTACTCGAGCAGTGCAAGTCGCCGTTGTGTACAGATGCATGAGGGAGTGTGTCGACCCAACTTGGTCCCTGGGGATGAGGTGCAGTGGAGATAACCACCCGGAAGAAAAGCCCCCCCTCCGGGTAGTTCCGGACTCGCGTGAGCTCACGCGCTACACGTAGCAGCATGCCACTTTACTTCTTTGAAAGTGCTGTAAGTTTGATGCATACCAATCTTATTTTGGTTTTACTTTAACTTATTTTATTTCATTTTATTGTGTTTCTTTTCCGAGCTTTGGCTCTCCTCTCCGGTTGGGTTGTCTCTTCGATTTCCCCTTCGTTTTGTTTGTTTCATTTTTTGTTTTTATTTTTATTTTTATCTTTGTTTTTATTTGTTTTCTTATTTTGTTTTTGTTTTTTGTTTTTGTTTTTGTTTTTGTTTATTTCGTATTTCTCTCTTCCAATGTATTTCTGTTGCTGACGTATGTATGTTGTGCCTGTCGTACCCAGTACTAGGGCATGACATTGCGTTGTCGAATGCATTACGATGCATTATCTCTGTGTCGTGGCTTGTGACCACAGAGCTGATCTTTCTAGGGTGAAGAATCAGTACGGACAATGGGTGTGCTGGATGTCGACGAGTAGAAAAACGGTTTAATGTGAAGAACACACACACACACACACACCACTACACGGCCTTGTCACAGCAGACAGCAACATTTTTTCTTTCATCGTGTTCCTTGGTGGACCTCTTGTGACCAACACAACAAACACTACGAGAAGCGTTGTAGTGTTTCAACCACAGAGATATTCGATGTCCTGATTTCGTTTCCGTCCGAATTTTCCCGTGTTTATCGTGTTGGTTAAGGTTGTCGGTCGTGCCTTGTGCCCCCCAGTACAGCAGTACAGAGTACAGACACCTAATCAAATTTGAGACGGTACTACGAAAAGCAGGCTGAATTTAATTTTCCTCTAAAATGATGAATCCGGGAGCCGTTACACTGGAGTAAGTGCCGAGCCCACCCTTTCCAGCCTGAGCCGGCATTCCTGTTTCTTTTGAGGTGTCCTGTACTGCTTGCTTCACGACCCGCTCTGCTTTGTGAACATGTAGACCATGTTCATACTGAGGTGGAGCAACCTATCTTCCCATGTGCTAACGATGGTCTAGTCTAGATCCAAAACAGTAGTGTATTTTCAGTAATATCGCTTTGTTGCGATACTCCGATGCCAGCTGGTAGCATCTCGGAGTTCTCCCGCCTCGACAATGTGTGAATATTCGGTATATTAGTCAGTGCTTTGTAACGTCGCCCCGGTGGCGTATCAGGTTAACTTCGAGCCTGGCGTAGGTCAGCTTCGTGAGTTCGAGCCCCGGCGAGTGCACACTATATGATTCGTTAGGCTTTTTCTTGTGCACAAATTGACGTGCGGAAAGCGCGAGAGCGTTAGTTAGCAACACCCGATTAAAAATGGACGAGAAGAGGGATTGCTGAACCCTGTGCGCGAAAAAAAAATGAATGCTAGAACCGGGGGGAGAAGGGACGACACCTGTGACCACGGCTTGTCCAGAAGCTGGAAAGTAAAAGTGTGAGAAAAAAAAAAAAAAACATACCAGTACAGGTGGCACTCGCACAAGGAAATCTGCTGGCGATGATGTGGCTGCTATATACGTGGGTATGCGACGAGCCATCAAAAAACGAAAATATGTGTAACACGTACCCATGTGAACGACCGGTATTTTACTGTACATGCTACGAGGTATGTAAAAGGATTACACCATCCAGTACACAAGAGGAAGGATAAAAAGTTTTGTGGTCCTCTTAACACCATAATCATCCACTCTATATAAATCGTCGCACTTTTTATTTCTCCTGCTGCTCCCTCCCTAAACGTAACTCAGAGTTAAGGTCTCTAAAGCAGGCTCTTCTCCCCCCTCCTCACCTCAGTACGCTCCTTCGTTTTTTTCGGAGAAAAATTTAGCACTCTCTTCCCTCGTGGACTCGCGTCGAACTGTCTATGTGCTCAATCGGCGCTACAGAGCGCTCGCGGCAGTTAGCGTTTAGGTTGTTACTCGTTATTTTTGCTCTTAAGAAGTCGATGTTTTTGTTTTCTTGTTCACTTGCATATTAACCGCTTTTCGATAAGTTGTAAGAGTACTCCAACGATTTTTCACTTTTATATTAACCGCTGTACATACGAGAGAAGCACTCGAACAAATTTTGAACAAAACTCGTTTTAAATGATGAAAATTAAAATACACTCCAGCTGTGAGATCGAAGATTTCCTCGAAGCTCATCTCTTTGCACGCGGTGTGCCTTATCTCGCAGCAGGAGTGTATTTTTTTTTCATATTTGAGTGAATTTTTTTTCTATTATATGAAAGTACAAGTATAATTTACTCCATCCAGCTGTGAGATCGAAGATTTTGTCGAAACTCATCTTTGCAAGTTGTGTGTGATACTCCGATCGCGCGTATTATGATTTTTTTGTGGTACCAGGTTGTTTTTTCTCACATTAACTCTTGTCAAAATATCTAGAGTCCGTGGTCACACAAAGGTGCTGGAGCCCTATTTTTAACAGGAAGATCCAAAAAACCAAAAGAAATTAAAAATCGTCCGGGAAATACTACGCTTTCCCGCCTTAAACGCACGATACGAAGAAGGCGCACAAGTGAAGAGATCCAATGTGCAAACTGAACTCACATGGCTGCGGGTATCAACTCAACTACAGCATAGATTTCCCCCGTTCCCACAACTAAACAACTCAGGTATATTATGATACCAGGTATGACATTTTTGTACTCAACTTTCGCACAACTCGCGGAAGAGCGGGGTAAACAACAGGTCGAATTTGTCAAAGCCTACTTTTACTAAAAAAACTGTTTATATTAGCTACTCAGTGGTCCTCCTCGAAGAATGCTAACGAGACCACTCTGTCGTGGTTACATTTTTCACATCAACTCATGACTACTACACCGTAATCCTCGAGTGATACTCTACACCGTAATCTTGAGTTAGTTGTGTACAGCGGTAGGAGCTTGGTAAGACGGAAGAAAGAGGGAAGAGGGTGTTCTTTTCGGATCGTTGGTCCAGCTACGAGTAAAACATGGGTATGAAAACTGAAATACTGAAAACTGAAAGCTGGACTGCATGTGAGTTGGATTGTGTGGTTTATTTCAAAATGTATCGGACTTGGTACTTCCCTGTGCCGCCGCAGTGTTATACCAGGTACATATGATATATACCAGGTACATGTGATATATATCAGGTTATCAGTTATCAGGTGTATATGATATGTATGGCAGCAGTTTCTCTGTCACCACAAGATTTTCACGTTACAGAGTATTGTGATATCAAATTATCTTGTGTGATCGCGACATGTTTTACCAGAGACTTTGCACGTAATTTTCATATATTACCCGAAACTCGAATATCTCGTACTATTAATAGCGCCACGTAATAGTGGCCACGTGCCTGCCACGTGCCACGTGCTCCAATCCACAGCACAACGATGTCCCAGACGTTGACCGGCGTCATGTCGAAATATAGGTATATATGCACCCTACGTAGGAATGTATAATATATACACCCCACGTAGGAATGTATAATATATACACCCCACGTAGGAATGTATAATATATACACCCTGTTGACCCTGATAGCTACACTGTAGTTGCAAGGGGAGTCGCCGACCTATATCACAACCCGTAATACCCGCGATCGGAGTATCACACAGCTTGCAAAGATGAGTTTCGACAAAATATTCGATCTCACAGCTGGAGTGTATTTTGATTTTTTTAATTTATGTGTGTGTGTTCTTCACATTAAACCGTTCTTCTACTCGTCGACATCCAGCACACCCAGTGTCCGTACTGACTCTTCACCCTAGAAAGATCAGCTCTGTGGTCACAAGCTACGACACAGAGATAATGCATCGTAATGCATTCGACAACGCAATGTCATGCCCTAGTACTGGGTACGACAGGCACAACATACATACGTCAGCAACAGAAATACATTGGAAGAGAGAATACGAAATAAACAAAAACAAAAACAAAAACAAAATAATAATAAGAAAACATATAAAAACAAAGATAAAAATAAAACAAAAATGAAACAAACAAAATGAAGGGGTAATCGAAAAAACAACTTAACCGGAAAGGAGAGCCAAAGCTCGGAAAAGAAATATAGAACAGATCAGCCATGCACCCGTGTTAAATAATATATATCTGTTGTTTGTTTTCTTTTTTCTTATTTCTTTTATTTTCTTTTTCCCTTCTTTGTCTTTCAATACTTCACTAGCTTTACTTCGATGAATTACGACTCTGTTTGGTTTACTCTGTTTTAGAGACGTCTGTGACCACAGAAAGCATAATCGACTATCTGTATGCCCGGCGTAGGGTGGCTCACGGGGAGATTGCTCTCGGTACCCGACGAGGGGTCATCAGGCGGAGGAGAAGATAAGAAGACAGTATATAATATAGTACCGAAGTCCCGAATACCACTCTCAACATTTGTATCTCTCTACGAAGGATGAATCAGCACGGACTCTTGGGTGTACTGATGTTGTTGAGTATACATATAACACATGAAATTAATGTAAAGACAAGACACACACACCGATATACCCGAGCAGAAGCTACGATTATGCTTTTATCCGCGCCCTGTTTTGATTATTATCCTTATTAATATTTATGTCGGGTTGATGACTCTGAACTCTCAACGTTCAAATGTCGATGCGACCCATCCACATGTGGGTGACCCATCCACATACCTGACCACTTATGCAAGAAAATGGTTTGACATACTCTCTTAATTGTATATATAATTGTATATACCCCAACCGTACCCGAATGAAACGCAACCAACCAACCATTGTAGGGCTGACCCCCCCTCCGTTTCCCACACAGTGTGCGTCAACCATTTTATCGAATATGTGGTGAGCTCTACTGTCTGGGTGTGCTCGAACGCCAATGGATGTAAAGAACAGTTTTATGGAAAGAACGCACGCATCCACATTAGCTGATCCACATCTGAAGATCGTATCATATTACATTGTACGTTGTCTAAGATAGAGCGTGAGCTTTCTTTTATTCCCCCTGCCTTTATTCCGTCTCCGGTGGCTGAGCAGGTCATCTGTGGACGTTTCCCTTTCCGTCGGGAATTGTTTTCGGTCAATTTTTCCCGCCGGGCGTTGGCCGAGAGAACAACTTGTTCTTACCGGCCTACCGTTTATGGTACATTCCTACCCTCCGCCCCCCACCCCCCCCCCATAGCGTCGCAATTCGAAAACGCCGATTGTCTGCGGTCAGCAGCACCATCCCGGGTTTCCCCCGGTAGTTACCACTCGCAATCGCCGATTTTCAGTCGATCAGTTCAGAGGTTTTGTATGATGTTCGACGGTTATGTGGCAGTACACGGTGGTATCAGATCCCTGCCAGAGCGTCAAATCACAACTTACAACCGTCGATTGTCGGTCGGTGGGTTCAGAGGTAAAGAGTTGAGCATTGCAGTCCTCCCGGACCGTCTCCCGTAGGTATTACGGGGGACCCTAGTAAATAGGACCTACGGTGGACACAAAAATCTATATATCCATCTATTTTTACTAACAATACTTGGTCCTATTTACTATCGTCCTCCGTAGGTAGTGTCACGAGACACCACCACCGGTAATCGATGGGTTGAAAGATACTGTTAGCATTGTCATCCCGGATCCAGCCCTATGTCGTCACAAAAAACACGACTAACGGCGGCCGGGTGCAGAGAGTACTTGCTGGTTGCGTCGTATCGGTTGGTTGGTATGGCCCTAAAAGACACTCTATTTCGTGGTGGACTCTACGTTTTCACAATGGTCGACGACGGTCGCGCTGCCGTGCGTACTTTTTTCTATAGTACCAGGTATATATTATATATATATATATTTACATTCAAAATACGTCAGCTGTTAATTCGATCCATTTAACCATCGATACTCATCGTTGGTTGCAACCTGCGTGATACTGGGCGCGCGTTTTATGTACTCTTGGAAGATTCATGAAAATCCCTTGGATTTTGTCTATGGGCGATTTCGGCCCATATGATACGCCGTCTTGGAGCCAATCTTGTGGCCACGAAAACTGCAATGTAGCGACTTTTATTGTGAGAATATAAACAACATCAACGGCAACGACCTCGATCAACACCAACACAAAAATAATTTGCTTTTTACTTTTCGCCATAAGAACTACTCTGTTTTGTAACTCCTGTTTTGGGATAACCTGCTTGGAATTGGAATGGGAACAATTTCCGTATTGGACAAAAAGGGTAAGTGGTTCTTGACGTTTGTTTCCCTCCGAGTTTACGTGCGCTCCCTCAAGATTTTGGTGATGTATGGTGTGAGACACATCATTGCCACCTGATCCCTCGTTTATTGGTAATAAGTACGACGTGGCATCATTTTAACGAAAGCATTATTAATGGCATATCAGACACACCAGTATAGCAGTACCAACAACATCCAGCGCGCCCCCTGCCTCCCTCCCCTACGTACTGGCTGACTGAGTATTCTGCTTTTCTTCCCCTGATTCCCTTCTTTTTTTCGGGCTCTGGTACAAACATAAAAATCGAGTCCCGAATAGCACCGAAACAGCGTTGTCACCAACCAGTTAATGTCTCGTGCGCAGTCTGTGCTCTGAGAGCCATGGCGCTATAAAATATGATGTAATGCGGGCGATCCGAAAAAATAGCCCTCAATTATTTGACTATTAGTTTACTTTCTTTGCGACCGTGTCTGCTGTCATTACATGTATGCCCTTTTATTGTATTATAAACGCCATTCGTGTCGTACAACTCCCTGCAGTATACCAGGCGCAGTAGTAGAGTTCCTTTAGTATGGCGGTGGTGTGCCATGACCGCCTTGTTGGAGGAAGCCGCCCTATTCATTCCAAACTCGTATGAGTGCGCTTCCCCAGTTGCGCTAAGCGAATTTGCCCGCTTTGTCTCGGGATACCGCCGTAGTTTGGCCGCCCCATTGAGGAAACCCTGATGTAGTATGTGTCATATCCCAGGGTGTCGCTGACGCTGTACGTAGTCGTCTGGTTCTTGGTTGTGTTCGTCCTGTTTCGGTTCGGAAAGGGCACCAGCAGCATTGCGAGTATCATAGCTACGATACATCCTTAGCAAGAATGACAAAATAATCGGTAAACTGCGAGCACCAAATGTCTTTCATCTGATTATATCACATGGATATCATGCCTCGGTAAAATATGGACTTACTGTTTTTACACGCCGGGCACTAAAGTTTTCTATTGCTTTGTTTAGGCAGGTTTACTGCTGTAGTATTGTATTATTACCACAAGTAGTTGCTGCAGTCTGTCCTGTGATACGTTTATTTTGACAGGATATCATATCGGTATTTCATGGCGCTGCATTGTTGTATCACTGCAAGATTCCCCTCCGGCAGGTGGTTGCCTTGAATTCCCGGGAGGGGGGTCGCAAGTTGAAGGGGGACGAAACTCTTGTATAGAAACTGGAGAAAAACAAATAGATACGGCTTTTGTAACCGGGCAAGTAGCACCTACCAACGCCAACCAGTCTTATTTTGTAGTTGATTGATAGGTACGGCAAGTTGTGTTCTGCAGGGACTAACTGCATTTTTGTGCTGTTCCAGGGATTTTTCGTTGCGTGTATAACAGCATCAGCGGTCCGCCGTGTACAACCTGATGGTGGGTGGTGGCGTGTCCACATGCGCTACTACATTCTTTGGACATTTTGCTGCCGTCAAGCAACATATTTGATTATCCATGCATTGGGCAACATGTAGTATGAATTGTAATTTTAGCGCCTTCCTTCGCACGTGTTGCGGAGCCAGTCCCGATTTGCATCGCGTTGGCGTATCTCAAAACACTGATGGGATCCTTCCTATTCGCGAATGAGGGATGGCTGCACCCACCCACCCTAGAAGGAGGTTTTGCCCCTTTTGTGTCCCATGCTGTATATGCCATTAGTCATGAGAAAAACTGTCTCGAAAGTGCTGGTGGATTGACGGTGATGCCGACGAAAAAGTGTGATACTAGTGCCATAGCGTGATGCCGAATGTAAAGATACCAGGTATGCCATTATTCATGAGAAGAACTGTCTCAAAAGTGCTGGTGGATTGACGGTGATGCCGACGAAGAAGTGTGATCCTAGTGCCATAGCGTGATGCCGAATGTAAAGATACCAGGTATGCCATTATTCATGAGAAGAACTGTCTCGAAAGTGCTGGTGGATTGACGGTGATGCCGACGAAGAAGTGTGATACCAGTGCCATAGCGTGATGCCGAATGTAAAGCTTCGGCGATTCAACTCGCCCATAGTATCGTATATGGTACCTGTGGTGGGTGCGTGCGTACCCCGTCGATGATACGAGGCACGTCCTGGTAGATGGCTCCAGGCAGGTATCATGTGTGGGATCATGTATGGGTATTCATGGTAGATACCAGGTTAACTTATACCAGGTACGTATCTCACCCAATTTTTTTTTGCTTCAGCCGTGGCTTCCAGGTTATTTTTTATGGGATGATATGTTTCGCATGAGCGGTTTTTAACGGGTTTGCTGAATGTTGGTCCGTACTGGTCAATGAATGGTGCATTGTTGGCTTTGCAGAGCTGGCCTTGCAATATTTCAAGCTGCGTGAATCCAGCGGTATCTTCGCGCCTGTCCACCTCCGGTACAGTAGTGTGGGTCGAAACAAGGGCATCACCTCCCGCGGCGGGCTGTGGTGCCATCCCGTCGCGAATAGGACTGCTGTTTTGAGTGTCCTGTGCCGCTTTCCGCACCGACACTCAAATATTAACTTTTTCTACAGAAAACTTGCACATTTTTTTTTTTAACCGGAACTATCAATACAACGATCTCTGACCTGGTCGAGTTCCCTCTTCCTTTATCTTTTTTGTGAGAAGTTCGGGTTCATTAGTCTGTAGTTGTGAGTTCCGGAGGAGTGAAGTCACTCTGAGATCGTTTTTATCCCCGTTCCGGAGAATCCGGATGGATGTTGATCCGCTGGAGGAGCGTCGACGTTTGCGTCGTGTTTGATTCTTTTTTTGTTTTATAGAAACAGCCGCCGACGCGCCATTGAACCACAGCTGGTGCATAAGCTGTATTTTTTTTCGCTTTAGAACGCTTCACTGCTGGCAAAGGCGCCGAGTTCACCCACCGCTGCACACGAATATCTAGCGTTTTACTGCTGGCAAATGAGTTGCGTCGCCTGCGGCGGTTTCCCTCACCGTTACAAAGTTAAATTCTATCCCGTACACTTGCGTTGGTTTCTCCTACCGCTCTAAAATATATCTATGGTATCATAGTATAAATATAATATATACATGTTGTACCAGGTAGCTTTTTACTGCTGTCAAATGGCGTCGTTTTCCCCCGCCGCTGTACCTAACCACGTGTAACCACGTGTTATTAGTTCCTACCGCTGACTTCGGTCGCCCCCACCACTTGAATAAGTATTGTTGAAGGTGCGTCGCCCCCACCACTTGAATAAGTATTGTTAAAGGCGCTGTTCCGCCGCCCCCGGCGCTCTTGATTTGTATCTAAAAAAGCCCGCCCCCGGCGCTCTGAATTTGTATCTAAAAAAGCTGGCGCTTGTGTCTCACATATGATCGGATAAAGGTTTACACGGAATGCCGGCGTCGGCGTCCCTCTTCGCTCTACGTAAATTCTCCGTAAATTCACGACGTATATGTACGCCGGCGCCAGTTTCCTGCACGTCTCAAAAAGAAATAACGCCTGCGGCGGTTACCCTAACCGATTTATGTAGCGACCTAATATGAATGCTGCCAAACGATGTGCGGTGCACAGCGACGGTCCCCCGCCCCTAAACCCCCTTTCTTTTCCAACGTGTTTTAGATGTTGTCAACTATGAGGTAGGCCGGTTTCTCCCACCGCTGAAAAGTCGCTTAAACATTGAAAGTCTGACGTGTAACTGGACGCCGCTGTAACATGATATTAGGTGGGATCCGTGTCGATCAAGAACACGAAGAACATCCTCATCAAGAACATCGGTGACGCGTCGCTTGGCGCCGTGTGTTGGTGGCTTCTCGGCTACGGTGTGGCTTTCGGAGACACGAAGGGTGAGCTCCCCCCCCCCTTCCCCCCATCAGCTGCTGTGATGCTGCTAATGTAATTTATGACGGTAATGGGTTAGTGCTGGTGCTTCTTAAGGTATAACAGCAGTTGTCAGAATCCACCCGCCGACGCCATTTGAAGTACAGTAGTCGTGGTCCGGCGTGTGTGCGGGGTCCCAATTTAGTGCGGTCAAAAGTACGCCGTAGTACGGTATCCTATACTGCGGGGTACCACGTTAGTGCGGGGTCCCGCGTCAGTGCGTGGTACCGTTTTTGTACGGCCAACATACTTTTTCACGTCCGCGTCCTACAGAGAACCACGCTGCTGTGCCGAGATAGTGTAGTGCGGGGTGCCACTATAGTGCGGGATATATTCGTCTGGTGAGGCACCGCACTTTTAATGATTTACTAGTGCGAGGTCCCTTTTGAGTGCGGCCAAAATCTCTGTTCTCGAGCTCGTCCTACAGAAAACGGTACGATGCCATCCCGGGATAGTGCGGGGTACCACTTTAGTGCGGGTGTTATTTTCTGATGAGGTACCGTCTGTTTAGGGACCACGACTGTGCATGTTCCTTGGGCTTCGTACTGGTGAAACGGTTACCCATTTTAATGTGAATGAAGCGTTACGACCTTGCTGTTACTGTGTACCAGGTATGTGACAACGTAGTTTTGGGTTGCTGCCGTTGTTGTAGGATTTGTAGTGATCGGGTGTGCTGCTTTGTGTTTTGTGTGTTATACCTCTGGTAACTGCGTTTTATCGAAGGCCAACCGCTCTTTTCGTAGTCGTGTAGCTATTGCTGTAGCCATTGATAAGGTCGTCCCCTCGACAGATCCGATCTTGCGTGGGTTGCGACGACGGAGCGTTTGTCGTAGGCGTGAGGTTTTTAAGCCAGTGTTAGTGATGATGAATATAAGAACTAAACGACACGCAGCAGCAACAACGAAACAAGGACATGCACAGCCACACCAACAACCTTGCCAACAAGAGCAGCAGCTTTTGCTGCAGCATGTAACGAACGTACTGCTGGTCACCTACAACAGCAACATGTAATAGGTAAATGCATGATGGCACATAACACACCCGCCCGAACGAACATCATCGTAAACAGTGTACACAACCAACAGCCTTTTCCATGCCATCTATGTATTCAGGCAGGCTTGTTTACTTGACTGTTCGTTCCCTCTCCCCTGCTCCGTGTTCAGACAAGCCCGACAGGATCATGATCTGTTATTACCGCCTTTTTCGCCATGCGATATTCGCGTTGCTGACCTCCCCCTCACGGGCCGGTCGTCAGCTATTTGGTCGCACCAATCTTTAGCTTCCGCCAGCCGTTGACCTCTTTGGCCTTTCTCTGCCGTCGCCTTTTGGGTGCATTGGGCATGGGGCATGGTTCATTGTGTTTTTGGCTAGCGTTGGTGCATGTCACATACCGCTGCTACTGCTGCAGCTTTTTTTTTTTTTTTCCTACTGTCACGGCATGTTCATAGTTTTCAAATTTTTTTCATTCGGCGTGGTAAATGACACCGTGAGCTGTCCCTACCGGTGGTCACCATTTGTACTCCAGCAGCGCAAGCGACCGTTGTATACGGATGCGTGAGTATGTCGACCCGATATGATCCCTGAGAGAGGATCAAGTTCGATGAAGATGGCCACCCGAAAAGTCATCCCTCCGGGTAGTGTGGGACCTGCGCAAACTCAACCCACTGACAAAATCCCCGGCCACGAAAAAATTGCCTCCCGCCGGACTTTTTCCAGTTTCGGCCCACCCTATGATACCCATCCGGGCGGTGTGGGTGTGTGTGTGTTCTTCACATTAAACCGTTCTTCTACTCGTCGACATCCAGCACACCCAGTGTCCGTACTGATTCTTCACCCTAGAAAGATCAGCTCTGTGGTCACAAGCCACGACACAGAGATAATGCATCGCGGTAGGTCCATTGCAATACGTGTGCTTGTATGTGCGACATATAGTATCGACCATTGTCTTTTGACAAGATTTTGTTGTGGATGTTCACTCTGCCCGACAACGTTGATGGCCGGTGCACCGCACAGCTTGCAAGGACGAGTATCGACCCTTTATTTATCGAAGCCGCAACTGGCGTGTTATTTTTTCCAAGTTTTTTTCTTGTTTCGTAAAATGCGTCCCTTATTCCCCCTTGCATCCGAGGATAGCCCACAGTATCCCTGGTACCGCTGCAAGCGCTGTCCCGGTCTAATTACAAGGAAGTTTTGCGGGTGCTCTCATGTACGTCCAGAGGAAAGGTTGGCGCCGGTGTGTGAGCACAGCCCCTGGAGTCTTGTGCTTCTAAAAATACGCAATAGTTTCTTCCCGATTTCCGGACCACCGGAGGGGATTTGTAAGAGTACCCGAGGGTATGTATTCCCATTTTAGATGTTCCGGTTATCACCTCTTGCACCCGAGGGGATGTCTACTATCCCTCGCATGACTGAAAACCTTACTCCAACGCCCTAATTCCAAGTAACTCCTCCTGGTGCTCTATATGTGTACCTCCAGAGGAAGGGTTGGCGGCGGTTGGACCTTTTTTATTTTCTTTTTTTTCTCTTTGCTTCCACTCCCAGTAGTAACTCAGATCCGGGGTCACATAGCGAGCCCTCCTCCCCCCTCCCCACTACGGTATGTGCCTTCATTTTTATCGCGACAGAAATCCAGCGTTTTCTTGCCTCGTCGACTCGCGTCGAATGTGCCCCTCAGTATTTTATGTTTCTAAACGTTTGATGGTAGTAGCTTTCTTAACGGAGGCCGGACCACCGACAGGACTTTTTTGAGTACCCGAGGATATAATGTATTCCCGTATGAGATGTTGTTGTTGCCGTTGACCATTTTCTAGCGTTGTGGTCGTCAGACTTGCTCCAATATCTCCGGAGTGGATGCACACGAAAGATTATACAGCTACTAACTATGATTTGTACGAGTGGGCTAGTGTGGTACCAGTGGCTGTTGTCCCCACCGCTACTATTACTACCACTATTACTACTACTACTTCTACTACTACTACTGTTAATACTACTACTTGTACTACACTACTACTACTGCTGCTCCTACTCCTGCTGCTGCTATGACAATGTAAAACGGTATCCCCGACACTGCTATCTATCGGCGCTCGTGCAACCTCCGCATGATCCGATATTTCGTGTTGTTATTGATTTGGTACTGTTTGCAGGTCCTTGCCATGAACAAAACCAAAAGGCAACGCTACAAATATCTTCAGGCGAGGCGACATCACCCCCCCTCCAAAAACAGTATAACAAGGCGTTTTTTCTGCACGAAACCAAACCTGACACAACCCTTCCTCCGGCAACCCCTCCCGCGCCCCTCGCACCCCCCCACTTTCCCATCTCAACGTCAACGCAACTTCGGAAACGCAGGCCGCTTCATCGGTTCCAGCGCATTCGCGCTCAAGGGAGACGCTTTCGAATCCGATGACGGCACGCTCACCAACGGTTACGCCTATGCATCCTGGCTCTTCCAGTGGGCATTCGCCGCCACCGCCGCCACGATCGTATCAGGAGCCGTGGCGGAGCGCGTCGCGTTTAACGCATACGTGATCTACTCAATCGTGCTTACTTCGTTCATCTACCCTGTCGTCGTGCACTGGGGATGGGCGGGAGGCTTCGCTTCCGCGTGGGTTGACAACGACCTGCTGTTCGATTGTGGCGTTATTGATTTCGCGGGGTCTGGGGTTGTCCACATGACGGGAGGAGCGGCGGCGCTTTGCGCAGCGATTGTTGTTGGCCCCCGCATCGGCAGGTTCAACGAGAACGGGACTGCTAACACTCTGCCGCAACAGTCTGCTGTCCTGCAGGTATTATTTTCGCTGGGTGGGGTGGTGGGTTGGGGATTGGATTAGTTGGTTGGGGTTTGGTTAATTGGTTGATTGATGGTGGTTGGGGATTGGATTAGGTGGTTGGTCAATCGATGGTGTTTGGGGATTGGATTAGGTGGTTGGTTGGTCGATCGATGGTGTTTGGGGATTGGATTAGTTGGTTCGTCGATCGATGGTGGGGGGTTGGGTTTTTTTGGTTGGTCGATGATGTTTGGGGATTGGATTAGTTGGTAGGTTGGTTGATGGGATTGGTGGCTTAATTGATCGCTGGATGGTCGGTCAATTGATTGATGAGTTGAATGGTCGGTTTGACTGATCCATTGATGGATACGTCGTAGCTTTGTCGTGTTTTGGCGGTTGGTATTTGACCCTCATTATCGTCCCTCCGGTGTCGCGTTGGTAATTGGTTGGTTTATGGGATTGATCGCTAGTGGATTAAGTATTTGATCGAACTTGTTGACAGATTGACTGATCCATCGATCAATCGCTTGTATATTATAAAAATAAAAATACTCTCCAGCTGTGAGATCGAAGATTTTATCGAAACTCATATTTGCAAGCTGTGTGTGATGCTCCGATCGCGCGTATTACGGAGGGTGTGTCCTCATAGGGTATAGGTCGGCGACTCCCCTTGGAAGTCCTGTTTTGTTGTTGGTCTTGATCCTCTTGCTGATGATCCCGTGTCTCGCTCTTCTGGCTTCTTGATGTTGCGTGCTTTTTTTCTGTTCGTGTTTCTGTGTCTTTTCTCTGCAGTCTCTCGGAACCCTGATCCTCTGGTTCGGATGGTACGGGTTCAACGGCGTCAGGTATGTCCATCTGCAGCTACAATACTGTGCTTCCTCTATAGCACCGGTCGAGTAGTGCCGATTGCCCGCTTCTGTGAAATCGCTTAGCACAAATGGAAACACCCAGTATGACAGCATGCGGAGTAGTCCCGATATTTCCCTCTATAGCGCGCATACCGGCACTATACTGGGACGTTTTACCTGGTAACCGGTACGAGATAAGAGGCGATGTTACTGGTTATTTATGTACTATGTCGTGGTTTTGGTTTCTATGATTCTTCATAATACCTACTGTACTATCGAAATCCGCCAGAGTAATAAACACTTCCACGCCCTGGATATCGCCTCGTTATCGTTTCAGAGCCGTCCATGCCGCTGCTGCAATTCCCACCCACCCCCGCCCCCAACGCCCCCTCCTTCCCCACCACCCGCACCATCGCCTAGACCTAGCACCACGCGTATAGCAAACCCCTACATCTATGCGACCTAAAGCCCTCCCCCCCCGCCTCCGCCCCCCCCCGCCACATTCCCTCCCCCTCCTCCACAAGAAATATTTATAGTTTCCACGCACAAATTGACGTGCCCCACCCGTCCCCTCCCCCCCCCTCCCCCCCCTCCCGCCCCCCTTTTGATCAAAATCAGGCCCCAACGTCCTTAAAAACTCCGCCCTCCCCTCACCGGATATTCGACTTACAGGATTCACTTGATAAACTGATGCATTTCCTTCCACAGCCGTCAGATTTTGTCCCCCTCAGAAACGAGTTTTATAGTTTCCGCGCACAGACTGCCTAACATCACCATGTTGACCCCGATAGCTACACTGTAGTTGCCAGGGGAGTCGCCGACCTATATCCTTAATGAGGACACACAACCCGTAATACGCGCGATCGGAGTATCACACACAGCTTGCAAAGATGAGTTTCGACAAAATCTTCGATCTCACAGCTGGAGTGTACAGTATTTTAATTTTCATAATGATGTAAGTCTTCTGTTGGCTGTCGGCTCCTTCCAATTCCCGACCTACGAACATCGCAGTACATAGCGGTACGTACTATTATGTATAAATGATGAAGAATCATATCTTCAACTACCTTGGGATGAAGTACGTGTTCGTAGTAGCAAACATTGTAACAATTTGCTGTTGATGGTGATTCTCGCTGACAACATCTGTAGGTCAATCGAGCGGCCGGTGTATCACGCAGCTTGCAGCAAAGATGAGTATCGACCCTACTTATCGAACTCACAGCTGACGTGTTTTATGTTTATTTTTAGTGCAAGATTTTTTCTCTTTTGTTTATGAATTCACAGCGTGTCGAAATGGTTCCGAGCATGCCGAATGCGTTCCGAACACGTCGAATTCGTTCTTGAACGTATACCAGGTACGAAGTACCAAAATTTTGGAACGTTCCTACTGCTGCTGCTGCGGTTGCAAAATGGTTGCAAACCCCGCTGCCCCCCTTCACCTCCATCCCCTCTGAAATAGTCATTTCACCCTCCTTCCTTCCGATGTCCCACCGACGACATAGCGGTGCGTACGATATGGTACAAGTTGTGAATTCGCAGCATGTCGAAATGATTCCGAGCATGCTTTTTGAGAGGGGATGAGGGTTGAAGGGGGGGGGGGGGGGGTTGTAACAATTTTGCAACTACAGCAGTAGGGACGTTCCCAGTTCTTGGTACTCGTTATAGGTGAAAAACGATTTGAACCGGTTCGGAACGAATCCGACAAATCACCTGTTAAAAGTACCAAAAAATTGGGAACGTTACTGCTGTGGTTACAGAATTGTTACAAACCCTCTTGCTCCCCTTCAACCCCATCCCCTCTCGAAAAATGCCTTCACAGTGCACCCTCGTCATCACCCGCCTCACCCCCAACCCCCCCACCTCGTCCATCGTCTTTTCGCTATGGCCCTGCATGACAATGATAGTCTTCCCCCCCCTAGCCCCCCCCCTCCCTCCCTCATCCACCACCCCCTCCCATGGAAACCCGCCTTTACAGCACTCTCACCGTCCCGGTCCTCCCGCCCCCTTCCCACCCTATGAACTCCCTCCCCCTCTCACGTCCCCCATCCCCACCCCCTGTTAATATCCCCCACTCCCACACCCTCCACCCCCTCCCAAAAACGCCTGCTCAGCACCCTCGCCATCAGCGGGCTCGCAGGCGTCGCCGCCAAGACCATGGTCACCACCACCATCTCCGCCGCTTTCGGTGCCATCACCACGGTGACCCTAGCCAAGCTCAGCCTTGGCTACTGGGATGGAGGGGCCGCGAACAACGGCCTCCTTGCTGGGCTCGTGGGTATCACCGCGGGTTGCTCGACGTGCGAGCCCGAGGGAGCGTTCGTGATCGGTGTGGTGTCTGGATTCGTGTACACTTTCTCTTCGAAGGCTCTCGTAGCCATGAAGGTGGGTGTTTGTGTTGAATGTTCTCTGTTTTGTTTTACGCGAATTAAGCTGTTCTTTGGGGGGGGGTTGAATTGAATTGAAAGTGGAGCTTGAGGAAGCGTTCGTGATGGGCCCCGGTGTTGGGCTTTGTGTACGCTTAACCCCTTTGGAGCCCCCCCCGAAACTCCCTATCCTCATTCCTAGTGATTTTGTTCGAAAAAAGGGTTTCCAGTTGTGTAAGCGTCAAGGTTTTAATGGCCTTCGTGGCCATGGCGGTGGACGTTTGTTCGGGGGGTTGATGACTTCTTTTTTTTTTTCACGTTATTGTTTCCTTCCCTAAATACGTACTGCTGCTGTGTTACTTGCCACTAATGGGTCCAGGGTTTGAAACGTGGCTCTGCTCAGGAGCCTGAGTACTGCGTAATACGGGCTTAGGGAAGGAATCGCCAAAGGGTTGAAATGTTATCTCGGTAACATTGTACCACTTAAGTATGATACCGTACGACGAAACCAACGTTTTTGCTCGTTTTGTCTATCGTGCTGTCTGTCTCTTGTCTTGTCAATCGGTCTGCCTTTTTATAATAACCAGGTGGACGACGTGGTGGATGCCATCCCCGTTCACTTCTTCTGCGGGATGTGGGGAGTGTTGGCCGCCTCGCTCTTCGCAACCAAGGACAACTGTGAGTACTTGCGAGGGTAGCTTGACAAAAGCTCTGTACTTCCGCGCTATTCCGCCGCCCAACAGCGGTACCAGGTACAGGCTTGACAAGTACTTTCTTTTTCCCCACCCCCGCGCTGCCTTTGCTTTTACCTGGTATGTGAACGAGCAGACGCGGCCGCTTACTACGCTAACCACGCGAGAAGTATCCGCCCTCATCCCCCCCCACCCCGCCCCTCTAGCACACTTCCACCCCCATACCCGCGCCCAACCCCAACCCAACCCCCCTCCCCCCTCCCACCTCACCCAAAGATGTGGGTTGACGTCACTCTTGCATCTTGACGGACTTGACGGACAGCCGTCAAAAACTCCACACACTACAAATAGTATGATAAGTCCAAAGACGCCTTGACGGGTCAAAACTAGACCGTCCACCGACATCTTTGACCCCAACCAACCTTACCCTTTACCCTATACCCAACCCTCTAACCAACCCCACCCCTACAACGTCACGCCTCTTTAATGTATATCAACGTGTATGGAACAGACGCGGCCGCTTACTACGCAGACCGCGCGAGCAAGTGCGCCGGCGCGTTCTACGGCGGCGACGGCAGCGCGGTGGCGGCCAACGTGGTCTTCATTTTGGCGGTTGTCGCCTGGGTAGCCGTGACGTGCGGAACTCTCTTCGTTGCCATTAAGCTGACTATCGGAATGCGTGTCACCAAGGAGATGGAGGTGCGGGGTGGGTTGGTTTTAGGTTGATTTTTTTAGATGGGTTGCGTTATGTTACTGTCGGGGTGCTTGTGACCGAGGCGGTTTGAGATGGGTTGGATTGGTGAGGGGGGGGGGGGGGGGGGTTCCATATATTACATAAAAGCTTGGTTGGGGGGGGGGTAAGGCGTGCGTGACGAAGGAAATGGACGTGGGTTGGGTTGGGTTGAGCAGAGCAGGGGGTGGCGGTCGTGGCGAAGATTGAGGATGGTTGGGTGGGGTCGGTCCGTGGTGGGCTGGCGTCAGACCCGGTTCCGGCGCGCCGCGCTATCGTGAACTTGCGATGGGGATTCTTGTGTTGATTATTGTGGACTCGCCGCGTGGGATGATAAAACACTGTCAGCTGTGAGTTGGATAAATTTTGGTCGGTCCTCTTTTTTTCAAGCTGCGTGGTACACCACACCGGCCGCTCGATTTTACAGATGTATGATCCCTTTTTGAGTTGTTTGTGATGACGCCTATGGGTGTGTTGCCAGGGGGAACACCGATAGTATATACAAGCATACTGCTGTGTGATGTTGGTTTGTCGATTGAAATTTTTTTAATTAATTATTGGTGTTACTGGTTGTTGTCCAGCACGCACCTGAACGAGCTGTGATGAACGACGTAACGATTGACCGGTGTGATTTGACACTAATGCCTGATTATTTTGATGTCTCTCCTCGTCCGTCCGTGTGTGTTTTTTTGTCACCCCAGCAAATCGGCATGGACGACTCGAAGCACGGGGGACAAACGTACCCGGAGATGATCAAGAACATGACGTGAACCCCACAACGCGAGCTTTCGATAGCGGCTCGGAATAACTGCCACGTCGGCTTGGTGCGGCAGCCGCGGCAGCGGCCGTAGCATTATTTTTCTCGCAGCAGCACCAGCAGCAACGGCAGCAGCACTAGCGCAGAGAAGTATCGGCCATCTGTCTGTCTTGTCTGTCTGTTTGTCTCCGCTGGGTCCCCCCCCGCCGTTGGGTTAGGTTCCATTCGGTAGCATAAACCGCTACAGCTGCAGGAGTTCCGGCCTGTTTTTCGGGCCATATACAGTATATATATGTTTTTTTTTGTCTCGCTTCTCTTTCAAGTCGTCGGGGCACACGACGGGGTCAGGCCCCAGTTGAACCTCTGGGATGAAGTTGAAACGTTTTTTCCCCTTCGTTTCTTCTAGTTAATTATTTGTAGAGGTTTCCCCATCGTATGGTGGCGGTTGGTTTACTGGGGGGGGCGGGGGGGCGGGGGATTGAAGATGCTGCTGATGTACGGTATTGTTATTTTCATGTTTTTTCCCTCTCCACCCCCCCATCTTGTCATCTTCTCTTGTGTCCCGAACGATGGTAGAATGCGTTGACCCCTCCCCCCCCCCCGTCCTCCGCCCCGTTGCATCTGACGAGCGTGTCTTGCTGGTGTGCGTGGTGGTGATGGTGGGGACGACTGTTGCCGTTGCACCTTTTAAGGGTGCTGCGTTGTGCCTTTTGTTACGAAACCCTTTTATGTAAGCTGCAGCCAACGTTTTTGGGGTATAAATGTACTTGGAATCCGTGTGGGGTGTATTTTTGGCACTAGTTGTACGCGAGGTCGCTGAGATTTAGGGAACGTGTCCAGATGGAGGGGCTGAGAAAAATACTTGTTGAGAGCGAGAACGGGGAGGGGGGGGGAGGGGATTGAGGTGACTTTGTGCGATCACCCACATCCTATAACCCCCCCCCCCCCCCCCTGAGTCGACTAGTTGGTATTACACCAAAGACCACCGGTATAGGGAGCGACAAACGAGGAAAACAGGACGAGCACAAGGTAATGCAGGACAAGGATAAGAATGCAACGCGTCAATTGGCGTAAAACACAAGACTGGGGCGAATCGTTTTGTTGTCAGGAGGGTTCGAGAATAGTTACACTGGAAGTTTGTTCTTATGTTTTGGTCCGGAAGAGGGTAGAGATGAAGGAAGGAAGGGTAACGTGGCGCATTTCTCGTGCTGGATTTTTTTCGTTTCCGTCAAGTTACGTCGAGGTTTCTGTTTTGCGTTGGTGTTGGCGTAGTATAGCGTTCGAGTTATATAGCGTTCGCGTTATGTAGCGTTCGCGTTACATAGCGTTCGGATTCGAAGGCGTTGCGGGTGGCAGGAACAGAAAGGGCGTGAGAGCGTCCCGACCCCTCCCCGTGCTGTCTACCCGCCCCTCGACCTCCTTGTTGTATGAAGTATGTATCACATTCGGCGCACAAACATTGGTGCCGAAAGGATTGCGCGGATAGAGTGAGGTCACGAACGAACTGCCTGCGCGAAAGGCAGGCATTTTCCTTTTTGAGGCAGTTCGTGGCACATGCACCAGCAGCAAACACCAGCAATTGAGCCCTCGTTTTTTTTTTTTTAGGGGGGGGGCGGAGATACGAGGTTAGTTTGAAGGATGACGTAGAAACGGATGTACGCGGGGGACCCCGTCCCCGTCACTGTCACGGGGAGGTATCCCATTACTTTTGGGTATACATGGGCGCGCGGGGGGGGGGGGGGGGGGGGGGGGGGGGGGGGGGGTCCCGATGACGTGTTCGGGAGTCGTCGAGCCCCCCCCCCTCCCCCCCCCCCCCCCCGCGCACGACCCGCGCACTCCAAATTATGGGAAATGCGCGGAAACTGTTCATTGCGTTACTCTTGTTTCATTTATTTTCTCTCTTTTTGGATATTCCGGATGTATGCTGTACGACGCTACGAGCCCGTTTTTGTCTAGTTTTTTTGCTTTTGTTTTTTTTCTTGTCGGGATTCCAGGTCCTGTTTCCTTGCCGTCATGTCAGCAGCAAAAAGCAGAATACTGGCATCCATGTTTTGTTTTTTTTTGTTCCGGTTCCATTACACCGGTGTTTTTTTTTTTTACTACCACTACTACTGTACCTTTTTCTGGCCGTGACGATGTTAACGAGCATCATCTATGACTGTGTTGACGTGGTCCCGCCCCCTCTTTCGATCTGTTAGGTTGCCCGTCATGAATCAATTACCCCGAGGTAGCCCTACTTGATTGCCCCGAGGACCCCTGGTGGAAGGAAAAAAACCTGCACATATATGCATTTGATATTGGTGCGGGATGATTTATTTGAGGAGGGGTGGGGGGGGTGGGGGTGTACTCAGTTTGTGCATGGCCGAAGTCATATGGCCATACATAAGACCCTCGTACGCCTGCTACGCCGGGACAGAGCACCGTCGGGTTTTCACCAACCGGATTTGTGCTCAGGGGGCGTAATAAATGGGGCTAGGATGACGGGGAGCGGTGGGCGCGGTCTTTATATTTTTTGTTTTTTTTTGTTTTTGTTTTCTTGACGGAAATTTGAGATCTCTTTTGTGGGGTTGGAATTATTTGGTCACACTTGAGAACGGTTCGGGTGGGTTACAAGGAGAGAGAGTCGTGTGTGCTCTTGTCTGTCGTCTCTTCCGCTTTTGTGTTGTTGTTTTCCTTCGAAGGGGTGAACCACGGAGAAGGGAGTAGTGGGCAGTGGGGGGACAAAGCAAAGAGAATTTTTTTTTCTTATTTTGTCTCGTCTCTCTTTTGCGTTATTTTTCTAAGAAATGAACGCCGGAGGATGGATGGGATGGGATGGGATGATTATCGTATCTCGCGGGCGGCCCAGACTCGGTCTTTTCTTTGTTTAGTGATCATGTAGCGTCGAGTTGACTCTGTGGTTTGCAGCTCCACCCCTCTGTGGAAAGTGGGTCGCAGTTACATACATGCACACACGCGTACGCTCTGTCTTGTCGCGTCTTTTTCGTCAGCTAATGAAAGGATGGCTGGACTTGCCAGACGGACATTGTGTGTGTTGGGTGGATGAGCGTTTTTTGTTTTGCAGGATGCCGAACGCGGGTTCAAAAACGAACAAAAAAAACGCCTCCCGAGCCAAGGCAACGAATGGTTGGTCTTGAGAACGCTCGAAACAGGAAGCAAGGTTGGTCACATGAGTGGCTTGGAGCAAAAAATTGTTGGTTTTTGAGAAGGCGGGAAGCTAACGCAGCAGCAGCAGTAGTTGTCCCTCTATAGTGCCAGTATGTGCAGGCCGGAAACACTGGCACTACCGCGGGCAACCCGCATTGTAGGGGGGGGTGTTGTGCGCTGTAGATTGTTGATTGGGATGGCGGGCCGGACCGGGCATGTAGTACGTACGTAGCCTCGGGAAACTCGCCCAACAAGAAGGGGATCAATCGGTCACTATCGTGCCTGACGCATATATAGCTGTCGTTATTTATTTCTTAATTAAGGAGCTGTTGGTGGGTGGTTGTAGCAGTAGTAATAGTAGCACAGAGCGACGGGAATAAAGATTTAAATAAGTTTTGCACGTTTTGATTAAATGAATTTGAGTCTTGAACCCAATTTCTAACTCGACGCATGCTACGATACCATGTTTCACTTCTTTGAAGGACGGGGCTCTTTTTGACCTGAAATTCGTCCAAATTTCGATGCCTTTGATACATAGCCCATGGGATCATACATCGGGTGGTGTGGAGGACAGGGCACGTAGATTCCGTCAACCCCCAATAACGCATTTCAACCATCAAGATATGTTGAATCAACGTCCTGTCTACGAGATCCGCCATCACTAATGGGTCTTGATAGTAATGGTTGACGGTCGGGAATATCAAAACCCGACGGCGAGCCAGGGGGTGAAGGGCCCTCTACGAGAGCGACCCAAACTCCTGACTCATTTACAGATCTCTCCTTGTGCCCAGCGGGGGAGGTTTTGTGAAGGCACCTGCTTTTGCCGTACAACTCCTTGGTTCTTGTAGTGTTTCTAATATATATAGTGTTGTAACGCATCCTACAATGGAGGTGCTGCAGAACTTGTTTTCTGAGGTGGTTCCTCAATTTTGGGAGCTCGAGACCTCTCCCAAAAACTGACTTTCTTTGGAGAAAAATAAAACCGCTACCGGAAGATTCCAATCTGGCCTAGGGTACAAAACGGGAATCTATCAAGACAAAACGGCCTATTTTCCGACGAATTTGGGTTCTGGAGCGCCCTGTCCTCCAGAAAAAAGGTCTACCTCTCTCTATCGTAGCATGCGTGTTGTAACCAACCCCCTCCGCGAGGAACCCGTTTTTTTTGTTTGCCTCTCGTGTCACGACGTTGTGTGGTCAACTGATAACCGCTACGTACAGGTGTTGTGTGTATATGATAGTCGTCAGTTTAATTCGTGAATTTTTCCTTCCGAAACTCCCAAGAGAGGGTTGGTTTTGCGTTGAATATATTTTCTCCCACACCGTACGTCGTAAGGTCCTCCTTTTAACGCCGCTACAACTGGACACCCGTTACTCGCTCTGGGGCACAAATTACTTGGATTTAGTACAGGGGGGGGTTAGGGGTTCTAAACGGGTTATATAACTGTGGGAATGAAACCGCTTGGATATTGACAGGTCCGCCCATGTATCCGGCCGACCTGAGTATCCTGCGGTTTCAGGGCAGGAGTGTTGTAAGACTTAGTTTTGGTAAGCTACTGATTTGTTAACCTTTTGCAAGTGGTCAAACGGACTAATACCACCCCACTAATTCCTCAACATTAAACCCCTTTGGGTTAACAAGCTTCTTTTTGGGAAAATGTCGAATTTTATTAGGTTTTCTAAGTTTTTGTGGATCGGCTGTGATTGTTAACCGATATTTATAACATTATAAGTTTCGGCGCAGCCGATATACCCCCGTATATCAGGCGAGAGCAGAG
Source organism: Undaria pinnatifida (assembly GCA_012845835.1). Lineage (NCBI taxonomy): Eukaryota > Phaeophyceae > Laminariales > Alariaceae > Undaria > Undaria pinnatifida. The sequence continues at coordinate 9,883,137 of JABAKD010000005.1, forward strand.
CGAGTTTCTGGCCAGTTTGGCTACAAGACATATGTCTTTTTTACGTATAATTGTCGTTTTTTTTGCCCTTCGACAATATATTATCTATCGTGTATAGGTCTAGATATGATAGATGTCATTCCGATATAAATCGAATATCCTTCCTTAAAGAAGTAGTTGGAGTGGTGTCTCTCCTACGACTGTCCCAACAACTGCCAGCAATTATTCTCTTATTGGCCTTCCCCCACATGTTCTCATCACCTTCTTTCAAATCGAATATCTTTCTGTAAAGCAGTAGAGTGTCTCCCCTAATATGTCTAAGCAGCCAACTGCCAACCATTCCCCGAATCAGCCTTTTCCCCGCACATGTTTGTTTTCATTAAAATTTAAAAAACTTGTTCGCAATCCGTGCGATAGAAATCGAATGTCATTGGAGGCAGTGCCAACCGATGTGACACTGACTGGCGAAAACACCTCGGTTAAAACCACCACCCACCGTCGTCCCGATTCTACAAAAACTTATTCTAACAGCGTCAGCCAGCCGTGAGTTCGACAAATTTACGGTCGACACTCACCTTTGCAAGCTGCGTAATACGGTACACCGGCCGCCCGTTTTAAGTTAGTAACTTGCCGTACTTCGTCAATGTTATTTATTGGGCAATGGTCGAAGGGGGTATATTGGTTAACATTTTGCAAGAAGTGGTCAAACGGACTAATACCCCACTAATTCCTTAACATATACCCTCAGGTTCTCGGTCATTTGGGGGTACAGGGAAAAAACGGCCGCGGAACGTGCCCGCGCTTGCCCCACACGGCCTACAATCCAATTCTGACGCGCTGGCACATGACACCCGCAACCCATGCCGAGCACACGCACACCTCTTCTTCCCTTTTTCGAGCACGGTGTTGGGGCTAATGGGGCCGCGGCGAAAGGGGGGGGGGTACATATCCCCCTCGCCTATTGACCAACGTGGAGGGGTATATACCCCACAAAATCTACTACATTTTTTATCCTCTACCCCCTTTCGACTGCATTTGTCCCGCCTTTGACCGAAAACCATACTCCTTCTTGACCGATTCTGACGCCTTCACAAGCGAGTGCAGCGGGGACGGCTGCACGTCACCGCCCAACGGCCCGAATAGACCACGAGCGGAACATCCAGGAGTCGCCGCGAACTCAGCTGCGATCGTTTATCTCCGAAAAAGTGGCGGGGGAAACATGAAACGAACCACACAAAACAAGCCTTTCAAGCTTGTAGCCACACGAAGACAGGCGGCAAAAATGTACTTCACTTGCGGTTCTACTGTAGAAAGAGTAGGATTCTGCGTTCTAGTGCTTCTCCGACTAAATTTCGCATTTATTCGCAGGAATACCTCACCCAAAAACTGACTTGGAGAACCACACTTGTAAAAGTGCTTGCTCCCCATGACCTACTGTAGTGGGTACATATGCATCGAAACCTACTGCAAAAAAGACCAGACTGATTCTACGATAGCCCCCCCCCCCCCCCCGCCCCCCTCCCCCCCCCCAACCAACGATTTTCCATAACGAACGTGTCAGGGCTGCTCGACACGAGGAAGGATACACTCTTGAAAAAAAAAGTATCTCCGCACATATTTTTTCTTGCGCGCAAAGGTCTATATCGCTCAATGACGTGTCGGGGTGTCGAGGGACACCGTGTTCCCGGAGATACGACCAGGAGCAGGAGGAGGAGCTGGTTTAGAAACCGGCGGTTTCGTCAAAGAAAAGTTGGGCGGGGGGGGGGGGGGGGGGGGGGGGGTTCAAGGGCTACGGTGGGGTGTACCCCGTTCGTCAACTGCCGGGTCTGAGCCACTGGCACGAGTCACTCTCTACCGCACCGACAAAAACACTTGAGGCGATTTTCTTGGCCAGGCGTAGGTAACCATGCCATTGGAGATTAGTGTCTCGTAAAACTAAAACAGCGTGAAAGCCTATGACCGCAAGGGACAGGGGGTCACTCGCGCGCGCGAGTGATCCCTAGCCACTTGAAAAAAAAAATCCCTAAATATAAAGGGACCCACCCCACTACCCTGTAGCATTTGGTCGGGGCTACTTACGGCAAAAAGGACCGTGGACAAAGGCTACTGCTGCGGTAGAGAGGGGTTATTCTACCCCCATTTTTTTTTCACAACAGCTGGGTTTTCAAACCCACCTTTCGCGCGCGAGTGACGTCAGTACCTCACGGACCAAGAAAAAAACTCCGGCAATTGTTTTGAAGATGCGCACCCTGGTATAGAGTCTAACGCATGCTACGATTGAGGTATATCCTTTTTTTTTCGGCTGAAACGGTTTGATGAATGACGGGTCTCCTCAACCCCAAAACGTCGGGGAAAAAAAAAATAATACCACGGTAGGCCATTTTTTTTTTTCTTCGCCTGATGAAATTCTCGAGTTGTGTACCTAGGCCAGATGGGATTTTTCATCCGGGGGGGGGTGGCAAGTTTTGATTTCTTCTCTTCCCATCAGTTTTTCGCGGGAGAGGTCTTGAGCTCCCAAATTGAGGAGTAGAATTGGAAAAAAAAAAAAACGTGGAGCAACGCCTCTATCGGAGCACGAGTCGTCTACAAGTGGTCATATTATTTATCCCATCATTGCGGGTTTGATGTCGCACCTATTATTATATAAAGCAGCAACAAGGACTCTTTTTTAAGACCGCAAAAGAAACAGGCCACAGGGGGGGGTTACTTGCACTTCAAGTGAACCCTCGAGCCACTGCAGAAAAAGGTCCCCTTACAAAGTTACTTGCGCTTCGAGTGACCCCTCGAGCCACTGCAGAAAAAGGTCCCTTATAAAGTTACTTGCGATTCGAGTGACCCCCCGAGCCACTGCAGAAAAAGGTCCCTTATAAAGTTACTTGCACGAGTGACCCCGAGCCACTGCAGAAAAAGGTCCCTTATATACTTGCGCGAGTGACCCCGAGCCACTGCAGAAAAAGGTCCCTTACAAATTTACTTGCGCGAGTGACCCCGAGCCACTGCAGAAAAAGGTCCCTTTACAAAGTTACTTGCGATTCGAGTGACCGCTGGAGCCACTGCAGAAAAAGGTCCCCTCATAAAGTTGCTTGCGCCTCGAGTGACCCCTCGAGCCACTGCAGAAAAAGGTCCCCTTATAAAGTCACTTGCGCTTCGAGTGACCCCTGGAGCCACTGCAGAAAAAGGTCCCTTATAAAGTGACTTGCGCTTCGAGTGACCCCGAGTCGTTCTACGGGTAGCCCCCCCCAACATTTCGTTATCGAAATGGCCGGTTTTAAAACCAGCTCCCGGTCGTATCTCCCGAAACATGGTGTCCCTCGACGCCCGGACGTCATCGATCGATAGACCTTTGCACACAAGAAAACGTATGGATGCTTCTGTTTCCAACAGTAGTACCCTTCCTTGTGTCGAGCAGCGCCATGAAACGTTCGTTGAAGAAAATCGCTGATTTTGGGGGGGGGCTATCGTAGAATCAGTCCCCCGAGCCACTGCAGAAAAAGGTCCCTTATAAAGGGACCCCCCCTTACCGAGTCGTTGTACGCGAACATGCTACGATAGAGGTATACCGTTTTTTGGCGAAAATGTTTTCTGAGTGACGGGGTTCCTTAACCTACTAATATATCGTCGGAAAATAAATAAGTAATAGGCCATTTTTATTTTTGTCATGTTATCCTCGTTTTGTACCGAGGCAGCAGTGGGATTTTTGTTCATCCGGTGGTCGTAGCGGTTTTATTTTTCTCCAAACACATCAGTGTTCGGGAGAGGTCTTGAGAAACTCCAAAATTGAGGGGTAACATTTAGAAAAAAAAGTGGTGCATCTCTATCGTAGCACGCGTCGGCTACGGTAGAGCCCCCCCAACTTTTCTTCAACGACATCGCCGGTTGCTAAACCAGCTCCTCCTCCTGGTCGTATCTCCTGAAACACGGTGTCCCTCGACAACGCCCCGACGTCATCGATCGGTAGACCTTTTGCACACAAGAGAAAATGTATGGACAACACTTTTTTTCTTCAATAGTATCATCCTTGCTTGTGTCGAGCAGCCATGAAACGTTCGTGAAAGAAAATCGCTCGTTTTGGGGGGAGGGTGATGTCGTAGAATTTAGTCCCTACCGTATTCTGGGTCAAAGGCAAAAAAAAAAAAAATAACGCGATGAATTTAGGCTATATCATGAGATTACCACGAAAAATCCTGCGTCTGACAAGAAAAAAAAAAAATAACAAAACACAAAACAAAACAAAACAAACGAAAATTCGGACGATTTTGCGGGTTAATAACCGTTTCAGCACCGCACTCCCGATATGGAGACAAAACACTTGAAAAATTTCTAGACTCTTAAGAACAATTTTAGGTGTTGGGAATGGGTCCACAAGGAGTCACGCCATCGATTGATTCTACGATAGCCCCCTCCCAAACCAGCGTTTTTCTTGAACGAACGTTTCAGGGCTGCTCGACACAAGGAAGGAGGATACCATTGATAGAAAAGTGTCCAATTATTTTCTTGTGTGCAAAGGTCTATCGATCGATGACGTCGGGGTGTCGAGTGACACCGTGTTTCAGGAGATACGACCGGGAGCTGGTTTTGAAACCGGCCATTTTCGTTGAAGAAAAGTTGAGTGGGCTACCGTAGAACGACTCCATCCCGAATCAACTTTTGAGCCAAAAAGTGGTATACCTCAACACCTCTATCGTGGCGAGCGTCTTCCAGCGATTTGGGCCAGGAGCCCGTCATCCAGAAAATATTTTTTGTTTTCGCCAAAAAGGAGCTACACCTCCATCTGTCCTCCCAGGGCGTCAGCAGGCCAAGCGGCCGGGGTGTGTAGGTGGCGTGTGTATTTGCGAACCGCAATGCAACACGTTGTACGACACGCCGTAGACCTGCCCGCGTTCCCAAACCTCTAAAAATATCCTACGACCAGAAAAGGCACCAAGCATAACACAAAAAACAGGTGCACGCTCTTTGAGGCAGGGATCCGCACATTGTTTTTCAGATAATCCAAATCGCGCGTGGCTACGCGAAGCCGCGGGACAGGTCGTAGCCTTAGCGTGGTGAAGGGCCGGGGTTAGGGTTGGGGTTAGGATTGGGTAGGGTCTACGCCTTCATGTGGTCTGCAAAAAAAAAACACACACATAAAAACACAAAAAAAAAACAGCCGAAAAAACTCGATCAAGCGTACTGTTTTTGGTACTCTATCTGGTATGTTTGGGGGGCCGACATGGGGAAAAGCGGCCTCACAACACCAGCAGTATGGCGACGACACTCGTACTACCGCACGCCCTTGCCAAGCCCCCAAATGACGGGATTCCAGTCGAGTCTCGTCGTTTTAATTTTATTTCTTGGTACATGGGCCCCAAACGGACTTCACCATTTCCGTTGAACACATAAGCGTGACTCGAAGGTTGCTCTCACACTTCGCAGCGGCGGGCACACAGCCCGCCCGAATGCACTCCAAAACCACCCCGCGGCCCGTTCAGCTCCGCCGCATCCCTCCACCCCCCGACCCCCCCCCCCCCTGCCGAGCCTGCCTCTCCAACGCCTCGAACCCCCCCCCCCAACCCCAACAAAACACCAGAATACACATTCTATGTACAATCAGACCGTTACCTCGGTCCGAGGAGCGTGTATGACGCTGCCTGCGTTATGGGGACACATTTTCCCTCTCAACCACCATACCCCTCCCCGTCCCCTCCGCAAACACGCCATGCCGTCCTTGCAGGGCTCCCCCATCCGTGACACACGACACACCGTGTTGTGCTTCCAGTTCCTCCCCTTCCCCTCCGCAAACACGCCATGGTGTGCTTCTAGCCCCCCTTCCCCCTCAGCAAACACGCCATCTTGTGTTCCTTGGGCTCTCCCATCTGTGAACAATCCATACTGTGCTTCGAGCTTTTCCCTCCCCCCTCGGCAGACACGCCACCTTGCACTTCTAGGGTTCCCCCATCTGTGAACACAGCACGTTGTGCTCCTAGCTTTCCCTCCCACCTCCGCAAACACGCCATCTTGTGCTTGTAAGGCTCTCCCATCCGCGAACACACCACATTGTGCTTCTAGCTTCCCCCCCCGCTCCCCGCAAAAACGCCATGTTGTACTCCCAGGGCTAAGAGTCCCATAACTCTATCCTTACCCAAAACTTCAAGGGCGCTAGATGATAATGAGGGGAGGGGGGGGAGGGGGAGGGGAGGGGATAGACTCAATCCTGCTCTACTGGCTGCATTACTTCGTTCACGGCGGAGCCCACGGCGACAATGTTTCTGACAAAACCGAAAATTTGAAGGGTGGCGCATGAAGCGGAGGGGAGAAGGACATGGGAGGGGGGAGAGGGGGGGAGGGGGGGGGGAGGGGGGGGGAGGGAGGGGATAGGCCCCATCCACGCTCAACTGGCCTCAAAGCTTTCATCGCGGAGCCCACGGCACGCGGGTAAAGCGACGGCAAACAAACAGCGGGAAAAAAAAATCCTGGGAAATATCATTCTGAAAAATTCAGCAGGGAGCAAAGGGCGGAAAGTGGCGAAGCGGTTGTGTGCCATCGTTCACAGCAGGCGGGCGGGCGGGCGGGCCACCAAAGACTACAGCCAAAAAATCATCCCGACTTGGCTATGACTAGGGCCGAGAGATCCGAACTTTTCCCACAGCCCAATCCCAAATTTTTCCATGGCCCAAGACCAGAACGTTCCTTCATCCACGCCATAATTTTCTATATCGGCAACCCCAGAATTTTCCATCCCAAGCTCAGAGTTTTCAATGGCCCAAGTCCCGAATTTTCCATTATCCAAGCCCAGAAATTTCCACGGCCCGAGTGCAAAAATACACCGTGGCCCAAGCCCAGAATTTTGCACGATCCAACTTCCGAACTCTCCAGGGCCCAAGTATCAAATTCTCCATGACCCAACGCCAGAATATTCCACGACCCAAGGAATCTTCCACGACCCAAATCCCGAATTTTCCACAGCTCAAGTCCCAATTTTTTCACGACACAAGAAGGGACCCAACCCAGTAACGCCAAATCCAACAAGACAATCCTTCCCCCCACCAACCGCGAGGGTCGAAGGTCGCAAGACTACGGCTATTCATGAAATGAGTACACTCCATCCCCCCCCCCTCCCCCCGCGCGCGCGTGCTAGAAGAAGGGCGTCGTATACATTAGAAAAAAAAACGCTAGCCGCAGCAGAGCCCCCCCCCGCCCTCGTTTGTGTTAGGCCTAGTGGGATCGATCGTGTTTCTCGGTCGGCCGGGAGCGGTGTTCGCGAGCAGGCTCGGGTTATCCAGAATTTTCTGGACAACTTCTTCGAAGACCTGCTTTACCCCAACCTTCGTCTTCGCACTGTTGGAAAAAACCGCGCGGGCAATGCAAGAGGAGGGTGGGATGGGGTTGGGGGAGGCGGGGGGGGGGGGGGGGGGGGGGAGGGGGCAGTCATTTCTTGCATAGGCATAGTCTTAAGACCATAGACCCTCGCATCCCTACTATGCCGGGATGGAGTACGTCGGGTTTTCATCGACCAGGGAGGCATCGCGTGCATCGAGCGCCAGGCGCCGTGAGGGTTCGGCGAGTTGCATTAAGGGTGAGCTACATACTACCGAGAGCCATTTGTGAGGCGGACTTCCGCACCTTCATGGGGGCGGGCGTACTGGGGGGTGGGGTGGGGTGGAGGTACTCAGTTCGTGCATGGCCGTCGTCGTGTGACCAGGGGTGGGGGGGAAGGGTGAAATGGGCAAATCTGTAGTACACTAACGTCTCCTTACATCTTCATTCCCAAATAAATTCGAGGCGGTCGAGGTTAGCGCGAAGGTTACTGTAGGGTTTTTAAAAGTCCAAGTACTCGTACTATTCAACTGTTTTGTCGGAGCTGCGGCAAGTCGTACGTAGTGCGCGACAGCACTTGGTTAGTTTCAAGTGCGTGTGAAGCTTGAAGTCAAGACATTTTCACAGCTGTTGTTTTGAAGACAACCATTTTTATTACGACCAGTACATTGGCACAGCAGTACGTACCAGTAGGGTTGGGTTGGGTTGGGTTGGGTTGGGTTGGGTTGGGTTGGGTTGGGTTGGGTTGAGTTGGGTTGGGTTGGGTTGGGTTGGGTTGGGTTGGGTTGGGTTGGGTTGGGTTGGGTTGGGTTGGGTTGGGTTGGGTTGGGTTGGGTTGGGTTGGGTTGGGTTGGGTTGGGCTGGGTTGGGTTGGGCTGGGCTGGGCTGGGTTAGGTTGGGTTGGGTTGGGTTGGGTTGCGTTGGGTCTACGACAGTCACAAAAAATATCCAGCAGGTTGGCTTCCTTTCGAGAGCTACATAAATTTCTGAATGCAGTGTACCTGGCAGGACACAACCTGCCTTATACCTAACAATTCGAGCCTAGCCGACAGCAACACTCCCCCCACCCTTTTGACTTCGAAGGGAAGTGACATGGGAGAGTGCGGTAGACTAGAGAGTAGCGAGAAAACGATCGCTATCCCAGGAGATAATGGTGGCCAAAGACCGCGAAACAGTTGGCGGATGGGATGAGCAAACAGTTTCCACGTAATACATGAAAAAGGCGTAATGAGCACCCAAATGTTGGAGGTGTCTCTATTAGGAGTAGGAACGGTGCTCCGTCTCGAGATGAATGCGTGGTCAACGGTCAAATGACCAAGGCAAGCACCAAACGAGTACGCCCCCCCCCCCCCCCCCCCCCCCCCCTTTGACTTGATTATAGTACAGCGACCAAAACACGGCGAGAGCGCGCCCTTCCATCTTCTCAAGCAACCACAGCAGTACAGTATGATTGATTACTGTGCCGTGAGCATGCAGCGGGACGATATGATGACCATGCTACCTGCGCGTGTGCCGTACCGCTCCGTTTATAATACTATGCTTTAGACACATCCCCTATCCCCTTCCGCAGCATAGTAACACCAGGTACCAGGTACCAGATATGACAGTATACAGCCCGGACTGCTTGGTGTGGCCGATGGTGTAACTACTACAGCAGTACCAGTTGAGTTATACGAAGTATATCGACAAAAACAAACTAGAAGTGCGGTCTTACCACATCAGCGCGAGCGTGGAGCATACGACTAGCACTTCACGCCACGCGCGTATCCCGCAAGCTTTTACGTAGGGTAGTCCTACACGAAAACCATCATCCTAAACCCAAGCATATGCACCATAGTATACAGCGCGGACTGCATCCTATCGCCGATGGCGCAACGGTGATTGGGGGGGGGTACCACTTTTTTTGCACCACCGGGTTACCGGGTGTTCACCACTCGCACGAGTCACTCTGCACCTCGCTGCCAATATCGACTTCAAGCGTCTTTTTTCAGGCGCAAGACTCTACGCGTATTTTTTCGGTGCAGCATAGCTCACCACATTCCATTGCGGATTCACACCGCAAAGATAAAACAGCAACAAAGCTTAACGCGGCAAACAAACAGGCGGGCCACTACTCCAGCGACCCCGAGCCACTGTCCCACCAGCGGAACTCCCTGCCGTAGCCAGGGAGAAGTTATTAAAATAGCAATTTACTCAAAACGGTCTTTCTCTTCAAGACGCGTCACGCAGCCCTTTAGATCATGCCACCGCAGACTACTCGGAACTAGTGCGAGACCACTATTTCTGCAGTGGTCATTCGCTAACACCGATTCAGAGTGTATTGCACGTTTTCGGGAACAAAACAACCGGGACTCAAGTGTGGGATCATCATTTCTGCAGTGGCGACAAAGCTTACCGCCTTTACAACTGGAAACCCGTTTTTGGGAACAAACCACGCGACTCAGTGTAGGATCATTATTTCTGCAGTTGGACATGCGCTAAAACTTAGAACGTATTGCACGTTTTCGTGGACAAAACCATTGGGACTTACTGTCGTGTGGGATCATTTCTGCAGTGGTCATGTGACGCTTTAGAATGTATTGCACGTTTTGAAAGATAAATTACTCAGCATTAGGAGGATCATTTCTGCAATGGCAAAAACGCCAACGCCTTTACAACTGGAAACCCGTTCCAAATTACTTGGAATTAATATAGGGAGGGGTTTGGGGGCTGAGGGGTTTCCAACTTAATCCCGTTTTGGACTGTACACGGTTCCACGGTTCCGATGGGACCGACTCACCTAGCCTCCAAGAACAGCATACCCTTACTCCGCGCGTACTCCTCGGCCTGCGCTCGTGTAACCACCCTCTCCTTGTCTACCTTGTTGCCCACGAGCAGCTTAACCACCTGAGGCAAGCAGAGGCGACGCCACCAGAGACAGACCCGTACAGTCAGTACGCGACAGCACCTGATACTGCGTCCTTCCCAGCCACAGCCATGTTTTTTGGGGCTTAATGCTTGGATTTAGTGTGGAACGTACTATTAATAGCGGCATGATCAAAAACACGGGGACGCCAGGGGATAGAGGACAACACACGCTCGATGACTACGATGTATCGACAGGCCGATGTTTACCTATATCGAAAAAAACGATATATTCGTGTACGTCGAAGGATGCGATCCGATAAGATGCATCGACACCTTCGATAGATATAAAAAATATCAAGAAGATATCCAACACGATTGTAATCATAGTTCAAAGACTTGCACGCCTCGCGCCCTCTGCCCGGGTTGTACGTCTCTACCTCCTCAAGCCACTACGACAGCTTGTCGCTCGATATACACCATGTATGGAAACGCCGACGGATGCCGGCATCGACAAAATTGATATAATGTACGTCGAAGAATGCGATCCGATACGATACATCGACAACCTCCAGTAGAAAAATAAAGATGATAAAAAAATAAAGATCGATGCGATAGCCAACACAAGTATTACCAACCCGACAAACAAATATAAGCTCGATACGAATATTACTTGAAATTGTGCGAAAATCCGATATCTTAGGCATATAGGGGACGACAACTTCCTTGGGTCGACCAAACGGGATGTTTCAATCCTCGATCTACATTATCTACACGGACATACGATTGTTACCGATTCTTAGGTTTATGATAGCAGCACCGCACGGCCTCACTTCCATATGGAGCACGTATTTTTATTTTCATTTTCCTAACGAGCTTATACTTACTATCGGACTAATATAATACAAACACTTGCGCTTTTTGTTTTTCCTGTGGAGCTTTTAGTTGGTGTCGGACTTGTACAATAATTTATTTTGCGTACCTCGCGCCCTCTGCCCGGGTGGTACGTCTCCACCTCCTCAAGCCATTTCGACAGGTTATCGAACGTATCAGGTCGCGTCACGTCATAAACTGGACGGCCGGTTGAAGAGGACACGTTAGGACAACAACAAAAACAAAAAAGGGAGGGAGGAGGGAGGAAGGGAGGATCGCCGCTCTCAACAAAAATACCGCGATGTTTTCTGCAAGTGCCCAGCCCTGACTGACTAAACTAGTCCAGAAGGCCATGCGTTTTCCCCACCGCAACCTGCTTGTGACAGCCGTATGTCGCGGTCAGCGTCGACGGACCGTAAAAACCTGACACTTTTAAAATGTTGCCGTTCCATGACAACACATCTTCGCAAACTGACCAACACATCTTCGCAAACTGATTATGAAGAACAGGACCAAACTCCCGAACGGGTAGTACGGTAGGTAGGGCGGACCGTGACTGCACCAAGCCCGGCGGAAGGCTGTTTTCCCATGGCCGGGGGCTTCGCCATTGGAGGTGAGCTTGCGCGAGTCCCACACTACTCGGAGGGAGGACTCTCCGGGTGGCTATCTCCACCACACCTGATCCCCAGGGTTCGGGTGGGGTCGACATACTCACGCATCCGTATACCACAGCAGCTTGCGCTGCTGGAGTAGTAACGGGTGACCGCGGGTAGGGATAGGACAGCTCGCGCTATCGCTACCACGGGAACTGAAGGACACGCCAGAAAACCAGCTGGATTGCGAATACAATTGAGTTAAATTGACACATGAAGTGTATGAAAATACGTAAGTGTGGTGAGCGTATGCATTATTTTTCCCGTCCGCCGGAGGATAAAAAATAAAAATAAAATAAAAACACATCTTCGCAAATTGACCAAAATACAGCTTTTCAAACCGGCCAATACATCTTCGCAAAACCGACTAACATATCTTCGCAAACCGACCAATGTGTCTTCGCAAACTAACCGATATATGGTCGCAAACTGGCCCGGCGGCACAAAACCGCCATCGAAAAGACAAGACACGAGAGCCACCTCCACCTCCACCTCCACTCCATCGGCGTGTTCCTTGTCCTGCAGCTCTCCCGACGTAGACAGACGCAAACGCGATATTCGCACGCACCGATTGCGATAATCTCGTCGTCCGCTCAGGGATAATGGCAAGTGGGTGCACCAGCGACGCGTCAAGACAGGAGAAGAGCTGTAGTCCCCCCGCCCCCCCCCCCCCCCGCCCCCCCCCCGCCCCCCGCCCCCTCCCGCCGCCGCCCCCCGTCTTGTGCCCCCCACCCCATCTCTCTGTCCTCCCCCCCATCTCTCTGCCCTCTCCCCTATCCCGCCCCCCCGCTCCCGTATCGTATTCATAGGATTTTACCGTTCCTCCATGGTAATACCTATAATAATTTGAACCCATGGCACATCCATTGCTAGATACCTGGTACCAGTGGCCTACATAAGTCGCGACACTCCTGTAGCCGCTAAAAGACGCGACTCAAGTAGCTCAACAGGTACGCGCAGTGGTACAAAACCAGCATCCAATAGGCTTGTGGCTCACCGAGCATGATCCCCTGTGCCCCTCGGTAATAGGAGCTCGTCAGCGTGCGGAAGCGCTCCTGCCCCGCGGTGTCCCAGATCGTGATCTTTATCCGTTTGCCCCCAGCGTCCACCATTTTCACCTACGGCAGTGAAGTAAGAACCGTTCTTAGGAACGTTAGCTGTAAAGGCTTACAAAGTCGAGAAAAAATCACCATAACAAGTAGGAAGCAGCAAAGAGCAGTACAAAGAACATGAACGAGAACAAGACAAGTAACAACACGAGGAACAAGAACAGGAGCAAACAAGCACAAGCAAGGATAAGAACAAGAATTATCAAGTGAAAAACATTAACAGGAAGCAGCAAAGAGCAGTACAAAGAACATGAACGAGAACAAGACAAGTAACAACACGAGGAACAAGAACAGGAGCAAACAAGCACAAGCAAGGATAAGAACAAGAATTATCAAGTGAAAAACATTAACAAGCACCGAGACGCAACAGAAAGCAGACACAAGCACAAAAAAATAAAAAATAAAGGCTCATAAGACAAGCTACTGTAGATACAGGAAAAACAAACAACGACAAGCAAGATTAAGCAAAAACAAGCAAGTAAGCAACTAAATAAATCAACCAATCAACCAATCAAACAAAAAAAATAGGCTCATAAGACAAGCTACTGTAGATACAGGAAAAACAAACAACGACAAGCAAGATTAAGCAAAAACAAGCAAGTAAGCAACTAAATAAATCAACCAATCAACCAATCAAACAAACCAATCAGCCAACCGGCCAACCAATAAGTCACCCAACCAATCAACAAAACAAAAACAACCAACTGGCCAACCATGCACACCTCATGCAAACCATGATCTAGATCATACAGATCATCTAGATGATCTTCAGTACATCCCGTATCTGCCGTTATGATATGTCATGCTGGATCTGCATCTATAGATTACAGCACTATCCCAGGAAGCATGAGCTAGATCATACGGATCGTACGGCTCCTGCCGGGTAACATGATCTAGACCATACAGAGCTTCCCTGAAATATTTAGATCATTATAGATATCATACAGATAATGATAGATCATATAGATCATATGTCCTGTCCGAGCGGTGCAAATATTCAATTCATAAGCCAACCAACCAACCAACATCAAACACCCTCTATGAAAAGGGCTTGGAGGAGCTAACGTCCAGCCCACAAACGGGAAACCAATCCGACGAGAATTACACGACGCCTAGCGGGACACGCCACGACACAATGGAAACCTTTTGACCGAAGCTATGCGGGGCACGGCACAGGAGGGCCGGCCTGGCTCAAGACGCGACGTCACTGAAGGGGTTATGTCAGACCAAGTCTGTGTACTGGACGAAGATTTTTATACCCTGATCCCCAGCGAGGACAAAAATAAATAAGAACAAGACACGTCAAAACACGGCATACACATCCGGAACACACGCGATCGAAGTATCACACACAGCTTGCAAACAAAAAATTCGACGGAACGCTTCATCTCACAGCTCAAGTGGAGCTTTACTTTTTGCAACAACTCGACACGACACGACAACGACAGCCAACAAGCCCTTCTCCAAACTTTACCTTGAAGTCGACCCCAATGGTGCTCTGGAGATGGTCATCGAAGGTGTCATCGGTGAATCGCAGCATGAGGCTGCCAAGACAAAAGAAGACAAAACATCAACCAACGTCAGGCACAGTTGCAGACAGACACAAACCAGGTATCCGTTCAAGCATAACGGCCCAGCAGCAATCGCGTTACGGGTACATACGAGTAAGGCAGCCTATCAATGACACAAGAAGTTCAAGCACGTAAGAGTTAGTAAAAATACCAAAACCATTAACAGCAGTATAACGATCGTGCTGTTGAAACCAGCACGCTTTGCCTCCTCCCATGAAAACAATGAACAGCAGCAGCAGTACGATCGTGTGGTTGAAACCTGCACGCTCTTGCCTCCTCCACGTACGCACGCGCGCGCGCTCGCTTGCAATCGGGCATATACCCGCGGAGACCTCGCTCGCGCTTCAGAGCGAAAAAAAAAGTGTCGAAACTGCTGTTGTACGACGATTGCAGCATCTGCCAGACGAAGCAACCCGGGCTGTTTGGTCCTAGAACGCCGACGGACGCGCGCTACGATCGAGGCGCACCACTTTTTTTCTGAGGCTCCTCAATTTCGGAGCTTAAGACCTCACCCAATAAACAGATTTGGAGAAGAGCAAAAAAACTGATTGATACCGGATGAAAAAAATCCCATGGTTTATCGTACATGTACAAAGTACAACGAGGATCGTGCAAAAAACTGGCTTATTTCGGACGATTTGGGGGGTGTATTTCTCACATTAACTCGCATAATCAAGTCCGTGGTCACAGGACAGGCTCCAGTCACTCTGGAGCTGAGGAATATCCCAGGGGAAAAATACAAACAAAACCAAAGGTGGTATACTCATACATCACAGCTGACGCAATTCATGCCTCCACCAGAAACATATAAAAGTGAAATCGGGAGTCAGCCTACGATGTGCCAGGTCCATACTGGTGCATACGTCAGGAGCCCCGTCGTTCATAAATTAAAATAGCCAACAACTGCTACCTCCCTCGTGGCGTGCGTCGACAACACCGCACTTGTCGCTATGTAAGCGGCTATACGTGGGTCCCGAAAATGTCCATACTTTGGGGACTCTGAAGGACAACGTGACGACGAAAAAATAAGACTGCAGCACCGGCCACTGCTCGGTCGGGGGACGATATATTTCGGTAGTCCAAACTATCAGGAATGACACAATGCACAATGCAAGCAGGCTTTCGTCTCGGGCACAGTATGATCCCACTCGCACTGCTGCCTGCGCATACTACTTCGCAGACAGCTTCATGAGACCAAACGCGCGCTCCCAAAAAGCCCAACAGCGTGAATAACAAAAACCAGGTACCTGGTAAGCAGGATAAGAGCCTCGTGCATCAACCGGCTAGTGGCTCTGCTAGGATGCTTTTAGAGTTCGCAGCCGGAATATTCATGCTTCGAAGTAGAATTATTGTGCATCGACACAGGCAGGCAGTGACGGTGGTACAATGACACAAAGTATACAGCCGGCGCACCCACACTTCGGGCAAAAATGCTTGGAATTAGGGTCGCCTATTTCTGGCGGTACGAGGAGCTTATAGAAAAGGAGCTGGAGACTTTCAGGGGGGAAAACGTACGGCTTGAGCGTGTGACGACTTCGGCCACGTGTCGCAGCCCGGATCGCTGGATTGGTTAGGGATGGTAGGCTTTATATATAGCGGGGGGGGGGTCGAGGGGGGGTCACAACAGCGAGGAGAGATGCGACACCGGCGCAGCATGATACCATGATGCTATCATACCCGTACTGTTGCTGCGTGCTCACGTGCTGACACATTTTTGTTTTTTCTCATTTCTTCTATTATCTTCGCAATTTTTCCGTCTCTTTCTCCGTCGCTAGACGTAGCTCAGATCCAGGCTCACTAAGCAGGCTCTTCTCCCCCCTCCCCCTGCGGTACACCAGTAGTCGGGAGGACGAGGACGTGGCTACAAATATGTGCCCGTGTGGCACAACAATACAGAGTAGGACTCACATAGTTGGAGAATGTGAAATATACAAGGAGGAACGGGATGCGTTAGGAGAAGGGATGAGGAAATTAGACGTATGTGTGACATGGAAGAGTTTGGTAGACTAGAGAGTAGCGAGAAAACGATCGCTATCCTGGGAGATAGATCGTGGCCGCCGACGGCGAAACAGGACGGGGATAGGACAAGCAAACGGTTTCTATGTAGGATATGGAAGAAGCGTAACGAGCGCCCAAATGTTGGAGGTGTCTCTATTCGGAGTAGGAACGCTGCTCCGTCTCGAAAGGGATGCGTGGTCAATGGTCAAATGACTACGGCAAGTAACAAATTAGTACGCCCCCCCTTAACATGCCCCCCCACACACTACGGTACGTGCCTTTCTTTTCATCGCGAGAAGAATCCAGCTATTTCTTTCATCGCCGACGCCCATCGAATTGCGACGTTAGTAGACGGTTGCTGAGGTCACGACTTACCCTTTTTCGAGTCGCTACTCGTACAGCATTACTTCAGTGGTATTGATAGCCTGGTCTACTGCTGTACTGCAGTAACCGAAACTGTGGAGGCGTGCGGGCGTGATCGCCTGCGTGTGCGAGGATTAACCAGCATTTTATTGCACGTGCGTGCCAGGCTATTCAGGTTTGCACGCAAACTCATCAGCGAGAAATGTATGGCAGAACTGCCCCTGCCGACCTCGAGAGCAGACCACGAGCCCCCCAGGGTTGGGGCTAGGGTTAGGGTTAGGGTCAGGTCTGGGATCGGGTTGGTCTGAGCAACACAAACGTCGTGTTTTGCGGACAGCACATAGGGATCCGTCATACATAAATCGCTCATGAATTTAGGTAAAAACCCGAATAGCCTGGCACGTACGTGTAACTTTGCGCGGGCTGGCGATGATTAGCAGCTACTGATCGAGGACGCGTTGCCGATCGTCGGTATACGAGTACGGACAGCAGATAAACCGAGGCAAATGCTGGCTGTAACGCTGTAACCCGACAACCACTGCAAAAAGTGTCCCACAGTAATACCAAGTACTTCCCCGCCCCCTCCCAAAGTGAGCGCCCAAATGTTGGAGGTACCTCTACTATTAATAGGAGTAGGAACGCGGTGCTCCGTCTCGAAAGAAATGCGTGGGAAATGGTCAAATGACCAAGGCAAGCAATCAAGGAATACGCCCCGTTGCCCCCCCCCCCTTCAAAGAGAGTGTGCAACATGGCCTGCAGCATGGCTTGCAGCATGAGACCTTCGGCTTACAGTTAACTCATGTAGAGCCCCAAAACCCCTCCCTACACTAATTCTATGTAATTTTTCCCCGAAAACGGGTTTCCAGTTGTACAGGCGTGAAAGCCCTTTGAGTCTTCAGGAAAAACTGCCGAACGAAAATGACGATTGCGGCCTCGCTTACAGAAAGTAACACGGGCTGCCGGCCGGAGGGTGATGGCAGGTTTAGCGTCCGAGCCACGGTGCAAGGAGTTGCACGACCCTGCCCGTGTTTCTGCGTGCTCAGCGTGCCCATGCTGGACTGGACCAGTTGGAAGAACCACGCCTATTCTGTTCGCGTCATGTATGCACCCGAGCCCCGGGCCCCAGAAGAGAGAACAACGACAACAACAACAACAACAACAACAACAACAACAACAACAACAACAACAACAACAACAACAACAACAACAACAACAACAACGACGACGACGACGACGACGACGACGACGACGACGACGACGACGACGACGACGACGACGACGACGACGACAACGACGACGACGACTACGACGACACTTGGTCGGCGAGGTGTTGCGCGAACTCAGGAACGGCGCTCCTACCGACGAACGGTATCATACGAATCATGTGCGAAAAAAAAACCTGTCGCGTCATCGATTAACAAGTTCGCGAAGGCTCTCCCTCCTGTGCCTGGTCTGGGTGCAGCGGCGTCTACGATTGGTGACTGCTGCGCGTAGGTATCAACATACTGCTACTGCTGTAGCCTAGAGCTGAGGACGGAGGAGATAACGTCGTCAGAACAATACAGCTATTGATAATAAAAAGAAGAAAGAGGGCACCTGGTCATAAGGAAGGCAAGGTGGTAATTGCGGGAGTATAAGAAATCCGGGAGCGTTATACTGAGGTTTAGTGTAGAATGCACCCTCTCCCAAATGAGAAACCCAACCGCAAGCATTTTGGTCGGAAATTTAAGGACCGTTGTATCATTAGCAGTCTACCGCTGTACCTGCTCTTGCCGACAGCCGCGTCTCCCACCAGCAGAAGCTTGAAGAGGTGGTCGTACGGCTCCGCTTTCCTCGCTGCCATGGTTCCGCTCCCAGAGAACCCCTGGGCGCAAACTACCTGCTGCTTGATGTAGAGTTGGTTGTTGCAGTAAGTGCACGTTCGCGAATTCCGAGGCGAGTTGCTAAGCGTGCTCGCGTTCTCCTGCTTTTTTCTTCAAGCGCGTGCGGCGTCCAACTATAGTTCGCGCCTGCTGAACGTCGAGCGAACTTGCTACTTCAAGCGCGTGTGTGCTTTCTCGTAGTTGGGGTTTATCAACAGCAACGTGAACGAGGACTTGAACGAGAAACGACGACGAACAAACGAGGAAATATTTTTTTATAGAGTTCCATAGTGATAATGAGGCGTCCTTATACAGGGATCGCTAACCAGTATGCTCAGCGCTGAGAGCTACTTTTTGTCACCTCCCTCGCCTCGGCACGGCAACTGCACAGAGCAACGGGGAAAACTGTCGACAAAAGGCAGTCAGATTGACAACGAACAACGATGATGCGCGTGGCGAAGTCCGTGGCCACTCAGGTGGCGAGGAAGACGACCGCAGCTACATCAAAGATCGGGGATCGGAGCTCACCTGCTTGCCCAGCAGTAGCTTCGGGCTTGCGCGGAGCCTTGGCCCATGAGGGCCCCAGGTGGTTGAGCACGTCTGACACGACGACTGGGTTTTCTGCGGGGGGTGAGGAGAGACTGTCGGGGTCTGGAGGCGAAGAGCTGCTGCGCGGACTGAGTGAAGAGGAGGTGAAGCACGCACGCACAGCAGTGTTTTGTCTTTTTTGATGCAGCTGACTGTTCTGCGTGTTGGAACGCTTTGCCTGGTTCTCCCTAATCTACGAATCTAAAGACCCAGCCACCTCTCACGGTCTCCCTATTCTTTATGCTGACGGCACGTTGGCAGAGTTCCGAACGAACAACAGATAGCTTAGTTCCTCTATAGTGCCGGTGGAGTAGTACCGGTTGCCCGCGATAGTGCCTGTGAAATCGTTTGGCACAGACGGGAACAAGCAGTACCAGCATGCGGAGTACTATTTACCGGTTGCTGCTACGTATAGTGCCGGTATTTCCGGCTGGCAGACGCCAGCACTACAGACGGACCACTCACCGTGAGCGATCGATGCTGTCATTTATTGAAGGTCTTGCGGGTGGGCACTCGAACGCAAGAGATGTGGAAGGACCACGTGGCCCTCACGACCTCCTTCCCGGAGGCTAGTCTGCCTCCCGGCGGGGGGGGGCAGGCAGCGGTGTCCCCAGATGCCGTTCGCCGAAAGCGTCTGGTCTACCGCAGCAAGCAGCGAGGCTGGTTGGAGGTGAGAGGTTGTTGTTGGTAGTGTTCTCGCCTTGACTCCTTCCCCACTGCAGAACAAATTCAAGCCTGATTCCTTATAGTTTGTCGCCTAAACGTAGGTTGCAGTTGCGAAAAAAAGGGCTCTAACCCTTTCGCCTTGATTGTGGTACAGGCTGGTTCAAGTTAAAAGCCCGAAATGAATTCCCCGGCGAATATCCACGCCTTTTTTTTATGCAGACCGTGAATTTTTGCACCCGCCTTCTATGTGCCGTTGCGAAAACCTCACCTGTCGTTTTTTTTTTGTTTTTGCCCGATGTTTCGTCAGTTTAGTTTTTTTGAAAAATGCGGGCCACCTTAGACCAATTTTTTTCGACGAAAAAAACAAAAAACAAAACGGAGGTCAGGCCTCGGGATGGGCATGTAGAACACATTACAAATTTTCAGGGTCTTGTCTCTCAACAACGGCGTGGACATTTGGACTTTTGTGCGTAAAAATGAAAAAGATACGTGGTTGTTTCCATGAAATGACTTGGTTTTAGGGTAGGGTCAAGCTTTTTCGCTAGATCCTGCTAAATGCCGAACATAAGCGGGTCAGATTTTCGATTTTTTGCTCGAAAAAATCTACAGACATGCCTTGATGTACCTCCAACCGGTTCGTGCCAAATGCGGCGCAATTTTTGTTTTCGCCCCCGCTTGGAAAAAGCCTGAGTATGATTGAAAAAATGGAAGGCATGTCATTGGTGGAGACGAGTTTCGCTCCTAGAACCAGCCCGAGGACGTTGAGAAAAAATTGGCCATGTCATCCTCTTCCACTGGTCATGGGGGTCAGTATGATACCAAACACCGGGGTATGCACCCTTTGATTAGATATTGCGAGCGGCATTCGTGGGGGAGGGAACTTCGGGGTTTTCACGTGAACCAGCCTGTATAGCGACAACAAACCGACGAAAATTTATCCTTTTCGGGAACCCAAAAACGCGACCAAAACCCTCGAGGTGTACGGTCTTGCCACTCGTTCAGTGGGAGCGCGCAGAAAGATGAGCAGGATCATGCTGTTGCTATAGCGTGTCGTACATGTCGTTGGAATGTAGTTTGGTACGGAAACTAGTTACCCCGTAAGACCATTTTTTATACAGCCGAATTTCGTCAGTCGAAAACGGCCCTTTTCGACTGGATATTTTTTCGACTCGCGTCTTCTGGGCGTCCTCTTATCGTCAGTGGAGTCGATTTTAGAGTTTTTGTATTATTTCTGGAGGCGGTTGGTGTGAAGGAGTACTGCTGAATGGCACTCGAAAATCAATTGGAAGCTCTGTGCTTCGTGCGTTCTCCGCGAGCAACGCGTGCTTCGCGCGCGACGAACCCGCGTCCAAGCGGGTTGGTGGCGTTGGACCTAGCCGAAAGCCGCCAAAGCTACTGTACGTTCGCGGTGTTGCACTCAGTCGAGAGCCGCCAAAGCTACAGCAGGCGTAGCCGTTGCTGGCAAAATTACGACGTTACCGCGCGTTGCTGCCATCTTATGGTACACGCTTCTGGCGGGCGGAGGTAGGAATGCGCGCTGACTTGCGGCGAGAAGCAGCAGCAGTGATAGCAGCCAAGCCAGCGTCGGCGCTGTTATATGATTCTGCTGTGTGGTGCCTGGTATGGGTGTGTGGGCGTGTGGGTGTGCTTTGTGGTGGGATGGGCGATGCGATGGGATATAAAATACGTTTTCGGCTGACCTTTTCGACTGGATTTGCCAGTCGAATCGCGCAGTCGAAAAAGGTTGCGTCGAAGCTCCTTTTCGACTGTGGAAGAAAGCCCGATTGGGCTTCAGTCGAAAAAAGCCGTTTTCGACTGACAAGTCCGACCGTATAAGATTTGGTCTAAGCCTTCAGCCCGCTTGCTTCTTGTGGTCAACGCTGCCATCGCCAAACGCATTTCATCCATGTTTGCCTTTTCAGTCCCGAGACGAGTAATGGGAAGAGCATGCGCTCTTGATGTACCTATCCCTGCATTGCACTTCTGATGCATCCTCTGTGATGCCCCAGTTCGTGTGGCCGATGTCGCTTTAATAGTACGTTTAGGTTAGTTTCGACAATATTTTCCCTCGGAAGCCCTAAGGGAGTTAGATTCGCCCTTGCGGGGCAGAGATCAAATCCACCCACTTAGAAATGCGATTTTACCAACCGTCTACTCGTAGGTTGAGCAAACTGCAGTACGAGTACAGTACGAGTACTGTACGGGTACTGTACCGGCCCTCTGGTACGAAGCTATTTGATATATGTGTTGATTGATGCTGTAGGTTAGATTTCTTACTTGAAAGAGGGTGTGTCGTACGCTTAACGTTGCAATAACAGCTGTCGAATTTCTTGTTTCCCTCGGTAGTTTGTTTTGGCCGATTTTCTTGTGGAGATTTTTCTTGTAAGAGGGCCGGGTAGTGTGCAACAACAACAACAACAACAACAACAACAACAACAACAACAACAACAACAACAACAACATTCGCCCGAAACGTAATCGTTGCAATTTTGTTTACATCGTGAACAAATTTAACCCTGTTGGTATGCTTTTGGCGTGTTGTTTTTTGCCGCGGCGGCGGCGGCGGCGGCGTGAAACAGGTAGACCTCTTGATGGGAACCTGGGCGGAAAAGAACGTCCCGCACCTAACTCTGGCGGAGATGGACAGCTACGAAGACATCCTTAACCTCGAGACGGTGGATATTTTCAACTTCATAACGGGAAACGCCGACCCTCCGGCGTTCGTCGACACCCCAATGATGAAGCGCTTGCAGGTTAGGGTCAGGGTCAGGGCAGGTTAGAGTGGGGGTTAGGGTTTAGTCAGGGTTTTGAGTAGGGTTAGGGGTACGTTGGGGACACACGCAACGGCAGAGGTGCACTGGCCCTTTTTTGCCTTCTGAGGGTGTTTGCTCGATAAGCTGGCTCTATACCTCACCCAAAAACCGATTTTGAGTGACCAAAAGAAAAACGCAACAACCCGATGGGCAAACCCGTGGCTCAAGTATGCAGCAAAATCATGACGTGTGCTACGATGGAGGTGCAACACTTTTTTTCTGAGGTCCCCAACTTCCGGAGCTTAAGAACTCTACGAAAAACTAATTTGTTTGGAGAGAAATATAACTGCTAGCACCGGATGAAAAACCCCATGGCCTAGGTACACGACAATAATCATGCCAAAAACAATGGCCTATTATTTATTTATTTTCCGACGATTTTGGGTTAAGGAACCCCGTCATTCAGACACCATTTCGTCGAAAAAAAAGGTATACCTCTATCGTAGCATGCGTCTCATGTTTTCAAAACAAGAAAAAAGAAAATCGACGATTTTAGGTTAAGAATCCCCGATGTTCAGAAAAAAAAAAAAAGCTAAACTGCGCTACCCCCTATGTTATCGAAGCACGCGGCTGGGGTTAGGTTGGAGTTAGATTTAGGTAGAGTCGACCCTGGTGAGGGATTTCGGTTGGGGGGATTAGGGGTTTGAGAGACGCGTGGTACGATAGAGGTAGCATTTTTTTTAGCTAGAACATTTTCTGAATGATGGAGCTCCTTAACCCTCCTGAACCCAAGTCGTCGTCGGAATGTTAACCTTTTTTTTCCGCAACAACCTTTTTTCGTATTCCCAGGCCGTGGGTTGTTGTTCCTCGGGTCGCGCTTTCAATTTACTCTGAATCGTGTTTGTGGGGGGGGGGGGGTGGGGGTATGGTCCCTCACTAGACGAAGACGCCTTAGAACGAATGGTGCACGTGTACGTACCGTGGCATGCGTTAGGAGGAAGGTTAGATCAGGGTTTGGTGAGGGTTACGATGAGTTCAGCGATTGTTTTTGGGTTAGGTGCGGGTTTTGATTGGTTTTGATAGCAGTGGGCCCTTGTCACGGACGGTTTGGCCGCCGCGGTATCCGGTTGAAGGTGTGAGGCTGTCGTAAGTCGGGGATGGTTTTACTTTCACCCCCGGACCCCGACTTGACCGCCGCCTGCGAGTTAAAAGGGATTGACACCAACCTTATTATTTCGCTCTAAACAACGCGAAGGAGGCGGTTTGTGGTGCCGGATGACCTCCGGGCAGCCGCGTCGAATCAGCACCATGGTTGGAGGGTGTAAGGTATGTGTTTGACTCACCCGTCCCTGCGTGTAAAATCGACTACCCCGCCCCTCTCCCCCCCCTCCCCCCTCTCCCCCCCCGCGTTCTGAACACAGGTTTACGTGAAATCGAACCCGCTGGGGCAGTCGCCGACCAGCTATGCATCGGCGAAGCGCGAGAGCAACCTTACATGATCATCAAGCTGCCCCATTCTCCCGTGTCTGGCGGGGGGGTTGCGTTGCGCTAGACTAGCTAATGTTCGACGTGAGCATAATGATACCCCCCTCCCCATGATGGCGTTTGGTGGGGGTGTTCGCCCTCTTGAGGTGGTCCGCGTGTTGTTCCTGCTGTTAATGCTGCTACTGCTGCTGCTACCGCTGCTGTGGCGCTCAGTGTCCTTAAAAACGTGCATGATGGTTCGCTCCATGCATGATAGATGCGCGCGCAGATTTTCCGGCCTTTTTTTGTCATGCAGTTCTGCTAGCTGCAGCAGTGACATTTCGCTCTGCGTGTAGTATCGTAAAGCACTGCAGTCCTTCGCTATGCTTGCTGCCAGGTACTGCCTTTGCTTTCGCGACGTAATACAAACGAGGGATTTTGGCGTTGATGCTGAAGTGTGGTATGAAACCATGAACTGGTGACTGGGCGATGTGTTTGGGGTTGCAGGTCTTACCTTAGCGTGGTGTCTGTACCGGTACTATTGCGCCCAACTGCACTGCACTAGGATTTGCTGCTCTGTCCTGCCCCACTGCGCCTTCTTGGAGCGCTTTTGTGTATTGTTTGAACGGTGGTACAACATGGCGGAGGACCATAGTAATCAGGACCTACGATACGCACAAAAACCTATATATTACCCTTTTTTTACTGACCTTAATCTTTGGTCCTGGACGCATGCTACGATAGAGGGTGTACCTTTTTTTGGCAAAAGTGGCTTTTGAATGGCGGGGTTTCTTAACCCAAAATCGTCGGAAATACGACATTTTCTTTTCATGATTCTCGTTGCATACCTACGAGGCCATGGGATTATTCATCCGGTGCTAGCAGTTTTATTTTTCTCCAATAAAATCAGCTCAGCTTTTGCGAGAGGTCTTGACCTCCCAAATTGGGGAACATGAGAAAAAAAAACGTGGAGCATCTCCATCGTAGCACGCGTCCCTGAGACCAAAGCTGACGCGTGCTACGATAGAGATGCTCCACTTTTTGGCTATTTTGTTTTCTGAATGACGGGGCTCCTTAACCCAAAATCGTCCGAAAAATGCCATTTGTTTGGCATGATTCTCATTGTGTACCTAAGCCACGGGGTTTTGCAGCCAGTAGCAGTTTCATTTTCCTCCGAAATCAGTTTTTGGGATAGGTCTTAACCTCCCAAATTGGGGAACATCAGAAAAAAAGTGGAGCATCTCTATCGTACGTAGCACGCGTCGGATACGGTAGGGGTTAGGTGGGAGTCAGTTTGTGCTGCAGGAGGGTCAGTTTTGGGGGCTCTTTTGGCAGTGGCGCTCGGGTTCACTCGCACGATTGACGGCCTTGGTCCGTTGCGCTCTTTCAAGCTTTCGTGCCTTTGTAATTTGGCGATACGAAAGATCCACAATGGGATGGTTAGCTACGCTGCGCCGAACAAACCTCCTGAGGTATTTTTGTCAGTGGGATACAGGGTCACTCTTGCGAGTGGCTCAAACCCGGTATTGAAAATGGGTGTACCCCCCGTACCGTGCCTTAGCCTTGGCCCCGATTGCTTTGTTCTCGCCCGCAATTGCTGGCTTCGCGTGTGTGTGAGCGGTTCTGATGCGTTTGTCCTCTAGGGTAGGTGCTCGTACTGAGCTTCTCCGCAGTCACTGCAGTGCTGCATGCCATGCTCTGTCGTGTAGGCGTACGCGCTTGCTGTTGCTCGCACACCTATTATTCGTCTGTGATGTTTGCTGTTAGTGTTTGATTTGTAACATTGGGGGGCTCTAAAAATGGCTGCTAAAAATGATGTGCTGTTTTTTTTTTTTCTTCCTTTTGTCACGATCGTTTTCAAATGCTTATAAATAGTCGTACACTGGTCAATGAATTTTGTGATGAAACCATTTTGTTGCGATTCAAATTCCTTCCGGCCATCAAGCGGCGGACGATCCCGAGCAAAGCTCCAAGGCCACGCGGCCCTACAAACACCCTCACATAGCCCAGGGGTACAGTAAGGATCTCCCTATAGTCTAATGAGGTTAGAAAACCTCTTGGCCCCGACCCGACCTGACTCGTGAAATTTCGAAAAAAATCCTCCTGACCCGTCCCGAGCGCCCACCCGACCTGACTCGTGAGATTTCGAAAAAAAATCTTCCTGACCCGACCCGATTCCACCCACGATATTTAGAACACCGCCTGGTCTGTGCGTGACTAGCCCTGAAAAATAGCCGCAAAGCCACATGCTACGTACGGTACAGGAGTGATCCCACAGTAATATACGGTAGAGGCGTTGATCTCAAGTATGGAACCATTGGCTAGTATGATAATTTCACAACTACATTCGCTTTAGGACTAGTCTGGCTTACACTGTTGGTGGGGTTGCGCGAACGAATGCCTTCCAAGTCGTGTTTCGAGGGTGAGATGTTAAGGTCTTCCTCGTGCTATTAATAGGACGCGGGCTACGATAGAGGCGCGCCGCACGTTTTTTTCTAATTCTACTCCTCAATTTGGGAGCTCAAGACCTCCCAAAAACTGATTTGTGAGAAAAGCAAAAAAAACTGATACGTACCGCGGACCAAAAATCCCATGGCCTAGCAAGGTACACGACAAGAATCATGCAAAACAAAATGCACCTACTTGTATTCCCGACGATTTTGGGTTAACGAGCCCGGTCATTCAGAAACCCTTTTCGCCAAAAAAAGGTACACCCTCTATCGTAGCACGCATTCTGGGAGCTTAGAAAATTCTTAGAATTTGCTGCATCCGTACCGTGGAATAACTCATTTTTTTTTATGGCTCCTAACCTAATGAGGAGCTCCATACCTGACCCAAAAAGTGTTTGTTGAGTAAACTTAAAGGGAAACCCGATGGACAAAACAAAACAGTTCCATGGCCTAGGTGTACCAAAACAAAATAATCATAACTCGCGCATGCTGCAAGAAACAAGAATGACGAAATTCCGACGAATTTTGGTTGTGACCCCTTTGGGGGGAATTCTGAGATATGCAAAAAAATTGAAGGGAAAAAAAAATGATATTACAGCATCGGCCACATGAAGCAATCAAGATCCGAGCTGCTGGTAGGTGTAGGAGATGTCTTCGAACTGCAACGCCGGCAGCTGTGAGCGAGGCAAGCGTGAGGCGGCATGACGATACTCGGATTGCCTCAAAGCGCTTCCTAGACGCTTTATGAGATCGCGCCCTCGTCGCCTTTTGTTCTGTATACTATAATCAAGTCCCAAAAGACTTCAGGAGTCACCGTCATGAAAAAAACGTTTCAGCCAAAAAGGGGTATACCTCAAACGTCTCGCGCGTCCAAACCCAAGCCGGGATAGCAATCGGCACTGCGAGGCTATCAATAGTACAACATCGCTCGGCACCAAATAGCTCAAAATAGCCGCGAAAGACACACCAGGAAATCAATCGGCATGGGAAACAAAAACAAAAAAGAACCTAACCTAAAACAAAAAGCCCACCGCCAATAAACTTGAAAAAAAACGCCTGTATACCTCCGTTTTTTCTTCCTTTTCCCTATCTTCGGTGAAAGAAAATCGGATCGGGGGTGGAGGAGGGCGTGTAGGTGGGTGGTAAAAGGGGGGGGGGGAGGGGGTAGGCTATCAAAAATAGGCAATCACCTTGATATGAAAATGAAACACAAACACACACAACAAATACCGGTGTAGAGCGGTACAACAACTACACTGAACACAAGAGCACACACACGAATGCCGCAAATAAAAAGCACACGCACGAACAAATATAAGTACCAACAACGCAGCTTGCAAAGATGAGTATTGGCCTGAAATTCGTCGAACTCGCGGCTGACGTCCTTAAAATATTTTTTCGTAAAATATAAAAAATACCGTACGTGGTACGTATGCTGTGTACGACGTATACCAAAACACAAAACAGAGATAAAAAAAAAAAAAGGAAGGCGCCTCCGCGCCACGCCGCGGCAAGGCCTCAGAAGTCTTCCCATCCGTCAGGCGGGGCGATGTCTAGAATCTTCTTGACTGGTGCCGCCGTCGCCGCCTTTGGCTTGCTCTCGCGCTGCGCCCTGTTACAGTCGAAAAAAACATCCAGAAACGTAGCAACACCGTTTCCGTATATATTTAGGAGTTATACATGGGGGCAGGGGGAAGAGGGAGGGGAGATTAAGCGACGGAAGTGTGTGTGGGTGTGGGTAGACAGACAGGGAGGGCGGGGGGAGACGGGGGGGGACGTCGGGGTGTACTAATGTCATGCATAGCCATAGTCTTCACCTCCTTTGGAGCCCTAAGACCGCTCCCTATACTAATTCCAAGTATTTAGCTCCAAAACCGGCTTTCCAGTTGTCAAGGCGTTAATCTCATTGACCCTCGCATCCTCTGCCGGGATGGAGCACGTCGAATTGTCACCGACCAGGCAGACATTGCGTGCACCATGCGTGAAGCGCGGTGAGGTGTCCCTCGCGTCGCATGAAGCGTGAGCTGCACCTTACCAACCATATTTTGTGAGGCGGACTTCCGCACCTTATGCATTGCATATGGATGGCAGCTTCGAATGAATTTATTTGTTTTCTTGTGTGGCCATTTCCAGAGGGAAGGGGAGGGGGGGGGCAAGGGGGGGTTACTCGAAAGTCGGTTCTTGTGTCCGTCCACATCTGCGAAAACATGGACTTTTGTCTTTCCAGTGTAAACTTCACTTTCCATTCTATACACTACCTGGTATCTACTAAACATGACCTCTTGCTCTTCCAAGCTCAAAATATAGACCCTATAGTCTATCGATGACCCCTGCTCTGCCCTTGGATACATCAACATACACATGGCGAACTCTTGTGGAGGGCGGGGGGGGGGGGGCAATGGAGGTGGAGGGGGGCGTTTCTCGAACGCCGATTCTCATGGCCGTCCACGTCTGCGAAAACAATGGACTCTTTTCTTTCCAATTTAAACACCATACTCAACACGACCTCTTGCTCTTCCAAGCTTAAAATTGTAATTTTACAAGGTTCCCCTTCGGATGTGATTGGCTTGATATCTCTTGGGGGGGGTGTCTTGAGCTGAAGGGGGACAAAACCCTTGTAAAAACTGAAGGAAAACAATTAGCCGCCGCCTTTGCTCTTGAATGCAACAAAGAAAAAAGTTGGCCACCGCGCACCGACCAGCCCAAACGAGTTCATTATTTCTTTTAGTCTATCGATGCATCTTGCTCTGCCCTTGGATAAATTAACATGCACATGATGAACTTTTCTTTCGGAGAAAAAAAAATCGACATTTTTTTCTTGTACGAGCGAACCTTCTTGCTTTATTCAGGGGCAAAATCCAAATAAATACACCAAGAACCTTTTTTTATCAGGAACACGCTGCGTTTTTTTCTTTCTTTTTTCAAGACGAAGGCAAATGCCGATACTTTTTGCAAACCCTTTCTTTATTTTTCCATGACGGACAAAAAAAAATAGAATTTCGGCAAAAACCTTCTCGTTTTTTCCAAGACGGAGGAAAATGTTGAAAATTTCCGCGCACTCTTTTGTTTCTTTCCAGGAACCACAGGGACTCACCTTCTAGCCTCCCGCCGCTTCTGCAGAGCCTCTCTTCGCCGCGCTGCATCCCCCCCCCCCGCCCCTGCCCCCGCCCCCCCCCCGCCTCCCAGCTTCAGGGAAGCGACCCGAGTTGGTGGGGTAGGGGACGGGGGCGCGTCATCCCCTATACCGTCAAGGCCGTCCCAGTTCCACCCTTCCCCTGCCCCCCCTACGCCACCACCGCCTCCTTCCCCAGTAGCACCGATGCTGGCGTTAGCGTTGGTGAGGGTGACGGAAGGCAGGGTTTTCCCGCCGCCATTCGGAGATGCTGCCCACGCTTGGGTTTCTCTTGCATCCTGGTGGGGGGGAAGAGGGAGGGGGGGATGGGGGGGGAGTTAGCTACGATAGCCCACGGCACCTCTAGAAAAAACGCCTCGCTCCCCCCACCCTTCCCCCGCAACAAGGCCCACCGATAAACAAGACAGCAAAAACGCGTCAACGTCCCCGCCGTGCAAGCATTGCCACAACGGTGCACATGCCAAAAAAAATGTACTACCCTCCCCTGCTACAACCTATAACCCCCCTCCCTATCCTTCACGCCTCCCCATACCACCACAATAGGAGTACCAAAGAGACACTGCTGTTATTCCCTCCACTCCCGCTATTCCCTTTACATAAGATGAGAACAAAAAAATTATGCAAATCGTACATGGAAAACAAAAAAAAAAACGCCCAAATGTTGGAGGGGTCTCTGCTAGGAGTAGCAACGGTGCTCCGTCTCGGAAGGGATCATCAATGGTCAAATGACTAAGGCAAGCAACACGAGTACGCCCCCCCCCCCCCCCCCCCCCCCCCTCCTCTTCTCCCCCCCCCCTCCCCCCCCCCCCCCCTCCCCATACAAATCGACGAGCAGTGGGACTGCTGAACCCTATGCGCGATAAAAATTGAAGGCAAGAACCGGTGGGGAAAAGGGGCGACACCTGAGACCACGGCTTGTCCAGAAGCTGGAAAGTAGAAGTGTGAAGAAAAAATCACATTATTTTCGCACCTGCCACACTTCGCCTTCTACGCTGTCCCTCCCACCCCCCGCGCCCTCCCCCGCCCTAGCTCCAGCACCTGCATAACCATACCTATCCCCGCCCCCCCCACCCCCACCCCCTCCCCCAACAGGAAGCCCCGCGGCAACAGCGGCCGCAACAGACCCAGGAATGCTAGCAGAAACATGACCCGTGCCATTCAAGTTAAGGCCCATGGCGGTAGTGTGGTGTCTTGGTACAGTGGGGGTCGAGGAAGGTGCTAGGGTTTTCGATGAAAAGGAGGGGGAAGTGGAGGAAGATGGGGTTGCGTTGGGGTCGGCTGCGGGTTCGCTGGGAAGAGCTGAACTTGTCAGGGTCTCTGAGAGCTTGCCCAGCGCCCAGCTGGCGAGAGGGGGGGGGGGAGGGGAAGGAAGGGGAGGGAAGGCGAGGCGAGGCGAGGGGAGGGGGGGGGGGGGGAAGGCGTGCGCGATGGGGGTAAGGGGGGGGGAGGGGGTGGGGGGGGGGGGGGGGAGGGGGTGGGGGCGGGGGAGTTGTGGAGGGGGGTGAGGGGGGGGCATCCGCGATGGAGTTAACGTAAGGGGAGTCTTGCAGTCTAAGATTAACATGCAGTCTTAAACGCGCAAAAGAAATACACAAAAATCCATCCTACATTCAACATACAAAATGTAAACAAAGGGCATACCTCGAGAAAAAATACACAAAATCAAATATACAACACATTTCTTTTTTTTAGTTTTTCCCGTCACATTTATTATCCTCGCACTACTTTCGCCCTCCCTCCCAGTAGTAGCTCAGATCCATGGGTCACATAGCGGGCCCTTTTCCCCCCTCCCCACTACGGTACGTGCCTCCGTTTTTATCGCGAGAAGAATTCAGCATTTTCTTCCCTCGTCGACTCGCGTCGACTCGTACCTACCTGCGCTGCTAGGCGCTCTCAGCAGTTGATCCCTTTTATGTGCATTTTTTCTGCATTTTGGAAAATAGATCCAAAAAAATCTCACCACGGTGGGAATCGAGCTCAAGGACCAACGCTAGTAGTATACGAGGGTAACCACTAGACCACCGGGGCGACCGGCTAGGCACACAACAAATATACAGAATTATGTATATACATACGATCGAAACAAAAAAATTACGAAAAAACGTACCTTCCCCACTCCGACCCGGTAGAAGCCTTCTTTGCGGCGCTTGCCCCCCCTGTCCCCACCCCCCCACCCCCCCCGCCCCCACCGCCTATGCCGCTGCCGACAACGCCGTGGGCCGCCAGCGCAGCCGCATTTTCCTCCGCCTGCTCGCGGGTCGTGACGAGCGAGCAAGTCAGGGCAAGTGTAAGCGGTAAGTCTGAGAGTTGGCAGGCTATAAGGCCCCCATCAGATACTAGTTCGCCTACTATCATACATAGATAATTCCTGGTTCCTCTACAGAGTCCTGGTACGTGCCTCTATAGCGCCGTTATGTGCCTCTATAGTGCAAGTATGCGCACTATAGAGGGAAATACCGGCGCTATATTGGCAACCGGCACTACTCCGCATGCTGCCACTGCTGGTTGTTTCCACCTGTGCCAAGTGATTTCACAGGCACTTTAGCGGGCAACCGGCACTACTCAACCCGCACTATAGAGGGTATAGTATAACTCGCCGATTGGTCATTTGGTTGGCTACAGCAAGGTATCACAGCATTTTGCCTGCACTAACTGCGGCTTTACGGAATTTTACGGACTTCGGCATCTTCGTATCTATTTGGCGCGCTCGTTGGCGCGCGTGTGGCTCGATGCGTGGTCTATTCTACACTCACAAAAGAGAAACAAGCCCCCATCATCCCCCCTCCCCCCAAGGTCAAACAAATGCGTTCGAAGCTATCATCCGATACGCAACAAAATACACACAAGGAGGGAAAGTCCGCCTCACAAGTGGTTCTTAGTAGGATGCGGCTCACCCTTCATCCGACTCACCCACCGAACACCTCAGGGTGCTTCGGCCTTGGTGCACGCGATGTCTGACTGGTCGGTGAAAGAAAAGACGTGCTCCGTCCCGGCATTGTAGCAATGCGAGGGTCAATGGTCTCAAGACTACGGCAATGCATAAAATGAGTACCCCCCCCCCTCCCCTCCCCCCTCCCCACTTCCCCCACATGAACCCTACCCCTCCACAAAAAAAAGTATATAATGTATGGAAGAAACGTAATGAGCGGCTAAATGTTGGAGGTGTCTCCATTATGAGTAGGAACGGTGCTCCGTTTCGAAAGGGATGCATGGTGAATGGTCAGAAGACTAAGGCAAGCAACAAAGGAGTACCCCCCCCCCCCCCCCCGGTCCTCACCTCTAGCCTCTTCCTCTCGAGCTCCTCCACGCGTAGCCTTTCCGACACCTCCCTAAGCTTTAGCAGGTAGGTGTCTACACAGGCGAAGGCAGCCTCCCGAACCGCATCCGAACCGGGGTCGATGATGCACGGCATCACTGATGGCAATACCTTCGCGCAGACCTATAATATATTATACGACAATGCAGGTCATGAGTCATGGGGAAAGGGCGGGGGGGGGGGAGAGGACTACAGTAAAGCGTCGTTGTCTTGTTGTGGTTTGCGCTGGAATTGCCTCTACCAACTCCTAGAGGATGTCGCTACTGTAATGTTTGCCCCTATTATACCAGTACTTTATACTGCTGCTGTTACTGATACCAGTAAATCCGCTGCTACTTCTACTGCTGTACCCCGATTATAACACTACCTTGCTGCTGCTACTGCTACTGCTACTGCTACTGCTACTGCTGCTGCTGCTGCTGCTGCTACTACTACTACTACTACTACTACTACTACTACTACTACTACTACTACTACTACTACTACTACTATTGCTGCCACTATTTTCACTGCAACTCCCCCCCCTCTCTCCCTCCCACCGCCCCCGCCCCCTTCCCCTCCCTACCTCTACCCCTCCCCCCCTCCTCCCCTTCCACCCTCCCCCATCCCTCCCTTTTCCACGCGAAAGCGTCGACGGCACTGGCACGCCTCCTTACTGCTACCACTAATGCCACTGCTACCTCCCCCCCACCCTCCCTTCCCCACGCCCTCTCTCCCCCCCCCCCCGTCCTTCCTTCCCACCTCTTCCGCGCGAAAGTGCTGATGGCACGCCGCCGTAGCCCTCAGTCCAGCCAGCCTGGTAGCCACAAAGGGGTCCTTAACTCCTCTAGCGAAGGCAGGAAGAAGTATTTTGTCTCGAACAGCAGGGCTAAGCTGGCCGGCAACTTTTCCCAAGAAGATGATGGCGTTGGTACGGATGGAGTCTTCCGCATCACCCTATTGAGACGTAGGGGGGTGAGGTGGAGGGGCAAGGGGGAGGGAGCGGGAGGGGGGAGGAAGTGGGGGGGGGGGGGGGGGGTTGGATATCACGATGTTCCCGTGGGGACATTTTTGTTTGAAAAACACACAAGATACTCAACAAACAAGAGATAAAACAGACAAACAGCACAAGACACAGCACAAGACACAGCACAAGACACGGGACACAGGACACAAACGAAGGTCACAGACAAACGTAGACACAGCAAAATTATTGAGCAAGGAAACGGACACCAGGAAAGGCACGCTGAAGTGTACCCAACAAGAAACTCGGGAGCCACGTCATCTAAGTTCCAGCAGGGGTCTCCTAATAAGGCGGTCTGAGCAAGGCGGTATATCGATACAAGGGGGTCTGAGCAAGGCGGTATCCCTCAACAAGGCGGTCGAAATCGCTTGGCGCGACCGAGCAATTGCACTCATAACCCGAAACGAATAAGGAGGCTTCCCTCAACAAGGCGGTCACATCGGCATACCACCGCCTTACCGAGGCCCCCTTGCTGCGGTTTGCAGAACGCCTCCTTACCCCAAACAACAAAAATCCTCACCTGCTACGTAGAGGTGCACCGATCATTTTCAGACTCCTAGCATACGGAGCCCTATATACTCCACCCCAAAAACTTCCGGACCCGACCCGACTCGACCCGACTCGACGCGACCCGACCGACCCGACCCGACCCGACCCGTGAGATTTCAACACCTAACGACCCGACCCAACCTGACCCGTGAGAGTTCGAACACCACTTGACCCCACCCGACCCGACCCGACCCGACCCGACCCGACCCGACCCGACCCGACCCGACCCGACCCGCCAGGCTCCGAATGACCCATGAGAGCAGGTCACGTCGTGGTACCCCGTTGGTGCCGGGTCCCATAATGGAGCGGGACAGACGCATAATATAGAGCGGGACAGACCCATAATAGAGCGGGACAGACGCATAATAGAGCGGGACAGACGCTACGGCAGAGGTGCACCGGTATTTTTCCGAGACTCCTCTCACTCGAGGAGCTCTATATACCCCCGCCGCCCACCCAAAAAACCTTA
The DNA here is from genome assembly GCA_012845835.1 of Undaria pinnatifida. Classification (NCBI taxonomy): domain Eukaryota; class Phaeophyceae; order Laminariales; family Alariaceae; genus Undaria; species Undaria pinnatifida. The sequence continues at coordinate 9,918,073 of JABAKD010000005.1, forward strand.
ACTCGGTACCCTACAGAAGACTTCTGTGAGTTCTGTAACAGATCCAATACCCTACAGAGATTACCCGTGCCCTACAGAACCTAACCGTGGAAAAGTGCAACAAATCGACCAACAACCCCATGGCCTAGATAAAAAGAGAAAGAAAAGAAAACGTGTTGCGAAAGACCCAGGCATACGGTAGGGGGGGGGGGGGGGGTATTTCTGGAGTCCTTTTTTTTTTGCAGTGGCTCGGGGTTACTCGTCGGGCCAATGACCCACCCCCCCTGTTTCTTTTGCGATTCTTAAGCTTTCGTGGTGTTTATATTTTGCGATGAAAAAAAACACATTCGCCATGGAGTGATTAGCTACGCTGCGCGCCAAAAAAAAATCGCCTCAAATATTTTTTGTCAACAGTCAAGCACAGTCACTCGTACGAGTGGCTCAAACCCGGCAATGAAAAAGGGGTACCCCCCCCATGAATAATGGGGTACCCCCCTCCATTAAAAAAGGGAATAACCCCCATGAAAAATGGGATACCTCCCCTCCATGAAAAAGGGAGTACCCCCCCTCCATGAAAAATGGGGTACCCCCCCAAGAAAATGGGGTACCCCCCATGAAAAAGGGAGTACCCCCCATGAAAAGAGGGTACACCCCCCATGAAAAAGGGGGTACCCCCCATGAAAAGGGGGTACCGCCCATGAAAAGGGGGTACCCCCCATGAAAAGGGGGTACCCCCCATGAAAAGGGGGTACCCCCCCATGAAAAAGTGGGTACCCCCCCCCCAAGAAAAAGGGGGTACCCCCCCCCTAGAAAAAGGGGGTACCCCCCCCCCCTTGCCGTAGCCCTGGTCAACACAAGAAATGACGAAATTCCAACAAAGATTTTGGGTTAAGAAACACAAGAAAAAAAAAAAAAAGAAAAAAAAAGGGCCATCTCTATCGTAGTAAATGCCGTTTTTTCGCCGCGAAAATCACTCGCCACGACCTTAACCTAGAGGACAAAAACACTATCCTGGGGTGTTGCGGGGTCTCACTCTAGCGTGGGTATACTCCGGAGGCGTACCTGTAGCTTGGCAAGGTGCTTGATGAGCTTCTCGTTCATATTCTTCTCTGACAGTTGGCCCGTAAACGCGACCATGCTCTTCAGGGTAAGCTCTCGGAGCGGTGCCGCGGCGTCCGTGAATCCCGCGCACAGAGGCTCGAATACCTGAACAAGAGGCACGTAATAAATGGGGAGGGGAGGAGGGAGGGCACGTATTAATTTCCTGCTTTCCTTATTAATACCAGGTAGTTGATAATTGACAAACAAAGCATCCCTTCCGAGACGGAGCATCGTTGCTACTCCAAATAGAGACATCTCCAACATTCGGGCGTTCACTACGTTTTTCCACACACTACATAAGCTATGTTTGAAGGTGAGCGGGAGGGGGATCCGAGGCTCAAACACTGATGGAGGCATGTGGGATAGGGGCGGGGGGGGGCTCTTTTTCATACGTAGCCGCAGTCGTAAGACCATAGACCCTCGCATCCCTACTATGCCGGAACGGAGCACGTCGGGTTTTCACCGACCAGGCAGACATCGCGTGCACCACGCGCAAAGCGCCGTGAGGTGTTCGGCGAGCCGCATGCAGGGTGAGCCGCATCCTACTCAGAACCACTTGTGAAGCGGACTTCCGCACCTTGTGTGTACTTTCTTTCATGTCGGATGACAGCGTCGAACGAATGTATTAGTTCTTTGGCGCGGCCGCTACCAGAGACAGCAATGAGACAGCAATGGGGATACTATGTAACTGTAGGGTGGGTTCCTTACCACATGCACACTACGTGATACCACCCCCTTGCGCGGAGCTAAAGGTTCTCCACTCCGCACAATACAATCTAACTCAACCACCATCTCGGTTACCGCGACAAAATAAATACGATTAAAAAAAATACGGTACCCTGGTGGTTTAGCCCACGTAGTGAGAGGCGTGTTTTTCTTTTTGGGGGGGGGGGAGCAAACCGTACGTAAAGAGGCTCAAACATATACCTGGTACGAAGTTCAGAAACTAAAGACGCCTGTGAGATATACTATCTGTGAAGAGGCATGCCAGAGATAACGGGAGGGATGATGTATTGTACGCAGAGGGATGTAAACCGTCAACGAAAGGAGGCATGTTAGAAAAAGGTGGAGGCGGGGGGGGGGCGAGGAGGGGCGAATCTTGGGTAGAGAAGCTTAGGATACGAACCAACAACACAACACAAACCAACAACACAACACAAATCAAACAGCAACGCACAAACACCACAACACCACACAACACAACAAACAACCAAACACAACCCAACACACAACCCCAACCGACCCAACCAATACCATAACCCAACCCAGCCCAACCTAGCCCAACCCAACCAAACCCAACCAAACCCAACCCAACCCAACCCAACCCAACCAAGCCCAACCCAACCCAACCCAAAACGCACCTGTTCGTTAACCACCTTATCTTGGAGGCGTTTCGCATAAGAGGGGATGCTCGTGAGAAGCATGACCCTAACCCCTCGATCGTTCACAGCGAACAGTCCTGCCAGTGCGGGCTGTATGGTCGAGTGGAAGTCGGCCTCATCCATTTCCTTAGAGAGCTGCACAAAAGAACATCATGACAGTTCGTGGTGGTAGTGTTAGAGGCCATGGCGGTCGGGAGGGGGGGGGGGGTGTTATTGGTGGCGGTGGTGGGGGTGAGGTGGGGGGAGGGGGGGGGGGGCGCTGGTGGGGGTGGGGGTGAGGTGGGGGCGGGGGGGGCGCGCTGGTGGTGGTGGGTTGGAGGTGGTGGTGGTGGTGGGGGGGGGGGGAGGGCTGTGGCGGTGGTAGTGGTAGTAGTGTTGGTGTTGTTGATGTTGGCGGTGTGATGGTGGTAGAGGTGGCGGTGGTGCCAGTGGGGGGGGGTGGTAATGGTGGTGGTGGTGGTGGTGGTGGTGGTGGCGATGGTGGTAGAGATATTAGTGGTAGTGTTGGTGTTGGGGTTGGCGATATTGGTGCTGGTATTGTTGAAGGTTGTGATTAGGGTGTTGGTGCTTGGTTGCGGTGTTGGAGTCGGTAACGACGATGGTGTCAGTGGTGGTGATTGTGTTTCAGTGTTGGTGATATAAGACAGTGGCGTACCCACTTTACGACCGTCCGGTTCAACCTTTCGGGAGATAAGACCGGGTAAATTGGCTGAAGTCACGAGAAAAAACAACAGGGCTTTTAGGGGGTCATGATCCGGCCCGCGGGTCGAGCCCGGTCGGGTCAGAAGGTATTCGCAAATTTCACGGGTCGGGTCGTCAGGAGATGCAAGAAATCTCACGGGTCGGGTCGGGTCACCCTGACCTGGCCCGACCCGCGAGCAGTGACCCGATCGTGAAAAGCCCTTGAAAAACTAATTCAAGCTATGACTGATCCATGTTATCAGCAGAAAAAAAACAGCAAGACCTTAGCAGAGATGAGACCGCCAAAATTGGCTTTGTCACGGGGGTGGTCTTAAAAAAGTGGATACACGACTGTAGCTCGCACTGCTGCGCGGTCTTTTCCTATCCTTAGACGCCCGATAACATCACATCACGCTCGTGGGTTTTTTTCGGTCGCTATACACAGATCCAAAAACTGTCAACGACGGTGCTCAAGGTGAGCGCGGCGGGTGCCCAGGTAGGTGACGGAAATCTCGGTCAGCGTCAAGCACTCGGTGCATGGGGAGGAGGGGTGTGGCGGGGAAAAACAGCTTTTTTCACGGGTCAGATAAATCTGGGCCGGATCGGGTCAGGGCCACCCGGCCCGACCCGTAATATTAGAAAACCCCCCGACCCGTCCCGACACGACCCGTGAGATTTCCAACACCTTCTGACCAAATACCGGTTGCACGCTATAGCGCCTGTGCTATCGCTTGACACAGATGGAGACAATCAGTAGTGGCAGTATGCGGAGTAGTGCCGGCTGCCGATAGAGTGCCGGCACTTTCCTCTATAGTGCACATACCTGCACTATAGAGGCACATACCGACATTATAGAGGCAAACACCGGCACTACATAGGCACATACCGGCACTAAAGAGGGAAGGACCACTACTATCGAATAGACCCTATTAGAACTGCCCCTGTTCTTGTTTTTGACGGCTTATTGGGGAGCATTAGTGTGGGAATTAAAAAAAACATCACACACCGTCACCACACACGGTGTGGTCAATGAAGACCATGTAATACAAGTTCCTCGTATCACCGCAAAATCAATTCATTGGGTCGCAAAATATTCCCAACAGTTGGAATATTTTTTTAATCGAGCAGAAAATTAACTTTTTTGTCGTTGAAGAGTGTTAATCCCCCCCCCCCCCCGCCACTTCCTCCCCCCTGCTCCACATTGGCAGTAGTTCAAGCGGAGAATGGGCGGGGGGGGTTCTCTCCCCCCCTCACACCCCTTTAAACGATTAAAAACTATCCCTCCCCCCACTCCCCCATCTCCAGACTAACAACAAATACAAAGCGGAGCACCCCTCCCCCTCCGCCTTCATACGATACAAAAGCGGGGGATCGAGGGGGAAGACGGGAGAAGGGGGGGAGCGAGGAAGCACGGGAAACTTGCCTCAAGGAGCGGTGGAAGACATAAGCCGACAGCTGCGCGAGCGGCCCCATGGGCTAGAGCTCCGGGGGTGGTGTTGGAAGCGATCGCTAGCTCCCTCACCAGCAGCGGGACCACCTTGTGGCCTAACGCCTTCAATCAAATACAACAACAAAGCGGCGGGGTGTTGGCGGGAAGGGAGGAGAAAAAGTTGGCCGGGGGGGCGGGGGGGGATTTGGGGGTGGAGGTGAGGGGTGGTTGGCGGACGGGGGGAGGGGGAGGTTGGACGGAGGGGGGGGTTGGCGGGGGGGGAGAGAGGCGGAAGGGGGGTGTTGATGGAGGGGGTTTTGTGGAAGGCAAGGTATTGTTAAATTTGTCCCCCTATACAGTGCTGTACACTATACGGCTGTACACTATACACTCGTTTGGGCTGGTCGGTGTTACTAGCCCGACAAACAGCTATCGCTTTGGCTAATTACGTTCCCTTCAATTTGCAATAGCTGTTTGTCTTATATACCTGGCACCTGGTACTTAACCATGTACCACTCTGTTCGGGAAATATAAGCAACATGCTATTTCGATAATAATGTTCAAAGGTTGCATATATTTCCGTACAGAGTGGTAGCTCGTAGGAACGCCTGTGTTGGCGTTTTTCAGCTCGCGACATCTCCGGGGATTTTCAAGCCAACCACGCCCCGAGGGGGAATCGTCGTTTCACGTATATTTTCGTTTTGCCTCGTTCGACGTTTTTAATTTTCGGTGACCCACCTCCTTGGAGTGCGACTTGGCCGTAAATCTCTTCAGCAACTCCGCCTTCTCCTCCATCGTCTTCATCGAAAAAAGCTGCCACCCATGACATCGAGATAAAAATACGGTGACAAAAAAAGACACGCAGGTTAAATGCATGTAGCGACACGGACAAAAAAAAAGGCGAACCTAGATTTGTAAAACACACAGACAGGGAACAAAACCGACAAAAACGCAATAGTAGAGAACGAGCAGAGAAACATACGGGGAAAAAAAAAAAGAAAGCGGACGAAATCAAGCAAAAAACAAAAACGGAGTGGTAATGGGTACTGAACAAGTGTCGTTTGGTAAATTGTGTGCGTGCTTTTTTTTTTCTTGTTCAGGGGCATCGCCCACATTGGCGTCGTCAGCAGGAGTTTTCATGTATATATTTTGTTTTGTTTGTGTCAGGGGTTGCTTCTCCTCTCTTCCCCTCGTAAACGGCGGACAGGAGCCAAAAACAAAGCAACAAAACACAAGCCGCAGCACGAGCAACAGCAGCGACAACAAAAGCATAAGTTGCCGCAACAACATAAGAAGCAACCACCTCCACCACCACCACAACAGCGGTACCAACATCATCATCGCCGCCAACACTACTACCATACACTGGCAACAGATCCACTATCAACACCGTCATCACCAACGCCGCCCACCACCGTCATCACCAACGCCGCCCACCACCGTCAACACCATTCCCTCCCCTCCCCTCCCCCTCCCCCTCTCCCCCTTTCCCTCCCCCTCCCCCCCTTTCTCTCCCCCTCCCCTCCCCCCCCCCCCCCATGCTTTCCCCCTCCCCCTCCCTCCGCCGCCCCCCCCCCCGCCCTCCCACCCCCCCAAAAAACACATATACCCTCACCTCAAGCGCGGAGAGGTCCTTAACAGTCTGCCTCCTCAAGAACGCGCAGCGAAGGTACTGGGACGCGGTGGGCCTCTTGACAGGGTCAGGAAGAACCATCTTATCGGCATATTTTTCTAGGGACGAAGGCAAACCTTCAGGGTACACCCGGTCTAGTACCCGTCCCATAGCGAATACGTCCATCGCGTGGATCGGCATGTGGACACCGGCCCCGCTGTCGACAGAGGGCTGTGGTGGTGGTGGTGGTGGGGAGCGAGGAGGGGGGGGGGGGGGTCGGGAGGGGGGCGGTTGGGGAGGGTGGTGGTGTGGTTAAGAGCACACCCACAAACGCGCAAAGCCTGCACAAGTCATCAACACACCGGCCTTGCCGTCGACGAAGGGCTGTGGTGGTGGTGGGAGGGGGAGGTAGGGGGGGGGGTAGTAAGAACATAAGCACCTACGCACAAAGGCACACAAGTCATCAAACACACACAAAACCACGGGGCACAAACACAAACCGAAAACACCGATACAACCAAAAAACACGCTCAAGTCATCGACACACTAAAAACCACGGGACACACACAACAAAAAACGCAAATACCAAAAACGTACCACAGCACACAGATACGAAAACAAACACAAATACACCCCGAAACACACATTGGAAAACACATATCATGGACGAACACAACCACAAATCACCCCCCAAAACTCACAGAAACACAACAACAACAACAACAACAAAAATCTGCAACCACAAACCACAACGCGTCAGATATCACAACATAAAACACACAGGCACACAAAGCATTTACATACGGGATACCTTGTATATAGTATGCCAGGTACCTGGTATATAGTATCAGTGCGCAGAATGATCAAGGACCAAAATCGTCCTAGGTAAAACGATCCAGTTCACCCTGGAAAGCATCAGGGGGGGGGGTGAAAATACAGACGCACACGTCACCTGCTTCGGGCTATTCGTCTGTTGCTTACGTCGCCTGCGATCGCCTTCTCTAAGCCAGAAGCAAGCCTGCTTGGGCAAGTTGGGCCAAAAAGTCTGCAAAAGCAAGCCTGCTTGGGCAAGTCGGGCCAAAAAGTCTGCAAAAGCAAGCCTGCTTGGGCTAGTCCTAGCGGCCACTACAGACGAGCTTATAGCTCTGTCTACATAGTATCAGTGCACAGAATGATCATGGACCGAAAAGATCCTTGGTAAAACCGTCCGGTCACCCTGGAAAGTATCCACGGGAGCCCGCATCTTCAAATAGTAATACGTCTGGAAAAAAAGCGCGGCCGGAGCATCACGCAGCTTACAAAGATGAGTATCGACCCTTAAAAATGATGGGACTCCCTCAGGTTACGCATCTTTGAAACACTCTCAACAAAACACACCCACGAAAATCCTACCAAAAATACACCAGAAGCACACGAGACGCATACCTGGTTAAACATAAGGCACGCCCACCCGCAAACCCAACAAAAGTACACCAGAAGCACACGAGCCACACCACATTATACAGACACACCCACCCACAGACTACAAAAATTCTATGTTCGGCACACAAAGTCATGGACAAACACAACCACAAACCACACGCAGACATTCACCCGCAAACGGTGGGCACCTACCGTGTACCGCCACCAGTCGTCGTTGTTCCTCTCAGCAGACTGGAAAGCTCTCGGCTGCAGCCCCCTCCGCTCCGCAATAGAGTAGTCCTTCCCCCCTAGGGGAGACAGGAGATCCATCCCCCCTAGCTTCCAATCCCCGCCGCTACAGGTGGAGGCGTTTCATTGTTGCCGGGACGGGGGGAAGCGGGGAGCGGGGGGGGGGGGGGGGGGGGGGTTACTCATTTGTTGCTTGTCTTGAGTAATTTGACCATTGACCACGTATCCCTTTCGAGGCGGAGCACCATTCCAATTCCCAACAGAGGCAACTCCAACAGGGTGTAAGGCATACGGTGAGAGGGGCGGCGGCGGCGGCGGGGGGGGGGGGGGGGGAATTCTACAGGGGTTCGTCAATAACCAATTGTTTGGACAGCAACACGAATCCCGGACACACGCCCACAAGTCATCAAAGCAACAACCAAAGGATGCCAGACAGGCAGGCAGTGACACGGATACCCACTGCACACAAACCATGTGAACACGTCGAAGTATGTATCATAATAAAGCTTTCAATGATGCATATTAAACACATTCACCAAACTAACAGCTAACGTTCTTTAAACGTATAATGCATCCTACGTCAGTACCATTAGTAGAGTCCCAGAAAAAACTACGTGAAGCAGAATTTATCTGAGACGAAGCAAATACATACGAAGAAGTAAACAAAAAACACACTATGATAAAAGCCATTCATGAGACGAAACAAATAAAGAAACAAATCAATGGACACACAACCAAAACCATGGATAAACCAGAAAACCCACCTGGTGACGAATATGGTGTCAGTGCTGATGTTGTTATGGTAAAACTTGCAGTCTTCGTGCAGGAACTTCAGCGCGCTGCACAGGCAGTACAGCCCCCACGCGACCTATCAACAGCAGAATTACAGGATCAGCAGCAGGATCAGCAGCAGGATCAACGACAGCGCAGGACACTTTAGTGGCTTGTTGTCAACTCGCGCGCCTTGGCCATACATGTCCCCGCTTCGCGGGGTACGATTTTAAAGCAGCAAGCAAGACACACCGGCGGCAGTCACAGCAGTCACGTTATAATAGGCATGATACTGTTGGGTCCAGCATTTCACACCGTGGACAGAGCACGATCTAGATAATCTAGATAATCTAGATATTCTATATCGTATAGATAATAAAGATCGTGTATATATCACATAGATTATATAGATCATACGGATCATGCACATCATACAGATCATACAGATCATACAGATCTCATATAAATCATATAGATCCTACAGCTGCCGTCATGAGACGTGGTGCATGCGCTGTGCAGTTCAGATCCAAACCAGGAAATCTGTGCTATATATCACGCAGAACACATAGATCATACGGCAACATGATCTATAGGCCAGATGCAGATCACAGTGACCAGGGTTCCGTCTGCCTTGAAAGACAGATCATCTACAGATCATCTACACGGATCTGACCTGTTCGACGCACGCTACGGTAGAGGCGCACCATTCTGTTCGCTGGGGCTCCTTCCTCGATTACCTCACCCAAAAAAAAGGACTTGTCTTGTGGGAGTAAACTGAAATTACAACGATGTGCCCGATGAACCATCCCATGGCCTCCGTATCGAAAAGACAAAGTCTTCGGTAGTGGCGTCTCCCGACTTTCGCTGCCGGTTTCGAGGTATTATACTGTTATACTCGCACGAGCGACTCCGTACCTCATGGACGAACAACTTTTAACCGTTTGTCTTAGCGCAAGCGTCGATGACCACTCCATTGCGGACCCATACAGCAAAACAAAAACAGCATAAAAACGCCTAACACCGCATAGAAAACAGGGGGTTCCCTCGCGCGAATGACCCCGAGCCACTGCAAAAAAAAAATCCCTGATAAAGTGGTCCCGAATAAAGGGACCCATCCCTCCTACCGTGGCCTTGGTCAAAAAAAAAAAAAAAAAAAGCCGGAAAAAAAAAGAAGTCGAACTTTGACGATGTTTGATATTTCAGAAGGAAAATCGAATGGGGACAGAATGGACGATTTGCAGCATCGACCACACGAAGCAACACACTTAACTGTGTTAAGAGGATGCTGGGCTAAGGAAGGAACGGTCAACACTACTCTCTTGAGAGCTGCTAACCTAAGGGATTCTTCGACACGCGCGCAGCACGAAATGAATCACCCTTACGGCTGTTGATAAGGTTGCACCTCTTACTTTTTTTTCTCTGTTCTGGCCATTTTTGTGGGCCCTCAACCAAACGGATTACTAGCTCCTTTCGAGCCCCAATTTTTCTCCCTATACTAATTACAAGTAACTTTGTCCGCAAAAATGGGTTTCCAGTTGCGAAGGCGTCACGGAACCGCATCATTCAGGGAAAAAAAAAACAGCCAGAAAAGTGCTACCTCTATTGTAGTGTGGTACGTGTCTTAACGCAACCAAGCAAAATTGCTACCTGGTACACCACGCATACGTGGGAGATTGGTGCAAGCTCAACCAGCCCCTACAGAAAACTGCACCCACATTTTTTTGGGGGGTAACTACTTGAAATTTAGACTGGAATACTTGTTGCAGTGGTAAAAAGAGACTACAGTCCTTTTAGCACCGCACTCCCGACATGGGAACAAGACACTTGGAGTTAGAACAGGAAATTCAAGAAGTTGGAAATGGGGTAAAGCATCGTTTTTACCCATACAGCAGGACGATAAAACGCTCGAAAATAATTTGACCACAAAACAGCAAGAGACCGAGCAGCAGAGAAGCACACATAAGGTGACCAAATGCACCTGGATTATGATCTCACCTGGTCGTCTTTCTTGCTCGGCTCGCAGCGCTCTCGGACCCATTGCATCAGCGGCATCACCTCCTCTGAGAAAGAGGAATGCCACGCCACAACGAGGGCAGGTCAGAGGTGGGACATGGGGGTGTCGAGGAAAGGGGGGAGGGAGGGAGCAAGTGGAGAGGAAGGGATGGGGGGGGAAAGGGGCAAGGGCAGGACGGGAGGGGACCGCGTGTCTCGTGTCAGTCAACTGCCGAAATATTTCCATTTTTAGAAGGGGAGACGGGATAGATGTTAGCCCGTACGTATGATACGGAAGGTGGGCCACGGTATCAGGCAAACGAAAAAATGATAAAAGAAGTTCAAGCACACTCTAGACTTATATAGACAGTGGCTACGTGTGCAGAAAGCAACGGACTCAAAGAAGAAGCTGAAGGAGCAGCGGCGGCGGGAGAACGACCGTGTCCCAGGTCCGCGGGGGGTGCCACTCGAATTCTCCTTTCCTTCCCTTATTGCTTCCACCCCTCCCCCCCCCCCCCCCCCCTCGCTTCTTCCTTCCTCCCCTTTCCCCCTCTCCCCCTCCCCCCTCCCCCACCTATCTCCCTCCCTGCCGTCCCCCCTCCTTCCCTCCTGCTCTCATCCTCCCGCCACCCCCCCATTCCTTTTCCTCCGCGCACCCCCTCCACCGCAGCAATGGGTATGCGCCGGGAAAATGATCGCCCTAGCATGTCGTACGCCTTCAAAAACACCACCCAAACCAAGGCAAGTCCAGCTAAGCCAAAGGCAAGACAGGCAGGGCAAGGCAAAACAAAGCCAACTCAAAGCCAAGCCAAGCATACTTGAAGCCCAAGTCAAGCCAGAGCCCAAACCAGAGCCCAAGTCAAGCTAAGCAAAGCCCCCGTCGCCCCCGCCCGACCCGCTCCCCGTTCCCCCCAATCCCGCCTCCTTTTCACCCCCCCCAATCCCCCTCCCCCCCCCCCCCAAGCAAGCCCCGCCTCCTCTTCTCCCCCAAACCCTTCACCCCAATCCCGCCACTCCCTCTCTCCAACCCCCCCCCCCCAACCCCGCTCCCCCCCCCCTACCCTCAAACGTAACACACAACACACCCACCTGTGGCAATGACGTACTCAGTTTCGAGCTGCACGGAGTCCAAACAGGCCAATATGTGCGGGTGCCTTAAGGTCCGGAGGCTCTGCATCCCAGCCTTGCCAGCCACTCCAGCGATGGGAGGGCATGTCTTAAGGGTCAGCCGAAAAATTGAAACCGGGTTGCCCCCAGTCTGCCCAAAACGAAAAACGTTTGGGAAAGGGTTTGGGTGGGAGAGCGGGCATGTCTTAAGCGTCGGAATCAATATCGACATCGGATTGTTGCCTCCAGTCTGCACACGAAGAAAAATCGTTTTGGGAAGGCTGCACACACAGGTTGTACAAGAGGATTGTGGATCCCAATTTCACGATCTAGCTATTGAAGGTTTCAAGGGAAGATGAAGGATCTAACGATGATTTACCGCCGATCGTAATCTATATGATCTAGATCGCGATCTAGATGGTCTATATATGATCTATATGACCTAGATCGTGATCTCTATGATCTGGATGATCTAGACCACCTCAATGATCTCTATGTTCTACATGATCTAGATCGTGATTGGTTCGGTTTTGAGTGGAAGGTCGGAAGAGGACGGCCAGTCCAGTCTGACTTTACTTTGGTTTTGGCTTTCCTACACCGGTACCCGGCACCCTGTAGATTCCTTGTGCCTTTTCGGAACCACGGGCTAGGTTACGGCAATGAGCTGCTCGTACTAATAGCATGATAACAACAACAACAACAACAACAACAACAACAACAATTGCTCCATCTGCTACACCAGGTATCATGTGCGATACCGAACCCAAATGCACGCATTGGACAGATCCGATCCCCATTTCAAGATCTACGTAGGCCAATCATGTAATCGACGTCTTACTCATCAACTTTCCGCTATGTTGCCCCCCCCCCCCCGAAAAAGGGCAAAGGTTTTAGGATCGATCAGGGTGACCCATTGCCTGCTAGCCTGCTGACTGCACTGGCCTGCTGACTGCGGCCAGCCCCTCCCCTGTGTGCTTTCGAACGCTCGGACCTCTCGAACCGACAATGCTCGCACGTTCTTGCGGAGGTTAAGTTTGACTTATCTTTTGTTATTACTACTTACAAAACCATGCAAATCTAATTCCAAGTAGTTTCTCGCCAAAACGCGGGTGCAGGTCTAAAAGCGCTACGTAGGCTGCTGCCTGTAAACACCAGGTGCCAGGTGCCAGGTGTGAATTACGAACCTAAGTTCGTTTTTTTTTTTCTTCTTTCTTATCCTCCGGCGGATGGGGAAGAAACAAACAAACATATTTCCATGGATGTACTTTTCATACATATCGTGCGTCACTTTTAACTCAATTGTATTCGCAATCCAGCGCTAGCTGGCGTATCCTTCAGTTCCGGTGGTAGCGACAGCGCGAGCTGTCCCTGCCGGCGGTCACCGCTGCTACTCCAGCAGCGACAACCAACGTCTCGTCGAGTGTAGGATCTGGTGTGACACAGCCCCTTTCTGGTAAATGTACCGCGTTGGGTAAGCAAGCCCCCGGTCAAGTATGCCCTATGAAGGGTGGAGCAAGAGGCAACGAAGACGCTGGTGGCGGTTGGTGGTGGTGGTGGTGCTGCCGCCGCCGCCACAAAAAATAGCACACATCCGGTATCTGGTACTGATAAGAGAGCGCACGTGCACACCATATACAACTGCACTTTACTATGAATCCTCGTATGCATACAGAACACAGTACAAACCCAACCTGTCGACGATGCTTATTCGCACCTACGAGTACCAGGCACGGCCCATCATACACCTGGTATATACCTGGTACAACGGACAGGCGGACTCTCATACTCTCCGTTTGTTCGCGTGCGTTCTTTCTGCCCATCAAAGCATCGACCCCCAGCACATCCAGCTGGTACCTCGTAACATTAAGAAAGCACACCTACCTGTGCGTTCTTTCTGCCTAGCATGCATCGACACCCCGCACATCCAGCTGGTACCTGGTACGGGTAAGATAGTACAGCATACCTGTCGCGACGACCTCGCGCAGCAAGACAAGACACTTTATGGCGAGACGGTACACGGTGGGAACAGAAACCAAGGACGGGAACGGTCGGGAAATCGCGGTCGAGCACGTGACGTGATAGCACACGGTTTCCCGTTCCCGTTCCCTCCAGTCCCGTGCTCGCCCCGACCATATTTTCCCGTCCCGATCTTTACCGCGCGTGCCCCGGAATCTTTGCAACAGTCGTCAACTTATGCGGGTGCTCAGTTCAAAGATTCGTCATGTTGGGGACGAACCGAGAGGATACTGTCTCGGACCTGCACAGGTCGCACAGCAGGAAGCTCACGAGGCCAGCAGAACACAGCAGCGGGGGGGGGGGAGGGGGGGGGGCGCAGCGATCCCCATTCGCGCACACGCCCGACAGAGCAGATCCCTATTAACGGCATTTGCCTTCCAGGGCAAGATAGATCCCCAGGTCAACATGACCTGCATGACCTACAGGTCATGTTTCCAGGTGGGGGCCGGGTGATCAGCATGATGTATCTGGTAATAGCACATGCTTCCTGGGTTGTACCAATAAATACGCAGATCCTGCACCACATTCATACCGATAGATGTAGGATCTACATGATCTAGATAGATTCGTGATCTGCCAGACCCGTGCATTCGCGGCACTGGGTTCGCACGGCACGAGAAGTGTCTGATCTCGTGCGGGGTGTTGCAGTGATGTGGTGGCGGGTGCGGTGTTGGTGGCCGCTGCTGTTCTGTGCTGATGATGGTTCCCGCTCTGGTTTCAGCACCGCACTCCCGACAAGGGGACGAAACAGTTGGCGCTAGACTAGGATAACGTTAGGGGTTGGAAATGGGTTAACTGCGACTTCAACTGCTTCGCTGTGTTCTGTGTGGTCATGATTGGTCGAGGAAAAATGTCGCCGTTCCTGATTGGTTGGCCGGCGGCGGACATGACACCTGAGTGAAACCAGACTGCAGCGATCTCGAAATGAGTCCCTGTGCCTGATAGATGCGGCGCAATTATAAAATCGCATTCGCTTGTATGTAAAGCTACGAACAGGCAACTTCTTCCACTGCGATGTGTGCGTCTGCGCTCTTTCTATGATATGATACCCACCGCCATCCAGCACATCCAGTTGGTACCTGGTGCTGGTGCATGATATCCTTGTGGTATTGCTAGTACCTGTGGTCCACACTTCTTGCATGCTTTGTTTCCGTGGGAACTCGTACGACCGTAAAGTGTAAAGTGTAAGTGTACTATTAATATGTGTGTACGGTACGGGAACTGTGTGTCTCTTACAATAACTTCTCCTTAATATGTTTACTCAGCCTCGTAGTTTGTGACCAACGAAGAACACAATTTCATGTATCTCCCTACCCTACTGCATGGACTTCATTGGGTAGAAAGAAACAAAGAAGCACGTACACAGACTGCTGCTGGGTATAAGTAGGTCCTGCTACGACCCGTGACCAAGAAGTACTCGTACGAAGCTCTCTCACTTGTCAGGCATTCACAGAACAGCGATAAGAAGAGCTGTGTTGTGTACACACAAAAGGGGAAGGGAGTAAGGACCTCCCCGCTAACTCGCCCACCCACTCACTGACTAACTCACCCGTTTGGTCCCCTTGTGCAGGCGCCATGAGCAGGTCTCTGGGCTCTCCGGGTAGGTATCGATCTCCTCCTCGACAACGAAGGGTAGTCCTGAAGCAGCGTTACCCATTCTTATTGGCACTCAAAACACTGCTGAAAATTATCGCGATCGGAGAGAAAAGAGATTTCGCTTCCTTGCTTTCTTCTTTGTCGAACCTCAAGACGGTCCGTCCGGCTCCTAAGCCGTATGTACTCACGGTTCCTCTGCTGCTGCACTGATGCGACTTAAGCTGCCGATCCACACCCTTAAGGTGGTGCTTCTAAGTTCAAATTACGGGGCACCGCTGGGGTCCTTTGGTAGAGCTTCCAGCTTCTCGCTCGAACGGTTCTCGCAAAACGCAATAGAAGGGGTTTCATGGTGACCTAAAGGCATTGTTAAGATGGGCCGACAAAAAGTTAAAAATGGATGAAACCAGGTCTGGGGGCCAGAGGCCAAAGACGGCTCTGTTTGGCTCGCAGGTCTGCAAGTGGTGGAGGAGGATCGTAGATGTCACCCACGGTACCAGTGGCTCTGGCGGTAACCCTGCTCGCGGGTGGTGCTACCGGCCTTGCAGTGCGTCCTGCTCTTCTCCCACAGTTCATCACCACCGCACGCGTATCGTCACATGCTCAAGGCCTCGCCGCAGAAGCTCGTGGGCGCTGGTACCGAGACAACAGCACCGACAAAGGCCCAAAAATGCGTTCGCTGCGGTGCAGCACAGGCTGGGCACCACAGCAATGTCGACGAAGCTTTGGTGGCCTGATTAGGTCAGTTGACGCCTGTTGTGATCCCAGTTCAGTGCCAAGAAAGTGGAACGCGGCGCAATCCGTGTCTGTTCGGGAAACGTCGTTGAGAGGAGCGGGAGCGACCCTTTTGGCGATGAGTGCAGGGGGCGAAGGGGGAGGAGGGCCTCCGGTGGGGGGCTACCCCCCTCCTGAACACTTGCACGGTGTGTTTGCGGTCTATAAGCCGCAGGGTTTCTCCTCGGCGGATGTCGTGCAGAAAATCAAAGTGAGTACGTATACGTACCGCATCCTCCGTGTACAGCCTGCCAGGAATGGTAAGAACGAGCGCCAGCTTCTTTGTTAGTTCGTTCCATATATTACTTGTAATACTATGAATATGAAAAGCCAGGAACCAGGCTAAATTTTGCAGGAAAATAAGAAATTCGAGGTCGTCATCCTGAAATTAGTGTTGAACACACCCGTTCTCTAGTAGGAACCCCAGCCTGGATCAGTCTTCCTGTTTCTTGTTGGTTATAGGCACCCTGTCCCGGCGCTGCTGTATCTGGTATACACGAACCAGTGCCAGTCTACAAGAATACAAAAACTGCATACCGGGGTATTATACTGGTACATATGTCGTAACAGACTACTTGTATGTAGCTGGGGCTTGGGTATACTGCCCGTATACTGGGGCAGCCAGTACCAGCGTACTCTTTGGTTCGCAGTGCTCACAGTCTCGTGACGTCCGACATACCTGAGTATGCCCCAGTACTCGCCGTATCAACAGCCTATTAATAGAATTTCTTACGATTAGTAGATCCCAGTACTCGCAGTATCAAACCTCGAAAAATACTCAGTGCACAACTACAACGCCATGCTTTCCTATATGTGGACGGACAAGGGTCGATATGTCTATACTCGTGTTACTATTCAGCCGTGTGACCAAGAGGGCCTCATCTCCACCAAATATCTCGTCCCCCCCTCCCCCCCCCGGACTTTGGTATAATTAGCTGGTAACGAGAAAACGATCGCTATCCTAGGAGATCGATGATAGCCACAGACGGCCAAAGAGGAAGAAGATAAGATAACCATTTTTTTTAGGTAATACATGGGAGAACCGCACTAAGCGCCCCAAAATGTGTCTCTACTAGGAGCAGGAGTAGGAACGGTGCTCCGGCTCGAAAGGCATGCGTGGTCAATAGCCAAACGACTAAGTCGAGCAACAACTGAGTGCGCCCTATACCCCCCCCGTTCTCCCCCAACCCACCACCCTCCTCACTTTCCCCTCTGCCCCCCTTCCTCCCCCAACCAACCACCCCCCTCACTTCCCCGTCTCCCACCCCCCACCCCCCTCTTCCCTTGCCCCAAAGAGCATTTTGACGAAGGGAGTTCGAGACGAAATTCAAGCGAAGCTGGCCTTGGAGGAGGCGGCTTCTCCGACCACCGACGTCGGTGCCGACGAGGGGGCGCCAAACGCTGGTAACGGTAAGGGTAGGGAATGCGGGACGCGCGCAACGGTAGAGGGGACCGTTGACGGGGTGCTACGATAGGGATTATTATCACCTTTTGGTCGAAAATCTTTTCCATGGCTTTTCACGGGTCATGATCCGGCCCGCGGGCCGGATTTTAGAAGGTACTTCAAGTATCCGCGGATCGAGTCCGGTCGGTCAGGAGGTGTTGGAATCTCACGGGTCGAGTGGGGTCGGGTCGGGAGGTTTAAGCCGCCTTTACCGCAATTCTGGCTTAAGATGTAGGGTTAAGTATGGAAATCGCGGGATTTGGTTCGGCCCACGTGTGCTTCCAGTATCATGAGACGGAAAATGTCGAAAACTGCCCCCAAACAGTCCGTTAGACCCTAACGCCAACCCCAACCCCAACCCCAACCCTGCCCGTAGAACTTTGTCCGGAAAAAATCGTTTTTTTTTTTTTTCTTGCTGAAAATTTGGTCGACCACATTAAAACTCATACCGGTTTATCAGAATATGCCCCGATTCCAATACTTTATCCTAGATAGTAATCTAAACGTGTCGTAAAAGGCTACAGGGAGGTTTTGCTGATGCTACGGGTCGGCCCGGGTCGCCCTGGCCCAATCCGACCCGCGAGACGGGATTTACCTGACCCGTGAAAACGTCCTGAAAATATGTTTCAGACTGACGGGACTCCTCAATCGAGGAAAGATACTGCCAGTGCCCAGCGTCGTGTTTTATCGTATTTGTTCTTGGACACCTAGCCCCGTGGGAATGTCCATCAGATTGCACTGGATTCGATGCGAGTCGACGAGGGAACGAAGGGCTGATGAAGTATTTTCGTGACGAAAAAGAAGGCATGTACCGTCTACGGAAGGCGGGGAGAGGAGCCTTGTTGGTGCCCCTGGATCTGAGTTTCGTCTAGGGAGGGAGAAGGAGAAGGAAAAAGTGCGAACTTAATACCGCTAGATAAGATGAGGAAACAAAAATTACAAAAAAAAGCGTCGTTTTTTTTTTGGAAGTCGTTTTTGGGTAGAGGTTTCAGAGCCCATTTTTTGGCCGAAAACGTTTTGTGGTTGGCGGAGCTCCTCTGTCGAGGAGCTACCGAATATCGTTGGAGTACGCTTTCTGTTTTTTGTTTCACGTATTTTTCGTTGGATTTTGCGTTTTGAAAGTCGTTGGAGAGTGCCGTTTGGGTGTGTTTTCCCATATTTTTCTTTTTATGCTGTTTATTAAAACTCGTTGGAGAGTGCCGTTCGTGTTTCCCCGTATTTTTCGTTTGTCGCTGTTCTCATCAAAACTCGTTGGAGAGTACCGTTTGTGTGTGTTTTCCCACGTTTTTCGTTTCGTTTTGTTTAGTAAAGCTCGTTGGAGAGTGCTATTTGTGTTTTCGTGTGGTTTTCGTTTTTTTTTTTGTGTTTAATGACGCTTGTTTGAGGGTGCCATTTGTGTTTTCCCCATAGTTTTCGTTTAATTATGTTTATTAACACTCGCTGGAGTACCATGTATGTTTCCCGTACTTTTCGTTTTATTGCGTATATTAAAACCCGCTGGAGTACATATTATTCCTGTTTTTTTCCCCATATTTTCGTTTTTGTTGTGTTTATTAAAACTCGCTAGAGAGTACCACTTGTGCTTTCTCATATGTTTCGTTATATTGTGTTTATTAAACTCGTTGTGGGAATCGTACCAGTTGTGTATTCCCATGTTTTTCGTTTTTATTGTGTTTGTTGGCACTCGCGGGAGTGCCATATATGTTTTCCATACTTTTCGTCTTATTCAAAAATATTTAGCACTCGCTGGAGTGCATACATACTTCGTAGTATACCATTTTTGTTTTTCACCATATTTTTCGTTTTTATTGTGTTTATTTTAAAGCTCGCTGAGAGTACCGTTTGTGTTTTGCCATATTTTTCGATTTGTATCCCAGGCCATAGGAATGTTCTCCCACTTGCACTGCCATTTTTGCTCACGTCAGTATCGCTGGGTGAGGTATACATAACGCATCTCAATCAAGTGACGAAAAACGCTCGGACACATTAGTCCTGGAAGTGCTCTCTGGGTCGCGCCTTCGTTTTTTGTCGAGGCCATTTCTTTTTTTGTGTAGAGTACGGAACTCCTCAAGGGAGGAACCTCAATAACTTCATGTGCGCCTCCCCTACCCCCCCGTAGCATTTGCTAGATGATTAAGATCTCCCACCCGGTAGCATAAGCTATATATAGATCATACAGATCATAGAGATATTTTCCGGAAACATCTAGGTCATCGGGTGGGGTTCGGGGATCTTTGTCCGACGCATGAAATGGTCGGAGCGCGCCGCTTGTGTTTTCATAAAAAAACTGAAAAACGTCAGCTGTGAGTACGATAGTTTGAATGGTCGAAAATTGTTGTGAAGCATCGTACGCTAGAGACTGAACTATAAACTCGTTGGGGCTGCTGGTCGGTGTTACCTACCGGGTCGCTTGCGCAGTGACATAATTATGCTTTCTCTAGTTTCCAATACTCTCCTTCCACCTGTTCAACTCGCGGCACCCCCGGTATTATTCCAAGCTAACCACGCACACATCCCAATGGGGAAGCTTGTTTTGTTACGAGTTCTTGCTTGATTTTTTTTATCCTCAGGCGGATGATGGGGCAAAGTGAAGAAGCTTCGAGCTCAACACACTTCCTCGTGTTTTCGTGCATGTCGTGTGTCCATTTTAAACTCCGTTGTATTCGCAATCCAGCTCTGTAGCTGGCGTATCCTTCGGTTCCGGTGGTAGCGACAGCGCGAGCTGTCATACGTTATTGTATGCCTGGTACCTATCGTGGGGTGTGGGTTTTTTCATGGGATTGAAGGCTTTCGTTTTTTTGTCAGAAAAAAATGGTTTGGGGGTAAAAGGTACCGAGCTCCTTGAGTTATGAACCCCAGAAAAAAAAAAGTGCGCGCAACACTTCTAGCGCAGTGTGCGTCTTTTTCTTGCTGCAAAACTTGTCTCAGTCTAATTCCAATTAGTTTCCCCCCCAAAAAAATGGGTGCAACACCGGCCGGGTTAAAATCGTTCCACAACACTTTCCACATCTGTGTCTTGTGCCTTTTCAACTCGGTTGTAAAGTAACGCTCGCAGCCGCAGGAACAGCCTCGGGTGAAGCGCCGGCGGAGGCGGTGCCGGCGGAAGGGGGAGCGGGAGAGGGACCGAAAACGGCGGGAGACCCCTCGCAGAAGAAGAAACGCAAAGGTGGCACACAACGACGGCGGCAGGGACCTAAGGTGGGTGAGAAAGGCGGTACGGGGGGAGGGGTAGATGTGAGGGTGAGGAAGGGTAGGCGGGGCAAAGTGGCGGGGGGTAGGGGGGCGCTACCTGAACGAATGTTGTGTGTGTGCTCAATCCACCCCCTCGAAGTTTTTGGGGGAATGTTTGATCCCTCAAGCCGCTCCCGAACGACTGGCTTAGGTAGCGCGGCGTTTCTGCCGTATTTTTTACCTTTTTGGGCATATGGCTTTTTGCTCAAAGTTATGCGTTTGAAATCGGACACCGAAGATTTCTTCCGCTGTTCATGATTTTTTTTTTTATATCAAATATGTGACGTTTGAGCTGATGTTACAGGCGGACGTCGGGGGGGGGGGGAGGGGGCGTTCTGGTTGAACCCGCTCGTACGGTGTAACCGAAGGACGCGATTATTCAGAATGTTCCCCACCGCCAACACCCACGCGATATTATTGAGCTCATACCTGTACTGCTGCTGTAGTGGAAAAAAAATCCAATTCTTGAGTGCCAGCAATTTGTCCCCGATCTGCGGGTGCAATTCGTTTGATTTTTTTTCTTAAGGCCAAAAGGTGTGTTTCGTTCCTCAAACAACAACTAAAAGGGACAACGTTTAATTCCTCAAATACGATAATGACTTTGTTTTTTTGTTCAAAGTAAACCACAGCAGTAGACCAGCCTCTGTTGTAGGCCTATCATTTCGATAAGGGAAGGACCGTTTTCGCCCATATGGTCCAGTATAGTCACGGAACTATGCTGGTGAGGCGCTTGATGCCTCGAGAGCGATCTGATAATTACCTCTTCCCCTTGCTTCCGATCCTACTTGTCCGTCCACACCAGGATCGTTCGTGCAAGTATTGATAAGAATAAATAATGGTGTTGTTGATTTTCACCCTGGCAGCATCCATAGGAGTCGTATACGCTTAAAGGGCAACCTTTTTTTTTAACGAGCGGCAGGTGGGTGTATCACGCAGCGTGCAAAGATGAGTGTCGACCCAAAACAATTTATCGAACTCACAGGTAACGTGTTTATATATATATATATATATTTGTAAAACTGGCATTTCGAAGAAATGTGTGTGTGTGCGTGTTTTTTCAAATTTAACCCCCATTAGCGCTGCACCCACGTTTTTTTTTTTTTTTTTTGGGGGGGGGCACTAGAAATTAGTGCAGGATAGTTCTTGCAGTATTGTAAAAGGGGTGCATTTGTTTTTTAGGGCCATCCCACGCTAGCGGTGCAGCAGCAGATTCTAAGAAATTTCTGAGCTCCTAGCATGAGGAAGAGCTCAACATATCACCCCCGAAAGATGACTCGGAAGGCATTCGTTCGCGCAAACTCGACCAAGACTTGTGTGCGCTAGTCCTAAAACAAAAATACACATACTTATATCCTCCGACGGATGGGAAAACACAAAGCTTAAGCTCACCACACTTCCACGTATTTTCATAACGCGTCGTTGTGTCGTTTTTAACTCGACTGTGTATGCACAATGCAGCGCTATTAACAGCTGACGTGTCCTTCATTCAGGTCACGGGGTAACGACAGCGCGAGCTCTCCCCTACCGGTGGTTCCCGTCACTGCTCCAGCAGTATTCGTAAAAGTATGCAACTACACCGATAGTTCCACCATTGAGGAGCTCAACCGCTCACAAACACTTGGTCCGACCACCGCGGCCCCTCCCCTGGGATGCCCTCAAAAAACCTGCTTTATCGCGAATTCCGATTTTTGTTTTGCAGGTGAAGGTGGGGCACGGTGGCACTCTGGACCCCATGGCGACGGGAGTTCTAGTCATCGGGGTGGGGAGGGGGTGCCGGGAGCTGGGCAGCTATCTGAAGGTGTGAGCTCAATGTTTTTTTGCACTGCTGGTGTCATCTCGCCGATCGTTGATGTTGCCCGTGTGTTTGTTTGTGCCGTTTCTGTGGCTCAAAATTAGATCAACGACTGCTGTGTACCAAGGACAATTTTTCACCCCTACCCCCTTCATCACCGTCACTACATCCACCACTGTCAGCACGATTACAACCACCGCCAACCCCCAACACCAACCCCACACCATTACTATCAACCAACACCAACACCAACACTAACGCCACCAACACTACCAACACCAACACCAAAACTACCCCTCCCGCCTTCCACCACCACCACAACCACCACCACCACTAGCAGCCCCTCCCCCCCGTCCGCCGTCCAAAACTCGTCGGTTGGCAACGATGCTGAAAAACACGCCCCTCACTGCGTGAGCTAGGCAACCACGGTACCGTTTTTTTAATCGTTTTTTGTGTTGTCGGTAGCCAATAGGGTGGCCGAGTTAGATCATATTGTGCGGGGTGACGAACCTTAACTCCGCGCAAGAGGGATGATATCACGTAGGGCGTATGTGGTAAGGTACCCACGAGGCAGTCACACAGCATGCCCGTTGCTGCCTCTGGAAGTAACCACGCCAGAAAA
This sequence comes from Undaria pinnatifida, assembly GCA_012845835.1. NCBI lineage: Eukaryota > Phaeophyceae > Laminariales > Alariaceae > Undaria > Undaria pinnatifida. The sequence continues at coordinate 9,941,249 of JABAKD010000005.1, forward strand.
CAAATTATTTCATTCGAAGCTGTCATCCACACGCAAGAAAGTGAACACGAAACTGCCGAGGTCCGCCTCGCAAAGTGGTTTCGTAGTAGGATGAACGCTCATCCTTCATGCGACTCGCCGAACACCTCACGGCGCTTCGAGCTTGGTGCAATGCAATGCCTCCCTGGTGGTGAAAACCCGACGTGCTCCGCCCCGACACTGTAGAGATACAGACGCGGGTTACGATAGAGGTACACCATTTTTTTTCTTAATACTACCCCTCGATTTGGGAGCTTCAAGACCTCTCCCAAAAACTGATTTGGAGAAACAAAAAAACTGCTACTAATACCACCGGATGAAAACTCCCGTGACGTAGGTACACATTCGAGAATCGTGCAAAAAAAAACGTCGTTTTTCCGGCGATTTTGGGTTAAGGAACCCCGTCATTCAGAAACCTTTTCAGACGAAAAGTGCCACCTCGGTCGTAGCCCGCGTCTACAAGGGTTCGTGATGCTCAGGACTACGGCCGTGCGTGGCAATGAGGACATCCCCCCCCCGCCCCGCCCGCCGTCCCTCCCACCACCACAACCATCAATACCACTCCCCACCCTCCCTCCCTTCCGCCCCGCACCCCCCCCCCCCCAAACGCGGCAACCTCAGGGTGGAAAAGCCTACCGGGCAGAGGCTCTGCTGGGGCACGAGACTAACACCCAGGACGCCGAGGGCGAGGCAACTCTGCACGGGGACTGGGAACACGTCACCGAGGAGATGGTGGATGCAGCGCTGGGGCAGTTCACCGGCGAAATCATGCAGGTGCCCCCGATGTTCTCGGCCCTGCACAAGGACGGCAAGCGCCTGTACGAGTTAGCTCGAAAGGGAGTTACGGTGAGATAATGGGGGAGGGAGAAAGGGGGGGGGGGCGGGGGGCGGGGAGAACGTGGTTGTTCCCGATAATCTTTTTTGAGCTGTCTGAGGTGTGAACTCGAAGTTTTAAGTATTGTTGTCCCCGGAACATGGGTGCCGGGAGCTCTTGGCTCGGCGCATGCAAAGGATGCGAGGGGGCGCAGCGACGTTTGCTGTTGAGGCTCCCCCATTAGAGGAGCTCTATACCTCACTTCCCCCCCCAAAAAAAACGCCTTTCTGAGCAAACATAAAAGGGGGAGAAAATGGATTTTGAGCGAGAAGGGAGAGTGCAACGCGACGAACAAATAAATGTGTGCTGTTGGTCTTCACCCTGACAACATCCGTAGGACAAACGAGCGGCAGGTGTATCACGAAGCTTGCCAAGATGAGAATCGACCCTAAAATTGATCGAACTCACAGCTGACGTGTTTAGAAGTTTTTTTTTTTGAAGTGTTAATCCCATGGCCTATCAATAGGTAGGTACATGCATGCACCGAATACTACAAACCTTCCTGGGGCTTCAGAGGGACAGATTTTACGGACGAAACGGACGATTGCAGCAGCCCTTCACAGGAAGCAACCCGGGGCTGCTATCTATTCATGTTTTTGTTGAACTCCAAAGGAAGTAGCTACAATTGGACACGCGCGAAGCTTGCTCGCACTGCCGTGTGGTGCGTGCTCGCACCATGATAAGAACGCGCGTATACTTTGTTTCGTCGCTGTATGATGTAGGACTTGATTCTGCGAGTTAATGTGAGAACAGCCCCGAAAGTATCACTAGATGAAAGATCGACGAGCAGTGGGATTGCTGAACCGTATGCGCGATAAAAACTCAAGACAAGAACCGGGGGGAGAGAAGGGACGACACCTGTGACCACGGGTTGTCCAGAAGCTGGAAAGTAAATGTTTGTGAAAAAATAAAAAATAATAATATATGGGCCCCCAGAGGTTTATACTGTAACACACGAATGATATTCTAACGGCATTGGGTATAGTATGTTACCAATGGTTGAGGCTATGTGCAGGCGTTCCCTGTGGCGTAGTAGGTGAAACTCGTCCCTTCTAAAGCCAACAATGCAGGTTTGAATCCACGCGCGAGCGCAATCTCGGTACTCGTACGAGGGATTGTTTTGTTGCGTCCCAAAATTGACGAGCGGAAAGCGCGAGAGCGTGAGTGAGCAAGAAAAAAAAATCGTTGAAAATCGACGAGCATAAAACGCTGAAAGTGTGAAACAATGAAAAACGCTATGCGTGATAAATATGAAGGCATGTACAGGGGGGGAGAAGGGAAGACACCTGTGACCACGGCTAGTCCGGAAGGTCGCTCACTGAGGGTAAACCCCCCCCCTACGAGTTGAGCTGGAGAGTGAAAGTGACGTACACCGCAAAGTTTGGTCGGAAAATGCTACCCCTTAGTTTCAGGCGTCCCGTCAGTGTTACATATTTTGCTACGGTAAGGGCACAAAAAAATCCAGGGCTTTCCACGGGTCAGATCGCTTCTTGCGGGTCGGATCGGGTCAGGTTGACCCGGCTCGACCCGTGATTTTTTGGATAATCTCCCGGCCCGACACGACCGACTCGCGAGAAACCGAACAACACCTGACCCGACCCGACCCGACCCGACCCGACCCGACCCGACCCGACCCGACCCGACCCGACCCGACCCGACCCGACCCGACCCGACCCGACCCGACCCGACCCGACCCGACCCGACCCGACCCGACCCGACCCGACCCGACCCGACCCGACCCGACCCGACTCGACCCGCGAGTTGTGAAAATCTCATGGCCCGACCCCCCGCGGACCGCGTCATGATCCGTGAAAAGCCCTGAATTTTTTGTGAGGTGTTCTCACTTGAGGCGCTCTCTATGTTCCAAACTACCTCGCCCAAACGTGCCTGTAAAATTAAGAAGAACAAAGAAAAGAGTGCAAACTCGGAAAACCCGACGAACAAAGTGAATCTCATGGCCTACTGCTGTATAGTTGGAGGGCTTATTTAAACGGCGATGTTGAAAAAACAAACAAAAAAAAGGAGACGTACGTCTTGAGAAAATACTATCGAAGTACAACAGCAGCAGTGTGAACATGTTTCGAGACAGGTGCCTTCAACTCGAGGCCGTTTTCTTCCAAAAAAACGGAATATATACATACGTATCACAAGGCATTTCGTGAATTTCCAAATCTTGTTGAGTTGGAAAACGTGCAATAATAGCATTGAGACCGACGAACGCCAACAACCCAAAAGGCCAACCAAGCCAACCCACGAACACATTTCTTGCTGCAGTGGATGATGATTTTCATGTCACCTAACACGTTACAGTCATTATCATCGTGGTTCATTGCAGGCTTGATGTCCATTGTTACTACCAGGTATTGATTAGGCTGTGACTTATGACAACGAATTAAAAACGGGCGGCTGGTGTATTACGCAGCTTGCAAAGATGAGTATCGAACCCTAAATTTGTCGAACTCGCAGCTGACGTTGTTAGAATAATTTTAGCAAACTAGGTTAGAAATTTTTAGAAAATGGTAGGGAAGCATATTCTACACCTGCCTTGTCGTTGGTTTTTCTCACCATTTTTTTTTTCTTGTTCCTAACTTACGTTGTGTGTGGGTTTTGGGTTGGTCTTTCGTTGTTGTTGTTGTTGTTGCGACTTTTGGACGGTTTCAATAGTAGTATCGCATGATTTCCTAACCAATTCCCGCCCAAAAAAACTTGGTATCCCGCAAACACCCTATTAATAATAGGGCTTTTCACGGGTAATAACCCGTCGGATCAGGAGTCGGGTCGGGTCAGGAGGTAGTTCGGACTCTCACGATTTGGAACGGGTCGGGCGAAGAGTTTTTCAAATCTCACGGGTCGGTTCGGGTCAGGTCAGGGTGATCCGGTTTGGTTCGGGTCCGGTCACCCTGACCCGACCCGACCCGCGAGAGGTCACGGGTTGGAACGGGTCGGGCCAAGAGGTTTTCAAATCTCACGGGCCGGTTCGGTTCGGTCCGGTTTGGTTCGGTTCGGGTCACCCTGACCCGACCCGACCCGCGAGAGGTGACCCGACCCGTGAAAAGCCCTGAATTTTATAGCCTAGTGTGCAAGCAATTCTCGGACGAGCCGTGACGCGTCCAGCGGTAGAGGTAGGACTTTTTGTGCTAATACCATCTTGTCTGAATGGGGGGGCGCCTTAGCCCAAAATCGTCGCAATCTTATGCCATTTTTGTTTTGCAATATGTATATATATATGTGGTTATAGGGTGTATGGAGGCGGTGTAAGAGGCGGGGTGGGTTAAGATAGGCGAAAGGAGTCGCGTCAAAGTACACGGATGAGCGTAGCGTAGTGTCGGTTGTAGGTGGGGTATTATAGAAGATAAAATACACTTCGATCGTACAGCTGTGAGATCGAAGATGAGTTTTTATTGGTTCATATTGACATTGATTGTTTTCCACTTTCGAGAACGACGATTTTATATCGGTGACTGGTACCAAGGTAGCATTTAATGTTTCCGGAGCGGTGGCGATTGTTATAGGAGATAAAACACACTTCGATCGTACAGCTGTGAAATCAAAGATTTCGTCGAAAACTCACCTTTGCAAGCTGTGTGTGATACACCGATCGGACTATTTAACTCTCTGCCTACTGCTTAGTCTATTCTACGAACAGCAAAAAATATCGTGTCAATAGTATACAGAGCTCTACACTTGTACGGTTACTGGTAGTACTCGTCAATACAGTACAGAACGCCTTTTTTGTATCATGGTGTCCTACGGCGCTTGCTCTAGTCCCACCCTATCCGGCTGGGTGACTCTCCGGGTGGCTATCTCCACCGCACCTGATCCCAAGGATCAAGTCGGGCCGACATATTCACACATTCGTATACAACGGCAGCTTGCGCTGCTGGAGTAGTAACAGGGACCGCCAGTAGGGACAGCTCGCGCTGTCGCTACCTCGGGAACCGAAGGATACGCCAGCTAGCGTTGGACTGCGAATTCAATTGAGTTAGTTAGCACACTACATACATGAAAATACGTGGAAGTGTGGTTGGCTTTTTTTATTTTTCCTCATCCGGCGGAGGATATATACAGTGTAAAGGTGTACCTTATACCCTATTTTTTAACATGGTGTCCACCATCTCCTCTAGTATGAAACATGGATTTAGTAGTAAGAAAGCCAACCTGATAAATGCAGATATACTGGAAACCCGGGAGCCGTTGTACTAAAGTTAGTGTAGAATGTGCCCTCTCCGAGATAAGAGACCCGGTGGGTCAGCATGCTTGTTTCTTATTTGGAACCAGGTATTCTGTACTGTACAGTAAAATGCAGTGAATCCATCCATATCTACAGGGAAACGTCGACTGTTCAATTTACAAATAACAAAGGATTCAGCTTCGAGTCTCAAAACGCATGTACCAGTATGGGCATGGCACGTAAGCACGTTGACTTCCGACTTCGTTTTTATATTTTTTTACGGGTGTACGACTTGCTTCAGCTATGATATATACGTGTATACATACCACTTTTTTTTTTCTTCCACTCCAGATTGACTGGAGCGTGTCTTGTGACCACGGACTTGATTATGCGAGTTTATGTAAGAACAGCAACACCTGCTAATCAGACAGGCTATGATATACGGCCGCGGGAGAACTTAAACCGCTCCCTGTCCCCGGGTTTCCGGTCCACTCTAATCTCCAAGATATGTTTTTGGTGCAGTTAATTACGCCGCATATTTAACACGCTGCAATTCCGACCTTGAACTAGCTGGGTGCTCAGCAGAGAGCGGATGTATATTTTAATGTTGCATCCACAGCAGGTTGTGATTATGATCAGATTGGCCATCCGCACTTTTTCGACGGAGGTCTAAACCTCGCCTTTGGGGGGCTGCAGTGGTCGAAATCGTCGAAATCCAGAAGGCACTAAATATGACAATAAAACAGTCCCAACTGAACGTTTGCACGTCACTTGAGGACAGCTACATCTCACAAGCAACCGCAGCCCGCGAATCTGAGCCACGCTCACTATGGAGTGCGTGAGGGCGTCGGGTGCAGCGGACAGCAGTCGTAGGTAGCCAGAAATGACATACTCGGTGATTGCGTGAAGTTAAAGTTGCCAGCCAGCATCACCGAAACACGAGAATTTGCTCCAAAAAATTCAGAGTTTGATGCGTTTGCGAGTTAGTATGTACTGCCATGGTTACAGCACGTATATATGAAGAAGCAGCTGTCACGAAAAGTTACCTGGGCTTTTCGCGGATATTGTGGAACACGACGAGTAATGGTAATTCGTACCCGAAAAAGTGTGGATAGTGAAAAGTCGTCGCTGTGTGAGGTAGTCAAGTAGTATTGGGGTAGTAGAAGGGTAACAAAAAAGGAGCGAAAAAGCTCTCAATTTTTAATTCTTGACAAGTTTCTATCACATTTTTTCATCTATCTATGCTAAGTGGATCATGCGTGTAAAATTGTGAACTCTGTTTTGAAGTCGTTTGCATTTTTGCCAAACGCCTGCTCGCGCCTGCTTGACTAAGTCTGTTCTTGGCCGCGGCCTGCTAAGCCGTTGAGCTTTGCCCGCGTGAGTTCGGATCTCATCGTCGATGGTACCTCTTTCCTTTTTCGGTCTTTTTTTATGTCCTGATAGGGATCCCCCGCGGCCTAAATATATCATACCGCGAGTCCAACGATCAAGATACCGGGAACGTCGACTTATCATTGAATCTACAAAACAACAAATAAATCATACCTGTACAGACACTATAGTGAAAAACCGTAAAACCATCCACCGTACCAGGCAGACGTCGACGTGGCCGAGTGGTTAAGGTGACGGCCTGCTAAGCCGTTGGGCGTTGCCCGCGTGAGTTCGAATCTCATCGTCGACGGTACCTCTTTTATTTTTCGGTCAGTTTTTATTTGTTGTAGACCAAAAAACAAAATTGGTACCCTATGCACAGAAACACGACATGAGGCACGCCGATTTCTGCTGTTGTTACCATCGCTGCTACTGCAGTGTTTATTGTCCGCATAAAGTACAGGATACCTTAACACACAGTACAAAAGAGGGTAATACGAAAGGCAGCCTGGTATATACGGGAGTACAAGAAATCGGGGAGGCGTTTTGATAAAATTCGTACTGTAGATACATGGACGACATGAGGCACACCGATTTCTGCTGTCGTCGCCGTCTCTGCTGTGTCTATTGTCTGCATGAAGTACAGGATACCTTACACAGTAAGAACTGGGGAATAAGAAAGGCAACCTAATATTTACGGAAGGGAGTACAAGAAATCGGGGAGGCGTTTTGCTGAAATTCGTGTAGAATACACCCTCTCCCAAAATAAGAAACCTAGTCTACATTAGCTCAGTATTTCTATTTTTTAATTTTTGATTTAAGTGGCCTGTACTGCTGTACTGGTACTCAGCGACAAGTAGTAGTGTATACTAGGATGGCGCATCCAAGGCAGGCATGTACTGAAATTTGAACGACCTTGAGCACGGGCTGACATATATCCAGTACTGTACCTGATATATACCTGGTAGCTTTTAGAGTGTGAACTGTTTGCTTTTCTGAGGCTCCTCCTCGCCTTAGGCTGTGTATTCCCCTACCGCAGCATGCCTCAATATAATAGAAACCCATGCTATGAAAGAGGTGAACTGTTTGCTTTTCTGAGGCGTCTCCTCACCTGAGGAGGTGTATACCCTATAATACTATAGTACCTCTCTGAGACAAAAGCTGATTTGGATGATAAATAAAAGTGCTGTGTATACTCAATGAAGAAACCCGCGACTTAGTAGGGGTATACCACGAAAAATATTGCAAAGCAAGATTGGCATCCCAACACTTTTGAGTTTTGAAGCCTTTACAATTTGAATCCCGTTTCCGGGACAAAATTACTTAGAATTAGTATAGGGAGGGGTTTTGGGGCCTCGTCGGTCAGACAACGTTTGAGCCAACTGTGAGTCGGCAACATTTGACGACTAAGAACTAACCGGTACTGTAGTACGTGCCGTATGCCAACTAACTATCTTTAGTTGGCAAGACGGCGGGCGAAACCAGCTGATGGCCAGCTGACTTACCGACTTAAGTCAGGCGAGACCGAAGCGAGCCAAGTGCCCCTAAAATATATATATATATATAATGGTTGGCCTCGGTTGTCACCGATGCTGTAAAACATTATATGTATATTGGGGTTGGCGTTGGTTGGCAACGACGCTCTGTAAAACATGCCAATCACTGCGTGAGATAGACAGCCGGCGTACTGTTGTTTTTTGTTTTGTTGGGTGGTCACCATGATTGTTATCGAGCTAGATCATATTGTGCGGGGTGGAGAACCCCAACTCCGCACATGGTGAATGATCGCATCGCGTAGTGTGAATATGGTAAGGCACCCACGAGGCAGTTACATAGTAATACCCATCGCTCTCTCTGGAGTGGCCACACCAGAAAACAAAGTAACTCGTTGGCGCTGTCATTCATAAAAAAGGATGTAGGCACTAGCTGCCGCAGTCCGTCTTACGAGCGGTTCTTGGAAGGATGCAGTTCACCCTTCATGCGACTCGCCGAACACCTCACGCCGCTTTGCGCGTGGTGCAAGCAATGCCTGCCTGCTCGGTGAAAACCCGACGTGCTCCGTCCCGGCATAGTAGGGATGCGAGGGTCTATGCTCGTACGACTACAGCCATTGCACAAACTGAGTACATACTCCCAAGCAGAGGAGAGCCCGCCCAAGAAAAACAAAAAAAATGCATCCAGCATTAAGCACTCCTTCCTTCACGTATGGAAATCCAGTAAGTCGGATAGTCAGCACCTCCGGGAAACGACTATTTGTCCGACTAATTACTAGTTGGTGACTTGAGTCGCACCGACGTACAGCTCTACAAAAAATGCTGCCTCTCTGTTGTGGCATGCGTCCTGGCAGTAGCGTGTAATGTGGCGCTTCCCGCTTAGCACGATTTCTCAGTCCGAAGTTCTTCCTTGCGAGGATCAACTGTTGGCGGGATGAATTGTTGAACGAAAAAGGGTGCGAAAAAGCAGCCGCCTTTGTTTAGTTGCGTTTGACTCGAGTTTACTTTGTTGGCTGGTCTTGCCAGGTATGCAGAGCCTCAATCGGTTCGGTTGTGGCGTGCCAGAGCCTGCCTGGAAGGTGGGGCGATGCTTTTCCTTCTTTTTGTGTGTGTAATTTCATCCTGTCGACAGTGGATCTCCGTAAGAATGTAGCGTTCCTCAGGGAGTGACCCGGCGTTGTTGCTGGACTGTTTCTTATTCACGGACCTAGACGTACAGTAGATGGGTCCCCCGATAAGGCGGTCTGAGTAATGCGGCATCCCGATATAAGGCGGTCAAAATTGCTGGGTATGACTGAGGAATCGCAACCCGCAATGAATAAAGCGGCTTCCCCCTATAAGGCGGTCATGGTGCCCTCTCGCACACCACGGCCTTATTGGGGGACCCTTACTGTACTGTAAAACTGTTCGCGCACTGCGTGGCACTGCTCGAGAGGCTGCGCGTTTTCGCTAGACGGCTGCTGCCTGATAAAATCGTTCGTTTTTTTTGTTTTGGTTGTGGTATGCCTGGGTCCCAAAAGGCTTCAAGTTTCGTTTGACAGTCGGACGTTTTTCCGTGTAGCCTTTGTCTCTGCCACTGGCCAGTGCCAAAATGGTGTGGTTTAATTCCAACTTGTCTTATAAGTCGAAATCGTGTGTTTAATACGTAATAACAGTTGAGAGGAGGGCGTTATGATTTGAGCGGGATGACACAACAACAGCATAATCAGAAGCGGCCTCAAAATAGCAACGTAGACATGTGCACCTCCTACCTTACCCTACCTTACCCTAACCCTATTCTACCCTACCCTGTTATACCTTACCCTACCGTACCCTATTCTACCCTACCCTACCCTACCCTACCCTACCCTACCGTACCCTATCCTACCCTACTCTACCCTGTCCTACCCTACCCTACCCTACTCTACCCTGTCCTACCCTACCCTACCCTACCCTACCCTACCCTACCCTACCCTACCCTACCCTACCCTACCCTACCCTACCCTACCCTACCTTACCCTACCCCGCCCTACCCTACCCTACATCTTACTGTGCTCTACCTTTACTTACCCTACCTTCCCTCACCCTACCTACTGTACTCTACCTTACCTTACCCTACCTTCCGTTACCCTACCCTACGCTGCTGCACTGTACCCTACTCTATCCTACCCCACCTACCCTACTGCACCGTACGTCACCCTACCCTACCCCCCTCTCCCTTTCCCGCCCCCCCCCGCCCTCCTCCCCTCCCCGCCTCTCCCCTTCCGTTGCTAAACTGAAGGTGGAGCGAGAATCCCGTCCAGTGACTGTCTATTCCCTCCGCCAAGCGAATCCTCCCCCAGTGCTCCCTCTAGTGGGGCTCGAGCTGGAGTGCGGTGGGGGGGTTTATGTGCGCACCCTCATTGAGGACCTCGCTAGGGCCCTCGGCTCCAGGGCCCACATGACGGCGCTCGAGAGGACCAAGCAGGCGAGCAAGCGAGCGAAGGCGTGCTTACGACAGGGATGAGACTAGTGGGGTCCCCCGATAAGGCGGTATCCTCATATAAGGCGGTATCCCGATATAAGGCGGTCAAAATCGTTTGGCACGTTGGCACGACTGTAGAATTTCGTTCGTAACCTGGATTGAATAAGGCGGCTTTCCCCTACAAGGCGGTCGCGTTGCTTTGGCACACCACCTAACCCCCCCATACCGTAACTTTGGCCACTAGCGTTACGGTAGAGGGGATGTTATTAACCCCCCCTTACCGTAACTTTGGTAACTAACGCTACGGTAGGGGGGTTGTTATTAACCCCCCCCCTACCGTAACTTTGGTAACTAACCCTGCGGTAGGGGGGGGTGTTGTTAACCCCCCCTCTACCGTAACTTTGGCCACTACCGCTACGGTAGGGGGGATGTTATTAACCCCCCCCCCTACCGTAACTTTGGCCACTAACCCTACGGTAGGGGGGGGTGTTGTTAACCCCCCCCCCACCGTAACTTTGGCCACTACCGCTACGGTAGGGGGGGTGTTATTAACCCCCCCCCTACCGTAACTTTGGCCACAAGCGCTACGGTAGGGGGGGTGTTATTAACCCCCCCCCTACCGTACCTTTGGCCACTAGTGCTACGGAAGGGGGGGTGTTATTAACCCCCCCCTACCGTACCTTTGGCCACTAGTGCTACGGTAGGGGGGATGTTATTAACCCCCCCTCTACCGTAACTTTGGCTACTAGTGCTACGGTAGGGGGGTTGTTATTGACCCCCCCCCTACCGTAACTTTGGCCACTAGCGCTACGGTAGGGGGGGTGTTATTAACCCCCCCCTACCGTAACTTTGGCCACTAGTGCTACGGAAGGGGGGGTGTTATTAACCCCCCCCCTACCGTAACTTTGGCCACTAGTGCTACGGTAGGGGAGGCGTTATTAACCCCCCCCCTACCGTAACTTTGGCCACTAGCGCTACGGAAGAGGGGGTGTTATTAACCCCCCCCTACCGTAACTTTGGCCACTAGTGCTACGGTAGGGGGGGTGTTATTAACCCCCCCCTACCGTAACTTTGGCCACTAGCGCTACGGTAGGGGGGATGTTATGATATACCCCCACTTTCATTGTCGTCAAGTGGCCACTCGCGCCCGCGCGGGTGGCTTGACTTGGTACCCCACGCGGACAAAAATACTTTACGAGCCGATTTTTTCTTGCACAGCGTAGCTTATTTCCACGCCGTTGCGGGTTCGTGTGGCAAAATTAAATGCGGCACGAAAAGCCTAAGACCGCAGAAAAAGGAAAAATGGGCTCGGTCGATCGCGCGAGCGAGACCCCCGAGCCGCTGCCGAAAAAAAAAAAAAAAACGATCCCAAATAGTGAGTGACCCCCCCCCGCCCTACTATGCTCCGCCTCGAAAGGGATGCGTGGTCAATGGTCAAATGGCTAAGGCAAGCGACAAATGAGTACGCCCCCCCCCCCCTACTGTGTCCACCCACGGTCGACGCACGTTGCGGTAGAGCAGCGCCGCTTTTCTGTTTATTGGCTCGTTTTCACTCGAGGATCTCTATCCCCCACTTCTCTCAGACTGCTGAGATTTAGTTACTAATGGCGAAGAAAGGGCGCCTCGTTGAATGTACACTGTCAAGGCGTATACCTGGTAGGTATTGAAAAAAAATGATGAAAAAAAAAAAATGAATTTCCGGCGGTATTGGGTTAAGGACTCCGGAAGTTCCGAAGAATATTCTTGGCCAAAAAAAGGCAACCCCTCTATCGTAGCGGGTGTATTTTTTAGGCGATGAGATTTGTTCATCTGTTGTTCTCGATTTTCAATCATCTCAAAGCCAGTTTTTGTGCGGGATGAAGCGCTCATCAGGGGAGGAGCGCTCTTAATTTTTTTTTTTCAGTTGCATTCCTGCTAGTAGCATGCATCATTTGCCACCATCACCACCCATTAGGCATCAACACCACCACCGCCGCCACCACCACCACCATCACCCTCATCACCATCACCATCGCCACCACCACCAACACCAATACCAACACCGAAGCACCGACAACAACACCAACAACACCAATACCAACACGCCCAACACCAACACCACCACCACAAAAAACACGCAAAAAAAACACCATCGCCAACACCATCACCACGAAAACCAACACCAACACCAACACCAACACCGCCACTAATATCTCTACCATCACCGTCCCCACCACCACCACCAACCCCAACACCACCGCCACCGCCACCGCCACCACCACCACCACCACCGCCACCACCACCACCACCACAAAAAAACGCCCAAAAAACACGACCAAAACCGACGCCACCAATACCACACCCCCGCTTCACATACCGTTTCCGTTGTCGCGGTGCTCCTCTCTCCGTCACGACTGCATTCTGCCCGACGCAACAGGGACCGTTCGAGCTCAAGCACGCCCTAAGGCGAGGCGACTGGGACTATCTCCGGCTGTGCAACCACTTGGACGACACCCGACAGACAATGGCCCCCTTATTAGCTCAAGAATCCGCGGAGCCAACCGTACCGCTTGACGTGGTGGTGGCTGACCCATGCTAGGGCGCGCGTGCGACGCGTGCTACGATAAGAGGCCAAGCAATTTTCGTCTGAAATGATTTCTGATTGACGGGGGGGGGCTCCTTATACCCCAAAAATCGTCGGAAAAAACAGGCCGTTTTCGTTTTTTTTGCGTGATTCTCGTCGTTTACCTAGGCCATGGGGGATTTTTTCATCTGGTGTATACGTGAGCAGTTTTTATTTTTCTCCAAATCAGGATTTTGGGATCGGTCTTAAAGCTCCGGTGTACCAGGTATAGAGTATCACCTTAAGTCAGACCAAGGCTATACGATAGGGGGTCACTTTTTTTTTTTTTCTTGCAGTGGCTCGGGGGTCACTCGCGCGAGTGATCCTCCTGTTCCTTCCCTTTCCCCCCCCCCTGTTCCTTTGCGGTGGTGTTCAGCTTGCCTGCTGTTTTATTTTTGACAGAGGTGAGCCCGCAATGAAACGTTAACCTACGCTCGCACCGAACAAAAATCGCCCGAACAAATATTTTCAGTAAGATATTTCTAGAGTCAGTCGTGCGAGTGGTGGTCGACACCCGGTCACTGAAAGTTAGAGTAAATCGTAACATCGTAACATCATCGCAACATCATCGTAAAAAAAAAAATCGTATCATTTTAGCATCATTGCAACATCATCATAATGTCATCATAATTATTAACATCATCATAATATCATCATATCATCATCATATCGTCATCATAACCTGATCATAACATGATCATAACATCATCATAGCATCATCATAACATCATCATATCATCATCATAACCTGATCATAACACCATCATAACATCATCATAACATCATCATAACATGATCATATCATCATCATATCATCATAACCTGATCATAACATCATCATAACATCATCATAAATCATAATAACATCATCATAACATGATCATATCATCATCATAACATGATCATATCATCATCATATCATCATCATAATAACCTGATCACAACCTGATCAGAACATCATCATAACATCATCATAACAACATTATTGTTACGAGGCTTAGTTTGGGTAAGTTATTATTGGTTAACCTTGTGTAAATGGTCAAACGGACTAGTACCCCACTAATTCCTTAACATCACGACATCGTCGGCAGGACCAAAATTTTTTTGGGTCGTGGCTTCGATTCCCACCATCCACAATATTAAACTTTTTCAGACTTTCCCCATGTCGAACTTAAAATATATTGTCCCAGGTATACCCAGGAAATGAAACCGCTTGGATATTGACAAGTCCGCCCGTATATCCGGCCGACCCTGCTATCCCGCCGTTTCAGGGGGGAAGAGTGTTCCATAAGGCTTAGTTTGGGTAAGGTATTATTGGTTAACCTTGAGCAAGTGGTCAAACGGACTAGTACCCCACTAATTCCTTAACATCACAACATCGTCATAGCAACATCACAACATAGTCGTAACTTCATTATAACTTCATCATAATATCATAAAATCACCATAACACCATCATAGCATCACCATAACACCGTCGTAACATCTCCCCTACTAATACCGTAGCCTTGGTCAGAAATAAATTAAAAAACAAAAAAAGCAGGTGCACCGACACTGTAACATCGCGCCGAAAGAGGAAAACACGTTGGAGGGGGGGGGGGCATGCTGTGACGGAGGCACAGTATTGGCCCGCTAATAACAAAACGCCTATTATAATAAGAAAGTAGGGCTTGCTTTTGAGCGGACGCTAAGAAATTTGGGCTAAGAACTTGTGCCCAGCGGCGAGAGCTACACTAAATCTCATATAATAGCCTGCATGCTCAAGGTCGTTCAAGGGTGGTGTCACAATAAGAATCTGAGGCTTACTCCAAACACCGTATGGTAGGAGTATATCATCGGCGGGCCTATACTGCTGTATGTAGCGCTTTGTTGCCACTTCTGTTTCTCTGAACAACGAGGGACCTTCTCAGCCCAAATCGCCAAAATGTCGACAGTCTTGTTTTGCGTTATTATTTTTGTTGGTATGCTACTAGGCCCTATTCATCACTGGCTTTATTCATCGGATGTTTGTGCACATTTGAGCACATTTTCAAAGTTTTTTGCTCAAGATTGAGCTCGTGGGGTTCGAAGGATAAAGGAGCTCACTCTATTAATAGAAGAGTACAAACTCAACAAAAAAATGGTTTTAATTTTACGTTACTACTGATGTTTCTCTTTTTGTATACCTACTACAGTAGGTGGCCCTATATAGTGCGGGTCATGTAGTGCGGGTGTCCGATATTGTGCGGGTGAAATCGTTTGGCACAATATAGACCCCTCTATAGTGGCCGGGTTTTATATAGTGCGGGTGCCCGGTATAGTGCGGGTAAATTTTCGTGACACATGTACCCGCACTATATAGGGCCACCTACTGTATTAATAATAGGCCCCTATCAATGGGTTTATTCATCGTATTTTTGTGCACATTTTCAAAGCTTGTGGGGTGTGAGGAACAATAGTATCTAGAGCTCACTCAAAGTGAGAGTACAAACTCAGCAGCAGGAAAAAAATGGTGTGCACACACAGCACCTCTACCGCTGCTGTAACCTGCCTCGAAGCAGAAAAAACACGTAGGGAAGAGGGGAGAGGGGGCGCACTCATTTGTTGCTTGCCTTAGTCATTTGATCATATGACCACGCATCCCTTCCGAGACGGAGCATCGTTCCTACTCCAAATAGGGACACCTCCAACAGAGGGGAGGGGTGTACTCGATACTCTTGCATGGCCGTAGTCGTATGACAGTTGACCCTCGCATCCCTACTATGCCGGGACGGAGCATGTCTGGTTTTCACCAACCAGGCAGACATTGCTTGCACCAAGATCGAAGCGCCGTGAGGTGTTCGGCGAGTCGCGTGAAGAGTGAAATGTATCCTTTCAGGAACCGCTCGTAAGACGGACTTCGGCACCTTGGCTAAGACTTGTGCCTACTTTCTCGCTTATGGATGACAGCGCCAATCAATGAGCTTTCTTGCTTATGGATGACAGCGCCAATGAGTTACTTTGTTTTCTGGTGTGGCCACTCCGGAGACAGCAATGGATATTACTATGTAACTGCCTCGTGGCTGCCTTACCGATCATTTACCATGACATGATGTATGTATGTGCGGAATTGGGGTTCTCCACCCCGCACAATATGATCTAACTTGATAATCATCATGGCGACCACCGAAAAAAACAAAAAACAACGGTACGCTGGTTGTCTATCTCACGCAGTGATTAGCATGTTTCACGGAGTGTCAATTGATTGCCAACCAACGCCAACCCCAATATACACAATACATGACGTTTTACAGCATCGGTGCCAACCGAGGCCAACGATTATATATGTATATAATTTTTAGTACCAATATTTGTTTGTATACCTACATGGGAGAGTTAGTTCTTCATCGGGTTGGACTTTTTTTTTTTTCATTTTTTTCTCAAAACTTTCGGTGCCTGCCTGTGGGTCATCATCAAATCAGGAACAGGAAATCCTTAGAAAAGCGCAGCATGTGCGCGTCGAAACGGGAAACACGCGATTCTTTATTTGCGGGGCGCTTTTTAACCAGGCTCACACAAATACCCGGCCACACGAAAAGAAGCACACATTTGTTGTAGCACTGGCATTATAAGATAGGGTCCTGAGTCTGCCGACGACGCCATATATTATAATATAGAGGTATACCTTTTTTTGGCTATTTTGTTTTCTGGATGACGGGGTTTCTCAAGTTACCCAAAATCGTCGGAAACAGTCCATTTTTGTTAGATAGGGTCCTGAGTCTGCCGACGACGCCATATATTAGAAGATAGAGGTATACCTTTTTTTGGCTATTTTGTTTTCTGGATGACGGGGTTTCTTCAGTTACCCAAAATCGTCGGAAACAGTCCATTCTTGTTTACACGATTCTCGTTGTGTTGTTAAGATACGGCCTCGAAAGGCCTGTAATTATCCGAGTTTGAGATCATTTGGATGGGTTTCGTATGGTACTGATAAGGTTGGCGTTTTATATTCGGGAAAGAAAAGTTAAGAAATAGATCGGAGGCACGTGCTTCCGATCTCAGAAGCTATCCGGGGCTCTGGTGGAATCGAATAAAGCAACGTTCTCCACGAAGGAAAATAAAGTGAGTACTCTCCGAGGACCTGCTCAATTGGCAGACCTGCAGGGGGGCACTCTGTGTCCCCACCCTATAACCTTACAAATGGCGTCGTCGGCAGGACGAGAAGAAAATAAAAACTAGGCCATGGAATTTTTCATCCGGTAGCGCGGTTTTATTTTTCTCCAATTCAGTTTTTTCAAAGAGATCTTAAGCTCCCAAATTTAGGAACCCCAGAAAAAAAGTGGTGCGCACACCTTGCTCGGTCGTAGCATGCCACTAGAGGGCCCTGTCCACAGACACATACATGCCGCCTTCATCATGCAGGTCCATCTACTAGGCAGGTTCCACACGTTCGTCACTCACTTGTCTCAAGAGAAGCTCTTGTATTAGTCCCACTAGCCACGGACAGAAGAAGTGGATCACTGTGCGCGATGCCAATCCGAAGTGTATCCCTTTTTTCCCACACGCACACGCCTTCAAAGGCATGTGAAACCCTTTTATCCTGAGGGGCAGCATCCATCCCCTTTTTTATCCCAATATCCATATGCCACACACACCCTAGATAGATCCTACAAGCCTTGGCTAGGTTCCCAGGACACTTACCGTAACACTGTCGACAAGCTGTTAGACGCACCTTACGGTACCCCTCTACCAGTTTGTAGCACGCCATTTCTTTTCTGAGGCTCGTCCTCGCTTGCGGAGCTCCTCTGCTTCACCCCCCAAACAAAAATGAGAAAAATGAAGAAGAAAAAAAAAGTGAGTTCCATATCAGATTCATCACGGGCGTAGGGGTGTGTGCAGCAGGAGAAGTTTCTGGGTTCACCTGACAAGTTGTAGCAGAGAACTCAATAAGTTTCACCCGAAACATGGCTTTCTCTTCGAAAAGGCGTTCTTTTGCGCAATCCGACCAACGCTTTTTCTCCTATGCGCTGCAGAGAGTAGTGTTATAAGGCCTAGTTTGGGCAAGCTATCGGTTAACATTTATTTTGCAAGTAAGTAGTCAAATCGGACTAATACCCCACTAACACCTTAACAAATGGCGTCGTCGGCAGGACCATGGGTTTTTGGGGTCGTGGGTTCAAATCCCACTATTCACCATAATAATAAATAATAATTGGGGAGTAAACTTTTTCATTTCCCCATGTCGAACTTGAAATATACTCTCTCCGGTATCCCCAGGAAATGAAACCGCTTGGATATTGACACGTCCACCCGTATATCCGGCCGGCCCGCTATCCCGCCGTTTCTGGGGGGAAGGGTTTTACAAGGCTTAGTTTGGGTAAGCTATTATTGGTTAACCTTTTGCAAGTAAGTGGTCAAACGGATTAATACCCCACTAATACCTCAACATTTGGCAACAACATGCCATTCATAGCAGACGTGCGTTACGACATCACAACAGAAGTAGTAGCATTTTTCGGGCTAAAACTGCTGTTGTTTTCTGAGCCCCGGAGTCATCCCACGCAGGGTAGGAGTTGCAGATTTTGGGCCAAACAGTCCCAGGGCGATTGAGCCCCTCCTCAGGTGAGGAATTGCCGGGGAGTCAATGAAGTAATTTCACGACAACCTATCTTTTTAGGACTAAGGCATAGAAGCTTGATCGGGTTGTGTGCGAACGAATGCCTTCGAAGTCATGTAGTATCGGGTGAGATATTGAGTTTCCTCGTGTGAGGAGCTCAGGGACTGATGCTGCTCCCCCACCGTGGGGTGGCTGAGCGACGGCGAGACTACTTTGCAATGCGAGGGCCGGGAGGGGGGGGGGGGGAGGGGGGGCTGACCTGTCTGTTCGCAACGTGCGCAGCAACAAAAAAACAGCACGTACGTGGCTTTGTGCTGTGCGAGGGGGGTGTGTGACCTGACTTTTCGCAACGTGGACGACAGCGTGCATAGCTTTGTGAGCAATGCGAGCCGTCGGGGGGGGGGGGGAGGGTGACCTGACCTGTCGCCAAAGCGGTGCGACGGCGGCGTGACTTTTGTGCAATGCGAGGGGGGGGGGGGGGGAGGGGGGGGGGGTGACCTGACTTTTGAGGGTACCTTACCGCTTTTTCGACAACATGGTTGACATACTCTCTACATCATATGTATATATATTGTAACGGTAACCTTAACCCGATGAAACGCAACAACCAACCATTGTACGGTACGGTGAAACCCCCTTCGTCTCGTGCACAGTGTGCGTCAACCATGTTGACTTTTGAGGGTACCATACCGCTTTTTCGACAACATGGTTGACATACTCTCTAAATCATATACATATACATATATATGTATATATATCCTAACGCTAACCTTAACCCGATGAAACGGAACGCAACAACCAGTGTACGGTGAAACCCCCTTCGTCTCGTACACATTGTGCGTCAACCATGTTGTCGACAAAGTGGTAAGCTCTACTACTGTCACAACAACGTGCGGGCGACAAAAGTTAATGTATGTGGCGGTGTGCACGTACGTGCGGGAGGGTGCCCGGGGCCCCCTTGACCTATGGCAAAACGTGGACGGGAGTGCAACAATACTTGTAAGTGGTACGACCTTTGGCGAAACATGGACGGGAGTGCTACGATACTTTGTAAGTGGTACGACCTTTGGCAAAACGTGGACGGGAGTGCTACGATACTATGAGTGGTAGCCTTCTTTGTGGCCTTTTTTTTTTTTTTTTCTGAATGACCCAAAATCGCCGGAAAATGTCCAAAAGTTCTGTTTTAGTTACGATTCGAACACCTAACAAAAGTGAATGTCTTCATCATGGTCCATTCGTTCGTTGCAGGTGTAATGCCGTCCCCACCACTACTTTTGAATGGAAGTTTCTTGCAAAAAAACCCGGCGATCGGTGTATATATTACGCAGCTTGCGAAGAAGATGCATGCGTATCGATCCTACATTTATTTTGTCGAACTCTGAATATATATATTTTGTACTAACTTTTCTTTTGTAAATTATACCTCGAGGCTATTTTTTTTTTTTTTTTGTCCCATCGGGTTTTGTACGTTCATTTTGATCAAAACGTTTTTCTTTTCTTGTTCATACCTCGAGGCCATTTATTATTTTTTCATCGGGTTTTGCACCTTCATTTTGATAAAATACGAACTTTTCTTTTGTATGTACCTCGAGGCCATTTTTCTTTTTTTTTTCATCGGGTTTTTGCACCTTTATTTTGATCAAAACGATTTTTTTGTATATACCTAGGCCATTTCTTCTTTTTTCATCGTGTTTTGCACCTTCACTTTGATAAAATAAAACTTTTTTTTTGTATATATCCAGGCCATTTCTTCTTTTTTCATCGGGTTTTTGCACCTTTATTTTGATCAAAACGATTTTTTTGTATATACCTAGGCCATTTCTTCTTTTTTCATCGTGTTTTGCACCTACGTTCACTTTGATAAAATAAAACTTTTTTTTTTGTATATATCGAGGCCATTTCTTCTTTTTTCATCGGATTTTGCACCTTCATTTTGATCAAAACGTTTTTTTTAAACTATATACCTAGGCCATTTTTTATTTTCCCATTTATTTTGCACCTTCATTTTGATCGTAAAAAATCACTTTTTGGGTGATTTTTAATTTTCACAGAGCTTAAGTGAGGAAGAAGTCCCAGAAAAAAAAATCGGTGCGTATCTCTCTACCATGTGTCCCGCGGCGACGGCGCGACTTTGTGCAATCAATCCAGGGGGGGGAGGGTGACCTTAGACCTTGCACAAAGCGGGCGACGGCGCGCGACTTATTGCACAATGTGACGTAAGAGTGACCTAGGTCCTTGCACAAAGCGGGGGACGGCGTAACTTCCTGCCATATATGCGAAGGCGGTGGCTACGACTTGGCGACGGCGTGACTTCCTGCCATGCGAGAGCGGTGGCTATGACTCGAGACGACCTTTACCGCACAGCGGGGACGGACTGCGACGACGTGTTTTCCGTCGTAATGCAGGGGGGGCGACGTCAGGCGCATCCTGTGATACGGCGTAGAGGCGCGCCTTTTTTTTTTGTTGGCTCCTCATTGTGTAAAGGAGAGCTTTTTAAATCTCTGCCCAAAAACTGATTTCGAGAAAGTCACAAAACTGACTACCAGGTACCCCGGCGAGGAACACTCCCATGGCTAACCTACCGTAAGAAAAGCACGTACGACGAACAAATCGTGCAGAAGAAATGACGGTTATTTTAAGGACGATTTTGGGTTAACCCCTTCACAACTGGAACCCCTTTTTGGGGACAATTTACTCGAATTTAGTATAGGGAGGGATTTGGGGGCTCTAAAGGGGTTGAGGGGAGTCCCCGTAATTCAACAATCGTTTTCGCCAAAACTCGGTATACCTTCAGGAATGCCCTTATCTCATACCACTCTGTCCCAGTATATTAGCTACATAGGACGCGTCTGACGTGGCCGTTGTTTTCGGCATGTCTTAGTCTTTGAAAGCATTTTTTTTGTAGCTTATGATTTGCTGTTTGTATTGGATGGCTACGGCGGTGACCACAGGTAGGCACCGTTTTTTGTTAATTTTTTCGGCCAGCCAGTCGGTCAGCTCTAGAGGACACTCAAGTCAGCTTGGAGGGTTCAGATGGTTCACAGAGAACCTCAGGAAAATGTGGATAGATGGTAATACAGTAGTATAACTTTTTCGATTTTTTTTTTTTCTTCTGAATTTCGGCGCTCCTTACCCCCAATATCGCTGGAAAATGTAGTTTGTTTGTAGTTTTTTTTTTCTTTATTTTTTGTTTTGTTTGATTGTAGCGCTATCCATTATATTTTCCAGGGTAGTCCTCGGTACCGTTTTTTTTTACGGTACCAGATCGGACGGTATTGCGAAATGACGGTACTTTTCAAACGGTTGACGGTATGTATTTCGATTTCTCACGGTACCACTTTTGGCGGTACACGGTATCGCCGAATTTGACGGTACTTTTTCGGCGGCATCGAAAAGTGACGGTATTTTCTAGACGGTAGACGGTTTTTCGATATTTGACGGTACTTTTTTGGCGGTACTGCAAAACGACGGTACCGGTCCCGGTACTGCTAAATTTGACGGTACTTTTTTGAGGGTACTGAAATATGACGGTTCCGCCACTGAGAAATACAGAATTACGAATGACGAAATACTTGACAGTACCTGCCGGGCGGCGATCAAGCATGCCGGCACCACCCCGCTGATGTTCCTGCATACCTATATAGAACGGACGAATAGAGGCTAGACTAATCGTCGAACCGTCAAGCTGACAAACTCACCAGCCTCACGCGAAACAACATTTAGACATTTAGCACCTAAATAAGACAATAAAACAATACTACTACTGTAAACAATAAAACAATAAAACCTAAAACATGAAAACATTCAATGAAAACCATCACCCTACAATCTTTGACGATTCTGAATATGACGGTTTTTCTAAACGGGAAACGGTACTTCGCTATTTGACGGCACTTTTTTTATGGCGGTGCTGCAAAATGACGGTACTTTTTAAACGGTTGACGGTTTTTCGATTTTTGACGGTACCGCCTTCGGCGGTACACGGTTTGCCCAAATATGACGGTATTCCGCCGGGTACCGGGACCGACGTACAGCACGGGAAAATTACCTCGGGAATTTTCCCGAGGACTACCCTGATATTTTCGGGAAAAAAAGCCAAGTTAAAAGTCGGTGAGATTCGAGCCCACGACCCAATCTCTGTTAGTTACATAGCGATATCCACTAGACTGACCACTTAGTCACGCGACTACGTATGTACGTACGTAGCTCAGTGGGTAGTGCTAGCTACAACCAACAAAAAACATCTCGAGATGTAAGCTAAGGGAATCTCCCGCGGTGGGAATCTCTCGGCAGGAAAGTCGATCTGGTAGACGCGCTGCGCGATAGAGACTGGCACTTTCGTGACCAAAGGGTACGGCAGGGGAGGTAATACCATATTTCACTCGTACCGGGTTTGAGCCCCACTTACGCACGTGTGAGCGACTCTTTACTTGCTTGCTTCACGGAGAAAACATATTCCAGGGCTTTTGTATTTTTGCGCGTGCGGTGTGTAGCGCTTTACCATGCCATATTGTGGATTCACAATACAAAGTCAGAACAGCACTCGCGCGAATGACGCGAATGACCTCTGGCCGATGCAACCCCCCCCCCCCCCCCGACGCATTCTACGATAGAGGGAACACTATTAGCCAATTTTTCGTTCTGAACAACGGAGCTCCTTAGCTCAAAATCGTCGGAAATACGTATGGCCCCCTTTTTTTGTTGTAGGAATCTTGCTGTGTAACTACGCCGTGGTTTTTTTCATCCGGGTACGATCGTAGCAGTTTTGATTGCTCTTCAAAATCAGATCTTTGGGAGAGGTCTTAAGCTCCCAAATTGAGGAGAAAAAATCGAAAAAAAAAGTGGTGCGCCTCTATCGTATCACCCCTAAAACAAAACAACCCCTTACCGCAACAAGGTGCCGAAGTCCGTCTTACGAGCGGTTCTTGGAAGGATGCAGCTCACTCTTCATGCGACTCGCCGAACACCTCCCGGCGCTTCGCGCTTGGTGCGAGCAATGTCTGCCTGCTCGGTGGAAACCCGGCGTGCACCGTCCCGGCATAGTAGGGGTGCGAGGGTCATACCACTGTGGTCGTAGGACTACGGCCATGCACAAACTGAGTGCACCCCCCGCCCCCCCGCGCCTCCCTGATTATTCGATCATTACGAGAGTTAGATACGCACTCTTATGGCCTCATTTCAGGATTTTTTGCACGGTTATTATGCTCGAGTTGTGCCAGTCTTAGTTCCATTTATTACGTTGTTTTTCTGTGAACACCCCATTCTCTTATAAATTGTGCTTTAAACCAGGGGCCCTTGAATCCCGGATACAAATCGCTCTAATTCGTCATTTTATATATATATTGCGCTTGGTGCTGTAATTGCTGTTCGAGTGTTTCTCGTTCTCATTTTGCGCGTGCTTGCTCGGCACGCCAACCTGATATAATATCAAAATCGCTATTTTGTGCGACCTTTAATGCCAATAACAGCTGGTCGAATTGCGCTCGCATTGCGAACGTTTGCCGTATGCGAGAAGTATGCGAGAAAACCCGAGTCGGTCGAAATAATTATGAGCTTACATTTTTGGTCAAAGCCTACAAGCCGATCACGAATAAGCCAATGGGTTCGGGGTTGACACGCCGTGCGGGGACGTATCGACCCGGGAGATCATCGTTTTAGTTCCCGCGTTGTTAGAGCTGTAGAGATTCGGAGGATTTCTGAACCGGGGATGCGGCCCTATCTCCCCCGTGTGCGACGGAACTGCTCCCCATTGGTTGATGAGCCTCTATCATCCTCCTAGGGTGGGGTGGCGCTGCGGAACTCGAACCAATCAGCGTTTTTTAGCGGACGGAATTGGGGTTTCCACACCGTGGGGGGCGGTGTCGACCCGAGAGAGCTCAGTTTTCTTCCCCGGTGTGTCTAACTTTTAGATATATAGAATTAACTCTGGGCCGGGGATTGAACCCTATTGTCCCCGGGTGGAGCTGGCTCTATAGTACACGACCCCCAGCCCATCAGAAATCGGCCGGTCGGTGGGATTTGGGATTTTGGGATTTCCACACTGTGCAGGGAGGTATCAATCCTGGTGATATCCGTGTTCGTTCCCGGGTTGTCGGCGTTGTATGTGTGGATGGGTTATGATTCTGGGATGGGACCCTATCGTCCCCAGATGACGGAAACTTTATGTACGATCCCCGGCCAATGAGCGACCAGCGATCAGACAAAAAGGCCATACCAGGCATAAACTTTTATATTTTGGTTCAAAACTCGAGCCTGAAATTACTTACTGCCAAATTCTTAGTTCAGTGTGCTATAGCGTACTACTAATACTCTATCTACCAGATAAGAGTGATCTTCAGCAACAAGTAGCAGCATTACAATAGTATACGAGGAATTGAATGACGAAGGCAGCGACAATGTGTTTCACGCGTAGAATATACCCTCAGTCAGCAAGTCTCTCCACGATCAGACTATACACACAAAGACAGTCGGTCTGCGGGCCTCGGATCTACATACTATCATATGCATGGTGTAGCAGAAGCTGTAGCTCAGTGCGCGGGTCTCGGTGGCTACGTAGAGAGCATGCAGCATACATGGCCACCCTCTTGCTGGCCTTGATGCTTGGTTGAGTCAAAACACCAAGAAACGCACTCGAAACCTCTCTTCGAGGCCAGACTAGAGGGTCAGTATGCGCGTGAGCTGGGATTAACCCGATCGAAATATGATGAAGCTCCGAGTCGGATTCATGCAAGAAACGGCAGAATTAAGTAGTCCACTGTTAGTCTATGTCGATCTCTCAGCATTACTTTACATTCTACACGCGTAGACTGTGTGTTGTGTGGTAACGGTTTTTACTATCTATCGAATATTGAATCGGACAAGTTAAAGTGCTGCTGTTACGGGATTATTGAGGTATTAGTCCGTTTGACCACTTGCAAAAGGTTAACCAATAATAGCTTACCCAAACTACGCCTTATAACACCTTCCCCCCCTGAAACGGCGGGATAGCAGGTTGGCCGGATATACGGGCGGACCTGTCAATATCCAAGCGGTTATTTTTCTGGGTATAGCGGGGAGATTATTTTTAAATTTCGCGACATGGGGAAAGTAGTACAAGTTTATTATTGTGGATGGTGGGATTTGAACCCACGACCCAAAAATCCATGGTCCTGCCGACTACGTCATTTGTTATAAGACTAAGGTGCTGCTACAGACACAGGCCACCCTGCGCAGGTTTCTCTACTAGGCAGGTTCCACTTTAGTCACTCACTTGTGCTAGAGAAGCTCTTGTATTAGTTCCACACGCGCCACGGACGAACTTAATAGCGTGCAATTCCGCGAGGCAAAAGCATCATCCCTTTTTCCTATACGCCTTCAAAGGCATGCGAAGCCCTTTTATATCCAGCCGTATCCCATATCTTACGCCTTGTTAGGTTACTAGGGCAATACCATGACAGCCGAGGTGATCGAGACACTACTCTACGGTTGCATGACGTGGAGCCCGAACAAGCCTGACTATGACAGGCTACGACGGGTTCACCATTCCATGCTCCTCCGATGCCCCAGATGGCGGAAACGGAAGCGCAACACCACACCCTATCGTACGCCGACGCGCTTGGCAAGACAGCTTCCGAGAGCATAGCAGCAGGCGATAGTGCGCAAACGGAGGATATTGTTTGCGGGATTCGTAGCACGTATGGGGGAGGAGCGTCTGCCACAGAGGGTGATGTTTAGGGAACTTGTTTGGGGTAAGGGCTACTCAGGGGGGCAAGAGAAGGACTGGTTGGTGCACCTGAAAGAAGATATGTCGGTCTTTGGAATGAAATTCAAAGGGTGGCGAAATACTGCTCAGAAGGCCGGCAGATGGTTTCGACGGGTAGAGGAGGGAGCCGAGTTTTTCATGCGGAAATGGCATAAGGCAGAAAGACGCAGAGCTGCAGAGCGACACGCAACGACCGCGGCAGCGACATCCACCGTCGGCATCCCTAAACGGCCGGGGGAAGGGGGGAGGGGGGGCGTCCTGCCCAAGAGAATAAAGTTTGGGTCTGGCCATCATCGTCTCGAAGTTTTTTGGGCCTTCCAATGGGCGTCACAAGCTAGCGTAACTGCCGCCCTGACTTCCTCGCTTTGCTGCGTTCTCCTCCCGGTGCCGTTGATGCACTTGATACCCTCTATGAGCCAAATGCAGTCTTGAGTTAAATCCTAGGGTCTGCTAGTATGACATTTTTTTCTCTTCTCCTTTCCTTGCTTCCTCTTCTCGTCTCGTCTTTTCTTGTCTTTTCTTGTCTGTTCTTGTCTTTTCTTTCCTTTCCTTTTTCGCTTTCTTTTCTTTCCTTTTCTTTCACTTATTTTCTTTGTTTCTTTTTTTCCTATTGACTTAGGTCTGACGTGCGTATGCGTAGTGATAGGTACTGCGTGTAATATATACGTGGTAGGCTTCCCTGGGTAGCAAGCGGTATAGTTCGTTTTTTCAGGCGCGCGAGTCGTGAGACGTATGCACAAGTATGGACCTGACACATCGTAGGCTGGCTCCCGATTTCACTTTTTAAATGTTTCTGGCGGAGGCATGAATTGCGTCAGCTGTGATATATGCGTGTACCACCTTTGGTTTGTTTGTGTTTTTTCTCTGGGGTATTCCTCAGCTCCAGAGTGACTGGAGCCTGTCCTGTGACCACGGACTTGATTATGCGACTTAATGTGAGAACAGCAACAACCATAACACTGCCTTGCCCTAGGAGGATGGGTGCCGGTGAATGCCGGTACCCATGCGGAGCCCTTATTTCGTTATTTTTCTGCACGAGATGTTCGTTGTAAATCTTAGCCCTCCCCCGAAAAATCGTCGGAATTGCTTCTTTCCTTTGTTCCGTTGCATACCTCTCTAGAGGCCATGGGATTTTCCTTTTCATCAAGGGGGCGCACTTTTGATTTTCTCCTCAAACCAGTTTTTGCATTGTGAGGTAGAGGTATAGGTACCACAGCTCATCAGGTCAGAAGCCTCATAACAAATATGGTATAATAGGTATAATAGGTATACAGCTCCTCATCAGGTTAGGAGCCTCATCGCAAAAATGGTATAATAGGTAAAGTAGGTGTACAGCTCATCAGGTTAGGAGCGTCATATCAAAAATGATATAATAGGTATAATATGTATACAGCTCCTCATCAGGTTACGAGCCTCATAACAAATATGGTATAATAGGTATAATAGGTATACAGCTCCTCATCACGTGAGGAGCCTCATAACAAAAATGGCACAATAGGTATAACAGGTGAACAGCTCGTTATCAGGTTACGAGCCTCGGAACAAAAATACGAGCCTCAGAACAAAAATGGTCTAATAATAGGTATAATAGGTATACAGTCCCTTATCAGGTTAGGAGCCTCAGAACAAAAATGATATAATGGGTATAATAGGTATACAGCTCCCCATCAGGTTACGAGCCTCAGAACAAAAACGGCGCACCTTTACAGTTACTTAGCATGCGACCGTGGATATCGGAACCTATCGTCAACTACATACGTGCGCGGATGCGCTGGTTGAAAGCACATCTAGCAGGTGAAAAACAACGTATTCTCGGAGATTTCCGGTGTGACAGCGCGAGGATCTCCGGCAGCACCCCGCTCAACACTTTCTAGGTGGCCGTGAAAAAAGACAACTCGCTTCTTACATCGTAATCACACGAAGGATCATGTTTAGCGCGCCCAAATATCATAAGTCCGGCATAAAATACATGTATTTATAGAGATACAGTGGCATTTCGCCGTGTCCCTAACGCTCTTGGCGTGTCGTGCTCCCCCTTCCACAACTCCTCCCAAATATTTCACACTACGTACTACTACTTACTGCAATCCAAGCAAGGCGCCTATCGGGAGGTAAACTCCGCCCCGCCCCTCCCCCCCCCCCTGTACCCCTTCTCTATTTATTTCGTCCTTTGACCGTTTGCGAACCAGTCTCCAATTTCAACCACATCTTCTACGTGACCATCATTCCATGCGGCTCGTCCCCAGAGGCGAAACAACTCAAAGCGTTCCAGCCCGCCACCCACTGCCACCCACCCTCCGTCCACCTCCTCCCCCCCCCCCCTTCTCCTGTCCACCCGTTCCCTCTCTCCTCCTCCTCCCCTTCGATCTATCTTCTCCTACCACTCTTCGTGCACCGTTGTCTTCCTCCCTCTCTCTCCCTCGTTCTATATGTTCTCTTTCTCCCCCTCCCCCTTCTTCTCCTCCTCCTCCCCCTCTTCTTCCTCCTATCTTCTCCTGCCAATTTTCTTTCATCCTCGGTGTCTTCTGTTCTGTTGGCCTCCCTGCTTTTTTGTTACTGCTATCGCCGCGGCGTGACAGTACACTCTTTCCAGAGCAAACTCTTTAGCCCCCTGAAAAAAAAAGGCCCCCTCCCCTCACAAGGTGCTTAAGTCCGCCGCAAAAACGGTTCTCAGTAGGATGCGGCTCACTCTCCATGCGACTCGCCGAACACCTCACGGCGCTTCGCGCTTGGCACAAGCAATGTCTGCCTGGTCAGCAAAAACCCCACGTCTTCCATCTACCAGGTACGTCATAAGACTACGACCATGCATGATAAAAACACCCCCCGCCCTCACTCAAGGCTATCAATAGGAGACCGCGGTTTACCCGCTTGACTGACGGCCGCTTACACTAAAAATAGTACATTAAGGCCAAAAGAGGCATTGACGCGTCAAAAAAAATAGGAGACCGTAGTTTGACCCCTTGACTGATCGCCGCCTACACTAAACCTAGTACATTAGACGCAAAAGAGACCTTGACGCACTCAAATACACGGTGACAGGATTTGACCGTTTGACCGCTCCACACTAAATTTAGGATAGAAAGGCCAAAAGAGGCCTTGACGCGTCTAAAAAATCGAAGACCGCAATTTGACCCTTTGACTGGCCGCCACTATACTAAAGCTAGCATAATACGGCCAACATAGGCCTTGATCCGCCCCAAAACAACGGTGACCGGGTTTGACCCTTTGACTCCTCGACACTAAAACTCGCACATCGAGGCCAAAAGAGGCCCTGACGCGTCCAAAAAGACCGGAGGCCGAAGGTTGACCCCTTGATTGATCACCTACACTTCAACTAGTACATTAAGGCCAAACGAGACCTTGAAGCGACCAAAAATAAATTGTTTTCTGGACTAGTTGTCGTTCTCCGGCCCCGCCCTGGTGCAACAGCCGCTCACGACATAAAAAATGGCCTATAAAATCACCACCGCTGCCGCCATTTTCGTACGTGCAACGATAGTTAAGTACACAGTATGAATAATAAAAAATATGAATAGTAGGGTTCCCCTTTAAGCAGGCGGTGGTTGCGCCGCTCCTGAAACCAACGAAAACAGAACAAATAAAAACGAAACGTCCGGTTTTGGTACCGTACCGATACAGCACGGGACGGTCAACTCGAGAGAAGAAGAGCGAGAAGACGCGGGATAGACTCGAACGCCCACGTGCCCAATTTATCCTCGCCCAACGATGATGTAAAATCAATGCTACTCCTACTCCTGCCACTACCGGTGCTCTTGCCGATTTTGCTACTGGCGTAACTTGATGCTGCTGCCGCTGCTCTCCTGCTGTCAAGCTGCTGCTGCTAAAAAACCGCACTTTTTCTAGGTGAAAAAGAAAGACTGCCTAAGGAGCGACGGGAACATCAATCATTTACTGAAACCGCTTCCAAGAATAGCAGTAGGATCGTCCGTAGAAGCAGCACAATCTACTGGAGCGATATAATCTACCGTAGAAGCAGTACACTCTGTAGCAGTAAAATCTACCGTAGTGCCGGTATGATCTAGCGTCTACCGTAGCAGTAGTAAACATTGTAGCAGAAGGTCTGGTGTAGCAGCAATGCAATCTACTGTAGCAGTAGAACCCGCAGCGCAGTAGAACCTACTGTGGCAGCAGAATGTACTGTAGCAATATATTTTGCTGTAGCCGCAGTATAATCTACTGCTGTAGTAGCAGTATATTCTACTGTACAGTATATTCTACTGCTGTAGCTGCAGTATAATCTACTGTAGTAGCAGCATATTACCGTAGCAGCAGTAGTATATTCTACTGCTGTAGCCGCATAGAATCTACTGTAGCAGCAGTAGCCGTCCGTCATGGATAAGCTCGAACGCGGCGGCACCTAACACACAGCCCCGTCGAACCACGGCAGCCAAGAAAAACAGAAAAACCAACAGCCGCGAGCAGCAACGCACAGTGCTCCCGCCCCCCAACACATACAAACCAAGAGAGCCGCAGGCAGCATGCAGTACGATGATAGTGCAAATCAGAGGCCCCGGGGTTTCATTGAAATATTTCTGTAAGTATTTCATTGACGCCAAATATGTCATTGTAAAAGTATTTCTGCAAATACTTCATTGAAATATGTTATCGCTTCGTCCTGTAAGGCCCGTGAGAACCATTGCGAGCAGCAAATAAAGCAGAAAAACTAACGAAACAAGCAGACAACAGCAGGCAGGCAGGCAGGCAGGCAGGCAGGCAATGTCCATTTTGTCAACATACCTGGTATGCACAAACACGAAATCACGCACGCGCATCACGCATATTGCATCGCACTGCCACGCACAACGTCCGCAACTCATGTAGCAGCCCACAGCATTCCCATCACCAATAAAAAAGACCCCCCCCCCCCCCCTCCATTCCCGGAGTACCCGCACAGGGATGGCGATTACTCTTGGCACAAAAATTAACTCCACACCAAAAAGCAACGCGAGGTGTGACTCAGAGCAAGCGGTGCTCCGAAGGGGGGGGGGGGGGGGTGCTGGCACAGCAAAGCACGTCAGTGTCCTCCACGGACAAAGGTATCGCACAAACAAACACATACGTACGAGTAGTATCATACGTCAAACCCACAACCATAAAGTCGCACGCTCTGACACGTTCACGTACACGCTCATGCACATGGTCACTCACAAGCTCACGCACACGCTCACGCACATGCTCACGCCCAGGCCACGCCTGCCCGCCCACCAAACCGAAACCATAAACAACACCAAACACACCTGGCCGCCTTACTCCCACCCACATCAACGAACGAACGCGTACCGCATACAAGAGCATCAGCAGTGCAAACAGCGGAGGCAGCGGCGGCGGCAGCGCTGCCGCCCCCCCCGACGCCCGAAATGCAGCAGCATACAGGCCAAGAGTATAATTCACCCTCCTGAAAAGCAAGCGCAAACATCTAGGAATACCCTTTATGGTACAACGTACATAATCCAAACAGCAGGAGACACCACGCGCCGCCGTGTCTCGTCGAGAACAAAACTTAAATTCCAGTCGGCCAATCAGCGCGCCGCAAAAACAACGACCAGTTAGCGTGCGGCGAAGCCGCTCGATTAACCCGTTTCCACCTCCTAACATGATCCTAGTCTAACTCCAAGTATATTGTCCCCATATTGGGAATGCGGTGCTAAAACGGTGAAAACATCGCCTAGAGACAAAAACGGCTCGGGGGTAGGTGAGAGCCTATCAATAGCAACACACAAGTCGGACAGATCAGATCCTTGATAACGATATTTCCTTCCAGGGCAAGATACATCCCTGGTCTACCTGATCTGCATGGCCTACAGATCATGTTGCCGGGTGAGGGCTGTATGATCTGCGTGATCTGCAGCACAGATTTATTGGTTTGGATCTGTACCACGTAGATCCCGCACAGCATACCATGACGCCAGGTATAGGATCTATATGATCTGTATGATCTATACGATCTGTATGATTTATATCATTTATATGATATGTATGATCTATATGGTCTAGATCGTGATCTGTCCAAATGTGTGAAAATTTTCAAGCTGTCCGCGCGGCCAACCCCGGGGGGGAGCGGACGCCAAGTCTGAAGAAAAAAAAAAAAAAAAAAATAAGGAACCAACTTGAGAAAGACAAGAAATATAAAAATGAAGAAAGAATAGAAGAAGAAAAAGAAGAAGAAAAAGAAAAAAAATAACAGAAGAAGCACACGGGACACGGCACTGCTGTACCGCGGCAGTTCATACCGCACCGCTCAATCTGCCGATCAGCCCAACCCAGCCCAGCGTAATAAAAAAGCCGCCCAAGCATGCCGCTCTCGCTCCCGCCCCCGCTCAACCGCCTCGCCCCTCCATGCCCTCACCCCCCCCCCCTTCCTCCTTTCGAGCTCTTCGGGCCATAAGCCCTGTCCTACCCTGTCCCATCTTATTCTCGCCCAGCATAGTCTGCCTGACTGCTATTTTGGCTAAAATAGACGAGTAGTCAGCTGGCTAGACGACCAACCTCGTGATTCTCTCCCAGGACAGGACGGGAAAGCTTTCCCGCCCCGTCCCGTCACATCCGGTCACCCGTCACGTCCCATCCCATCCCGCCCTCCGTCTGGGCGCCGAGCTCAATGAGAGCATCAGCGGAAATGTCGCGGCTCCGCAGCAGCCTAGGATGGGCAAGTTTCTCGTCCCGTCCCATCCCGTCCCGCAATCCTGTCCCATCTCGTCCCGCCCTCCGTTTAGAAGCCGAGACCGTTGAGAGCACCAGCAGGAACGCACCGGTTCGGCAGCAACCTTGGATGGGCAAGCTTTCCCGTCCTGTCCTATTCCGTCCCGTCCCGACCTGCCCCGTCCAGCCATCCCGTCCTGTCCAGCCGTCCCTTTCCGTTCTGTTCCGCCCCATCTCCGTCCCATCTCGTCCTTATCCGCCCCATTCCATCCTATCCCGTCTCATCCCGTCCCCGATCTAGAGGCCGAGCTCTTTGAGAGCATCTGCGGGGATGCAGCGGCTCGAAAGCAGCCCTGGGGCGGTGACCATAACCGACGATTTTCGTATTTTAGTCACGAACGGGCCCCACTTCGACCCAGCCCTCTTCACGAAATCCGGGGTAAACGGGCCCCTGAGGAGGCATTAAGGGGGGGGGGGGGGGGGGGGGGGGGGGTGAAAAAAGAGCACAAAACGGTCGAAAACTGTCTGTTGATAGCTCTCTACCCTCGTGTAGGCTTCTCCCTGCCCCCCCCCCCCTCTTCCGGCAAAATCAACCGAATCTAATCAAACGAAATAACATCCGGAACCCAAAAACCAACCGCCTCAACCAAGCCAAAATCAAAACCTCACAAAAGAAAAAAGAAGCCGACATCAACACTAAAAAACAACCAAAACCAAAATCGAAACCAAAATCCAACTCAAAATCCCACCTTAAACACCAAAAACCAATCCCAAAACCAACCCCCGACCCGTAGACACCAAAAACGAAAACCTTAAGCAACAAAACCAAAAACCCAGGCCCCCCGCCCCCCCGCCCGAGCCCAGCCTACCTGCAGTAGTCAACCCTCCGCAGACTAGCAGGCGTGTGCCAGTGCACATGTATCCAGCGTGAATCCTCACCCGCCCCTCCATTGCCCCCAGGCCGCACCCCCCTCCTTGCCATCCCCTGCTCCTCCGTAGGCGCGGCCGCCGCGGCAGCAGCTTCAGCCTCAGCGACAGCAGCAGCAGCGGCGGCAGCAGTGGGGGCAAGAAGTGGAGCTCCCGGCGGAGGCGTTATGCCAGCAGCTCCGTCCATTAGCGCCGCCGCCTTGGCCAATAGCACCGATGTAGCCGACGATACGGGGATGGTTCGAGGAGGCGGGGACGACGAGGGGGGAGGGGGCGGCGGTGGTGCTTCCGCTTGCGAAGCGGTAACGATTTTGCCGACGAGGATTGGTCGGTCGCATTTTTTGGAGGGCACGAGGAAGACGAAGCGGCCAGGGGCGAACCGCGACTGTTCGGCGAGGAGACGCCCTGCCTCGA
Organism: Undaria pinnatifida; assembly: GCA_012845835.1. Lineage (NCBI taxonomy): Eukaryota > Phaeophyceae > Laminariales > Alariaceae > Undaria > Undaria pinnatifida. The sequence continues at coordinate 9,975,541 of JABAKD010000005.1, forward strand.
TGTCCGCTGCTTTTGCCGCGGCTTCTGCTTTTGCTACTGCTGCTGCTTCTGCCTCTGCTTCTGCAGCCGCCTTTGCCACGGCTGCTGCTGCCGCTGCTGCGTCAGCTTCCATAGCTTCAGCAGCCTGCGCAGCTTCAGCAGCACGCGCAGTCTCAGCAGCATCCGCAGCAGCAAGAACATCAACAACACGCGCTTCATCAGCGCCCTCATCCGTCTTGTAAACACCGCCCTGACCCTCATTCCGGCTTTCCCGCGCCCCCTCCCCGCCCTCGCCCTTGACCCTTCCCGACACCGACTTCCTTTTTGTCGCCCTCCCGTCCCTCTCCGCTGGGACGAGGTCCTCCAGCCCTTCCGCACCATCGTCGTCTTCCCCTCCTCCCCCTCCCCCCTCGCCCTTTCTCTTCCTGCCGTTCCCAATCCTTCCCTCTTCAGTTTTGACGCCCGCGGCGGCTTCCCCGCCCACCGCTACGCAAGACCGCCGCCGTTGTCGCAGCGTCCGCCCGTTGACTGTCACCGACGATGAACCCCCCTCCCCTGCCGCCACCGCACTCGCCGCTTCCGCTTTCGTCAGCGACCCCCCCGCCGTCGCTGCCGCTCCCCCCGCTGAAACAGATTTATCTTCTTCGCTATCGTCACCGTCTCCATCATCGTTATCGCCCTCCTCATCTTCAGCTACTGCCGCCGCTGCCGCGGCCTCCGCCACCGCCGCCGCCGCAACCGCTGCGGCCGCTGCCGCTACTGCTGCTTCCGCTGCTGCTTCTCTATCCTTCCTAGCTTTTCTCACTGCCGCCACCGCCGCCCTGAATTCAATTTCAGCTTCCGCTTCAGCTTCAGAGTCGACGGGTACCCCCATCCCGTCCTCTTCCGCTTCCACCCAGCCGCCGCGGGGTCCGTCGGGAAAATTCCACCCCACCGAGGCTAGGCCTACCACTCCAGGAACGCGATGCCGCGTGCAGTAAACCCGGGAGCGGTCTCCGGGGACGCCGTACCGTGGCGTCTCGATGCAGCCCTCGGAGAGGCAGGAGGCGTACTACGGCGATTTCGGTAGGGGTGGGGAGGCGGGGAAGGAAGGGGGGGGGGGGGGGGGGGGGTGAGGTGGGGTGTCTTACCTACCACTAAAAAAAATAAACGCTGGATTGATTAATCAACCACCAAGTCAAATAATGAATCAATCAGAAAGTCGGATCATGAACCAAAGAACCAACCAATCATATACCAACAATCTGACCAACAGTCAACTAAACCAACAATGCAGTCGATCAGTCAAAACAGCAACACCAAAATGATCAATCACTCAACCAGCCAACCAACCAACCACAACAATCAACCAATCAACCAACCAAACAACCAAACAACCAGACAACCAAGCAACCAAGCAACCAACCAATCAATCAATCAATCAATCAATCAATTAACCGATCAATCAATCAATCAATCAATCAATCAATCAATCACTCAATCAATCAATCAGTAGGGTGCTTGCGATGTACCAACTTTCGTTGGGTAGGAGTTGGGTCTACAGGAAAACACGGGATAATAGTATTGGGACCGTCAAAACGTCACAATCCAAGGCCAACTCAACCAACGAAAAAAAGCGAAAAAAAAGTGAAGAAACACTCCCAAGCGCGTTTTCTACACACCATTTATTTTATTCTATTTTTTTAACTGTTTTTTTCGTGAGTTGGTTGGACTTGGGGAACAACATTCATGGGTTTCAATTCAACACTATTTTCACATATTTTCCAACCGAACAGAGATTGGAAATCACAAATACGCTAATAAACCAATGAACCAGTAGAGTGACTAACCACCCAACCAATCAACCAATCAATCCATCGATCACTACGAGTCTTGATAAGGTGTTTGCGATTTCCAACGTCTGTTGGGTTGGAAATGAATGAAAAAAAACAGTATAGAAACCGACGATGTGCCAATCAACCCACGCAAAAAAGAGGCTAAAAAAATAAACAAACAAAAAAACGGTGGGAAAACGCAGTTCTTCCACCGTTCTTGTTCGCTGGTTGCTCGAGGTTTGGCTTGACCTTGGATTGGGGACACACGACGGTTGCGATCCGCTGATAACATATTTTCGTACCCAAACTCCTACATAACCAAATAATGGTATATTGCAAACACCTACTCACGCGACTGTTTCAACAAGCAGCTAGACAACCAACCAACCAACAGACCAACCATTCAAACAGCCAACCAACCAACCAACCAACAGATCAACCATTCAAACAGCCAACCAACCAACCAACCAACTAATCAATCAATCAAAACCATCACCTTGAGGAAAACCTCCCAGTCCCGGCGGTGCTCCACACAGTGCGCCGGCAGCCACCCCGGCGTTCCATACCTCGCACGCCTTGTACACGCGAACTCCCGACAAGAGTGTCTCTTCTTTCCATTCCCCTCCGTCATCCCCCGCTCGCACCCACGACGTCGACAGAACCCGCTCCTGCCCCCCCCCCCCCACCCCCCAACCGCCAGACGAACTCCCACTGCTACCACTGCCACTACCACCCCCACCCCCCCCCTCCGCTGACCCACCAGCTCGGCGAGCGAGCGTGTAAAAGGGGACGCCTTTTGACGCGCCAATCGCGCGTCCCGCCCCACCGGCGCCGGTTACCGTCGTCCGCGGCGCGGCCAGGTTATGCCAGCCGCGGATTGGCGTACGGGAAACACCAGCCGCGCCCTTGCCCCCGCCGCCGTTAGCCCGCGTGTCGCTCCCCGATTTTCCGCGTCGATTGCGACACTCCTGGTTCACCCGGACGCGGCCCTCCAATGAAGCGGGCGGTGGGGTTGCAGGCGCCGACACCCCTGAAGGGCAAAGCCGAAGACGCGCGGACCGCCGCCGTCCCCGCCCCGCGCCCGCCCCCCCTTCCCCGTCCCTCTCCACTTCCCCCGCGGCGGCTGTTGCCGCCGAGGTCTCTGCTGCTGCTGCTACTGCCGCCGCGTTCATCCCGGTTGATCTCAAGGTGCTTCTTCTCCCGAGCGCGCACGGCGCGCGTGGAGAGGCAAACCGGAGCCCCGCAGCAGCCGACATTTCGTCTTCGTCCTCCTTGTCGTCCTCCTCGTCTTCGTTTGAGGAGAGCGGAGACGACGCCGCCGTTACCGAAGATGACAGGGACAGTGGGTCGGCGACACCCTCGCCCCCGCCTCCAGTTCCACCCCGGGCGGAAAGACGCCCGGCGTTCCGCCGGGTGCGGCTCCGGCTAAGGCACCTCTCAGGATCGTCGTCGGTCTTGCGGGGCACACCGAAAAAGCGCCTGCGCTTGTGAGGCCGCGCAGAAGGAGACCACTCATCATCTCCTTCTCTGTTCTCACTGCCATCGGATTGCTCCTCCTCTTCCGCTTCCTCCTCCGCTGCCTCCTTCTCTCCCTCCCTCTCCCCCTCCTTCTCTACAGCGCGGACATCTTCCGCCTCCACCACCGGTACCACCCTTCGCTCGCTCGATCCTCTCCCCCCCCCCCTCCTTCTCCCTCTCCCCCTCCCCCTCCCTCTCCCTCTGCCTCTCCCCCTCCCCCTCCCTTCACCCGGGCCGCGGCGGAAGGCGGAGGAATACCTCCTCGAAGGGTAGTACGGCGTAGGCACGTGGCAGACAGATCTCCAGGCCTGAGCGAAAACGCAGGGGGGGGAATTACAGGCGACGGAGGCCGTGGCGGGGGTGGGGTGGAGGAACGTTCAATTAAACCCTTGTACAATAAATACACAATTGTCCACACACCTGACAGATCAGATCCCTACTAACGATACTTGCCTTCCAAGGCAAGATAGATCCCTGGTCTACATGATCTGCACGGCCTATAGATCACGTTGCCGGGTGAGAGCTGCATGATCTGAATGATCTAGCAAATGTTTCCTGGGTTTGATCTGCACCGCGCAGATCCTGCTGGGATCTGTACAACGGACCTGCACTTCGACACAGGACCAACGCCACGGATGAGGGGTCTTTTTCTGGATTAGTTTCGCAATGGCTCGGGGTCCCACTCGTGCGAGTGCCCCCCCCCCTTCTTCCTTTGCGGTGTTTAGCTTTCATGCTGTTTTAATCTCGCGACACGAATCCGTAGTGGTCGGCTACTCTGCGCCAAAACGTGTCGCCAAAAGTGTGCTTGTCAGTGAGGTACTATTAATAAGTCACGTGTGCGAGTGGTGGAAACCCGGTCGCGAGAGACGAGGTATCATACTTTTTCACACACATCTACCACTTTCCGGCTTCTAGACGAGCCGTGGTCACAGGTGTCGTCCCTTCTTCCCCCGGTTGTTGCCTTCAATGTCTATCGCGCGAAGGGTTCAGCAATCCCACCGCTCGTCGATTTTTCATCGAGTGTTGCTAACTCACGCTCTCGCGCTTTCCGCAAGTCAATTTGTGCACAAGAAAAAGTCCCCACGATTTTATACCTGTACGAGTATGCACTCGGGGGGATTCGAACTCACGAAACTGACCTATACCAGGCTCGAGGATAACCTGATACGTCACCAGGGCGGCCGGCCGATGATACTACAATACCGTACCTTTGGTCACAGATGCTGTGCAACGTTTCGGGCGGCTGTCTCACCGCACCTAATCTCCAGGGGTCAGGTAGGGTCGAGCCGACATACTCACGCATACGTATACAACGGCAGCTTGCGCCGCTGGAGTAGTAACAGGGACCGCTCGCGCTACCGCTATCACGGGAACTGAAGGGCACGCCAGAAAACCAGCTGGATTGCGAATGCAATTGAGTTAAATTGACGCGCGGCATGTACGACAATACATGGAAGTGTGGTGAGCTCCAGATGTATTTTCCCCCATTCGCCGGAGGAAAATAACAAAAAATGTACAACAGTTCAGCACGACAAAGTTGTGATCTATAATATCTACTTCGAAGTATAAGAATCTATGTGTTCTGCATGATCTAGATCATGGTCTCTCCCGTGTGTGAAATTGTTCACTCTCAAAACATCCGTAGCACAACAAAAAAAAAACTAGCGGCCGGTGTATCACGCAGCTCGCAAACATGAGTATCGACCCTATAAATGTATCCAACTCACAGCTGACTGTTCAGAATAAAGTATTACTCGTAAAAAATTGTCCCAAGCTTCGTAAGTCCGCTGCCGGGGTTGTAACGAAGACCACTGATAGAGACAGCTTACGCTATACCTACAATGGGACCCGAAGGGTGCGCCAGCTAGCGTTGGGCTGCGAAAGCAACCGAGTTAAATCGACACACGACGCGTATGAAAATAAGTGGAAGTGTGGTGAGCTAAAGCTTTATTTTTCCCCATCCGCCGGAGGATGAAAAAAAAAAAAAAAATCCAATTAATTTGCCCCCAAAAAATACGCGTACGGCAGTAATTCTAAAGCTGTTCAGCTTTCAATGTTCCCAATCCACACACCACACACTTGAGTTTTTTTTCTGGGTCGCGTCCGCAATGATGAATGTGATAAGAGCAGCAGAGCGGAAACTGCAGCAATAATAAATTTAGAAAACAGTTATTATGTTGGATCTAGCTCAACATTTCTTACCTAAAGCAAAAATACCGACACCAACCCTTACAGTTGAGGAAAACAAAAATATATTAAATACTGCATGCACAAAAATTGAAAAACAAAATAATAGGACCCCTCCCATTAAGTGAAAAAACTCACCCACAGACCGTAACTGACACAAGATATCACCCGCACATAAGAAATCACACCCCCCACAGGATACGACACCCCGGTGATACGTTTGGGCGTTTCTGACAAACCATCGATTTATCGCCCGGGGCACATAAGATAACACACCCCGGTGATATCGTAGTGTAGATTTGTGGTTTGTGGCTTCGATTTTTGGTCGTGATGTCTCTGCGTAACTCTTTCTTGGTCGTACCGATAGCGAGGTAGGTAGCAGCAGCCCACTTTTGTGTGGGGGCAGGACGGATGGCGCAGCCACCGCCTCGTATCATATCGGGCGAGGTACCTTTGATTTCGGTGTATTTTATTTTTTTATGCTCCAATCCAAGCCCGTATTTTGTTTGTAACTTTCTTCGGCGTTGAGGGGGTTGAGTCATCGCCGAGGTCATGTGCTAAGGAGTTTCGTCACCTAGGTTGGGCCCCTTTGTTTTACCACAACCCGGTATCACAGGTAGGTACCTACAGCAGGAGTGCGGGGCAGCTGCAAGTGCTCGTGCAGGCATACCACACCCCTTCAAGTGTGCGGCAGCAGCGGTTCAGCTGTCATCACACCTGCTTGTATCACACCCCCAAACACACCCTGTGGGTGTTCGGACGTGCTATCACACCCCCTTTTTATCACCCCCCCTCATTTATCACACCCCCGAACACACCTTGTGGGTGTTTGGACGTCCTATCACACTCCCTGGTGCATCACACCCCCCTTGGGCCCCCTGCGAGCTGCACTTTATCACCCGGGGTACACAAGATATCACACCCCCCACAGGATACCACACCCGGTGACAATATTTTTAAATCCCAAAATGTTATCACCGGGGTGTTATCTTGTGTCAGTTACGGTAGTATACATACAAGTACCAACAATGCAGCTTGCAAAGATGAGTATCGACCCTAAATTCGTCGAACTCACAGCGGACGAGCTTGATATAATTTCATGAAATAGATACGAAACGGCTACCCCTGGTATAGCTTATACCTGGTATTATTTTATACATTCGTACTTCGAAGCAAGTCGTTTGTTTTTGAAAGAACAAAGCTTAAGATGCTTACTCGAAAATTCCTCTGGTTCAAACAACGGGATATTGCATAAATAGTACAACCATTGCGTACGAGTACGTAGGACTACCCGTATACCAGGGTATTTAGTACACCACCCATTTCCAACCCCATTTTGTTCCTAGTCTAACTCCAAGTGTTTTGTTCCCATAACGGGAGTGCGGTGCTAACAGGGTCAAGGCCATGAATCGAACAACCTGACGTGGGTCCATCCTTTTGCTTATTTTTTAGTGCCGTTCCTTTTCTTTTTGTCCACGTAGTTTCTCCACCCATTTACTTTGCTATTGTACTTGTGTACTTCGTACTAGTAATGTGAATAAGTTGTTTAAATTAATGCTGTGTTTCTGTTTTTGTGTTTTTGTACTGCTCTCTTGTTTTGCCTCGCCATGTTTTGTTCTGTTTTGTTCGATCTGCTGTAGTTAGGTATGCTAAGAGGGGGTTTGCCTTCGAAGTATACGAATATATGAGAGCTGGTTCATGATTGCCTGTCTTCTTGCCTTATATTTCGAACCATCCAAAAGTCCCTTGCCCCATCCCGTCATGTATGCGCGTATATGCTACCTTTGGTTTGTGTTTTTTCTCTGGGTTATTCCTCAGCTCCAGAGGTGTCTGGAGCCTGTCCTGTGACCACGGACTTGATTATGCGAGTTAATGCGAGAACAACAACAACACGAGTTGTTCAAGATTTCTACCGGTATGTATTCAATATACAAACATAAGAAACCCCTCCTGCCACTCTCTAACCGTATGAACACAATGCTCTCGTAATACGTCATTTTGACGACTCGGTTCGTTTGTAAGTCGATCATAGCCCGCAGAAACTTTAAGGAAAAATCCGAAAGTAAATGCAAAAGTTACAAATCTTCAAATCTTGAAATGTTGTTGTATAAATAGTATAGTAGTTTGGCGTCAGTCAAGGTACGAATAAATATTGGTTACTTGCCGTCCGTCAAGGGGTCAAAAGGCCGTCTCCCCGACATATTTTCTTGCACATACTAAAACCTAGTGTGTTGGCGTCAGTCAAGGCAAAATTATTGGAAAAATGCCGTACGTCAAGGAGTCAAAGTGCCGTCTCCTGACCTCTTTGTCTAGCAGTACGAGTGTCTGTCGTCATGATGCTCGCGGGCCGCCCAGCTGTTTACATCTTTGCAGCTCCATACAATGCAGTGAGGAACAATCCCCTATTAACGCCTTTACAACTGGAAACCCTTTATTTTTACAAAATTACTCGTAGATAGTATAGGGAGTGATTTTTTGGGGCTCTAAAGTGGTTGACAGCCCTCCAGCCCGGGCAGTGCCGTATGTACACTTTTTTTTTTTTTTTTTTGTATCCTCCGGCGGATGGGGAAAAATAAAGCTTTAGCTCACCACACTTACACGTATTTTCATACGCGTCGTGTGTCGATTTAACTCAGTTGCTTTCGCAGCCCAACGCTAGCTGGCGCACCCTTCGGATTGCACTAACCTGTCTTATCACTTTCCAACTTCTGGACAAACCGTGGTCACACGTGTCGTCCCTTCTCCCCCCCGGTTCTTGCCTTCAATTTTTATCCCGCATAGGGTTCATCAATCCCACTGCTCGTCGATTTTTCATCGATTTTTCATCGAGTGTTGTTGCTAACTCACGCTCTCGCGCTTTCCGCAAGTCAACTTGTGCACAAGAAAAAGTCTCCACGAACTTATACGAGTATGCACTCGGGGGGATTCGAACTCACGAAACTGACCTATACCAGGCTCGAGGATAACCTGATACGCCACCGGGGCGACCGGCACTATATCATGCTGAGATCACAACGTTCAGCGCTACTGTCCGCAACAGTGGGATGGAAACACCGCACATTAAAAATGCTGTTACAACGGCTATTAATAGCCGTAGAATCAGTGGTGACATCGCATTTCCTTTCGTTTGGCGTCCCGGCGTCAGTCGTCAGCCCTGTTGCGTACGTACCTGGTACAGTAGTACGTAGGTGCCAGGCAATAATTCAGGATGGTTTACTATCCTACTATTAGTAGCAGCCCGGGTTGCTTGGTGTGTGGCCGATGATACGTTTTTCGTCGCATTTTTTCGACAGGGTTTCCTTCTCAAGTCGCAAAGGGGCGTGTTGATGAATTGTGTTGGCCGGCGTCCCAGGTGGTCGAGTGATCAAAACTTCTTGACTACTAAAGGTCGATTTTCGCGAGTTCGATCCCGTCCAGTCCGAGGCTATACATATACAACACGCTGGGATACTCGGATGCAACAGCTTGATTCAGTTCCAGGGCTGCTTCTACTGCGCGGTGTTTTAAGCAAGACCCGCAAACAAAAAAAAGCGAAGTTGGCAAGTTTCACCATTTGTTTGTACCATACCGCTAACAACGGCCTCTAACGCGATGTATTCAGTGAAAATCGACGAGCAATCTGGATGCTGAACCCTATGCGCGTTAAAAAGCAAAGGCACGCAGATACCGGGAGGGAGAAGGGAAGACACCTGTTACCACGGCTTGTCCGGAAGCTCGTTGAGGGTGAAAAGCAAGGGTGATGATAAAAACGCAAAACAAACAAACAAACAACGCGTACACTCACCCTTTCGATCCGGTCGGCCGCTATAGTCTTCGCCCGCGCCTCAGACCGCCGGTCCACCTCCACCTGCACTGACTCCAGCAAGCGGTAGAGCGACGGAAGGATAGCCGCATCTTCCAAAAGGGCCAAAGCCTCCGAGACAGCCGACAGCTTACGCGAAACCTCGTCCATCGCTTCTTCTCCGCTCCCTCGGCTGGAGGACGCCCCCACGCTCACGCCGGCGCCGTTGACGCTACCACCGCCATCACAACCACCATTGCCACCACCATCACCTCCATCATCACCACCACCTCCACCAGTAGCACCCTCGAGCCGGTGTCCCCCTTGCCCGAGTGGCGGAGGCGCAGGCACCGACTGATGCAAACCCTGGTCGACGCTGCCGCCGTCAATAAGCGCGTGGCCGTTCGATTTTTCACTCGTAACCGCTAATCCCTGTGCCTCCCCGCCCACCCCTGCCCCAGGCGCCTCTTCAGTGGGGCCCGGCCCTGCGGCGCTTCCTGGCGCCCTCACTGCGCGCACCCCACCCCGTACGGTAGGCTCGTGTGGCGGGAGTCGTGCGGCAGCGGCTGGTGCTGGCGCTGGTGTTTCTGTTGTTGTTGGCGCTGGTGTTGGTGCTACCGCTATCGCGGGCGCTGCTGTTGCTGTCGCCGGTACTGGTGCAGCGGCTGGTGCTGTCGGTGGTTGCGGTGGTGCTGGTCCTGTCGCTGGTGCTGCTGTTGGTGTTGCTGCTGTCGCCATTGCTGCTATTGTCGCTGCTGGTGCCGGTGCTGCTGTTGTTGCTGGTGCTGTTGCTGCTGTTGCTGCTGACGGTGCTTCTTCTGCGGCTGCTGTCGCCAAGGCCGGCCTTTTGGAGCTCGCTCTCAGGCTTCGCCCTTCCCGCGGTGGCGGTGGCGGCGGTGGCGGTTTTGGCGAAGAAGTCGCCACCGGCGCCAACACTGCCGCCGCTGGTGTTGCTTCGGCCGACGGAGACGCTGCTGTGACCGCTGCCCTGCTTCCATAATCGCCGTCACAGAGCTTTCCTTGCACGCCCGAAGAAGAACGAGAAACACAACAAGAAGAACCTGAAGAACCAGAACGACCACGCTTGGCAGTCGCGTTGTTGTCGCCGCCACCACCACCACCACCTCCGCCGCCACATACACCGGCGCACACCGTTGCCCCTGCCGCCTCGCCACCCGGAACCTCGCCTACCAGCGCGGGAGGGTCATCGCGTGCCGAAGGTGCGGGCGCGGTGTTGCCGCGGGCCGAGGTCTTCGCCATTCCCGGGTGCGCAGCCGCTTGCTCTGCAGCTCGCTCCGCCACCCATGCTGACGTGGCAACTTTCTCGCCCCGCGCAGGACACGGTACGCCCGGCTTGTTGAACTCGGCAACGGAGCCGGCTTCCGCGGCAGGTGGCCCGGGGGGTGAACTCGTCAGCGGTCCGGCCGAAGTGCGAGAGTTCGACGCGGCTGCCGCTCGCGCGCGGGCGCGGTCGTCACAGGAGACGCTCCGTCGCTTGGCTCGCAAGCTTCGGGAGAGCGTGGCCTTAGACGGAGCGGGTTCGGAGTCGACGTAGGGCGGCGGCGGTGACGGTAGTGACGGCGATGAAGCAGCACCGGCGGCGTTGGCAGAGGAACTGGGACCGCCGCCGCCGCTTTGTGCGTCGTTTCCCGCTTCTCGGTCGGCCGGCAAGGCGACGCCGCCCGCCCCGATGTGGCGGCTAACACCTTCCCCCGACTCACAAACGACGGCGGGAAGCATAGGCCCAACGACGCCGTTCGCCCCCCCCCCGTCGCCCCCCTCCTTCCCATCGCCTCCCTTACCAAGAGGAATACCCTTGCAGCAGAACCACGACCTCCGCACGCCTCGCCCCCCCCCGCCGCCAGCACCCATAGCGCCTGCGCCATCTGAGTCCCCTGGAGTTTCCCAACCGCGCACACCTGGGGCCCCCGATTCACGGCGCACAGCTTCGTCGAACCACTGCCGTTTCTTTCTCCTGGACGTCCCGCGTTCTCGTTTCCGGGCTGCGGAAGCTGCCCAAGGGCTCGGGCCACCGCTCGCGGCCGCCGCCGCCGCCGCTGCTGCCGCTGCCGCGGCAGCTTCAAGAGCTGAGGAGTCACCGTTTTCTACTAAGAGCGCTGTGAGGATGGCCTGCAGGGGGGGGGGGGTGAGGGGAGGAGGCGGGGGGAAGAGGGCTTGAGGTAAGGATGGGGCAAGGGAGGAACGAGATACGGAGGGAGGAAGGGAGGGACGAGGGTGCTTGCGATGTACCAAGTTTGGTTGGGTATTGGGTAAAATTATACGTACTACTTTTTTACAACTTGCACTATTCGTTGCCCGAGTTGGTACGGCGGTCGGCCTTCGGTCATGAAGGTCGTTGCTTTCAAGTCTTCTTGTCTTCTGTCTTCAACTACAACAGTAGTTGCGCGTTTTCTTTTTTGCTCAAGCACTGCCTGTGTGCCTTCACATTAAACCGTTATTTTTACACAAAGACATCAGTACACCCAGTGTCCGTGCTGATTCTTCATCCTCGAGAGATACTTCGAAATACAAATACTTGTGGTCTCAGACTGAGACAGAGTAAACCAAACAATCGCAATTAATCAAGATAAAGCATGCGAAAGCTACAGGCTGGTTCACGTTAAAAAAATTGTCTCCCCGATGAATGCCGCTCGCGATATCCAGTCAAAAGGTGAATATTTATTATTACGCTGACCCCCATGACCAATGGAAGAGGGTGACATGGACAGTTCCTTTTTTAACGACCTAGGGCTGTCTCTAGGAGCAAAACTCGTATCGACCAATGACAGGCCGACAGGCCTTCATATTCTTGAATAATTTAAATCAGGCTTTTTCCAAGCAGAGGCGAGAAGAAATTGCGCCGCATTGTGCACGAACCGGTTGAAGGTACTCCGAGGCATGTCTGTAATTTTTTTCGCGCAAGCAATCGAAGATCTGACCTGCCTGTGTTCAACATTAAGCAGAATCTGGCGATAAAACTGGATCCTACCCTAAAACCAAGTAATTTAAAAACGTTAACGTATCTTACTCATTTTTACGCACAAAAATCCAAATGTCCACGCCGTTTTTGATAGACCCTGAAATTTTGCACGTGTTCTATATATGCCCATCCCGAGGCCAGGTTTCCTTCCTTTTTTTTTTTCGTCGAAAAATAATGGTCTGAGGTAGACCACATTTTCAAAAAGAATTTGACGAAAAACCGGACCAGAAAACAAAAAAAATCGGGTGAGATCTTCGCAATGACACATGAAAAACGTGTGCAAAATTTCACGGTCTGAATCGAAAAAAGGCGTGGACATTCGCCGGGGAATACATTTCGCTTTTTTTTGCGTGAACCAGCCTGTAGCGTATCGGGTACGAGAACACAACAAAACAAGCCAGACAAAAAAAAAAGGAGAGAAGAAGAAACTACTCTGTGCGCGTTGTCTTTAGTCTTTAGCCTTCACAAATCCAAGTACTCGCAGGGAGGAGACGGGGACACTTATCATAGCATACCACCAGGCACCAGGAATACGACGACACCGGCATTGTTGTGCCTGATAAAGAGCATACCGGCATTGTGCCTGGCACAGAGCATACTCGTGCTGCTAACTGCGCCAGGTATGTATGTTTTCAAGACAAAACAACCTCTGGAACCTGGTAGGATGCGCGTGACTGCACGCAAGTAAGAAAAAGCACGCCCGGGGTCGGCATTATACCAGTCATATAACAGAAAAAGGAATATAGGGGCAAATCCTTAGCATTTTCCTCGGGCTGAATACCGTACAACACGGAAGAATGCACACCCTAGTGATAACAATGAGAAATATTATTAGGAATCGGGAACCGATGTAAGCAATAACATGTTTTTTGTTGTTCCAGAGAGAAATAGGCGTTAGTGGTCCATAGTCATTTTTGGCGGAGTACGTAGGCAGCTTACTTCGACAGCAGCAGCTGGCATTGTTTGGTTGATCGCGCTTGTGGGGACACCAAGTGGATACCGCACGGAATGGTGCTGGCAGACTGGTAGAACACGCGAACGGATAGAGCTGTTGTTTACAACTGGACAGCGGTCGCTCACTGGACCAGATAATTCGTGATTTGGTGTTTCAAAATATTATCACCGGGTGTGCTGTTGTAGGGGTGTGTGGTATCTAACGTATCCCCGGTGAGAGCAACCATGCACGGCAGCCCGGCAGCTAGAGGGTGTGGTAACGAGGGGGTGTTGTATTGAGGAGGTGTGCTAACGTTATTAACATTTGCTAAGGAGTGTGAACGGGATATCGGTAGCACCAACACCGGTACCGGTAAGCGGGCTGATCCCGGGAAAAAACGACGTGATCGTCGCTCGAGGCGCGGCAGCAGGAGGTACCGGTGGGGTTGGGGCCGCAGACTCGTTCGGATCACTGTGGTGGGGCACAGCTGTCGCGTCCATGCTGGTGTCCAAACCGGTGCCCGTTGCGGGTGAATGGTATCCACCAGACGGTGTGATAATTTTGGAGTTTGGTACTATTTTCAGGCGTTCCCCATAGGGGGTGTGGTATTCAACGTACCCCCGATGATAAAGTGATGGTCGAAAAACGAAACAAACAATATATCACTGGGTGTGCTTATGTAGGGGTGTGTGTTATCTAAGGGGGGTGTGCTTTCTTCCATGATATACGGTATGTACCAATACGTGGGGCTGCACAACGACCCACACCGTGTTCTGTTCTTTGTACGGAGAGCTACTGTAGCTGGAGAGCACGAGCGCGAGATACCATAGAACACGGTAACACGGATGACAACACACCCGCTAGGACCAAGTTCGAAACTGATTTTGCGGACAACGGGGAGAGCGTGCACACGTCGAGCGACGTGTCTATGGAAAGGTTTCGACGAGACTTTCCCAACGCCGCCATTTTCGTTGTGCCCCCCCCTCGCCCCCGGGTTTCCCGAAAATTGTCTCTGAAATTTATCCCAGGGGATCAAAAATGTCAGGAGACGGTCTGTCAGTCAAGAGGAAACGCCCAGCGGTCAAGGGCGTCAAACCGATCGTTCTACCCTAGAATCTAGTAGTTTGGCGTCAGTCAACATACATTATCGGAATAATGTCGTCGGTCAAGGGCTGAAAGTCCCATATCCTGACCATTAATAGATATTTGCAGGGGATGTGCTGTTTCGCGGGTTACAGCAGTAGCAGTGTGTGTTCTGCATATTAAACTGATATCCCCACCCATCTACATCCAATACAACGAGTGTACTTGCGGATGCACCCTAAGAGAGGGGAGCTCTGTGGCCACAAACTACGAGGCAGGGATACACATTGCTGCAAATCCAGCGAGGTGACCGGGCCATGGACAGAACAGCAATGAACACGCGGGCTAAAAACTAAAAGATGCAGCCCAGCACACCTGACAAGAGGGGTCCCCAAATAAGGCGGTCTGAGTTATGCGGTATCCCGATACAAAGCGGTTTAAATCGCTTGGCGCGACTGAGAAATGGCGCTCATAGCCCGAAATGAATAATGTGAGTTCTCCAATAAGGCGGTCATAGTGCTATGGCACACCACCACCTTACTGGGCAACCCTTACTCTATACGGTACACGAGTCTGTCGCTCAAAAAAGGCCAGAGCAGTTTCGTAAACATCAGCTGGGAAGTATCATACACCAGGTCAGGAGCAGGTATGTATGTGATATTTACCAGGTATTATATACCAGGTACACAGCAGTGAGGTGCGATATCATATGTGAACACAGGAGCAACAAAACACAGGTGTCAGCGCGTGTACCCTGTGCGAGTCTTCCCATTCACATATATAGCTATGATATCATATAACATGCCTGGCAGAACTCATATTTAGCAGGGTATTTAGCACCAGGTACGTATTAATAGTGGACAAAGTGACAGGCCTGTCCCCCCGTAGCTTCAGCCAGTACGATGTGTACCTGGTTGTGCCGGCCAGTACAAGTACTGTTTGTTTGTGTCAGAAGCCAGTACCCTGGATCCGAACAACAGCAGTAGTGTCCTGGTAGCGGTGAAACCGCTCCCACCGCCCGCCCCCGGTTGGTTGGGGGGGGGGGGGGTCACCGGAGACGCCCCCGGAGGACCCCGTTGGGGGCGCCGTGCCGGAGGGTCGTTGTTACGCTATACTAGAAATAAAAAACAAAAAAAAAGCACTCCACCACCTGTGAGAACGAAGATTTCAAGAAGATTTCATCGAAACTCATCTTTGCAAGCTGTGTGTATGTTGCCCCGATCGCGCATACTACTGGGTACAGTATCATACATATGGCTTCACCTTTTTTAAAACCATCCCCTATACTCCCAGATCAACCCTTACTTGGAAGAATTTACTGAAGCGACCATCTGAACAAGCCGTGGTCACAGGTGTCTTCCTTTCTCCCCCACACCGGTACTTCCGGGATTTAGCTTCACTTTTTTGTTTTTAATGATCACTTTTACTTTCCAGCTCAACTCGGAAGACATTTTACCCTCAGCGAGCGACCTTTTGGAAAAGCCGTGGTCACAGGCGTCTCCCCTTCCCCCCCCATCACGCGCATTCAATTTCATCGCGCACAGGGTCCAGCATTGCCACGGTTTTATCAGCTACTAAGCATATGTGCTCGTCGGTTTTCACCAATTTTTCCATTTAATAACTCACGCTTGCGCGCTTTCCGCTGAAAATAATATTCTTCTGGGCAAGAAAACATCCCTACGAGCACGAGTATGCCCTCGGTGAGACTTCAATGTAGAACGTAAGGCTTTCGTAGGGACTACGTTGACTTACTATTACGACTTCATCGGGGACGCCCACACTAGATCTCAACGAAAACGGATCAGGGTTGCGAGTCGGCCGTACTTCACGACTAATAACTAATCACGAGGCAGCGAAGCCGACTAACTGGCTTTGGTCGGCAAGTTGACTGGAGAAGCAGTCAGCCGATTCGGCGACCAAAGTCAGGCAAGCGAAGAGAGCAAATCAGACCCGAATCCGGAGGGGAGCCCGCCGGAGGCGTTCTGCCGGAGGGGAGTTACTACACCATAACTTGGCTTCACTATACACGGGTAGAGCTAAAAAATACGTTGATTCAAGTCCATGTTTCAAAGGGAAAATGGGTGGTATATTGCCCCTGGACTGTCTGAGGAAGAACGAAAAATAGAGGATCAAGTGTATGTATGGTGGTACAGGAGGGAAGCCCAAGCCATCCGTAGGCGAGGCGGCTTTGTCCATCGTGCGCAGGGTCTCCCCCTCCCTCCTCCCTCTCTCCCCTATCTACGTTGCTTTCCGCGCCTTCTCTCGGCGCCGCGTACTTATGATGGGTTTCCGTCATAATAGTAGGCGTTATTGTGGGACGCACAAATGACACCTTGCTAAAAAACGGGTGGCCGGTGTATTACCCAGCTTGCAAAGATGAGTACCGGCCCTACATTGTCGAATTCACAGGTGACGTTAGAACAGTGTACAAAATAGTCAATACACTAGCAATGCTGGCAGTTCCCTCGACCGGCGAGACAGTAGTACCAGCCAGCGTGGTAGTACTGGCAATACATAGCGGTACTGAACTGGGGTCCACCCCTCGCAGTTTCCCTAGGCTTGGTTCAACAGGTGGCTGCGTTTCGTAAAAGACAATACGTGGCCCTGTCTCTTGCAGCATGCACGCCCCAACGGCGCCGCCCTCATCCGTACTTACGTTTCTTATCTATTAAACGCGTGGACATCGATCGCTTTTCTTTTAACTTTAATTTTATATCCTCCGACGGATGGGGGAAAAAAAAGGTCAAGCTCACCACACCTTCACGTATTTTCATACACGTCGTGTGTCGATTTAACTCAATTGCATTCGCAATCCAGCGCTAGCTGGCGTGTCTTTTGGTTCCCATCGCTGCTGTTTCGTTTATTGCTACACATTTTCCACGACCTTGTTGGGCATTTTGAGCTGCATTTTTCAGCACCAAATTCCCATTTTTTTCGTGAAGAATCGAGCCTCTCTTAACAGCATACCGGTATGGCAACATTTCTTGTGCGCGGACCTGTACTGTACGCAACTCCATCGAAGAACAGAAGGCTGCGACCTTTGGAGATCCAACCATGTCAACGTCCGCAGAGATCCGCGGAGAAAAGCTGTATCCCGCATTCAACAAGCCTTCTTACAAGCAACCCCCCCGAAAACTCGGACGGTCAGCACCTCCAGAAAAAGAGTGGCCATTAGCCCGACAAAAACCTACCAGGTTGTCGGTGACTTTCTGACTAGAGGTGTACCACGGGAAATCAAAAGTCGGGAATATACCCGGCCGGTACAACCCGGGCGGGAAAAACCCGCGAGAGGTTCGGTTGCACTTGAAACCCGCGGGTTTTGGGGTGACTGCTAAAACCTCCCAAAACCGCGCGTACCCAGGGGGTTCGGGCACCCGGGTACTCGGCGGGTTCGGGTGCCCGGGACATTGTGTTTGACATGTCCTCCGTTTCGCATCCCTCTCAAATTTCTCTAGAAACCGTGAATACGGATAGGAAACGGGGTCCCCGGTCCCCACCGGTCCCCATTCTCAAACGAGGGCAATCAAAATCATGTGCCGCGAGATACCACGAAAACGAGTTGTCCGGGCACCCGGGTTACCCGAGTAGTCGGTCGACTCGTTTGGCAATGTTACTCTTGTTTGATGCTTATAGTCGCGTTTCGCTTCGACATCAAAATATAACTATCAGTACGACATCAACACGCACTACACGCCATTAAGAGCATCCATCCGCGTATCCAACCCCTTGACAAATACCGCAAACGAAAACGGGTTGTCCCAGTACCCGGGTTCATCCGAGTACGTGCTGAACCCGTTTGGTTTCGTCTAAAAACCAGATTTACCCCCTACGGGTTCGGGCTTCAGGTTTGGCATTACCCGAGTACCCGTTTGTGACGATGACGGGTACTCGCCTGGGTACACCTCGATTGATAGCGCCGACTCATAGCTACTCATATTGGGACAGGTTTCAAAGGTAATTCTGGTACTAATACATGAGTTGCCTATGCAAAAGTGAGAAACAGTCGGACCAAGCTCATGTGCCCCTCTCTACTCTCTTTGCTTGTGCGTGTACTTCTCTTGGCGCCGCGCGACTGCACGACTCGACCTAAACGCAGGACGGGTGTGCAACACACTTCCTGCCGGTCGTTGGTCTCTACGCCCGAGGCTGGCCTTTCCCGCCCCCCGGGATTTTTTTGGAACATGCCTCCGAAACACAGCAGTGCAAAGCAGATTGGAAACACGCCACCAAAGCACGAGCAGCGCGACTGCCCCTGCTTACCTCGAGCCCCCCAACGGGTTGGGGTCTGGGTCAGGCCTGGGCCGACATGCAAGGTTAAAATTGAACGCAAACGACACCCAAGAACTTGTTGCATACTCGTACTGCATTTGCGGGTGGCCCAGTTTGATGGGCTTCCGTGGTTGTGAGGCTTGATCGGCGTGCTAGGCTGAAATTGACCACAAACGACTGGCAGGAAGTTTGTTGCATGCCCGTCCTAAATTCAGAGGGAGCCCAATCTGGTGGGTTTCCGTTTTGTTATGAGGCTTTATCGTACGAAGGGCGCAAGTCGTCAGAGTACTGGCAGCGCTGGCAGCTCCCTCAGTCAGTAGACTAGTACTGGCAGAGTGTGGTACTGCCAGAACATACTGGAGCAGGGTCCAGGCCTACTAAATTAATACAACATGAATACAAGTACGACTCATGTACCGCTCTTCCCCCCTGTTTCGTGGTTCGTACTAGGTGGTATGATTAGTTTGTGCCCACGGAATTTGTAGCTTCCGTCTATCAAAAGGGAAAACCATCGGTAGGAGTACGCTGGTGCGTACGTACCCTGGCTACTGCACAGTGCAAGACAGGCCATTGAAGATGCAGACATACACCGAATTCCATACACCCACCCCCCCTGTACGATCGCTATATACGACGAGTTGCGTTTATTCATACACATGGTGCCAGGTACCAGGTATAGTCTACCAGGTATAGCGGCAGCGGGTGCTCTCTTAGGTAAATAAATGTGAGCAAGATGCAAACTCTCGGGGAGGTTGCTTGCAAGTAATAACTCGGCATTCGGTGCTGTTGTCGTTCGGCCTGAAACACGCCATTTCACACGAGAAGAACATAGGCAGGAAATCAGGCATGTGCCCCAGGGCTACCCCATCCTCCCCTCCTCCTGCCCTCCGACCCCCCCCCTCCCTCCCTCTCTCCCCTTTCCCTCCAACTCCCCCTACTCAACCCCCCCCCTCCCGCCAGGATCCCATGGGTACCACGTAGAAAACAGAGGCAGGTATACAGAATACCAAGCTCACCTCCCCTCTCCAACCCGATTCGTTCCGTCTTTGCATTGTACGGATGCCAGGGTCTATGGCTATGCATGATACATATGAATAGATTACACCTCGGTCCTTCCACCCCTCCTGGCCCCTCCCGCCCCCACCATATCATACTTCGTGGTGCTGGAAGTTAGACGCGGAGACAAAGAAAGGCATACAGACAACGCCCCCCCCGCCCCATCCTTCGGTGTTCCGTCTCGCATGGGATGCGTTAACTGGTAATCACGACTGCGTGGTGGTGATTTTTCAATCACGAACGACTACGGGGACATTTATAATCCATCCCCGCATATAAGGCCTTGTGTTTCGGGTTTGGGTTTGGGTTTGGGTTAGGAGGTTAGGGTTGTTGCGCCAACAAGTAGGTGCCGGTTTCGAGAGTTGTGAGAGCTGCAGCGACTAAAGTTGACGAGTTTTTTGGCGCGATATACACTTCTAGGGTTAGGGAACGAGACATGCTGGCGCAGGCTTCGCCGTCGTTGCACGTTGCCTTGCGCTTGTGGGAGTTGGCCGGTGTGCTGGAGAGACGGGTGTGGCAAAAATGTGCGAAACGCATGGCCTGAAACCCCGGGATGGCTGCTAAACGCCCGCGTAAGTGGCGATTCAAATGGCAAATGGCCAAACAACTACTTCGAAGTACGAAGAAAGACAAGCAACAAATGAGTACCCCCCCCCCCCCAATCCCTGCTGGGTATCGAAAGGGATGCGTGGTCAATGGCCAACTTATCAAGGGAGCAACAAATGAATACATGAATACCCCCCCCCCTCTCAGGGTTGGGGTTAGCAACAAATGCCTACGCCCCCCCCCCCCTCCCCCTTTTCTCACCTTAACCACCAAAGGATCCTGGAAGTAGGCCGTGCCGAGGGCATTCCACACACCCTCAAGGGTATTCCCCCTCCTTGACGAAGCTCGGTGCACGCCCCCCCCCCTCCCCCTCCTTCCAGGTCGAGCTTCTTGCCCCCCTCCCCCCACCCCCGGCGGCGAGCCATTGTCGCTGAGGGAGGCAAGGAGGCCGGAGGTGAACGCCGACCCTTTCTTCTCGGCTCTCTCTCGCGCTTCCTCCTCGTCCTCCTCCTCTTCTTCCTCGTCCCCCTCCTCTTCCTCCTCCTCGTCCTCCTCCTGCTGCGGCCGCTGTTGTTCCTGCTGTTGTTGGTGTTGTTGTCGTTGTTCCTGCTGTTGTTCCTGTTGTTGTTGTCGTTGTTGTTCCTGCTCCTGCTGGGGATGGGGGGCGTGGTTTAATTGCTGTCGGTGTTGTTGCAGTCGGTCCTCTTCGGCCTCCTCCTCTTCCTCCTCTTCTAGCTGGCGCTTGGAGGCGAATCTCGCCACAGCAGCCGCCGCCGCTGCTCTCCGCGGTGCTCTATGGTAGGCCGCCATCCCACCCCCCGCCTCCTGCTGCTGCTGCTTCTCCTTGCGTTTCCCCAACGACACAGCAGTAGTGGCAGTCGTAACCTTATCCTTTTCCGCTGCTGTGGTCGTTGAAGGCTCGGCGAGAGGGGTTGACGACGAAGCCACATCGGTCGCAGCAGCAGCAGTACCAGCAGCAGCGTCAACAGCCATAGTAGTAGCAGCAGCAGTGCCACCTCGAGCATCGCTGCGGCGAGAACCTTCGGTAGAGACCCGACCTCGTCCGCGCCCTCTCCCTCTCCCTCTTCCTCTCCCTCTACCTACGCCGTTCCCGCAGCGAGAGACCGATCCTGTCGCTACTGGTGATGCCGTAGTGGTTGATGCAGCGGCATTAGCAGTAGCATAAGCAGCAGAAGCGGTCGCAGAAATATCAGCAGCAGTAGCAGCAACAGTAGAAGCAGCAGCAGCAGGAGCAGCAGCAATACGAGCAGCAGCAGCAGAAGCATGAGAAGCAGCAGCAGCAGAGGTGGTGGTCAAGGTGGCGGAGGAGGGGGAGTGTGAGCGGGAACTACTGCAGCTGTTGCTGCAGTCGCGGTCGCGTGTAGGTCTTGTGCGGTTGTTGCGCCTGCTGCTGGCACGGACTGATAGCGCTGGCACAGGCGGCATGCATCCAGAAGCAGCCATCGGCGGCGGCGTCGCTGCCGCCGCCGCCGCTGCTGCTGCCGAGGGCCTCTCGGCCAAGAGAGGGTCGAGAGCAGAGGCAGCAGTAGAGCGCCTTGCGGACTCCGACCGGAGCCTGCCCTGTGTACGGGCTGCTACTACTGCTGCTGTTGTTGCACGTCGCCTCTTTCCCGCCGCCTGCTTCTTCCGCTGCTGCTGCTGCTGCTGCTGAGGAGAATCTGTGTTGCTCACGCAGGAGGAGGAGGTGGCCGATTGTTCAGCAGCAGCACTAGCAGCGGTAGCGGGAGTTGTCGTCGCAGGAACAACGGCAGTAGTCACTTGTGGTCTCTGCTGCGCCTGCTGCTGCCGCGAGGAGTCTTGGACTGCTCCAGCCGCCATCACAGCTGGCGGTTCAGAATCTGGCCCTCCCATGAGAAGGAAGGCACCGGGTAGAAAGAAGAACACGGGCTGTTCTTGCCGAGCAAGAGCCCACACACCACACACCAGCCTCCTCGGCTCTCGGCTACGGAAGACGTCGACTTTCTCTCGGTTCGGGTGGAGGTAGAGAAGAGCCGGCTAGCCCAAAAGAGTGACAGCTTGACCCTTATCTCAATGGCAAAAAAACACGAACAACACCCTAGGAACTGAAACTTTGACACCTGTCGGGTCGCCCTACGAAAGCTTGCTTCTCGTGCGAGCTTGCTTCCCACGACCCGTTGCCTCGTAGCACCCAGGCACGACAGGGTAAACGCGGCCCACGGTCGCCTCTTTGGTGCGTGGTGTCGACCAGCCGAGCGCGGAGCACTCTCCGGGGAGGTGGTGACCCACCGTGTATCGACGAGACGAACCCCTTGGGTTGTGGTCCGGGGTTTTGCTTTCGTAAGGAAAAGCAACAAACAAGACCCCTACGGGTTCTCTCATCACACAGCTCCAATTTTTATTGGTTCAAAATATCGCATGAAAAACGCCGCATTTCGGGGTCGCTCTTTATTCGTCCCCTTCTGCCTGTGCGAGTTCTTTGGGAGAGTTTATTCGCTGTTTGTTCATCCCCAGCCAGGGCAGACCTGGGAGCTGCTCCAGCACGGCAGGGCATGATGCCCCCCGATCCAACGGACACGACGTCCTCGGCGGTGGGGCGACCCAAGCGAGATGCAGCAAAGAAGGCTGAAGTACACCTGCGACGAGCGTTGGCCTTGTCGGGTGCTGATGCTGTCCCGGACAACGGCAGCAGCAGCTCCGGCAGCAACGCTCCGGACGCGTGCGGAAAAGACATGGTCTTGAGCAAGAAGCCAAAGTCGTCGTTGTCGTGCCGCGACGCGCCGGTAGCAGCAACAGCTACGACGGCGGCGGCGATGGCCGCGGCGGTGGAGGCGACGGAGGAAGTTTCCGCGGGCGACGTGTCGGCGCCCTCGACCTCGATCGTCAAGGCGCCCTCTATTCCCCAACGGAGAAAGAGGGTTGCTTCGAACGATCGGGAGGGCTCCGCGCGTCCGGGCGCAGGGGCTTCCCGCGGTACGGGGCAAATTGGAAAAGCCAAGAACTCTACCAAAGACAGGCAACAGAGCAAACCAAAGCGAGGTAACCTGAAGCAGGGCAAAGATTACGCCGTGGATCGCCCGCTGAAGTCGGCTGGCCGTGGTGGCGGCGGCGGAAGCGGTCGAGCCGATCCCAGGGTGAAGGGCAAGGCAGCAGGCAGCGTTGCGAGCGTAGCCCGGCTGATGGAAAGGCTTTCAGGTTTTGGTACGAAGGTACGCGTGCCCTCGAACGCGACCATGTTTGACGTCTGGAAAGCGCTCGATGCTGTCCAAGCGAACCTCCCACCTACCCATCGTTTGACCATCGACGACCTGGTTGGCTATGCGAGTATCCGACGCTCCATGACGCGTACCTCGGCACCCGGCAAGAGCGGGTTCGGCTGCGGACAGCGCTTCCCTCGTGCTAACTCGGCAACGACGGCGGTGAGTACACTCAATTTTTTTTGGTGCACAGGTGCGCATCGGTTTTTGTAGTAAAAAATCCCTCCAAACAAAAATTGGGCACCCCCGATGAATCGATCAAACCGTCCCTCGAGATTGGCGGACGGCGGGCAATCGAGGCCCGTCTCGCCCCGGATGCAACGCTTTTTTTCGTGCCCGGCGAGCCGGCTATGCCATTGCCTCATGGCTTGGTTGCTCTCCCGTCGGAGTCGAGTCGGTTTCGTGCGGTACGTGGTGCCTTCCTGTTTCGCGCGAAATTCGTACACTCGTGCGCGTGTGACATATTTTTTTTTTCCCCCGACGAAATGATGTTTGACAAAAAATTCAAACTTGGTATCGCAATTTTTGTTGTGTGGGCGTCTCGCACTCTTTTTGTGGTACGATTGCTGGCACTCGACTCTTTTTGGTTTGTGTTTTTGTCAAGATTTGAAAGATTTCACAAGATTTCTGTGGGTCGAATCTCTTTGAATTTTGTGGTTGATTCGTTCGTTGGTTCGCTTCGAGCAAGCACTGCCGAGCAATTGCTCGGTCGTCATGGGAACGGATAGAGCACGAAGTAGGTGAGCGAGGGAGGCACCTCTTGGCCTGCCCTGTTCTGTGGTTCGTAACTTGTGTTCTGTTTGGTCATTGCTTAGGCTCCGACTGAATGCTATGCCTGATGCGCTATGCGTGCTTCATGTTTCGATTTGGCCATATGATACGCTTTTTGTGGCCATATTCGACACTGGTACAACAACCAGAGCATGTACAACGTAAGAAGGTGACAGGTTTTTTCCATTTTTCGTTTTTCATTTATCATTTTGCGGCTGTTGCGCTTCTACGATGTGTGTTGCGTAGAAGTGTTGCGGTCGCTTGCTTCGTTGCTTGCTTGATTGCGGTGCTTTGCTCGTACGCTAAAATGCCAATGTACTCGCATCCTTGCAGCAGCGCCGGTGTAACCTGGTGCATGCTGGCCTGCTGCTGCTGCTGCTGCCGCTCTGTTGTTGTGTCTACGTGCGTTCTTGCTGATTACTAACGCTGCTGCTACTTTTCTGCGGTTGGCATTGATACTGGCCTGCTCGATTTCATTCATACGAATGTTATTTGAATAGGATACTGCATATTAGTGTAGGTACTCCGTACCACTGCAAAGAGCATGGCTTTCGTTGCCGGTGGCATTTCATGGCCTAGTCTAATCACCTTGCTGTACAGTATTTGCAATATACGTCTCTGTCTCGAGTATGTCACGGCAGAGCTTGTCACTCTTTGCTCTATGAGGCATCAGCGCGGACGCTGGTTGTGCTGGATGTAAATTGGTGCAAATAACAGGTACCAGTTATGTGAAGAACACACCACACGGCAACACCATCAACAGTCAGTACTTGTATACGAGCATCGTTCGTTCTTCGCTGTTCGTGTCACAAGTACTAGTAGTGGGTTCAATAGTTTGAGTTCATTAGTTTGAACATGAGTCTGAAGTCCGGCCAATATTTTCTAACCTAGATAAGTATGGCAAAAGTAAGGAAGTGTGTTGCGTCGCACCCCAGTCCAAGTTTGAACAAGTAAAAGTGGTTTCCCTCTCCACGTGTCATGTCGTTGACTACACTCGAAAAATGTCGTTTGACTACTCGTACAATCGAAAAGCTTTGGTGTATGATACTACAGCTGTACTGCTGCAGCTGCTGCTGTACTGCTGATGTACTTGGAATGTTTTCAACAGGCAACTACAAAGATCAGTGCTGGTACTACTCGTAATGCTGCTGTGTTACCTCGTATATTGCTGTGTAGGTTGCTGGCTGGCTGCTGTTTTGCCTTGCTTCATTTTTGTCGTGCCGTCTTGTTTCACTTTAATTTTTGTTCTTGCCGTGGGTCTTTTCCGGGTCTTTTTCCCCCCCCCCATGCATAGTCACAATGATGCGTTTCTGTTTCCCACTTTCTTATGATTTATTTCCTTTTCGTTTTCGTTTGCGTTTTCTTTCTTGTTCTTTTCTTCTTTCTTCCTTGCAAGTAGCCTGGTGCGTTGGTTTGCATATGTTTTGCCCTTGTACTCATTGCGGTGCCAGCGAGTGCCAAATCACCTTTTGCTGTATTCCCAATATATCGGTATCCTGTTGTTTGTGACGACAGAGCTCATCTCTGTATAGGAGGCATCGGCACGGGCAATGTTGTGCTGGGTGTAGATGTGTGGAATCAGTTTTTCGAGGAACAGACACGCGCGTGTATTCGTAGCTCTGGGGCTGTCACTACTGATAACCTGCCGACTAAATGGCGACTAGTATGTACGTAACGTGGGTAACGTGTTGTCCTGTTGTCGTTGTCTAGAAAGATCGGTCTGCTTATCTGCAATCGGCTGTATCCTACGTAAATGAAAACAGCAAAGTAGCGGCCACCGTCGAAAATGTCAGGAGACATGCATGTACCAAAGCCAAAGGCAAAAGGCAAATCGCTCAACGCGCGCTATCAACGGTGCAGGGTCGAGTTTTCCACGCTAAAAGCTACGGGTAGGGCCGGGTCGACATACACACGCACCCGTATACAACGGCAGCTTGCGCTGCCGGGGTTGTAACGAAGACCACTGATAGGGACAGCTTACGCTATACCTACAGTGGGACTCGAAGGGTGCGCCAGCTAGCGTTGGGCTGCGAAAGCAACTGAGTTAAATCGACACACGACGCGTATGAAAATACGCGGGAGTGTGGTGAGCTAAAGCTTTATTTTTCCCCATCCGCCGGAGGATTAAAAAAAAAAAAAAAAAAAGCTACGGGTAGCAATTGTTTGGTGCCAATCAACGTATTTTTTGGTAAACTTGCTGGGTTTGCTGGATGACAGCAAGGGGCGAAAGTGCTGTTTCCTGACATCCTGCTGTGACTACTACCTTTATGTGCACGAGTACTGCAGCTCTGTATTTGTGTTTTTTACTGCTGTTAATTTAATTTCCACACATGGACAACGAGCGCACCCAGTGCCCGTCGCGATTCATTATATCACTGATCATGCTATTCATATTAATAATGTATTCATCATGCTAACATGCCTGGTACAAACTTTGTGGTAATATTTTTTTCTTCTTTTTGTCTCTTCACCCCATTTATTGTCCTCGCACTATTCTCGCGCTCCCTCCCGGTAGTAACTACTCGTAGTAACTCAGATCCGGGGTCACAGAGCGGGCCCTCCTCCCCCCTCCCCACAAAACTACGAGACAAAACGAATAACGAGACATGGCCATGCAATACCGAACGTGCTGAATAACAAACACACCCTGGACAAAAGGCTCCAGGTCAACAGGCAATCGCTAGGATCCTATTCCAATAGGAGACCTATTGTTGCCCGCGATAGGTATCGATGGGTACTTGTCGTAGCTTATTGGGGCCGGCAATGGGTATCAATTGGCATCTTCAATGACCTGTTGTTTGGCCTATGGCCTACTGCACCTATTCATCTGAACATATGATAAAACAAGTAGGTATCGACATTTTCAGGACGGTATTGTTTGGGCGATAGGATATTGGCGCTGAGAGACGGAACCTATGGGTTTGTCCGATAGGTATCGGTATACCTATCACCAAACCTAAAGGAAAATAGGTATCGATAGACCGTTCACAATTATGTTGTTTTGGATCATAGTTATTGAGAGACCTTTCACCATTCTCTTGTTTCGGACAATAGTTATCGGTAGGTAGACCTTTCGCCATTTTATTGTTTCAGTGTTGCAGAGCAAAGGCGCTCGAATCGAAGACTGCCCGTCTAAGTACAGTAAACTCTAGTTCGCCATTCATCATCCACGCCGCACGCCCTTCCAGCCCAGCGGAGAATCCCCGAAAACGGCGCTGTCTGTCCTTGTTGTGCCCTAAGAAGCCCAAGGCAGATGGTCTCAACAACAAGGTGGTGATCACTACTTTTGTGTGTTCGATGCGAAGCTCAAGCCTGCAGTGCTTTAGAGCGATCTGTTTGTGAGCCGTTCAGTTCCTTCTTATACCTTGGATAGTGCCCTATCGAGTAGGCTATTGGGCCAACAATAGGTCGGCAACTATGAGGATCGTTACCTATCGCGGGGCACAATAGCTCGGCTTCGGGGTCTATCGATAGGTATTGCAAGCAACAGTAGGGTTAGAGCAGTGGCCACAACAGCCTGTTGTGCGACCGATATGTTTGCAAAGGTGTATACCGATTGGTATCTTGGGCACCAACATTATTTGAAAATGACTCCCAACAGGCTATCGTTCGAACAATACCTTTTTATCGCCACCAATCCATACCTATTGGTTAAAGCGGTACGTCTGCGATGATATCGATCGAGGCCTATTGCTCAATGTAATAGGTTTGCAAGGGTATCGATCGATGCCTATTGCCCAATTTAATAGTTCTCGAGGGTATCGATCGGTACCTGCTGACAATTTAATAGATATATTTGCAAGAGTTTCGATCAATATCTACTGCTTGTAAATGTATACCCTCGTACTCCTTAAAACATACATATACGTACCGTACCCTAGGCTGTCATTGTTTGAATACCTTTGGGTGATATATAGCAATAATGTGTATCTCGACCTACTCGTTGCCTTCTGTTTCAAAACAGCAGATTGACGGTACTACCTGGTATTGAATTAAAATTTAATCTATCGATAGGCTTGTGAGAATCTCAATCGATATGTAAGGAAAGGAAGCAGTACGTCGATACAAGGGGATGTGAGGAAAGGAAATAGGGAAATGGTTGGCAGAGGATACCACTGCTTTATGGAGCGAGTATTCGACTTCATAGATACTAGTGCTGTATGGAGGGATACTTGATTTACATCGGAACGGCATCTACGCTATTTTGTCGGAAGGCAATAATAATAACGTATCGATACTGAATTAATAGATACGACACTTTCACGCACCTATTAGTCAGTGATAGGTATCGATGGATAGTGTGACATGACTATTGTAAGAACAATACCCTATTGCGCCGATTTGCCAGAACCTATTGGTGGAAGAAATTGGTCTCGATATTCACACACCTATCGTAAGAGCAATAGTCCATTGTACCAATTTATCGGGACCTATTGGTCCAAGCAATGGGTATAGATCGACAAATTCGCCCACCTATCGAAGGTGTCAGCAGGCATCGATATGCAATACCCCAACCTATTGACATTAATTAGGCATATTCGATAGGCTATTGTCCGGGGTGTGCTGAATATGAAAAGCGAACAAGCTATTGATAGTAAACCAGATAACTTGCATAAGAGACGTAACAAAAGATAGCGAACAAGATAACAGCAGTTTAATGGGAGCAGTGCGTAATATAAGGAATATAATGGGATATCAGGAGGGAGGGAAGAGGTACCATCTCAAATATCGGGTATTGTTAGCACTCGTACTCGTAAGGAGGTTTGGCCATGCAATGCCGAACTTGCTGGATACGAAAAGCGAAACACACACGAGCCAGCGAGACAACTTGCAGGAGAGAAAGACAAAGAAGAAAGAAGAAGGAAAAGTAAAAAAGAGGTAAAAGGAAGGAAAGATAAATAAAAGCGGCACATGGAGGGGAGGGAAGAGGTACCGAGAAAGACGAAATTGAATGAAACAGTAAGAAACAGATGTTTTGGATTTTGCTCACAAATCGCCACCTAACGCACACACGTATGTTGGATTTTGTTTAATATTGGCCACCCTATGAAGTGAAGTACCCTATTACTACTTTGATAAAGTAGACCAAACCGATACCCTACTACCTCCTAGTAAAGCATCAATTAATTAGAGGTTATTCGTACATCAAAGTGTTCAGATAATTATTGGTTTAATTGGTTATGCATGATAGGTAACGTAATGCAATGCCATCTTATATTAGGTTTCGATTTGTGAACTTGCTAAAGACGGGCGATCGATGTAGCACGCAGCTTGTAAACATGATTATCGACCCTAATTTCGTCGAACTCACAGCTGACGTCGTTAAAATATATATAAAAAAAACAAGGCAAAAGACGGAAACGACGTGGATCAAAACCAAACGGCGTCGGAGCAGCACCGAGTCTGGGTTCCGAGTGCAACTGCTGTAGCATACCATAGGAACCGCATCATTGCCACATGGTATATCACCTGCTTACTGCTGTATTTGATTGCAACGGTGCCCATACGGCCGTCACCGCCTTCACACCTCGACCGCAAGCAGATTCAAGTAGTGCTCGCATTTGCGGCAGGAAGACTAACGTTTTTTACTCCTTCTTATTAGTGTTTCCGGGTTCTCGATAGCTCCTTTACTTCAAGTTTTGATGATGTGGTGACCCTTTAGGTGCCCGAGTGAAATATGTGTATACAGCACTATACAGAGTATACAGCGCCCGGCACGTTTGATATTTAGGGCTGTGAGAGGGCTGGACTTGCCTTAACGCCTCTAAAACTGGAGAGCCTTTTTTTACGGGAGAAGTTCTTGCAATTTATGTAGTTTTTTTTTTAGGCTCTAAAGGGACGCTGAGCCTATTTTATCTGGTGCAGTTGCTCTGATGGGGCGACGCAGTAAGGGTCAGTTTTAACGATTAAAAATGAATTCAATTTGGGAAAAGTGTAGAACCTAGTTTGGATTGGATTGGTCTAATGAACAAATAATGCTCTTCCCGATGTTAAAGCCGGGGGGAGAAAAAACAAAATAAACCGCCTACCATACATATGATGGAGCAGTATAGTGGAAACTACAGTAATACATTTTATAAAATAGATGTGATGTTTGATCTAGCTCAAAATTCCCCACCTGATGTATAAATACCAACACTTACCATTATAGTGGACAAAAATAGGACCCCTCCCAATAAAAACTCACTCATATAGTATATTACAAGTACTAACAACGCAGCTTGCAAAGATGAGTATTGACCTGAAATTCGTCGAACTTACGGCTGACGTCCTTGGAATATTTTTTATACAACAATACGCACCTTCACCCAAGAATATGATTTCGGCATTTATGAAATTGGAGTTGGACTGAATAAAGGAAGTTCCGAAACACTTTTTCGTTCGAAAATTAAATCCAATTTTGGGAGTTGGCCCAACTTAAGGTGGCATATTCGCGGTGGGACAACACACCCGGGCCTGCCACGATTTTTGGCCGCTTCGACAACGACGGTCGAGGCGATAAAACTCGAACCTCAACGAGACGCGATCGTGTCAATGGCCGCGCCCACGCCTACAGACCGTAGAACATCCTACCCCAGCGGTGGCATCTCAAGAAAGGTCATGGTGGCCGCGATCACATTTTTTTAACCAGCTTGCTCGGCCAAGCCGCACGAAAACCAACCCAACGAGCCCAAAACACGAGCTTTCGCTCAAGAGTTCGTTAGCTTCGTTGCGATCGCTGTTCCGCGCCCGGCGTTTTGAGGCAGCCTCCACCCACCCGAGAGACCCTGAAGGTGATGGCTTCTTAGCCTGGGCCGCCAAAGGAGAGGCTGAGGGTGGCACGCATGCGACGACGCAAGCCATCGCTCTCATCTACTCTCGTCGGTGTTCGTCAGCAGGGCGTTGTGTGACTTGCTGCGTTATTCTGATTTCCCACGTGTTTAAAGCAAAATGCTCCCTTTGCTCGATGATAGGAAGCAAATAATATGTTTTCGCGAAATTAAATCGAAATTGGAACCCCCCCCCCCTTTTTCTTAAACCGTTAAAACTGGCCCTAAGCCAACCGACTGGCAAGAACAGGTTATTTGCATAGGTATCATATGAAGTGATGTAACATATTTTACACCGAGTAACGCGCAGCGTATCACACACAGCTTGCAAGCACGTGTTTGGACGAAATCTTCGCTCTCACATTTGGAGTGCATCTTTTTTACGTATTACAATTTAAACACGTCGAGAACTACGTGTCGGTATGGGGCCTAAGGCGGTGTTCTGCAAAGGGATTTCGGCGGCCCTAATCGTATCTAGGGAGTTGTATGCAGGGTTACAGTCGTGCCATCCTATTTCAACCGCCCCTTTATCAAGTGGCTGCCTTATTCTAACTGCCTTATATTGGCCCCACTATGTATCGTCAAACGCACTGAGAGCGACCAACGCAGGTCAGATACAAGAGCGTAGAACTCCGCATATTACCGCACGCAACTCGCTGTTGTGATGGCCTTCAAAAGTTTCGATGTCTCTAATCGACCTGTCATTTTTTGTCCGTACCCAAAAACGCAAGGATCGCGCGCAACGAGGATGTCATAGCCAACTGATACTTAATCGGTGACTTATAGCTAGCCAACTCACTGGCCTAGCGATCACGCGATCATGGCGTGATGAGCAGCAGGACGATTGCTGTAAATAGTTGAAACATGTACTGCCAACTTTACTGACGGTCCTTCACATGAGATGGTTGTGTGTTCCCATCCGCATCCAGGACACGCCCAGTGCTCATGTTGATTTCTTCATCCTATCGTAGAATGTATACTTGAACACAATATGTTCACTGGAGAAATATCGTCGTACTCACGCCCTTTTGTTTAACGAAGCCAGATCTCCCCCCCTCCCCCCCCCCCCTCCCTGTCTGTCTGTCTGTCTCCCTCCATCCCTCCCTCCCTCCCTCCCCCCCTCCCTCCCTTCTTGCCCCCCCCCCCCGTCCGGCCTCCGGGCATCGACATTTCCGCGGTTTGCGCGACCAATCCTTACGGTGGTGAGCAGCAGGGGGCAAGGGCAGCCATCGTCGCTACTGCCACCGCTGCCGTCGCCGCCGCTGTCGCTGCCGCTGCTCCGGGCACCCTGGGACCTCCTACCCAGGACAACGTTCAACCTGGATACGATGGTGTCGAGACGCGCACCCGACAGACGCCTTGGGCCAACACAATTGATGAGGAAATCTTGAGGTTGGAGGGCCGGCTGTGGAAGGTGTGTGCTTCTCTTGACACCCCTTGACGAACAGAGCAACATTTTCCTCATAAGAGAGGAAAAATTAGGCACCTGAGCTGTGAGATCGACCAAAAAGGATTTTGATATCAAAACCATTCATGATGTGGTCTAAACTACAAACTCGTTTGGACTGGTTGGTGTTACTCTCCCGGTTGCCGGCGCCGTGGCTAAATGATAGCAACTAGGGTTTTCTCTATTTTTTTTTGGCGTTTTTGGGTTTATGCCAGAGCTCTTACCGGTATATAGATACACGTCTGTGTCCCCTTTCTTCGGCTTGCGACACTCCCAGTAGCTCAAGCCAATCACTTCCTGAAAAGGAACCTTGTATCTGGTGTGTACGCAATCGGCTGACCCCTTGTCTTGAGTTTGTAAAAGCAACAGCGGAAGCAACCAACCACACCGCAAGATGCAGAAGGAAGACAGCGACACCTCCAGCCACAACAAGAACAGCCTTTCATATCGTCAGATAGCAAGAACAAAACAACAGCGAGTGGCTGTGTGTTGGCTGGACTTGATGTCTTGTTATTCTGGTTGTTTTTAGTTGGCCGGCTAAATAAGCCACACAGTGTATCACAAGTACCAACAACGCAGCTTGCAAAGATGACTATTGACCCGAAATTCGTCGAACTCACGGCTAACGTTCTTAAAACACATTTATAAAATACCAACCCCAACCATTTATAGTGGAGAAAATCAATATATATATACTTCAGTATATTATACTGAGTATTTCTTTTTAAACAAAATAATATGACCCCTCCCACTAAGAAAAACTCACCCACACAGTATACTACAAGTATCAACGACTCAGCTTGCAAAGATGAGTATTGACCCGAAATTCGTCGAACTCACGGCTGACGTCCTTGAAATATTATCGTGTAATGAGCCAAGTAGCTGATTTTTGCAAGTATTTTGCTTGATGTTAAGCACATTTGAGAGCCACAAATGCAACCAAATACGAACAAAGGCGCAAAGTGCAAAACTTTAGACATTTCCGCTCGCAACTATCTTTTAGGAACGGATACCTTCCGTGTAACATGTCATGTATCATGGTTGTCTATCTAATAACCAGTAGGCGACTTGTCGTCGGCCAACTTGAGTTATATACATTATTGGACATTTCTCACCATGTTACCCCAATGACGTCGTTAGGGAACACTTCGACTGGTGTTTCGTATGGGTTAGGGTAAGGGTTAGCTAGCATGGTTGAAAAAGCACAAAAATGTAGGGCACCCGCCAACTTACACCCCTACACAGCAGTTTTTATATATATATATTTTGTCCTTCTTATCATGTAAACATGTAAACCGGTACGTTTTTTCTTTTTCTCCAGCTCTCCCTTCTTTTTCGTGACTCAGATCCCGCCCGGGTTCACGTAGGTTGTACTCTTCCTCCCACCGCACCACTGGGTGCACATGCGTTTCATCTCGAGAAGAGTTCAACAGTTTGTTTCCTTGTAGAACGGCGTTGAATCGTAGTTTTGCGGCCCATGTTTAGCACAGCTCTTTGCGCTTTATTCCGGGTACGTCCCTGCCACGGCCACCAGGGCTGCTTCGTATTTTTTTTTGGCTCGTCCCACCTGTTATCGTCGCACTTTTTCTTCCTCCTTCTCCCTCCCCAGAAGTAACCCGCTCAGACCCGGGGTCATCAAGCAGGCTCTTCCCTCTCCATCCTCACTACGGTACGCACGTTCTTTTTTATGGCGAGAAGAATCAGCACTTTTTTCCCTCGTCGACTACCGTCGAATTGTGCGTACCCACCCTTTAGCGCTCTCGGCAGTTGGTGTGTCAAGAAAAAAAAAAGATCATACCGAGATTTGAAGCCCTGGCTCCAGCGTTGTGTACGAGATTAACCACTATTTATGCCACCGGGGCGACGGGTGGACTCGCGTAAGTCGACGCTGTAGTCGTGAGCTTTTTGGACATGTTCGCACACCTCAGACAGACCATCATCTAAATCATACAGATCATCTAGATCGTACAAATCATATAGATCATACAGATCATACAGATTGTATGATCTAGATAATCTACAGTACATCCCGTATCTGCTGTTATGAAGTGTTATGCTGGATCTGCGTCTATAGATTACAGAGCTATGCCAGGAAGCATGAGCTAGATCAGACAGATCGTGCGGCTCCAACCGTGTAATACGAGCTAAACCATACAGATCATGCAGATCTTCCCTGAAATATCTAGATCAAGTAGGGATGGGTGATCTGTGGGACATGTGCGTGTTCCCCCTCTCAAGTCCCAAGGGAGGTAACAGGCGTTTGTACGTGTTTGGGCCCGAAAAATTCCGTTGGGGGGCCTCGAACTTGTCCCATCGACGTTAGCAGTTACGCGGCGGGTTCTCGTAGAGCTGCTGTAGGGTAAACGCGATAGGCTGTAGAAGTATACGGGGTACTTGATGTGCTGTCAGTTTACTGGCATAGTACCTGTATAACAGTACACTACTGGGCACTATTAATAGGTATACTGTGAGTGTTTTGGCGTAGTGTATGTTCGAGCATACCTTACACTGCCAGTATACTGGCGTAGTATACACTCCAGTATACCACACATCGGACATACCAGATCCCTATAGATGAGCTGTTGATCTGTTGCGTTCAGGGTAGACATAAGTCCCGCACCTATACGATCTGCATGGCCTAAATATTGTTACCGCGTGTGGTGAGGGAGAAAAAACAAAAAACTGGCAGACAGGGGGGTACTAGCTATTAAAAAAAAGGTTTCACACAAAATAGTTTTCTCGATTCGTACAGAAATCACGACGCTCCGATTTTTTCTTCGTTTTGAGCTTTCTAGAAGTGTGACTCTTTTTTCTCTTTTTTCTGCTCCCCTGGGTGTGCAGCTGTATGATCTGGATGGTATACACGGTACGCGTTTTTTAGGTTGGATCTGAACTGCACAGATCCTATACAGGTCCTAACGACACTGACGACCGATATAGGATCTAGATTATCTAGATGATCTAGATGACCCTGTGTTACCTAGATGATCTATGTGATCTTTATGATATGTATAATCTAGATTAAATGATCTAGATCTAGATTATCTGGATTATGTAGATTATCTAGATCGCGATACGCCTCATGTGTCCGATGTGTGCAGTATACTCTCGCAGAAGTGAGGAGGACTCCGGTAAATACGTGCCTGGGTACCGCTCTCGACGCCCCTTGACGAACAGGTAGGCAGTTGTTGTGTTGCTACAGGAGTAGAGGTGGGCACCGGATACCGTTTTCGAAAAACCGAAAATTGGACAGGAGTCCTTGTTATGATGAAAATTCGAACACCGAATCACCGAAAACCGGACGGGAGGCCATGCTATGATAAGTAGTCGAAAGAACAGATAAACCTTTTTTTGTTTGATGTTAGGGTCCAGCATATTGGTAACCAGGGGTGTGATTTCCTCCCGCCCCATCGATTTTCACCTTGCTGTGTACTCTCAAGGGCGTATTTGGTTCTGTTCGTCACCTTGTGAGCCCAGCTTTGACTCAGTCGATTTTGTATCCAAGTCATTGCTGCAGGCTCGTGTTGTATCTCATAGATGGGTGCTTACAGTAATACTATCCTGAAGTATGTAATAGTTGTGACAGCCGTCTGTTTTGCAGTTTTATGCCGGTTTTCTGCAAACCCCGGTTAACCGTTTTTTCCTCCATCGTATCCGGTACACACAAGCTCTATTAATTACCGGTACGTAGCTACAGTAGTAGTGCGTTATACCTGTAGTAGGCTGGGTGCCTTCGCAGTCACACACTATTGTGGTAACAGTAACAAGCGAGAGGACAAAAAAAAGAAGTTAGCGATAGAAAGTGAACAAAACAAGCGAGACGTAAAAGAGCAAAACAATGAAACGAGCGGGTGCCTTCGCAGTTATACTATTATGGTAAAAGTAACAAGCGAGAGGACAGAAAAAAGAAGGTAGCGATAAGAAAGTGAACAAACAAGGGAGACGTAAAAACGCAAAAGAATTAAACGAGCGAGAGAGGACAAAACGAAAAAAATAGCGGTAAGAAAGTGAACAAACAAGCGAGACGTAAAAAGCTAAACAATGAAACGAGCGAGAGGACAGAAGGAAGAAAATAGCGACAAGAAAGTAAAACGACAAGCGAGAAGAAGTAAAGCAAAGCAAAGAAACGCATGCTTTCTGGATAAACAAAAACAACATGAACCATTAGGCAAATGAGCTTTATAATACGTAGCTTGTAGTACTCGGCGCGGCCACCACGGCTGCCTCGAGACAGTTTGCGACAAAACGATCCTCTCTTGAGTGGGGCTACGGTCGTCCGCATCTTGAAGACACCTAGTGTGTAGAAATTACCTCACGGGTTTCGCATTCAATGACGTAAGGGTCACAGTCATTCTCGTTGCCGTTTCTTTTTCCCTTTTTATTTTCCAAATTTCGGAAAGGTTTCGGAAATTTGTATCGAAACACTGAAGTGTTACGTCTGTCTTAAAAGTGGAAGAAATGCAACGTGTGAAGAGCATGGAAAGCTTAATATTTCCAAATTTTCATTTTTTTTCTGGCGTTTATTCACGGAAATCTACGAAAACACAATGGAATTGTTGGAAGTTGTGAACAAAACTTGGATAAGAATGAAGTTTTGGAAATTGTGGACAAAACTTGGCTAAGAATGGCCCCAAGCGACACTACAGACGTGGACATTCACAGCAGTACACCGCAGACAAACATAGACAGGCATAGGCATACTAACACAATTTTTAAAAGTAATATCCCAGCAATTTCGGAAACGAAACCGTATAAGCCAAACTACTGCTCTCGACGTGGTCTAATGTTTACCAGCTACCTGTTTTTTTTTTTTTTTTTTTTTCACACACATATACCTTCCAGCTTCTGAACAAGCCGTGGTACAGGTGTCGCCCCTTTCCCCCCCCCGGTTCTTGCCTTCAATTTTTATCGCGCATAGGGTTCAGCAATCCCACTCATCGACTTTTTCATCGAGTGTTGCTAACTTACGCTCTCGCACTTTGCTAAGTCAATTTGTAAAAAGTCCTCACGAATTTATACGAGTATGCACTCGGCGGGATTCGAACTCACGAAGCTGACCCATACCAGGGTCGAGGATAACCCGATACGCCACCGGGGCGACCGTATACAATATCGGCCTGCGTTTTCCTTCTGCTTTACGCTTTGTAGGTATGTAGGGGAGGCACTCTAACCTACAGTATCAATTAAGTTATATTTTAAAAAAATCTTTGTCGAGGGGGGGTATTTTTTTTTCGTTTCTATCTTTTTAGGTTGGAAGGATTAGTAATTAATTAAGTTTGCAAAAGAGGAACGCGACTAAAAAGCTATCCGACATACATCTAGCATCTACAGCAGTGTATCATGTACCAGGGTCAACAGGGTGATGTTGATCAATCTGTGTGCGAGAACTATGAAACCCATATGTACATGACTATCATGAAGTCAACGAAGAAGGAAGATGATGGTTGATTGTTGTATTATTACGAGCGATATCGAGTTTGTGTTTTTCACCACGCAAAAAATAGGGACCCCTTCCTCTCGAGATGGCTCAAGCCTTTTCGTGCTTGATTGCCCTGTGGTGTTTGGACGGACGATCTGATCAAAATCTCGCAACTTTCCACCAACGCCCTCAAGTTGACGAGAGTTACACTTTCTTACAACTCGTACTCCGTTTTTTTTTTTGTTTTGGCTCATCCCCTCTACCTGGTATTATATTTGCATTTTTCTTTCTCCTTCTCCCTCCCTAGACGTGACTCAGATCTAAGACCACTGAGGAGGCTCTTCTCCCCGGTCCCCACTACGGCTCACGCCTTCGTTTTTGTCGGGAGAAGACTCGAGCTACTTGTTCCCTCATTGACTCGAATCGAATTGAACCTACCCACGCTGGTATCATACGCGCTCTCAGCACTTGACTCCTTTTTTTCTTTTTGCAAGTGAACTCAAAAGTCCAACCCATGTGGGATTCGAACCGCAGAACCAACTCTTGTCTAGCCGACCCACGTGAAATCCGAGGGTAACCACTAGCGACCGGCTTACTCTGGGCTTATATGGAAGGGCCGTTTGTATTCGTGTAACATTAATATAGTAGCCGTTCTTAACCCCTTTACAACTGGAAACCCGTTTTCGGGGACAAGATTACTTTGGTTTAGTATAGGGAGGAGTTTGGGGGCTCTAAAGAGGTTGATCCTTGGGCACCGCACTCCCGACACGGGGGCAAAACACTTGAGTTAGAAAGGATTGTTTTAGGACTTGGAAACGGGTCAAGTTTTCGTCCGGTTATATGAATGAGTTATGTGAATGTCGTTGTGGTGTTTGAAAGGTGCCTTACAGCAACAGCATCGATGTACGTGCTGGGCCGGCCAAGAAACCCATAATCCGTCAGTCTGGCATATCTTTTGAACGACAGTGACTCACTGCACACTGAGCATATCCTCGTAATCAGCTAGATACGGTGGTCATTTTTAAGCCCTCCAGCTTGAGAATCTGCCGAGTTGATGCCGAACTAGTGGTTGCTACTCACGTCTCCTAGTTTAAGCATTTTTTCATGATTTTTTTGTGTCGCTTTTTTTTAAATTGCTCGAAATACAACGTGGAGGGAATTGGCTCAAATTTTCTGGGCATGTACATCTTGGGATGAGGAGTACGGACATATGCGTTTCATTTCATGGGTCACTTTCGTTCGAAAGTTATGGAGGAATCCCTGAAATATATGTAAATTTGTATGCAGAGGCCCTTAGGTGGAAACTTGGCCATGCACCTCTCAATTTTTGAAGTTCGGACCTGAAATTTTGACTCGTGATTTGGACCAAGCTCACCTAAACGTTACCCGACGAACTCCGAAAGAAAGTAAAAAAATGGCCGACAGATGGCCGGCCAAAAGTTTTCCAAAATCATGAAATTGATGAAAAGTCCACAATTTTTTTTTTCGAGTTCGTCGGGTACTGTTTTGGTGAGCTTGGTCCAAATCACGTGTCAAAATTTCAGGTCCGAACTCGAAAAAATGAGCGCTGCACAGCGATATTGGCTTGTTTTGAGCGTCTTGGCCGGCCCAGCTTGTATTGTCCCTGCGGACGTCCCGCGACGCTGTTATAGCCCATAACGGCGCGGTAAAATGCAGAACATGCCATCCGGCGTTGTAGTATTGGAGGCGCCGACCCTTGCACCACACCGTAATTACAGGAGGGGAAAAGTACGAAGCATTCGCACTTTTTTTAGGATCCATGGTGTCCTCAACTCTTTCTACAAGATTGTCCACCTTGATCGGGAACCACGATGACAGAAAGCGGTATACCGCAACCATTCCGCGCCACAGTACGGTATAGCAGAATACACCTAGATTTTTTACCCTGATCCGCGACGCTGATTGGTCAACTCAGCCTCGTGCCGTTTTGGACACCAACTCACTTGCGGTACATGGTACCGAGGCTTTTCAGTTCGGCCGTCACCGTTTTCTGACACAACTCGTACCGCTTTCTGTCGGAAAAAATACCATGCGGACCGGCTCTGCCCGAGACTCTTCACGGCCCATAGCCTTCCAATTCCCGACCGAATCTCAACCATGAGCGCCACGTCATGTAACATGCATAGAACTGCGCGCTATCTACATATTCCGGATCCCTTCAGGGCAATCATTGCAACACCCGTTGGGCACAGCACTAGCAGCACGAGCCGCTGCTCAACCACGCAAAGCTCGCACACGTACGTATTGCGGGGGAAAGGTTGGGGCAAAAGGACAAAGAGGGAGTGATATTTGATCTGAAGGGATCCGAAATATGAAACCGCGCAGTTCTATGGTTGAGATTCGGTCGGAAATCGAAAGGTTATGGACCCGTAAAGAGTCTCGGGTCAAGTCGGTCCGCATGGTATATTTTCCGACAGAGAGCGGTACGAGTTGTGTCAGAAAACGGTGACGGCCGAGCTGAAAAGCCGCGGTACCATGTACCGCAAGGAGTTGGTGTCCGAAACCGGCACAAGGCTGAGTTGACCAATCAACGTCGCGGATCGGGGTAAAAAATCTAGGTGCATTCTGCTGTACCTCACAGTGGCGCGGAATAGTCGCGGTATACCGCTTTCTGTCGTCCGCCCATTTTTACTTACAGCGCGAATTTGAGTCAACACGCCGATGAAAACCGTAAAAACATTCATTTTATTTTATTTGATATCTCAGCGAGATCGAATCTCACCCAATTCGTTGCCAACATAGAGATATGGCCAAAATACAAAATATGATTGCGTGCATAAAACAACTAGTAACGAGAAAAATGGCATTTCTGCGATGCAGCTCTCAGTTTTGAGATTTTCGAAAATCAACCCGTATTTGCAACGCGCGTGCAAAGTTACTTCGAGTGGAACCATTGTACGTTTATTTTTGGTCAAAAAGTTATGACCGTTTTTGTATTTTTCGGAGGTGTGAACCGGCCTTATCTCTCGGATACAGTAATAAAATAAAGGTCCAGTATGAGGAAATGCGTTGGTTGTCGTGTAAACAACCCCGTGTCACAAAATTGCACGTCCAGGTCCGTAAAAATGGGCGGTGCGTGGCCAGTCTTGTGCTTATACAGAGTCTTAACTGCCCCAACTCGTAGACGCGCCGCTCGGCGTTTGCACTCTGCCGTTCGCTTGAAAAATCGGTCTTGAAGTTTATCCCTGGGGCGTGTTCAAACCGGTACAAGCTTGTCATGGACCTGCTACGCGTATACGCGCATTGAGTTGTGCCGGTGCACAGCTTTTCCGAACCCCCGGGATGTTGGTCTACAGCAGTACTGTTTGTTGACAGGGACAGTTGCGGTGCTACGTGGTTGCGTGTGTTGAGGGGAGTGGCCTCGTTTTTTTTTTTTTTTTTGTCTTTTCCACAACAGCGCTGATTACCCTCTGAGGGTCCATGTACAGCAATATAACAAAATATAATTTTACTCTCGGTGATTTTATTACGTGTGCTGCCCATAGCAGCAATGGTAGACGGGAGGATTTGGAAAGATATGGTAAAGCTTAAGCTCACCACACTTGCTTGCACATATTTTCGTGCACGTCGTATGTCAATTTAACTCCTCCATTGTATTCGCAAAATTAAATATATCACGCAGCTTGCGAAGATGAGTATCGGCCCTAAATTTATCGAACTCAGAGCTGACGTGTTTAAAATATATTTTTTTCAATTATTAACTCGTTCTTGTCATGGTGCGAGCATGCAGCACACGGCGGTGCAAGCTGTGCGCGTGTGTTTAATAGTACTTGCTTTGGAGTTCGACAAACAGTAGTAAAATCTTCGTCAGCTAATCTACAAGCAACCCGGGTTGCTTCGTGTTGACCCCCTTTAGAGCCCCAACAGTATGTGCTCTGTTGGGTGTCTAGCGTGCGGCAGTTTTTTTGTCTAGTAATCGTTGTGCCCGGTCCCAAAGAGGTAGTACAAGAGAGGAGGCTTACATCCATTTCAATTTGTTTCCTTTTTTTTGCGCTTTTTGCTGGGTAAGGAGCGTATACGCCATGGCTATTAGATAACGCTCTATGAAATACCTCGTACAACTCCATAAATGTTTTCGCTTTTTTTTTCTCTCTTTTTCTTTGAACGGATAGCATGTACTGGTATTCGTTACTCAACAGTGTTTTCCTGAACTCTTGTTGCACGTATTTCTCTCAAGTTTTCTTGCCAGTTGCTTCTTCTATTTTTTATTGCCATTATCCATTACCAGTATTTTATTAAAATATTTCAAGGACGTCAGCCGTGAGTTCGACGAATTTCGGGTCAATACTCATCTTTGCAAGCTGCGTTGGTGGTACTTGTAATATACTTTAATTACGTATACCTGTATTCCTTTTTTTCGTCTTGTTAGTTTCTGGTTTTTTCTTCACCAGTGCCAGTAGTGTTCACCAGTGCTCACTTTGTTTCTGATTAAAGTATAAAGTTATTTTTTTCTTTCCTTCGTGTTTTTCTTTTTCCAATCATTCAGGTTGAGACTAAGGTTACGAAAAAGCTCCAAGTTGTCGCGACGAAGGTTGAGAAATTTCGGTCAGAACCCGATTCTCCCCAAGAAGTGGCCTGGAGGGAGTGGGCAGCGAAGATTCTTGAGGAGTACGAGCCGGTAAGGTCGCCGTCTTGTTTACCACTGCAATGCTTGTCCCACACTATTTCCAAGTAGATATCTTCATAAACTTGGGTGCACCGTTCTTATCGAAGCCGCTTTCTGTTTTTGTGTTTGTAACATTCCGCTTTTTGTTTACCCTGTTCTTGCGTGCATGCGTGCGCCCCTCTCTTCTCCGTTTCATGCGCCTTCCCGGTACCGGCTATAAGTTGCGGATTCGGATAGTGGCAGAGCGGGCGAAGGCCAATGCGAAGAAGGACGAGCAGCGCAGGGTTGAGGCGAAGCGCCAGGAGGAGGAGCTTATGGCTGTCTGCTACGTCTGCCACAGCGGAGACCACAGCGACGAGGATAGCATTGTGTTCTGCGACCGCTGCTGCGTCGCCGTTCACACTTCGTGCTACGACGCTCAAGGGGTGAGAGGATGGGAGACGAGGCTAGATTGCAATCCTAGAACTGTAGCACTGAATTGCAGGCCACGCGCTGCTATCAGGTTCTTTGTGTTTCAAGCTAGAGCCCGTCGCCGCTGTACCCCTAACGCTATCGC
This sequence comes from Undaria pinnatifida, assembly GCA_012845835.1. Lineage (NCBI taxonomy): Eukaryota > Phaeophyceae > Laminariales > Alariaceae > Undaria > Undaria pinnatifida. Next base: position 10,018,553 of record JABAKD010000005.1, read on the forward strand.
TCTGCCCCTCCCTCTCTCCTTCCACTCACGCCGTTGCTGATGGTGATTTTTCCTGTCTTCCCTTTCATGTGTCCCTAAAGGTGAACGCAACCGACAACTGGTACTGCGACTTCTGCAGCTATGTCATTTCCAAGGTGCGAACAAGCGCTATTCCCTCGGAAGCAATTACCGAATTGGCCATTTGGTTTACTTCATAGATCTGGAGTTGTTGATTTTGCGTGTTGGCCTTTTTCTGTACACCCAACCCCACTACGAGTACCCGTTTTTTGTTTTGTTTTTGCTCATCCCTACTATTATTTTCTCAATTTCATTTCATGTTCTCCCTCTCCCTAGACGTTACTCAGATCCAGGGTCACATGGCAGGCTCTTCTCCCCTCTCCCCGCTACCGTCGAGAGGACCCTCCAGTTTGATCGCGAGAAGACTCTATTACGGAGGACGATAGTAAATATGACCAAATATTGGTAGTAAAACAGATTGATACTCCGGAGTATATAGGTTTTTGTGTTCACCGTAGGTCCTATTTACTAGGGGTCCCCCGTAATAGCTGTTTCCTCCTTCGTCTACTGGCATCGAAATTGCGCCTACCCACGCAGCTAGGCGCTCTCAGCAGTTGATTCCTCTGGTTTTTATTGCAGCAAATACACTCGAGAATCCAACCCGCGTCGGAGTCGAACCCCAGAACCGACTATAATAAGTAGTAGCATTCGAGGGTAACCACTAGACCACCTGGGCGACCGGCTTACGTACTATTCACTATTGTAACCTCCTGCGCTCGTGTGTGTGTTTTGTTCACGTTAAATCGGTTCTTTTACCCAATGAAATACTTTGAACGCCCAGTGTTTAATGCTGATTTTTCATCCTAGAGAGATGCAAATTGTTTGGTCAGGCTGAAACAGAGAAACCAAAGGAACAAACTATCGCGAAATGAACAGGAAAAAAGCGAATTAAATGTCAGCGTACCGGTTATGAATAAGGCATACTGCTGGGTATACTTCCTCTGTACGAATACCTTAAGTAAAGCCATCTATGTTTGCGCAAACCCTTAACCGTGTCCGATTTTTAATCCGATGTTTTATTGGATTATTGGGGTGTTTTTGGTCTAACTGTTGAATAAAAAAGCTTCGAACATCTCCGCCTGGGGGGTAAACGACCGAGAATACAACAGTCGACCCCAAAAAGCTCGCAGATCGCCCTTTATACGTGATGAAAGAAAAAATCATTCGGCGCAGAAAAATCTCAAAAAACGACCCCAAAAAGATCCACTGTTAAGTGTTTTTTTTTTTTTTCCGTGTAAGAACTGCTGTAACTCACATTTTTTTCATGTTGTCAGCTTCTCATGTAATAACGATTGTGCCATCGTCAACATTGCTGTTCGAGAAAAAAAATGAAAAATAATCGTTATAATATATGAGCGTGGTCCAGTTCTTAAGAGCATACCACCTACTCGAGCATCTTGCTTGAGGTACACTCGTCTTTGTACGAGACGAAGAGGGTTATCACTACGTTGGTTGACTGCGTTTGATGCAGTTTTGGTTAGGGTTTCTTATATTTTTCAAGAAAGTATGTCAACTTTTTTTTTTTCTCCTCCGGCGGATGGGGAAAAATACTGCTCAAGCTCACCACGCTTCCACGTATTTTCATACACGTCGTGTGTCAATTTAATTTAACTCAATTGCATATTAGCAATAATATGTCGGCCTTTTTCTCAAGTAAGTAGTGAGGTACTCATGTACGATCTGAATATATATATATATACTTCGAAGTATATGTATATACGACGTATGCACACCTAGTCAGTAGACCTTACCAATTTTTTCGAGAAAATGGTTGACACACTCTTTGTACGAGACGAAGGTGCTTTCACCCACACTGGTTGGTTTCATTCCATTAGGGTTGGGGTTAGGGTTAGGGCATACATAATTTTAAGTGTATGTCAACTATGTCGTCGAAAAAGCGACAAGGTGCTCTTCACCTAGTGGGGTGTCTTTCTTCAACCATGCTAGAGTAAAATGGTTAGAAATGTCAAATACTGCTGTCTGTGTATCACCGCCTTAGGGGTCTATTATAGTAGTACGTAGTGTATAAGCATCAGCATGCACCCCTACGTAATGTAGTACTAGTATTATTACCGATAGTTTATTTATTTATTTATTTTTCACACTTCTACTTTCCAGCTTCTGGATAAGCCGTGGTCACAGGTGTCTTCCCTTCCCCTCCCCGGCTATTGCCTTCAATTTTTATCGCGCATAGGGGTCAGCAATCCCACTGCTCGTCAATTTTTCACCGAGTGCTGTTCCTAACTCACGCTCTCGCGCTTTCCGCAAGCCAATTTGTGCACAAGAAAAATTCCCTACGAGTTATAGGAGTATGCACTTGAGGGAACTCGAACCCACGAAACTAACCTATACCAGGCTCGAGGATAACCGGATACGCCACGGGGGCGACCGGCATCCGATGTACCTGGTACCTGGTCCCAACCCGATCTGAAGCCTAACCCATACCCTAGCCCGAAAATCATACGGGGTGGGATCGGGGTGTGTACGTAAATTACATTGTTTTGGGTGTGAGTGCATTTTTCTATGCGCTCTTAGGGGTGTAGAGAATTTTTTCATATGACATGCATCCCGACCGACGCATGCCTCTTTGTATATACGTAGCCCCTAGGGGTGTGTGTAGGGATGTATATAATTTTCCGTACGACCTGCACCCCGACCGACGCATGCCTCTCTATTTTTTTTTTTACTGGGGCTTCTCCCTCACTTGAGCGGCTCCATGCTTGACCCGAACACTAACTTCGAGAAGAAAATGGAAGTGCAACCGATAAACAAATCATCCCCCGCCTAGGTATTTGACGACTTATGCCCTGTACTGTTGTTGTAATGTCCACGATATCGCGTCCCTCTTCTGTGCAGTGTATTAATTGCAACCAACCCCCGTGTATGTGCTACTATCTTCCCCTCTGCGAAGTTTCTGGCTCTTTTTTGTGTGCTTGGTGTTGATTTGTTTCACTGGATAAGTCCTCAGTTGAGGAAGGAGCACAGCCTCTCACAAACGTTTTGGCCAATAAGGGCCATCCTGGCCGTAGCAAGTGCCCGGCTAATAGACGTTACTCATGGTTTAAGAGGAAGCATATTGGTAAACTCTTGTCTGCCACACCTTTCAGCCTTGATCCACAGAGCGGCAAGCAGTAGTTTCAACTTGTCGGCTGGCATCCAGCTTTCTGTTCTCTGTTGTATGCGTCGCGTCTCTAGTGCTCGTCGTGTCCTTGTTTCTCCCGGGAGAGCGAGTTCAACCTCGACCAGAGTCACTCCCTGATGCAATGTGATTCAACACCGAACCACGAACCCTAGATTCCTCCGTTTAGTCTTCCGCTTTTTTTTGCGGCGTTTTCATATATCTGTTTTCGCCGCTATCTCCTAACCCCTCCAGATTTTTTCTATCGAGTTGCTAGGACAAACAGCTAGGGTCTTGTTGTCTCCTGTTTATCTCCGGGAGGACGGATAGACATGGTTGAGGTCACCTCAATGTTAAAAGCATAGCTTAACCCCTTTGGGGCCCCAAAACTGTTCCCTGTACTATTTCCAAGTAGTTTTGTCCCCAAAACGGGTTTCTAGTTGTAAAGGCGTTAAGCTCACCATACTGGTAAAATAATGGTCAAGAGTAGCTTTTTTGGGATTTCAGAGGGGAGACACAGCGGTTCAAGATTGCGATTTCAACCGCAACCACCCGAAGCTAATAGAGCTCGAAGTTAAGGATGATGCATTCAATGCAGGGCTCCAATGCGGCGGTTGTGGGTTACGCCCACAGCATTCGCCCCCCACTCCTATCCGTACCCCCATCCTCCCCCCTCCCACCCCTGTACCAAGTACCCCTGTACCAAGTACCCCTGTACCAAGTACCCCTGTACCCCAACCCCCATTCTCCCACCCTCGGCCTATCCCTTCAGCCCCATTGCCACCCTCAACCATATTCCCTCCCTCTCCCACTTGTCACTCCAATCCATTCCCAACCCCACCACCCACCCCTACCCATTCCCCACCCCCCCCCTCCCCTATACCCCTCGCGACCAGCACTCGACCCCTACGCACCCCTATGCACCAACCCACCACTATACTCCTCCCCCATCCCTTATACCCCATCATGCCACCATACTCCTCCCCCCTCCCTTATATCCCTACCTCAGCCAATACCGCAGCCAATACCGCACCCCTATACCACCCACACATCCCCACACATCCCCACACATCATCCCTCACTCCCACCGCCCCCCCTATACCTTTCACCCCTACATCCCAACCCCATCCCTCACCCCCACCCCCTCCACATCCCAACCCCATCCCTCACCCCCACCCCCTCCCCTATATTCCTACCGATACCAATACCCCACCCCTGTACCCCAACCCCACCCCTCACTCCCACCCGCACCTCCTCAAACTTACCGCCACACCACTAGGCAAGGAAGCACCTGGAGGTCGTGCTGGCTACCTTGGTGACGTCAATGCAGAAGCCGAAGACGCCGCTTGCTCTACCGATGTCAGAAAAGATGGACGTGGCAGGGGAGGGGAGGAACGGGAAGGGAGTACTCAGCATTACCTCCGGACAGAGCGTCGGACCGCCACCGTCTGCGGCCGCCTCCACCCGCGCGCCCACGCAGGGTCCAGCTAAGAAGATCAGGATCAAACTGTCGCGACCCCAGAAAGATCCGGGCAAGACAAAGGCCCCGAAGAACCTGCAGCGCAAGCCGTGCGTACCGCCTCAAGACCTCGCTGCCATGCCATCTTCTGCGATGACGGCGGACGAGGCGGAAGACTCGCTCGTGACGCCGTACGTGTCTCCCCCGTCGTTGGTTGAAGCTGACGCCGCGAAAGCTAAGACCGGGCTTCCCACACAAGCCAAAGCACCGGCGGGTCACCTTCGAAAAACCGGTTCCAAGCTTTCGCCCTCGGACGCAAGTGCTATTGCTGCAGCGGGTTCGTGTTCGGCGACGTCCTTGTCTGCGAGCGGCCGTGGCCGTGGCCGTGGCCGTGGCCGTGGCCGTGGCCGCGGTCGAGGCCGGGGGCTTGACCGAGGCGGGGGGCGTGACCGGGGTATCCGTGGTGGTGATGTTGGTAGTGTTGATGTGGATGAACGTGGTGTTAGTGGTAGCGTTGGTCTAGATAGTTGCGCTATGCGAGTGGATGCGGGCGTGTCGTCGACTTCCCACCCCCCAAAGGTGGTAGAGGTTGTGGACCTTGTAGAGCAGGACGCAGGGACGAACGGAAAAACCGATTCACGGACGCTGGGCTCTAGCCGGGAGGCAGAGTTGGCGAAGCTAGCGGCAGAGGGCTGGGTGAAGGGGCCCATGGGACCACCACTAACCCCGGAAGAAGAGCTGGAAGCTGGAGGCTGGGTGAAGGGGAAGATGGCGCCGTCGCCGCCCCGAGCTATGGCCCCCGCAGGCACGGTAGGATGGGAGTTTATGGCTGCTGTCGCGGCCTCCGCTTCAGCAACAGCAGCCGCGGCTAAGGTGGCAGGCGCCTCTAATGCCGCGGCATCTGCTTGGCCGGCAAGCCCTGGAAGGGAGGCTGGGGCTGCTGCGGGCAGCGCTGGTGCTAGTGCTTCTGGGGCGGCCGGGTGGGCTGGCGCTGGAGCCGCGGCGACCTCGGTGGCAGACGGGGGAGCTGGGGGACAGTCGGTGGGGGTCACTGCTTCTTTGGACGGTGCTACGCTCTCGGGGTCGGGAGGCGTCGCGGCCCACGGAAGTTTGTCTGGATCAAGCGGACGTGAGGTGGAGAGGAGTTGGTCTGCGACGACGGCAAGGGACGCGAAGGGCGACAGGGGAGGATCAACGTCTGGGCGGAAGGCTGGATTAGTGGCAAACAAGCCGCGGGCGCTACGGGCAGAGGCCGTGGCGGGTGCGCGGGAGGGCGGCGAGGTGACTGCAAGTGTGGACGCGGTAGATGAAGGGTCGAGTGCGGAGGCTTCAACCCCGAAGCATGACACACAGCAGGGGAAGAAACGGAGCTGGATGGACTTCGAAAACGATGAAGGGGTCGAGGCTGCTGCTGCTGCTGCTGCTACTGCTGCGGCTGCTGCGGCTTCCCCCTCTGCCGCTGCTTCCTCTGCTACTGCTGTTGCCGCTGCACCTGGAGTGGGTGCGGGGTCTGGCAAGAAGCTCGAGCTGTCAGGCCAGAGGGCAACAGCCAATGGCGACTGCGGCGGGGACAGGCCGCAGGCAGGCCAGGGGCGCCTTAACCCCGACACAATCGGAAAGGTAGACGGCGCATTGGTGGCTCTTTCTACGCCTAGCTGCAGCAGCAGCAGGAGCAGCAGCAGCGGTGTCTGCAGCGCTCGCGACAGCTGCAGCGGAGGCGATGGAGGCCTCAACATGTCGTCTATTGCGGATGTGGCTGCTGCTGCTGACGCCAGTGCCGCTGCTGCGACGGCGCTGACGTTAGCGCGCGCGAACTCGCCCGAGGTGGCGGCGGCGAGGCTGGCGCTTGAGAAGGCCGAGGCCGTGGTAGGGATCGATCTCCCAGCCCAGGACAAGGGCCCGCCGGACGCCGACGCGGTTTGCCTTCTCTGCCCGGTGCGGCGGGGGGCTTTTCTGCGTGCCGAGAGAGGCGTCAAGAATTTGCCGCAGGCCTGGATCCACTGCTTATGCGCGTTTTCAAAGGGCTTGGTCATTGAAGACCGCGTGGTTAAGGTGGGTGTTCTGCTCGGGTTTGGAAGAAAATGGGAGTGGGGGTTATTAATATAGACTACGCTGTATACTCGTCTGGGCTGGTCGATGTTACTTGCCGGGTCACTTGTGCCGTGTGGCTAAATTGTTTTTTCTTCAGTTTTTGCATGAGTTTTGCTTCCCTTTTCTGCTTGAGACACTCGCCCCCCACCCCCCGGGATGTAGTGCCAACCGTGTCCCGAAGGGAGAGCTTTTATACCCGTATATTTGTAGTCGCGGTAATGTAGTTAACTACCTGTGCGATCATGGTTCGATTTCAATAATTATTTTTTGGATTCAGGAGACGAATATATTTGTATATATTATGTAGGGGGGGAGTAATGTCGTTAGTTAAATACTTCAAAGTATGGGATAGTCGTTTGAGTTAATTAATTATTTTGGGCGTTCGGGGACGCGGGGTGTTTTAATTTGGGGTGGAGTTGGCGGTAAGGCGTGGTTGTGTGTGTTGGAGCGGCTTGTCGGGTGCGTGCTTTTCATAGACGTAGACTTGAACAATTATGGACCCGTTCCGTTCGTACCCAACCCTTCCCCGTCGCTTGCCTGCTCGCTCCGTGTAGGTCTCGCCCCTCACGCCTTCCCCCCTCCCCCCTCCCCCCCGTCCTGCCGCCGCCACCGCATTGTCGTCTTGGCGTGTTTTTTGTTTTGTTTTGCGACTTTGCCTTTGCTCTGCTTCGTTTTTTGTTTGCGGCCTCGCCTCTTTTCGTTTTCGCCCCTCTCGCCTTTGCCTTTCGTCTTCGCCTTTTTTTTCTGCGGCTCTGCGTGTTGTTGCTTCGTCTTTTTTCGCTTTCGCCTTTGGATCCCCCCTCTCGTCCTTGGTCGTCTTCCCCCTTTTTGGGGGGGTCTTCGATTTTTTTCGGCTTGATTTTTTCTTTTGTTGCGGCTTCTGTTTCTGTTTGTGTCGTCTTTTTTCTTCGCCTCTGGCTTTTTTCTACCGCTTCGCCCTTTTTCTGCCGCTGTTGTTTTTCGGCTTGCTGGTTTCTTGGCGTCGCCTTTCGTCATCTCTCTTTTCGTCCTCGCCTCTCGCTTATTGGCGGCTCCGTTTTTTTTTTTTTGTCCTGGCTTTTGTTTTTGCTTCGTCGTTTTACTGCTGTTACTTTGTGCTTGTGGCTTCGATTTTTGTTCGGCTTTTCGCCATTTTTTGGACTCGTCTTTCTTCGGCTTTCTATTTTTTTGCGGTTTTGTTTTGTTTCGGGTTGGGCTGCGATTGTTGCGGTTTCCTTTCGGTCGGGTTGCGGTTATCGTGGCTTCCTTTTTTTTGCTTCCCCGTCCGTTCGCCTCGATTGCCCAGGCCAAGGGTAAGATAAAGGGAACCGGTGCCTTTTGCGCACGCTGCCGCAAGGGCGGTGGGGGTTTGATAAAGTGCGCAGAGCCGGGGTGCGATGTTGTCTTCCACCCCCTATGCGGAAGGGAGTGGGGGGGCAGCGCGGTACGCGGGCCCCACCTCCACCCGCGGGCTTGGACTGCGCGGTGCAAGAAGCACGCGGAGGAGTCCCCGCCGCCGCCGCCGCCGCCTTCGACGAAGAACGCTCTGATGCCGATGCCTGTCAGGGAGGCCTACACGTGAGTCTAAACCGGCTCGGCGTAGTTTAGACTTTGGTCTTACATAGCCTTGGCCTTAAATCAAGGAACTTGATGATCGTTATTTATTGTGTGGTTTGTCTTGCATCGATTAATACGTATTCGAACTAATTAAAAGGTACTTATTAGTAGCGTTAAAAAATAATACTATTCACCAGTGTAATTATTATTATCTCGTGCCTGATTTTTTTTGTTTTCGTTTTTTTTTGCACCCTTGTTTACCGTATATGTCTGGTCCGGAGAAGACATAGCCTACCCTCGTAGCCCGTTAGCGCTTTCCGCGGCGGCGGTGGTGGTGGCGACCGTGGTGGCGGTGGTTGATTCGAAAAGTTTGTAGTTTTTTTTTTGGAAATGGCTTACAAGTTTGTAAAATAAATGCAACGAGGAACCTGGTTCGCTCTTTGTATTTTAAATAATTAAATGCACTCCAGCTGTGAGATGGAGGATTTCGTCGAAACTCATCGTTACAATCTGTTTGTGTCACTCCGATCGCGCGTATTGCTGGGTGTGTGTACGTAGTATTTTGAGGGGATGGTTTAGTCGAAGTCTGTAAGGTGAAACATGAACACAACCAGGTACCTGCTTCACTAGCTTTACGCTTTATATTTAAAAATAGGAGAAAAAACAGTTCAGCTGTGAGATCGACCAAAGAGGATTCGATCAAAACTCAGATTTGCAAGCTTATACAGTATATGAAAGGGAGAAGAGTGTACGCTTTTTTCCTTTTTGTCAAATGTTTTTTCAAGATTCCTCTTCGGGATGGGGTTGACTTGATTGATATCCGGGGGCTTCACAAGTTGAAAAGGGGGAACACAGGAGTTCCAACGATATGTACCTGGCATGGGTTACTCCGTTTATTGCTGCTGCTGTATCCTTCGTTTACCTGGTGTGAGGTTCGACGATGTATGCGTCGTTGTTGTTGCGTTGGAGGTAAAAATAACCAGTTGTTCAGCGAACTTGAAAGTTCAAAGCACCACCACGGAGCTCGGCTGGGATCCGCACATGCGTCGTAATTCACCGACGGCCCCTTTGCTTGCCCCGCAGCCGAAAGTGCGAAGAAAAACCTCGGCGGCCCGAGAACAGCACGCCAAAAAAAAACGGTGCATCTTTTGACATGGACATTTTTAGTGTGAATTTATTGCATTTATGTACCAGGGATTAAGTGTCTTCAAAAAAGAGTTGAGTACATGTTTCTATTAATTGATGCCTGGTACAGTATAATGGTTTTATTTTTTTCTTCTTTTTTTTGTTTTGGTGTGTCAGTGTGGAGAACCCCCCCTCCCCCCCCCATCCCGATCTATGCCCCCCCCCACCCCCCACCCCCTCCGCCCCGCCGCACGTTCTAACCCGGCTCTTGTGTGGCTGCTCCCATCCATCCTTTCACAGGAAGGCGCCCAAGCCCGTAGTGTTGCAGAGGCCGGCGCAGAGGCCCGCTCAGAGGCCCACGCAGCGGCCGGCACAGTTACCGGCACCGACGCCGGCGCCGGCGCCTGCGCAGACGCCGGCGCAGACGCCGGGACTGCCGTTGGGCGTGGCGCCGCCCCTGGTCGCGATGGATCCGCTGATATTGGCGTTCCGTGCTGAGGTTAGGAAGACAAGACGGGACACCAGGGCGGGGCTTTGTCCGCCTGGTCGCTGCCACAAGTGTAGGTAAGACGAATGCTGAGGTCGTGATGCACGTAGTCCTCACGCGAGAGCAGTAAACCGACTCTCAAGTAGTAAATACAAGCGCAACCGAGTGAGCAATCGTATGGCTAGAGGTTTCAACTGGGTGAGCAACCCTATGGCTAAACTGATCTACTCCCATCATCGCGCGCGTCGTAGGAGGGAGAGGCCATGCTAGCCACGTCCATGTCGGATCATTTTTGTACCAGGTATATTATTTTGGCGGAGGCATGGATTGCTTTAGCTACGTGTACCACTTTTGGTTTGTGTTTTCCCCGTGGGGTATTCTTCCGCACCAGAGTAACTGGAGCCTGTCCTGTGACCACGGACTTGATTATGCGAGTTAATGTGAGAACATCAGCAGCAAGTTTTTTTTTTCTTTGTCAGTCACCCCGATTCCGCCCGGAATAATGCGCAAATATGTGTCTATGTACAAGATTCCCCTTCGGAATGTGGTTGGCTTGAAATCTCGGGGGTGTCGCCGGTTGAAAAGGGTGGACAGTTTAGGCATTCCTATCTCATGAGCTGTAAAGAAATTGAAAACTATACGCCCACCAAGCAAGTGTCACCAATCAGCTCCAAACGAGTTTGTAGCTTGAAGTCTGAAGGGCGAGAAATGTAATATACCACTTATACATGGGATACAGGACTTACATTTGGGGGACTAATTGGCTATTTTGGGGATTCAGGGAAGTGCTTAAATTTGCAGAGGAGGACCGCGATACAGTAGTGTTGCCCGACAGGCGGTATCCCTATATAAGGCGGGCACAATCGCCTCAAGGCGGGCACAATCGCCTTGCACGACTGAAGCCCCAAGTACGGCAGTGACCACCTTATTCAAAGCTGGCCCCTTGCCCTATTGAGGGCAATTGACGCCTCCGCATCTGAACACCCTCAGCCTCTAACTGGCAAACCCAGCAAATCCAATATGACACCGTGATGCGCTTTCCGATGTATTGGCGAATACCTAAGGTGGTTGGCCCCAATAACGCGGCCTGGGGTCTTGCACACCACGGCTTTGCTCGGGAACCACAACTGTATGAACCATGTTGGGGCCCAAGGACGTATACCGATATGAGCGACCTAAACGTTGAGAAGTGTGGCTTTGTCATTTGTCTGTTGTAGTGCCATCGCACCACACTGTACAAGTAGTACCAGCTGATACCCGTGCAGGCAAGAGAAGCCGTGCTAGCCATGCTGCGGTAGAGCGATTTTCTGCAACTGAAATCGCCATTGTAAGATTGTTCTGTTGACCTGGCAGCGTTGGAGCGTTTCCGTAGTTTATTTAGCATTTCGGGGTAGGGCTGGGGTTAGCGTTAGGGTTACAAATATTCGGGTTGGTCGGTGACTTACATCAATTTTGTCTCTTCACGCTGCTGGTTTTTTACTTCCCCTTTCTTTACCCTCCGTCTCCGTCCCCCTACCGCCTGCTGCAGGAGGTTGCGGAACTGGACGGCGTTGTGTTCCGTTTGCTCAAGACGATTCTGTGCCTACTGTATTGCCTCCCAGAGGTGCGTTGGTGGTGAAGGAAGTGATGGTGTTGCTGCTTGTTTGTTTGGTGGTGGTGGTGGTGGTGGTGTTTGTTTGTTGCGTTTGTTGTTCCTGTCGTTGCTGAGACGCAACGACGTGTCTCGTGACGCTTCGTCCGGCGCGACTGACCCATGCTCCTCTGCTTGTCCGCCTCCCCTGCTTCCCACCCCCCGTCCCCTTTCCTTCCTTCTCCCCCACCCCCCTCCATCCTCCATATGTTTGCATTTTTCAGGCAATCGCCTAGAGCAGTGCTCGCTCTCCTCGAGGCGGAATGGGTGGCCAAGCTCAAGGGAGCCCCGCGCCCGAGCGAGACCTTCCTCTGCTTCGTGTGCAGGGGCACCTGTACCTGCAACGTTTGCACCAAGACGGATCCCGCTGGAAAGCGCAAGGCCACAGCGGCCTTGGCGAAGGCAGCGGCCAGGGCATCCAAGATGAAACCGGCGCGCGATCAACCCGCAGCGGCCGCAGTACCTGCCGCCGCGGTGCAAGGCGGAGGCGCAGCAGCAGGCACGGCACTTGGAGGGGCAGAAGGGCCTTCCCGCGCGACTACGCCAGAAGGTGGGACCGGACCAGGAGGCGCAGGCGCGCTGGGGGTCACGCCAGCCGCAGGAAGGACGACGGTAGAAGCGGCAGCCGCAGGAGCTGCGATGTTGAGAGACCCAGCGGTAGGAGCAGCGGAGGCAGCCGCGGAGGCAGCAGCGGCAACAGCGACGGCGGCAGCCGAAGCGGCGGCCGTGGCGACGGCGGCAGCGGCTGCAGCGGCAGCGGCGGCGGAAGCCTTGGCGCCGACAGCAGCCAACGGAGATAGGTGCAGAGCCGCCATGGCGGCGCCTATCCCATCGAAAGGTGAGGGGAAATCGCCAGGCGCTGGACCGATGTCGGTGGAGAGGCAGGATCGAGGGGGAAGAGCGGGGATGGTGCCAACCTTGCCGGCCGACAGCAGGCCGTCGCCGGCGTTGCCCGGTGCGATGGCCGCTGGGGCAGCGGCGGCGCCTGTGACGGGGAACGACCACGGCTTCGCTGCGGCGAGAAAGCGGCCGGCGGGGGGGTCAGCGGGGGTGGACTCCAGGCGTGGCCGCAACAAGCGCATCAGGCTCGACGCCAACGTAAAGCCGAGGGGGAAGGGCAAGGGTAGAGCCAAACCCCCGGAGGACGGGAGCGCGAGGACAACGCGTGCTCTGACGCTTGCCCCGGCGCCACCGCCGCCGCAGCAGCTTCAGCAGCAGCTGCTTCAGCAGCAGCTTCAACAGCAGCAGCTTCAACAGCAGCAGCTTCAACAGCAGCAGCTTCAACATCAGCAGCATCTTCAGCAGCGGCAGCTTCAACAGCAGCAGGAGAAGCTCCAGCAGGAGAAGCTCCAGCAGAAGCAGCAGTTTCAGCTCCAGCAGAAGCAGCAGCAGCAGCAGCAAGAGAAGCTCCAGCAGAAGCAGCAGCTTCAGCTCCAGCAGCAGCAGCAGCAGCTCCAACTCCAGCAGCAGCAACAGCAGCAGCAGGAGCAGCAGCAGGGGGAAACATCACCCGTGGTCCGCTTGTCTGAGGCAGAAGCTCGTCAGTTCTCTTGGACTTTCCCGGAGCAGCCTGCGGCCGCCGCGCCGGCGCCTCCTGCCGCGCAGATGGCCGTCGCGCCGGTGCCCTCGCCTGTCTTCCACGGAGGTGTCCGATTAGGCGGCGGTGGTGGTGGCGGGGCGGCGCGGGGGTCGGCGGCGGTGGGGACGGCCACAGAAGCGGAAGGAGCTGGGTCGGGGGCTGGGGCAGGTGCGGGGGGAAGCAACGAAGGTTTCATGTCGCGTACTCCTTCCCCTCCGCAACAACTGCGGTTGCAGCCGCGGCCGCCGCAGGTTTACCCTGCTGGTGGCGCGGGTGTGCATGTGTCGCCGGAGACTAGGCCGGAGGGGCGCGGTGGAGCCACCGCTGCCACCGGTGCTGGTGCTGGAGCGCAACAGTTGCAGTTGCAGCCGCGGCCGCCGCAGGTTTACCCTGCTGGTGGCGCGGGTGTGCATGTGTCGCCGGAGACTAGGCCGGAGGGGCGCGGTGGAGCCACCGCTGCCACCGGTGCTGGTGCTGGAGCGCAACAGTTGCAGTTGCAGCCGCGGCCGCCGCAGGTCTACCCTGCTGGTGGCGCGGGTGTGCATGTGTCGCCGGAGACTAGGCCGGAGGGGCGCGGTGGAGTCACCGCTGCCACCGGTGCTGGTGCTGGAGCGCAGCAGTTGCAGTTGCAGCCGCAGCCGCCGCAGGCCTACCCTGCTGGTGGCGCGGGTTTGCATGTGTCGCCGGAGGCTAGGCCGGAGGGGCGCGGTGGAGCCACCGCTGCCACCGGTGCTGGCGCAGGCGCTGCTGCTGCTGCTGCCCCCGCAGGAGCTGGCATAGGACAGCCGCAGCCGCCGGGCGCGATCAACGGCATACCGGCGAATAGCCACATGCGCAATATATCGTGGCAAGAGCAGTTGAATGGAGTAGCGGCGAGCTTGGCTCCGGCGCCGCCGCCGGTTGGGGGGGCAGCGGCAGCGATGGCCTCGAATGCGGCGGGGTCGACTGCTGCTGCTAGCGCGAGATCTAGGGTGGCCATTAGCGTATCGGTGGCGCCTCAGCCTGGCTCAGCGGCGGCACCGGGAGCAGCAGCGGCGGCACCTCCGACTGCCGCTCCTGCTAACGGGATGGGCTTTGCCGCTGGCGCGGGCATGGGTGTGGGGGGAGCGGGGAGGTCTTCGCCCGCGGTGTTCCCGTCACCGCCGGGGGTTGTCCCGCGCCCCCCGGTGAGCGCGAGAGCGAGGCAAGAGGCCATCGACGCCCTAACGAGAGCGCAGCAGAAGGCGGTCTTCCTCCGCCAGCGGGCGGACGAGGCAAACCTCAAGTTATACCGGCTTCGAGAGGCCTTGAAGAAGGCGAAGGCGGATTCGGAAGCTCACAACAGGGCTGCGTTGCACAAGGTCGATAGTGCGACGCGCCTGAAGGACGAGCTGCTCGCGTTGAATGCCTATATCAGTCAGTATATGGATCGAGTGGCGGACGCCGAGGAGAGGGGGCGGGCCGCCGCGGCTGCAGAGGCGGCGGCGGTGGCGCGCCTCATGGACGCGGAGGCCGAGTGTGCCCGGATTTCCCTGATGGAGGCGCAGCCCGAGGCGGGCGCGGGTGGGGCCGCGACGGGGCACCCGATGTTGTCGGCCGGGTTCGTCCCGGTTTTGCCTTCTGCCGCCTCTCCCTTGGTGGCTACCCCGAGCGCCGGTGGTAATGGGGGGGGTGGCGTTGGCGGAGGTGGCGCCGGCGGAGGTGGCGTTGGCGGGGGTGGTGTTGGCGGGGTTGGTGCTGGCGGTGGTGGTGCTGGCGGCGACGCGCTGGTGGTGTCCGCGAGCGCTTGCAGCGGAAGCAGCGAGGACAGCTCGCCGACAGACGGCCGGGACTCGCCGGCATCTGTTCTTACCGCGGCCTTGGCTGCCAGCGCTAGTGCCTCACCTGGTGTTTCTTCGATGTCGACGAGCTCGTCTCCTCCCGCGTTGGGCGGCCGGCCCGGCGGACTGCAGCAGCAAATGATACGGCAGCAGCAACATCAGCAGCTTCAGCTCCAGCTTCGTCAGCAGACTGCTGCTGCTGCTGCAGGCCGTCAGCCGCCCCCCCCTCCGACAGGGGTGCTCACGGCCATGCGGCCTCTGCCTATCCGGGCGACGCCCCCGCTGGCGGGAACGGCGGAAGGGGCGCGGGCGGTGGCCCAGGCGAGGGCGGCTGCGAACATTACAGCTCACCAGCATCAGGCGAGGCAGGCCACCAACGTCGCGCGTCAATGGCGGGCCCAGCTGTTGGATCTAGCCCACCGGCAACGCCACGCGGAGTCTGGCCGGGGCGATCTGATCCGGCGGACGCGATGGGCGTCGGATGATGCTGGCGACGCTTCCCGGGCGGCGATGACGTATGAGCGCGAACTGACGGAGCGGAGGATAGCCGAGAGTCGTGCGCTTGTTGACGCCGCGCAAGCTGAATTCGACGCAAACGTGTCTGTTTTTGAGGCAAATGGGTTGAGGAATTCGTACCAGCGACAGGGATTTTTGGCGGGCGGTGATGCTGCAACTATCAATGAGGTGGGCGAGCGACTGATTTGGGTGTTGGCTGGCAGTTTTGTGTATTTGTTTATGTATATGTTTTTTTTCGCACGGACAAACGCGCAAGTCGTGGTTGCCATGTATGTAGCACACTGGTAGGCAGTTTTTTTTTGTCATTTTTGTTTCGCACGGAAAAACGCGCAGGTCAATGTTGCACTGTACGAGACAACTAGTCAAAGTATCGTGATGAATCGAGTAAAAAAACACCGAACATAATCGAGAATCATATCAAGCCCGTTTCTCGGTTGATTAACCTCGTCTGCACAAGCCTAGAGGCGAAATTTAACGGCCAGAGTAATGACCACAGGGAAGACATTGGTAATTATTATATATTACACTCATTTAATAATACAGCTGTAGAGGTCGTTCTATCGAGCCGGTTGAGTAGTGCCGGTTGCCCGCTGTAGTTGGTGCCCGCGAAAACCGCTTGGAAGATGGGAACAGTGAGTAGTGTCAGTACGAGGATTAGTGCCGGTTGCCGCTAAAGTGCTGGTGTTTTCCCTCCATAGTGCGCATATCGGCACTACAGAGGCAACGCTGTACCTAGGCTGTAGGTCTAGCCTGGAAGTGGTGGCCGAATAGGTTGGGTTGGAAGCGAGCAGAACGCAAGACACAACTATTAGAATGTTTGAGTGCTTTGGTTGTACTGTACACAGCTACTGTAGATCGTAATTCCGACTGTAGCACGGGTACACTATGGACAGTAGGTCCTTCCCCGTGGAGATATGCAGTAGGTCTTTCTGTGCATGTTGGGCCCAACTGTAAACGGCAGCAAATACTGTACTCGGTAGACAGCTACAGTAGGTCCTGTTGTAGACGACAGTACGTCCTTGAATTGCAGTAGACAGCTTCAGTAGGTCCTATTGTAGACGGCAGTGCGTATCGTGCATTCAAGTAGACAGTTACAGCATATCCCATTGTAGACGACAGTACGTACCTTGAACTGCAGTAGATAGCTACAGTAGGTCCTATTGTAGACGACAGTGCATAACTTGAACTGCAGTAGACAATGTAGTAGGTCCTATTGTAGACGACAGTACATACCTTGAACTGCAGTACTGTGCTATATAGTACCTGGTAGGTCGCACTGTGCCGCTGACCTGCTGCACTACAGTAGTTCCCTCTCCTCGTCGTGGCCATCCTGACCGGCGTTTCATGCTTCTTCCGCTCGCCCCTGCGCCGTGTCTGCAGGCGTATGCCTTCCAGCGACACCATCAACTTCAGCTCCAAAATCAGCGGCAGCACCTGCAGCTCCTGCGGCAGCAGCACCAGCACCAGGTCCGGCAGTATGAGATCCAGCAAGAGCAGCTCCAGCAGCAGCAGCAGGCACAGCTGGAGGCGCAGCAGCTGGCGCAGCAGCAGGCACAGCAGCAGGCACAGCAGCAGGCGCAGCAGCTAGCGCAGCAGCAGGCGCAGCAGGAGGCGCAGCAGCAGGCGCAGCAGCAGGCTCAGCAGGAGGCGCAGCAGCAGGCTCAGCAGCAGGCGCAGCAGCAGGCGCAACAACACGCACAGCAGCAGGCGCAGCAGCAGGCCCAACAACAGGCACAGGAGCAGGCCCAGCAGCAGAACCAGCAGCACCAGGGCTAATGGCACATCGACTGCTTACCTCGCCAGCGCCAGCTCTACCTACGCTGCTGGTGTTGGTGGTATTGCCGATGTTGTCGATGCCGGGTGGGGTGGGGTTGGGTGCGATAGGGCCGGTTAGGTTGGGATGGGATGGGCTATGGTGGGATGGGGGGGGGGTGAGGTTGGCGTGGGGGGGTGGAGTAGTGTGAAAGGGACCTGATTGCCACGTGGCCTTTCCTTGCGCTGCCTTGCCTGTTGCCTTGCCTTGCCTTGTCTTACCTTGCTTGTCTTTTCTTGCTTTACCTTGTTTTGGCTTATCTTGTGGGGTCGGGTGGGGTTGGGGTGGGGGGGTGGGGTTGTGTGAGACTGGGCTGATTGCCACCTGGCCTTTTCTTGCACTACCTCGCCTGGCGTCGCCTTGCCTTGCCTTGCCTTGCCTAGCCTAGCCTTAGTTACCTTAGCTCATCTTTTCTTATCTTGAGGTCGGGTGGGGTTGGGGTGGGGGGGTGGGGTGGGGGGGTGGGGTAGTGTGAGAGGGGCCTGATTGCCACCTGGCCTTTTCTTGCGCTTCCTTGCCTCGCGCCGCCTTGCCTTGCCTTGCCTAACCTAGCCTTTCTTGACTAGTGGTGTTGCCGATTTTGCCGTTGCAGGGTGGGGTACGGTGGGATGGGATGGGGTAGGGTGGGATGGGATGGGGTGGGGTGATGTTGGGGTGAGGGGGTTGGGTGGGGGGGTGGGGTAGTTGAGAGGGGGCTGATTGCCACCTGGCCTTTTCTTGCACTACCTTGCCCCGCGTCGCCTTGCCTTGCCTTGCCTAGCCTTAGTTTACATCATCTTATCTTTTCTTATCTTGAGGTCGGGTGGGGTTGGGGTGGGGGGGTGGGTAGTGTGAGGGGCCTGATTGCCACCTGGCCTTTTCTTGCGGTTCCTTGCCTCGCGTCGCCTTGCCTTGCCTTGCCTAGCCTAGCCTTCCTTGACTAGTGGTGTTGCCGCTGTTACCGTTGCAGGGTAGGGTACGGTGGAATGGGATGGGGTAGGGTGAGATGGGGTGTGGTAGGGTGGGGTGGGGTGGGATGATGTTGGGGTTGGGGGGGTGGGGTAGTGTGACAAGAGGCTGATTGCCACCTGGCCTTTTCTTGCACTGCCTTGCCTCGCGCCGCCTTGCCTTGCCTATTGGCCTTGCCTTGCCTTGTCTTGCCGTGTCTTGTCTTGTTTCTGCTTAGCTTGGCTTACCTTGTTTTGTCTCATCTTAGTGGGGTCGAGTGGGGGTTGGGTGGGGGGGGGGGTGAGGTGGGGTGAGAGGGGCTTGATTGCCACCTGGCCTTTTCTTGCACTTCTTTGCCTTGCCTTGCCTTGCCCTCCTTGACTTGTGGTGTTGCCGATGTTGCCGTTGCAGGGTAGGGTACGGTGGGATGGATTAGGGTGGGATGGGATGGGGTTGAGTGGGGTGGGGGGGGGGTTGGGGTTGGGGAGGGGAGGGGGTAGTGTGAGAGGGGCCTGATTGCCACCTTGCCTTTTCTTGCATTGCCTTGCCTCGCGCCATCCTGCCTTGCCTTGGCTTTTGCCTTACCTTGTCTTGTCTTGTCTGAACTTGTCTTGTCTTGCCTTACCTTGTTTTGTCTTTTATCTTATCTTGGTGAGATCGGGTGGGGTTCGGGTAGGGGGGATGAGGTGGGGGGGTGGGGTAGTGTGAGAGAGGGCTGATTGCCACCTCGCCTTTTCTTGCACTAGCTTGCCTCGCGTCGCCTTGCCTTGCCTTTCCTGGCCTTAGTTCACCTTGGCTCATCTTACCTTATCTTGGGGCCGGGTGGGGTTGGGGTGGGGGGATCGGGTGAGGGGGTTGGGGAGTGTGAGAGGGGCCCGCTTGCCAACTGGCCTTTCTTGCGCTTCCTTGCCTCGCGTCGCCTTGTCTTGCCTTGCCTGCCTTGCGTGGCCTTGCGTGGCCTTGGCGTTGGCCTTTGCCTTGCTTGTTTTTTTTGCGCAAGGGACAGACAGCTAGTGGTAGTCAGTGAGCTGTAGTGCCTGGAAACGGGCGCCGTATGTCCTTGTGGTTGGCTTACGATCAGGTTAGGTGGCATCGGTATTGGCACCGCTAGATGATGTCATGTTTTATCCCCATCCGGCCTAGCGCTGGCGGGGAGTAAGCAGGATGGAAGCGGGAGGAACGGAGGGGATGGCAGAGGGAGGAATGCAGGGGAGAGCAGAGGGAGGAGTGAATGGGAGGGCAGAGGGAGTAGTGGACGCAAGGGAGGAGGGTAGGAGTGGACGGGAGGGCAGAGGGAGGAGAGGCGGGGAGCAGAGAGTAGGCATGGAGTGGAGAGTGGAGGGAGGAGTGGCCTTGGCGTTGGCCTGGCTTTGGCTTTGCTTCGTCTTTTTTTTTTAGCGCAAGGGACAGGCAGCTAGTGGTAGTCAGTGAGCTGTAGCGCCTGGAACCGGCGCCGTGTGCCCATGTGGTTGGCTTGCGAGCAGGTTCGGTGGCAGTGTTGGTGGAACCTGTGGCGAACGTCTTGTTTTATGCCCGTCCGGCTTAGCGCTGAGAGGGATAACCAGGGCGGAATGGGCAGGAATGGAGGGGAGGGCAGAGGGAGGAACAAAGAGGAAGGTTTAGAGAGGAATGAGGGGGAGGGCAGAGGGAGGAGTGGATGGGAGCGCAGAGGGAGGAATGATGCAGAGGGCAGAGGGAGGAGTGGATGAGAGGGCAGGGGGAGGAGTGGATGAGAGGGCAGAGGGAGGAGTGGATGAGAGGGCAGAGGCAGGAGTGGACGAGAGGGCAGAGGGAGGGGGGGAGAGGAGAGCAGAGGATAGGAATGGAATGGAGAACAGAGGGAGGAGTGAAGGACAGGGAAAAGTGAAGGACAGGGAGGAGGGGAGGGCAGAGGGTGTAGGGGAGGGGAAGGGAGTGCAGAGGGTAGGGGTGAGAGGAGGAGAGGGTGGAGGGGAGGAGAGAAGAAGAGTTTGGAGGGGAGTGGAGGGAAGGGTGATAAGGGCGAGGTGGTCTCGCGGCGCACGCTCGACTGCATCACAGCGCAGCGAGGCGGAGGGGGGTTCTTGCGAGCGCTTGCAGCGGGCGCTACGTGTTCAACTAGAAAGTAGCGTATGTGGCGGTGACGACGGCGGTGACTGTTGGCGCCCTGCATTTTCCCTCCAGCGTCTGTATGTTTGTTGTGTTTGTCGATGTTTTTGTGTATATTCTCCACGTATGGGAGAGGGGTTTTGGTGTTAGTGGTGGTGGTGATGGGTGAAGCTCCTGACGAAGATGGATGAGTGGGTGGTTGCCGAAAGTGTTGGTCTTGTGTGTATATCAGCGGTGTCTTTTTGTGTGTGTTTTGAAGCAGCCGCAGTAGAGGTGCTCTCTCCTTCGCTGAGTGTTGTATTATACCATTTTTTTATTTTTTTGCTTTTGGTGCTCAGCGTGGACGGTTTTGGTTTTGTTATAAACATAATGGCGTGGGGTTTCAAAATGACGAGGCGTTCTTGTGTGTTTTGTGTATTTTTTGTGTGTGTTTTATAGGATCGCTCCCCTGTTTCGCGTGTACTCGTACGTCATACCGATATAACCGTTTTTTTTTGTGTCTCAACCGTTTTGTTTTATTTTGTTTTGATTGGATTTGTTATATAAAGTCGTTGCTCTTTACTTGGAAACAGTGGGCATTCTGCCTCTGTTTTTCTTCATGTTTTTTTGTGTGTCCCCCTTCCCCCCCCCGCCCCCATCCCCACCCGAACCCTATACGGGAATATATGTGCCTACCTCCACTCCCTCAAGGTGCGTGCTATAAGCTTGAGGATGGAGGGTTAGAGGGCTAGTATTCCCAGGGACGAACGGGGGGCGGTAGCAAGAGAGCTTGAGAGCTGACAGAGCGAGAGAGAATAAGACAGATATAGTTAAGATCAAGAGAGAGAAAGGGGAGAGAGTGAGGGAGGGAGCGAGATGGGACGGAAACACAGTTGACTGCTGCTGCTGCTTCTGTTGTTTCCTGTTGTGTGTGCCATGCGTGGGATTTAACGGACACCACTTATAGATAACCCCGGCGACCGTTGTTGGCGTCTTCAAGGAAGGGGAAGGTTTCTTGGTTATCGACTCGTCAATATGTGGTGTTGTTATTGGTGCGCGATCACGCACTCATCGTCTCTTGGGTGTTTTTCTCTCTTCTGTTTTTTTAATTTGGTCTTCTGGCTATTTTTGTCTTTGTGGTGTTTTTGTGGTTTTCTTTCTCCCCTCGCTCTTTTGGCGTGGTTTCAACCCGGTTCCCGTGTGACGTTAGGACGCGGCGGTACTAGAAAGCCGCGGTGGTTTTGCACGCCTTTACCCGCGCATTTGTTAGGGACAGCGTTTGTATTTGGGGGGGTGGGGGGGTGGGAAGCTTTTGTTCTAGTCGCTTCCTGTTTTTCTTCTATATGAAAAGGGTAGGGGAAGGGAGAAGAATGTAGAGGTTGCTTTGAAAGCCTTAGGGGGCTGGAGGCCCAGTTTCATCGAACGCTTACAAATATACGGGGGAAACGAGGGTAGGGAAGGGAAGGGTGCATATTTTTGTCTAGAGCCCTTGCCCTCCGTTCCTCCCTCCCCCTTTTCCCGTTCTGCCTCTACGGCTTATATGCGAGAGGAGAGGATTTGATCGCCTTGAATCTCGCAACCCCGGCGGTAAATATATAGCTCGGAGCGCGCGTAAAAGCCCACCCCGTATATCGCACACCATCGACCATTCTAAAGGGTGTGGGTCGCGCTGGGTCCCGACCCCGTACGCCGCAATTGTGTATATCCGATCATTGCGCCCAACCATTGGCTTGTAACGTTTGGAGAAAAGGGGGGAGGGAGTTCGCACACCTAGGGCAGGCGGAGGGAAAGGGAGAGGAGGGGGATGTACAGCCTACAGCGCCATCGTCGGCTTTTGTAGCCCTGTAAGCATTGTACTTGATTTTTTTCGGGGTAGAAAGAGGGACGGGGAAGCGGAGGGGGGGAGGGGGTGTGCCTCCGCGCTTTATACCGAACATGCAACCCGACGTTTGATGACCATTTGTCAGCCATTTTACTGTCAGTCTTTGGGTGAGGTCGTGGCGGTTTGACCATCAACCGTTGACGATAAACCTTTGACGGCAGTTGTTGTCCCTCTGTAGTGCCGGTTGAGTCGTGCCGATTGCCCGCTACAGTGCCTGTGAACTCGCTTGGTACAGCATTTGTTGTCCCTCTGTAGTGCCGTTTGGGTAGTGCCGACTGCCCGCTACAGTGCCTGTGAACTCGCTTGGCACGTATGGGGAACACCAGCAGTGGCAGTTTGCGGAGTTGTGCCGTTTGCCGCTGTTGTGCCGTTATTTCCGGCTTTTGGCATATACCGGCGCTGCTGATGGGACCATTACGGTAGTGCTGTCGTGGTCGTTGTCGTGGGTGTTGTCGTACATGCATGTGAGTGACACACTGTGTTGTAGACATGGCGGAGAAAATGTTGGAGCTGTTGTTGTGGTATGATGTTGTCCAGTCCACCCCGGGTTTCTTTCTATAATAATAATTATTATATTATTATTGTACTTTATGCTGCGTTGATTTTGTCCCGCTCTCTGCGGAACCGTTAGACGACGGGAGATGGGAAAATAGTAGGGAGGATGGAGAGAAAGTGGTGTTGAAAAAAATGAGATTTCTAAAAACAATCCGGTGTCATCAACCGTATATATATGGACTGGGAGCCCGCAGTGGTTCTTGTAGTAAGTACCCCATGCTGCATTTGTGGCGCGTATATAGGCGTGCTTACAAATATCTCGGCAGCTGATTCGTCCTGGAATCACTTGATGCTTCGCTGTCAGCGCTCCCACCCAGAACACGCCGCCTGCCTAAACCCTCTCTTCTCGCAGAACCTTCCCGGCGACTTTCTTTGCGTTCCTTGCTTTCTTCTCTTTCTGCGTGTTCTTCGGGACCGCTCCAACACTAACTTCAAGGTAAAATATCCAGCGCTGCCTCACGGTAGGCATCCCCACACTATTCCAACTTCTAAACAGTCGAAAAAAAAAAAAATCTCTTCGAAACTCGATTAAAAACAAAGAGCCATAAATGAGCAAGACAGCCGTTCCCACACTTTTAAATATTCAACATAAAAAGTGCCGACAAAGAGTCAAAAGCACAAAATGTCTGTCCGAATATGATGCGTACGACGTGCACGTTTTTGCTTTGCGCGCATCATATCATCATAGGACACCTTGTTCGTAGACGAGTACAAGTGAACTTTACACCTTTTTCTTCTGCTCAAATCACAACAACAACACACCCATTCAGCAGCTCCTATCTATGACACGTGCCACGAAAGAGGTATCACATTTCGTCGAAATGTTTTCTGAATGACGGGGCAAATGGCGTCGTCGACAGACCATGGGTTTCCGGGTCGTGGGTTCTAATCCCACATCCACCTAGAATAAACTGTTTCAGACTTTCCCCATGTCGAACTTGAAAAATAGTCTCCCCGGTATCCCCAGGAAACGAAGCGGCTTGGACAATTGAAAGGTCCGCCCGTATACCCGGCCGACCTGCTATCCCGCTGTTTCAGGGGGGAAGAGTCTTACGAGGTTTAGTTTGGGTGAGCTACTGGTTATAACCTTTTGCAAGTGGTCAAACGGACTAACACCCCACTAATTACCTCAACACTAGGTTATAGAGCGAGGATCAGGCAAAAAAAAAATGGCCTATTATTTATTTT
Source organism: Undaria pinnatifida (assembly GCA_012845835.1). Lineage (NCBI taxonomy): Eukaryota > Phaeophyceae > Laminariales > Alariaceae > Undaria > Undaria pinnatifida. The sequence continues at coordinate 10,042,382 of JABAKD010000005.1, forward strand.
TTTCCCGACGATTTTGGGTTAATTAAGGAGGTTCCGTCGTTCAGAAAACATTTCACACGAAAAGTGCTACGTACGCCTCTCGTGTAGCACGTGTCGTGAACCATTTTTTTTTGGGGGGGGGAATTCCCAGCTCAAAAAGATTGTGTTTTTTTTCTTCTTGTTTTTTTGTTTTTTTTTTGCAAACTTACAGAAGCGCAATCCGACGGAGAACAACAAAACCCGTGGCCCAGAGATTTCAAAACTTTTTTTTTTTTTTTTTTTTTTTTCTCCGCATAAAACGAGAATTTGACATTCCATTCCCCGACGTTTTGGGGGGGGTTAAGGGAGGGGAGTGTACCGTCAATCCAGAAAATAGTATCTTTGGCCCCCCAAAAGTGCTTCCCCTCTAGTCTTGGCACGCGTCAAGGTTCAACCTGACTCGTTCTAACCGGTCGCCCCGTTGGCGTATCAGGTTATCCTCTAGCCTGGTATAGGTCAGTTTCGTGAGTTCGAATCCCCCCGAGTGCATACTCGTATAAATTCGTCAGGACTTTTTCTTGTGCACGAATTGACTTGCGGAAAGCGCGAGAGCGTGAGTTAGCAGTACTCGATGAAAAATCGACGAGCAGTGGAATTGCTGAACCCTATGCGCGATAAAAATTGAAGCAAGAACCGGGGGGGAGAAGGGACGACACCTGTAACCACGGCTTGTCCAGAAGCTGGAGAGTAGAAGTGTGAGGAGAAAAAGAAAAAGAAAAAAAAAAAAGCAGAGACCTAGGTGCGCTATTAAACGCGTGTTACGATAGAGGAGATGTGCACCGTTTTTTTTTTGCAGAGGTATTCCTCAATTCGGGAGCTAAAGACCTCTCAAAAACTGATTTGGAAAACAAATTGTAAAAAAACTGTCATGATACCGGGATGAAAAAATCCCATGGGCTAGGTATACACCAAGAATCATGCAAAAGAAAAAAAAATGACGTATTATCCAACGATTTTGGGGTTAACGCCTTTATAACTGGAAACCGTTTTTTTGGGGGCAAAGTTACTTGAAGTTAGTATAGGGATGGGATTTTGGGGCTCTGAAGGGGTTAAGGAGCTCCGTCATTCAGAAATAATTTTCGCCAAAAAAAGGTATACCTCTATCGTAGCATGCGTCATTTTTTTTCCCACGTAAGGCTCCTCAGTTGAAGATCTCTTTCCCCCCCCCCCCCCTTTTTTTTTCTTCATCCCATTTGTTATCCTCGCAATACTCTCGCCCGCCCTCCCAGCCCTCCCTCCCTCCCAACAGTAACCCTCCCTCCCAGCAGGAACAGTAGCGGGCCCTCCTTCCCTCCCGTCCCCAGTGCGTTGCGTGGGTTTCTTAATTTTTATCGCGAGTAAGAATCCAGCATTTTTCCCCCCCCCGTCGACTCGAGCGTCGAAGTGTGCTGCACCACCCTCTGACGCAAAAACTGACTTTCTTTGAGGGAGAAACAAAAGTTCTGCCCTCGGTGGACAACACCACCATGGCCTATATTATTAAAAAAAAAATGAGCAGTACACTTCAGCTGTGAGATCGACCAAGAAATAAATTTTGATCAAAAATCAGCTTTGCAAGCTGCATGTGATACTTCGATCGCGCGTTTCACGGGGTGTATATACCCTCGTGGAAGGATACAGGTCGGCGACTCCCCAGCTAATGCCAGGGTCAACAGGACTAAGACATTCAGCCTTGTTCTGCGCACGGAAACTGTATAACCCGCATGAGGGGAACAAAAACAGACATATGTAGAATTCAGTATGCATGAAACAATAAGCGTAGCAGCGTGAGTTAGCTTTTGCAGTAGGCTACTTGGGTCTACCGGGCTTGTACGCAAGTTCCTGTATACTCCCTCCCTGTATATATGTGGCAGGCCAGCGGAGGTCCAGCCCAGACCTGACGCTCGGGTTTTTTTGCTGTCGAGTCATGATGGAACATGCGGTGAACGTCGATAAGATCGCTAATTCTTCGAGGTGATCTCTCTTCTGCTCTTGATGTAGTGCAAAGGAAGGCACACTCGCACACCTGTATTGATAGATCGAAGACCAACGAGTGAGATATATGGCGTTCTGCATCCAGCGTCGGGCGGTGCACACTTGATCCTAAAGCTCTCCGAGCGTCCATCTCACACACTAGTAGGGAATACGCAAACTAAAGCGTGGATCCAAAACGCCAGATCCCTGCACTCTCTACAGATAGATGGAAGCTCTACACATTATATATACAGTACACAACAGCCATTTTTGTTTTTTTGAACGAACGAACGAACGAACGAATTTCCGACGAATTTGGGGTCAAGGAGCCCGTCAAATTCAGAAAAAAAAAAAAAAAAATGCCAAAAATGCTACCAGGTACCTTTCTTTTATCGGAGCACGCGTCACCCGACAAAGTCACCCGACAAATCAATCCCGAGGCTCAGGCCTAGGCCTAGAACACAGTCCTCACATTCCATTTCCCTTTGGTCATCAAACCCTCCTACCTGTCGACACACATACATGCTAATAATGTAGAGGTAGTAGTTGCACCGTTTTTTTTTTTTTTTTTTCTGGACGACTACCCATCAAGTTAAGGTACGGCCCTGAAAAAAGCCGGGTGCTGATTACCTGATTTCGATGGGTACCTTGGCCGTTTTCGTATGATAGGACATTGAGGAGCTCTTGCGCACCCCACAGCCCAAAACATAATTCGATTCAACGGAGAGGTAAATGGGATGTATCGTTCGGGGACTCGAGCTGGCCGTCCCTTCTTGTCCGCGGGATGAAGGCATCCTATTGGCTATTGTATACTCTCTTTTCTGTAGATTTTGCGGAGGCTCCTTGGTTGGGTTTGATGTTTGTTTTCCTTCTATAGGCAAAATATGTCAGGAGGTATGCATGCATGTCCTCTAAGGGAAAACGCGCGCGGTTGTTAAGATACGGCCTCGAAAGGCCTGTAGGTATCCGAATTTGAGATCATTTGGATGGGTTTCGTATGATTAGGTTGGCGGTTTATATTCGGGGAAGTTAGGAATTAGATCGGAGGCACGCGCCTCCGATCTCAGAAGCTATCCCGGGCTCTGGTGGAAACGAATAAAGCTACATCTCTACGAAGGAACGAAAGTGAGTACTCTCCGAGGACCTACCCAATTGGCAGACCTGCAGGGGGCACTCTGTGTCCCCCACCTATTAATTTAACACGGTCATAAGGGTGGGTGTAGAGCCCAAGACTGATTTCGATCTAGAAAAAATGACAACGCGTGTAAGCAGCCCGGGAGAAAACTGAAGTATCTACCCTATGCCCTAGGCATGCAACAAAATGTCGCAAATCCCCCCCCCCCCCAAAACGAGAACTACTGACTTTCCGACGGTTTTGGATTATTAACGGTTTTACAACTGGAAACCCTTTTTTTTTTTTTTTTACAAATGCACTTACTTGTCAACTTAAGCTTAGTACGGGGAGGGATTTTTTGGGGCGCTATGAAAAGGGGTTAAGGAGGATTCCCACCCGTCATGCTGCAGCAAAACAACAACAAAAAAAAAAGACCAAAAAAAGTGCCGTTTCTTATCGTCGTACAATAACAGCACTTGCTCGCCTGTCATTGGGTAAACGGTGAAGGATTCCTCCGGCAAAATGATGGACTCATGCCACGGTTATACCGTAAAGGGGCTGCGGCACGTTTTTAGAGGCCAAACATTTGTGACCGGTTGAGCTCTCCTCGACTACTACACAGCAGGGAGAATCTATCGGCTTGAAGAGGATAATAACTTTACGACTACATATATATCTTTTTTCGGGACCACCAGCGCATAGAACTTTTTTTGGCCGGGCTGTGCGCGAATAAGACCCAGAGAGTTCTTTGGCACCCCTACACCTGGCGTGGAATGATGACTGACTCCATGTCTCGGCAAATATTTTGGTGCACCGCTGACCTAGCATGGGGACCCACGATGCTACGTACACGGCAGGGAGATTTCTTTTGGGACCCATTTTTTCAGTGAGTGGCCAGCTCGGGTCACTCGCGTGAGTAGCTCCCCCTGTTCCGTTCAGGTGTTCCGTTTAGGTGTGAAGCTTTCATATTCCGTTTTTTTTTAAACTTGTAAAATCAAATCCGCAATGCAATGGCACGCTATATGCTACTACTGCGACAAAAGAATCGCGTGAATAGTTATTTTTCTTGTCCGCGAGATGCGGAATCACTCGTGCGACGTTCCTGCTCTTCTGATGATCTCTTGGTGATCACGTACGGCAACATACACCTCCTACACGATATCTTACGTCTGGCAACGCTACGATCGTGACAGATCTTGCGCGGAGTCTTTCTTGGTACGGTAATATCTACTACTGTATCACACACAACAATCAAACCGCATACGACAGCCTACCAGTATTATAGAGCATTCTACACAATACGTGTTACTTGGTGGAATGCCGTTCCGTTCCACACGTGGATCCTGAGCAATTAAGCCACTTGCGATACAGTGGACGTCAGGTACATACGACAATGTATACTTAGTGTCCTGCATACATACCCCTACTGACCTTGTACTAAAACATCTTATTGGTTACGATTGGATCCCTCGAGGATTCCAACTCTTAAAAACACAATCTACGCGCACTCCGTGTTATTCAGTGGCGACAAACAACAACCAGATCTTGGAACAAAAGTCTCGATGTCTCTCATAATAGAACTGATTTTGGAGAAAAATAAACCCTGCTATTTATATAAAATTGCGGATGAAAAAGCCCATCCTGGCCTCGGTGCCCACGACGAGCAATCACGCGAACAAGAAGAAAAAAAAAATCCGACGGTTTTGTGTTGTAGGCGCCCCGTCATTCGTGAATAACCATTCATTGTCGACGAAAACTGCTGCATAAACCTCTATCGTACCCCCGCCGCCGCCGATGCTCGTTTTCGATGAAAATAGGCCCACCGTGGCGGCTACCCCGGAGCGGGGCGTTTCACTGTTTGTTGTTGTTAATAAAGATTTTCTTCACCTCCTAGAGACCTCGTAGGTTTGGTCACGTTTGAGGTTGCGATTTTTCGTTGTACCCACAAACAAACTAAGTAGTGTTGTTCACTTCCGGATTATAGAAACCTTGACTGAGGGGCTTCATTGCAAGTGTAAGGGGGGGGGCGGGGGGAGAAGAGCAGGCTAGGGACTGATTCTACGATGATAGTCCTCCCCCCCCCCAAAAAAAAAAAAGCGATATTCTTTAACGACCGTTTCGCGGCTGCTCAATACGAGGAAAGATGCTATGAAAATCGTGTTTTCATATATATTTTCTTGTTCGTAAATAATTGTCGAACAGTGGCGTCGGGATGGCAAGGAGCACCGTATTGTAGGAGACAAGGCCGGGAGCTGGTTTCAAAACCGGCCACTTCGATGAAGAAAAGTTGGGGGAGGGGGGGTACCGTAGAACAACTCGGAACAGACTTTCTTCACTGAGAGGATCACCAGGAAAGAAATGCACCGCTTCTTTTTACCGTACCATGTGCCGAGCACAAAAAATGGAGTGATCACACCAGAAAACAAAGTATAACTCATTAGCGCTGCCATCCATGAGCAAGAAAGTAGGCACAAGGCGCCGAAGTCCGTCTTACGAGCGGTTCTTGGAAAGGAGACATGCAGTTCACCCTTCATGCGACTCGCCGAACACCTCACGGTGCTTCGCGCTTGGTGCAAGCAATGTCTGCCTGGTTGGTGAGAACGCGACGTGCTCCGTCCCGGCATAGTAGGGATGCGAGGACGCGTGCTACGGTACATGTGCACCACGTTTTTTTCCGAGGTTCCTCGATGTGGGAGCTTAAGACGTCTCCCAAAACACTGGTTTGGAGACAAAAAAACCTACATACATACCGGATGAAAAAAAATCCCATGGCCTAGGTACACGACGAGAATCATGCAAAAAAAATGGCCCATTATTTATTTATTTTCCGACGATTTTGGGTTAAGGTGAGCCCCGTCATCCAGAAAAAAAATAGCCAAAGAAAGGTATACCTCTGTCGTTGCACGCGTCCGGAGGGTCCATGCTCATACCACCATACAGCCATGCACAAACTGAGTACACCCCCCCCCCCTCCCTCCCTTTTTCTTGCTCATCCGTTCTATGATCTGCGCACTTTTCCTTTCTCCTTGTCTCCCTCCCTAGATAGACGTAAAGTCAGATCCGGTGGGTCACCAAGCAGGCTCTTCTGCCCCCTCTCCACAACCGGCACCTGCCTTCGTCTTTATCGCGAGAAGATTCCAGCTGTTTCTTCCTTCCCTCGTCGATTCGCATCGAATTGTCCCCTTACACCACGCACGAGTAACAGCCGACCGCGTTCATCACAAAAAAAACACCATCATTTTCTTATTCGCCACCCAGAAAAAATGAGGAGCCTGAGAGTCAAATCTTGAAAAAAGACGGAAGAGAACCCGAAAGACTATAACCGACCAAATTATTATCATTAACGGTGTAACGCGTACCGCGAACAAAAACTGCTTGATGTGCACAAAAAGTCAGCCTCCCCAAAACCACCAGCTTGATTTCCGCCGCTCCCCGTATCTGTCCGACGACGACCAACCCCCCCCCCCCAATCCCCCCCCGCCTATTATACAAGCACGGCCAACATCCCAATTGTATTGTTTTGACCATAGCGCCTTATCAACAAAAACCGTTCGATGACCGCCCCGCTTCCCCGACCACCACCCGCCTACGCGCTAGACATCTTGTTATGGCTACTTAAGTAACACTTCTGTTTCTCAGAAATTTCCGAGAAATTCCCACCACGGTACGTGCTTACACGCAAATACGTACCTGGTACCTGTTTCTCAGAAATTGCCTAGAAATTTCCCACCACGGTACGTGCTTACACGTGAATACGTACCTGGTACATGTTTCTCAGAAATTTCCTAGGAATTTCCCACCACGGTACGTGCATACACGTAAATACGTACCTGGTACCTGTTTCTCAGAAATTTCCTAGAAATTTCCCACCACGGCACGTGCTTACACATAAATACGTACCTGGTACCTGTTTCTCAGAAATTTCCTAGAAATTTCCCACTACGGTATGTGCTTACACGCAAATACGTACCTGGTACCTTTTTCTCAGAAATTTCCCCTAGAAATTTCCCACTACGGTACGTGCTTACACGCAAATACGTACCTGGTACCAGGTGAATGACAACTGGCACTGGCCTTGCAGTATGATAGCGTGATGGCCATACAAACATCGTCGCCGACACGAAAACTACATACCTGGTATATCAACACCCAAAAACAAGAGGGGAGGGGAAGGGAGCGGGTCAAAAATCCGTCCCGAGCCATCCAGAGCGATCCCACCACAAGGAACAAAATACTATGCTATTACTATTAATAGGGGACCGGCCTCTTGGGGCGCGTCAAAATCTCTTGCGGTCCCAATGTACAAATTTTAGTGTAGGGGGGGGGGGTCCGTCAGGGGGTCAAACCGCGGTCTCCTAGGTGTCAGGGCTTCTCTTGTCCCAAATACACTAGTTTTAGTGTAAGGGGGGGCGGTCAGTGAAGCGGTCAAACCTCGGTATTCTAGGCGTCAAGGCCTATTTTGGCCCTGATATACTAGTTTTAGTGCAGGGGCGGTCAGTCAGGGGTCAAACCGCGGTCTCCTAGGCGTCAAGGCCTCGTCTGGCCTTATTGTACTGGCTTTAGTATAGAGGAAGATCAGTCAAGGCGTCAAACCGCGGCTTCCTAGCACATTTGACTGGCGATACGCCATATCTTCCCCTGCCCCCCCCCCTCTACCACCCCCCCCCCCCTTTCCAAGCCAAGCCACAAAACGCCTCCGTATCGGAGGGCTATCCAAGATCCATGGAAAGCGATCCCCCCCCCCCCCTTCCTCCCCCGCCCGCTTCAAGCCCAACCCCTCTCCCCGCCTGTGGGGGACACAGATGATAGGAGACTTTTTGTGCGCGTCAAGGCCTCTTTTGGTCCTAATATACTAGTTTTAGTGCAGGTCGGCGGTCAGTCAAGAGGTCATGCCGCGGTCTCCTAGACGTCAAGGCCTCGTGTTGCCTTATTAAACCGGTTTTAGTATATAGGGCGGTCAGTCAGGCGGTCAAACCGCGGTCTCCTGGCATGGTTTGCTTGGCGGTATACCGACCCCTGTGAAAGGACACAGGTGATAAATGTTTATGACATTGTGTACCACAGTACCCCATGGAACGATTTTTACCGCCGATCTTCTCGGCGACCCGCAGAGGGCAAACTACTAAGCGACGCGGCTATGGAAAAATATCTATTGATACGAAATCTTCGGAAAAACCGCCACATTTTAGTTGTTTGTGTCCCCCTCAAATTGGAGAGGAAATCGGCTCTGAACTTCATATTTTGGGACCCCTTAGAAAACGCTATAAATATCGAAACCATCGCGTTGTTGCGTGGCCTTACCGAGCTTTCCAGCGTGCGTTTGCGCGGCAGAATGAACTGAATAGTATCATGCATCACGCAACGCGCGTGTCGCACTAACTCCTTGGAGTGTTGCTGTTCTATTGAAACAGATTCCGACCGCCCCCGAAGCCAGCAGCGGGGGGGGGCTTCGCGTCGTGCGGGCGAGACGATCCTGCAATCGCTACTTATATTCACCAATTTTCAATTTTCCCATCTTAAAACGCCTTTGCAATTGGAAACCCGTTGTGGGAGGAAAACTACTGGGAATTACTACAGGGAGGGGTTTCGGGCCTCTCAAGGGGTTAAGCCGCAAAAGGGTTAACAAGGGGTGTCTTGTACAATACGCTGTCATACAATGCGCTGTCATACCAGGTACCAGGTACACGGTACGAGACCGAGCTTTTTGTCAGTGTGACCAAGGCCTCCTGCGCCCCTAACATACTAGTTTTAGTGTAGGGGGCCGTCAGTCAAGGTTGTCAAACCGCGGTCTACAAGATGTTTTTCCCTTGCAGCTACGGCAGTACGAAGAGGTCTCTCTATAGTGCCGTTTGAGTAGTGCCGGTTGCCCGCTACAGTGCCTGTGAACTTGCGTGACACAGATCGGAACAACCAGTAGTGGCAGCATGCGGGGCAGTGCCGGTTGCCGATATAGTGCCGGTATTTCCCTCTATAGTGCACATCTCCGGCACTATAGAGGGACCACTATTGTGCAAAGTATTTCCGGCTTGCACATCTGCAGCACTATAGAGGGACGACGGCTACCGTACAGGTTGCCTAGGGCTACACAAAAGGTTTTTGCAACAACAGCTATACATTTCAGTCGCCGCCGTGGCTCTCGCCCTCTGCAGCCTTCTGGTTGTGCTGCGACCCGGCGGAGAGGTGGAAATTAGTCGTGAGTCCGTACTGGACCAGAGGCACGCTGTACTGCTCCAGGACAACGCTGACACGATGCCGCCTCCGCCGCGGCCGTGGTTGTTGATGTTGTGGTTGCTGGTGTAGCTCCTGCTGCTGCTTCTGCTGCTTCTGCTGCTTCTGCTGCTGCTGCTGCTGCTGCTGCTGCTGCTCCTCCTGCTGCTGCCGCTGCCGCTTCTGCTGTTGCTTCTGCTGCTGCTGATGTTGCTGTTGCTGTTGCTGTAGCTCCTGTTTCTCCTCCTCTCCCCCCCCCCCCTCCTGCTGCAATTGCAGCTGCCGCTGCCTCTCTTTGTCCAGAAGCGGAACAACAGCCACGCCCCCCCTCCCTCCCCCAACCCCCATTCCCTCTCCTGCCGGCAACCGATACCCCCCCACTCGATGGATAGTGTCGCCCCGAAACGACACCAGCATGTTCTCGACGGGCTCCACGCTGGCATCGGGCGGGAGTAGGCGGTCCATCGCCTGAGTGGACAGGAAGGAGAGAAGGTAGGGGAATACCGCGACCCGCGACCAGCTGTACCCGTACATCTCCAGCCTTCCTCCCGACATGCCCTCGGGTACCGATACGTACAGGACGTTCACCTGTTTTCGTTGTTTTGTTTTTAGACGGGGAGAAAGACGCCAAAAAAAAATAAAGGGGGCAGCGCGAAAGTGCGGACACGCGCATGTAGAGTGAATGCGCAAAAAAAAAGAAGAAAAGGGGGGGGGGGAGGATAGAAAATGGAAAGCGAGTAAAAGCGAAACATAAGGGGAAGTGGAGAGAGGCGAGGGGGGGGGCGGGGAGGGCGGAGGGCGGAGCAGGAAGGGAGAGAGGGGAAAAGGGAGGGGGGAGGGGGGAGGTGGGGGGGGGTGAAATGAGGAACAACATGTGCGCAAGTGTGTTTTTACGTCATATATTATTCTAACAACGTCAGCTGTGAGTTCGACAGATTTAGAGTCGATACTCATCTGTGCAAGCTGCGTAGTACATCAGTCGCTCGTTTTTGATATTATTGTGCGGCTCGTCTTTTTATTCTTCGTGTGTTTTTTACGTTCTTACCATTGCGTTGCGGAGGCGTTTGTTCACCAGGCAAACGGGGGCGAAAGGAGGGGGAGCGGGAGCGGGGACGGGATTGGAAGGCTTCCAATAAACATACCCCCGTGCTAAAGAAAAACAAAACTAGCAACCTTGACTTACGCAACCCTCGCCCGCCTCCCCCCCCCCCCTCCCCCCCTCCCTCCCTCCCTCTTCCCCTCCCTCCCTCCCTCCCTCCCTCTTCCCCTCCCTCCTCCCCTCCCTCCTCCCCTCCCTCCTCCCCTCCCTCTCTATATCGCCCCCTCCCTCCCTACCTCCTTGTCTCCCTCCCCCCCCCCCTCCCTCCCCCCCCCCCCTTCCCTCACCACGTGTGCCATGAACGAATCCTTTGACTTCGTACCCAGCGTTTCATCCACATGAGGAGACACAGACAGCGGCGGTGCTCCCTCCACCTCAACCCCCTCCCCCCTCCCTTCTCCTCCTCCTCCTCCTCCTCCTCCCTCTACTCGTGCTCCTGCCCCTCCCCCCTCTTCTCTTTCCTCCTCCTCTGGGTTGCAGAGTAGCACGTTTAAGACCCACGCATTGGCTGAGGGGTCCCTCGCCCGCTCGAAGTAGTCCGAGAGCGCGGAGAGGGAAGGGTCTGAATGCAAGCGCGCCACCCCCTCCCTGTTAAATTTGATCACAAAGCCTTCCGTCTTCTGGGAAACCCGGGGATTAATACGGTGGAAAGAGGAGGGGTAGTCTGTCAGTACGTGGTGGTATCGTCGGCAGTGGTGGTGTGGTGTGGCGTGGCGTGGCGTGGTGTGGTGTGGTGTGGTGTGGTGTGGTGTGGTGTGGTGTGGTGTGGTGTGGTGTGGTGTGGTGTGGTGTGGTGTGGTGTGGTGTGGTGTGGTGTGGTGTGGTGTGGTGTGGTGTGGTGTGGTGTGGTGTCGTGTGGTTTGGTGTGGTGTGGTGGGGTGTGGTTTGATGGTTGGTTGGTTGGTTGCTTGGTTGGTTGGTTGAGTGGCCTGTTGGGTTGAGTGTTTGATTAATAAACGTATTGCTTGACTGCTTGATTGATTGATTGATCGATTGATTGATTGATTGATTGACTGACTGATTGATTGATTGATTAACTGGCACAAAATAAAACACTCCATACCGGGACTTGAACCCCTGACTCGAACCTTAGTAGTGTTCGGGGTTAACCACCAGACCACCGCGGCGATCAGCTCTCTATGTTCCCCCGCAATATAGTGGACGCTTGAAAATATCGAAAGTATTGGACTTTTTCGGTCCCCAAGAGGTAAAAAACATACTAAAAACACTAATACTACTGCTGCACTAATACTACTGCTACACTAATACTGCTGCTGCATTGAAAGTCAAATGAACCAACTGCTGAGAGCGCCTAGCAGCGTGGGTAGGCGCAATTCGATTCGAGTCGACGAGGAAAGAAAGGGCTGGAGTATTCTCAGGAAAAAAACGAATGCGCTGAACCGCAGTCGTGAGGAGAGGGGGAGACGAGCCTGGTTAGCGACCCCGGATCTTGAGTTACGTCTAGGGAGGTGGAAGGAGACAGAAGAAAAAAGAGCAAAGACGATGAAAAGGGACGAGCAACAACAATAAAAAATGACCTTAGAAAATAGTGCACACATCGGATACACCAGATCCCTATCAACGATAGTTTTCCTTCCAGGAGGACATTTTAGATCCCTGGTCTATATGATTTGCATGGCCTATAAATCATGTTGCCGGGGTGAGCTGTATGATCTGAATGATCTTGGTTTGGATCTGTACCGCACAGATCCTGCGCAAATTTTCATAACGACAGATACATGATATATGTGATCTACTGTGTGATATACATGATCTGTATGATCTACACGATCTATACTATCTATACGATCTAGATGATCCATACGATCTATATTATCTATAGTATCTATATGATATAGATACTATATCATGTATACGATTTATGTGATCTATACGATCTATATAATCTAGACGATCTATACGATCTATGTAGATCGTGATCTGTCCAATATGTGAATGCGCCCGACCAACCCCCATGCCGACTACTTGTCCGAAGGCCTCTTTTCTGTTCGTGAAACTACATATTTATGAGTAGATAGAAGAAGCAGTGCCATTATCAGCACTCCAAGAGCGACGCAACAGAAACAGTCGCTCGACACAGCAGAGGCCACGGGAAACCACTGCTATTATTCATCGGTGGTGTGCTCAATCTGCTGGTGGGAATCCTGCTGCACACCTGGTATATGCATACGGTAGTACTGCTGTACGAGGTGCGTGCGAAAACGTCAGCTACATGTTAGTTGTAGCTCGAAGGATAAATGGTTTGTATATTTCTTCTCCAAGCTGTCCATCTGGTCGCATCCACCCATGTCAGCTTTCTCCCATATTTCAATGCGATCATAACGCCATAAGACCTCTACGAGTGGGTTTTACTGCGTAAACGGAGGCAAGCAAACCTGCGAGCCCCGCCCGGGTACTCATGTCACAGCCCACGCCAGTTCACGCCACGGAGTTTAGCCCCCGAGATAAGTCCCATACACGCGGCTCCCCAAGTTGCTTGGGTCTTGTGCTCCTTCCTGCTCCGAAGAAAGCTGTCGTATTGGTGCTGGTTCGTATTTGGAATTGTGCGAAACGGGGAGTCCGCGAAGTCCACTCCACGGCTAGAGCGGCGGCAGTCAGTCCCAACGACCGAGCCGCCTGGGACGACGCGGACGACAATCTCCTCGTATCCTCAGTATTTCTCCTTCAACGTATGTTCTCTGGCTTTGGGTTCGTGGGAAACATGCACAATGATCGATGTGGCCTAGATTCTCCAAGTAATTCACCGGTTCCAAATCATGGAGCCACCTCCGTACCATCGATGTCTCATTTTTTAGAAACCCGATTTTATCTTTAGTATCTATATGATATAGATACTATATCATGTATACGATTTATGTGATCTATACTATCTATATAATCTAGACGATCTATACGATCTATGTAGATCGTGATCTGTCCAATATGTGAATGAACTGCCGTCGCACCTGAAAATTTTGTGCGTTGAGAGCGTTGCCGCCCATGTAAGGGTGGCCGTCCACCTCGCGCTGTGCCCGCACGGGTTCCATCCGATAGCGCGGCAGGGCAGTACCGAGGGGAGGGGCAACGGGGGAGGGGGGGGCGGGCACAACGGGAGGGGGGGGGGCAGGGGGGCAGAGTGGGGGGGCGGCGATAAGGTGGGGGGGGGAACCGGCCGAACGCTAGAAACAGGAAAAAAATGTGGATCGGCCAAACATTAGAAATTGCAGAGCCTTAACAAGGGTAATAGGTAGCAGATCCATCCATTTAGAACTGCAATCATGTTTTCGGGAACAAAACGCTTGGAATTAGTGAGGGATATACTTCCCAGTAGAGAGCGTGGTAGAACTTGAACGGCCAAACAGTCGACGCCGTCGAACACTAAATAAAAGGACAAATATTTTGAAAAGGTTGAACATTTTGTGACGGCCCAAGATTTTCGAGTTTGATGCTTGATACGTACGGCCCGAAGATTTAATCCGCCGGGAACCCAAATTGTTTTTCGTCCACGGCTCGGCTTCCGTCAAGATCGTATCCAGTCGCCAGTACGACGGGTAAACTCAGAAACCAAACCAGCGAAAGCTAGTCCGGAACGCGACATAGAGCCGACTTATATCCTTAATGAGGATATACACCCAGTAATACGCGCGATCGGAGTATCACACAGCATGCAAATATGAATTTCGACGAGATCTATCTTCAATCTCGCAGCTGGAGGAGTGTATTTTTTTTTTTCTTATAACATAGGGCATGGAAGGGGGGGAAGCGCGACCCGTTATGTGTCAAAATCGTCATCATGTCGCCCCTGGGTGTGCAGCATATTCTAAGAATTTTTCGAGCTCCTAGCATGAGGAAGAGCTCAACATCTCGCCCCTGAAGCATTATTTGGAAGGCATTCGTTCGCGCAAACCCGACCAACAACGCTTCTATGCGCTATTATTATATAGTCCTAAAAACAAATATATACTCCGTGAAATCACCGTACTGCTGTATGATAACCGATAGTTCCACGCTTGAGGAGGTCAACCGGTATACCTTTTTTTGGCTCAAAAATTGCAAAACCCCTACCGCACTATAGAGGGATGACTCTTGCTTTTTGGTTTGGTTTGGTTCGGTTTTGTTTATTTTCGCTTCGCTTTGCTTCGCTTTGCTTCGCTTTGCTTCGCTTTGCTTCGCTTCATTGTCTCACCTGAATGGCCAAAAAAGCATCATCCGGCAAGAAACCCTTGTGCGTGGTGAACAGGGTTTGATCGGGTCGGCAGGAGATGTACATCTGCGGTCCTGTCATGGCCTCGACCAGGCGCTTCCCCAGCACGATTATCACGGCCATCACCACCACCTGCCATCTCCCTGCATTGATCATGGTAGAAACAATACCAGCACAGCAACATTCTGGCAAATAAGCGAAACATGCGAATACGAGCGAAACATCAACACACAGGCACAGAACCTGGCATGTCATCATGATGATATGCGTACCGTGTTTGCCGCAAACGGGGGTGATTGGTACCCAACCCCTGTAGAAAGTTATGGTTTCGATACTGCGGTTCTTGCGAGCGGTTCTCACAATTGCCCATGTTGCGGTAGCACCGGTACGTTCTCCCTTGTACCAGCGGTAACGCAGAGTTTCGACGATCCCTGCTTGGCGACAGCGACGAAGCCAGCTCGACGATTTGCACGCATTTTACAAGGGCTCCGAATGAGCGTCGGCATTCGCCGGTACCCATGCTTCGGATAGGCTAAAATCCCTGCAGCATTTCAATATTTCGTGCTTTGGTATCTGCTTACACACTTGCAGAATGAAGTACATACCAGACAGGTACATAGTCCCTGGTAAGTGTTTTGCATGCCAACGGTTGCAGTAGGATGGAGGCATTGCCATATACTGCAGGATACAGGCAGCGCCAAGTGTTGAAAAGGGTCAGGAGACGCGTGCATTGCACGACCCATAGTAAGTGAGTGGGAAGACAGGAAGACTCAGTCTCACTTATCTGTTCTCAGGCTCTTTGCTGGCATTTGCTTTCCTCAGTCTCAACTCTCAGGCTCGATTCGTTTGCCGATCTCGCTACCCAGCACCATTTCTCTCGTTGATTTCTTATATTCAGCTGTCAGTGTCATTTCCAAGAGTTTTGTCAGGTTCCTTCCTTCTCACGCTTGCTTCTGAGGTTGGTGTATACCAGCCTCAGTTATGTGCAGAACTTGCTGCGATTTCTCTACCACGTAAAATTTACCAGGTACATAACAAACTGGTATCGTTTAGTTCACAAAATAGTCATTACTCTGACATTTATCAGCCTCAACTATCTCAAAAAGGCTCATTTTCGTGATATTCGTATCTCAGTCTCAGTTCTCAAACTCCCTTCTGAGACGCCCATCAGCCTCATTTGAAGTGGTAGTGAAATACGTTTCTCAGACTCATTCACTTAGCATGGTATCATTAGGATAATGGGTTCCCAATCCCAATATCATTTTTCAAACATTTGTCAGGCTCCTTTACCTAAGGCTCGATTCTAAGCTTCCTTGTCAGTCTCACAGTTCTTAAGAGTTTACTCTTTAGTCCCTCCTCTCGGAGAAAAAAATCGGACAAAGCCACTTTTGTTTGAGGGCACTATTTTTCCGGGCACTCACAATGGCTTGTTCACCGTCGCCGCAGGCGGCACTCCACTGCACTCGAGCAGCCATATCTCAACAACTACGTCGAACCAATGGAAAAAAAAGCAGATGTGGAAAAGCTACATAGCTATATGGCAATCGGAATGGTTCCCCATTTTCTGTAGGACCAGGCCGAAAAAAAAAAAAATGAATTATGAAAGCGCTTTGGAATCGGTCCACATATGTTCAAGATCTCGTCGTTGAACCCCCTTGCAGATGTTACACTGGTCAACGCTACGTCAAAGACGTCACCGCCAGCTTGTGGCGCTTCCGTCGGCCAATTATCTGGTCAAAACTCCGCCGCCGAGCCGCCTTCCATCTCCGATCAAGCCGCCTTGATCGCTCGCGTTCCTCCTGGTTTGGCGCTCAGGCCACCCGTCGTGTCCCCATCGGACACCTCGGGCGTCTCAGATCCGACCACAAATCTTGCCTCGTCGGGCCTGATATCTTCTCGGGCCCGTCATCGCTCCGTCGCCGCCGCAGGAACCCGTCGGGCTCCTGAAGAGTATGGTTTTGGCCTTCGGCCTTTGGCAGCCACGACTTCAAGATCGTCTTAGCCTCGACGCCGCTCGCCCGCCCCGTCCACCGTACGTCTGCCACAGCCCTACCGACCGAAAACCACCGGCATCCGTACCACACAAGATCTCCTGTCGCTTGCCACAGCTCCTGCCGCGACTGGGATCACCTCTAATCGGCGAGAGGCTCCCTTTCCACCGGAGAGCACCGTGCCGAAACCGACCCCTACTGCCGTGCAGACTCCTTCGTCAGCATTCGGACATCACTCACCACCGATATCATCACCCACCGCGACAGCCTCTGGTGGCCAGAAAAAAATCCTCGCCAAGCCTCGCCCGCGACCTCTTCGCCTCACTACTATATTGCCTGGTTCCTCGACGACCCGGGTCTGGTCAATATCGACCTACTGCCTTCGTTTTACGGCGCTTGGCGAGGCGGCAACTACTGACCCTGGTGTCTTAAGCGTCATCAGACTGGGGCACTTGCTTGCGGAGTGTTGCGTAATTCTGACGCGTCCCGTGGTGCCCCCTCGTACCCCCCCTTCTCCGCGTTTGACCTGCGTAGTGCAATTACTGGGCGGTGAACTTCGCTCTGTTTTTTTTTTGTCTTTGTAAGATGTCCTGCTTCCCATGCACAAATGTTCAGCCGCTGGCTGATATTCTGCTGTGCATTTGTTTTTCTTGGTTCGAATGGTACTCCTTTTCTGGTGTTCTGGATTCGCACTCGTACAATTTTTTTGCTTCGGATGCACAACGATTTAAGCTTGTCGATGGCTTTCTACCGTAGGCTGCTTTTCTTGCGTCCTTCTCCCCATGCACAGAAATGCAGCCGCTGGCTGGTATTCTGCAGTGCGCTTCATTTCTTGGCTCTGGTGCGTTCGTTAGGCATGCCTATATTATCTTGCTTCGGATACACAACGATGTCGCCTATCGTTGCCTTTCGACAGTTTGCTCCTTTCTTTGCGTCTTGCTTCCCATTGCACAGACACTCACCCGCTGGCTAGCTTCTGCAGTGCACTTCTTTTTTTTGGCGCGGATGTTATTCCTTTTCTGGTGCTCTGTAGTGCATTTATTTTCTTGGCTTTGGCACGGTCTTCCATTTTTCGTTTTCACTTGTTCCTTTTTTGGCGTCGCTTCCATCTTTTGGGGCACGGTAGCACCACTCTTAACGGGCTTCCTGCTGAGCATACTTTTTTGGTCTCTCCCTGAATTGAATTATCACTAGTGAACCTCTTGCTGTCCCTCTTTTTTCCAGCGTGCCTCTGCTTAAGTTTCCCCCTTCATGTTTCTTGTGCCTTCGCGCCTCGGTTAGCCCCTTTAGCGCCCGCGCCACCGTAGGCCCATTTCCCATTTATTTATTTTTGGTTAGCTTCAGCTTAGTCTTTCGCGTTAGGTTCACAAGTGAGAAAATATTGACTGACCTTCTACAGTATTGCGCCCCTTTCCTCGTGTTCTCGCCTTAGTATTTTTTGTTGGTCACACACACCCTGGAGCCCTTCGCTAACTCTGCCACAGTGTGCTCCCGACGCATCACCCCACAATAGGGGGTGCAGCATATTCTAATAATTTTCTGAGCTCCTGACACGACGAGCTCAATATATCACCCGGAACATAACTTCGAGGACGTTTGTTCGCGCAACCCGATGATCGTTTTTACAAGGTACGAGCTAGTCCTAAAACCAAAAACCCTCGTGAAATTATCATGCTAACCGACAGTGTCACGCTTGAGGAGCTCAACCGGTGGTAAGGTGTACCTTTTTTTTGGCTTAAACCATGCTACCCATACCGACGCGTGTTACGATAATAGAGGTATCACTTTTTGGTCTGAAATGTGTTTCCGGATGACGGGGCCTTCTTAACCCGAAATCGTCGGAAATCGGCCATTTTTCTTTTGGCATGATTCTCGTTGTATACCTAGGCCATGGGTTTTTTCATCCGCGATAAAGCAGGTTTATTTTTTTGTCCGAATCAGTTTTTCGGTTAAGAAGGAGGTGTCTTAACCTCCTAGAGTGAGGGGTAGTATTAAGAAAAAAAGCGGTGCACCTCTATCGTAGCACGCGTCTACCGTGTGATGGACGACTCCGGGGTGCTCTAGATTTGGTCATTTCCGTTGGGCACACACGTTAAAAGTGAAATCCCTCGTGTACCTGCACATGGTACGGCCTTCTGCCCTATATTGCTTTCATGTATGTTTTCCACACCTTCTCCACCGTTGAGGGCACGACTAAATTTCTCTAGATGGTGGCTTTCTTGCTGCATGCACCTCTGTTATCCATTCCGCGATGAGATCTCGTTGTCAGTGAGCATTCTGCTAGCCTCTTCTCAGGGTGCCCCCGCTCCCATCTAATTCGGTTCTTTGTTATTTAGCACCGCGGGTGATGGTGCAAGCCCTTTCCGGGTTCACGGTGCCGCGGACCCCCCTGCTGTAAGCTTGTTTCTTGGGCAACATGCCTCACTTTTGTACTTTGGGATGCTTTACCCTCGTAGGTATTCAGACCTTTGTGCGTCGACTGTTCCTACGATAGCATTCCTCCCCCCCTGCTTATCGGTCATGCTCTGCTTTTTGTTTGCTCTTCGTCAGCACTCATCCCACCATTCTATTTTCAGTAGCAAAGGGTTTAATCGCTGCCAGAAGCATCGTCGCCTCATTTGCAAGGTGCGGGGTGGGTCTATAGACTCTTTTCTTCGTTGTTCTTTCGAATAGCCGCATCTTCGGCCCCATCTTCGATTATCTCGTGTTTTTGATAAACCCATCATATGTTCGTCCTCCGATCTGCATCTACGACTTCTCAGGGTGGGCTAATGTGATAGACTGTCACCTGTGTGATAGAGTGTCACCTATTTACGTCGAAAGTTGGAGACACTCATGACACGAAGCGTTAGGTATTGCCCATTACCCCCCAGACGAGAATAGAAGTAATGCGCAGGTGGTAATCAGAGTAGAAGAGAGAGTCTCGTTTAAGCACGACCCCCTTGTGATATGCCAGATGAAACTGGTTGAAATAGGACATGAGCGCGCGACTAAGGCAGGGAGTTGATGTTGAGTACCTGGTATGAGCTACGCGACCTCCTTGTATTCTAGGGGGACGTTCTCGCTGGAGACGTACGTGTCGGCTATTTTACAATTATTCGGCATATATATATATATGTATATATATGGCTGCAGTACGAATCCCCGTGGATCGGGAAACAGGGCTAATTTGAGCCATTGATCACACACCCCACCGCTTGCTCTTCCTTCTCGCCCAAGGCCTGCAATGTTAACCAAGAAACGTCAGTACCATGTGAACGGGTTCTGAGCACGTCAAAGCGTGTAGATACCCCTGTGTCCTTCTTGGCTCCCTTCGGGGCACAGCATAATATCAGCCCTTCTCCCAGTCTGCCCTGGCACCAGTTGTCCTATTCACTGTCCTTGAGCCCGGTGGCCGACCTGTCGGTCGCGCTGCGTTGTCTCCCCGAGGCATGGCGCACGTGCGTATGCTGTGTGCTGGGTGTGCTGTGTTCTATGTGCCTGTGTTCGTGCTGTGTGTGTGCGGGGTGATTTCGCCCACTCTGGCAGGTGTGGGAAGTATGATTGGTAGAGGCTGGCGTAGCTCGCGTTAATGCAGCGATTTGATTAGTAAGTGGCTGGCAAAAACTGTTCCGTACAATTTAGACTTGCCGTATACCTGGTGCTGCTGCACGAAAATCTTCACCATCTACAGAAAATTCCCACAATATCTTCCGCAACATTCTTCGTGACGAGCTCGTTGCGGATCGACAACAGCACGAACGAATACCTCCTCCAGCAGCGAGCAGAACTGAGACTTCTCCGCAAGATCCGCCCAAACAAACTCAGTTTGGGGTCGGTGCTGCGGCGCGTAACCTCGAGACTGAGCGCGCGGGAGCAGGCCCGGCGAAAGCTGGGGAGCTCGATTCGCGGAGAGAGCGGGCGAAAAAGAAAGTTTTTGGCCCGAGATCGGCGTTCAACGGATCCAGGGAGGCGAGAAGAAAAAGCAAAATTCGAAAAAAGACCAATTTCGAGATTCCCAGTTCGATCTCGGTCATGCGAACGGATATATATATATATATATATATATCTACATGGAGAATTTCCCCATTTTTTTTCCATTCTACGAAGTTGAGAACTGTACGAGTACGTATTATGCTGAATGCGACAGCTACCACGACAGCGAAAGCGACCACGACTGTCTGCTATATACGGGGAATTCTCCCTTCATTTTCCCGAAAGTTTTCTAGCTTTTACGCAGAATTTTAAAGAGATTTTACCCCATATTTCCCCTGTTCTACGAAGCTGAGAACTCTACGGGTACAAACTGATAGAGTGATACTCGCGTCGACAGGGACAACGACAGCGACTGACTACTGTCCGGTCACTGGACCCGTACCTGAACCTTGTGTTGACGCTTCTTTTGTTGTCGTTCCTGCTGCTGCTGGCGTTGCTGGTGTGGTTGGTGATGGCAGTGGTGCTGCTGCGATTTGTCGATTTCGGCTGATTCTTGGATCCTTTCTCGCCTTCCCCCCGCCCCGATTATTTCTTGCAGCCATTGGACGCTTTTCCTTATTCCAGGTAAAAGTTAGCACAGGATTTGAATACCTGATAAGAAACAGGGAAATAGGAAGGGCGGGCTCTGTTTACACGTAAGAGAGATTCGGGAGTCGTTACGCTGAAGGTTGTGTAGAACACACCCTTCATCAAATAAGACGTCCATCCAGCGTATAGCCATGCTAAAAACTACGTTTGCTCTACTCGACGAGCCGTTCAAAGCTAACGTTTGAGCATTGGTTTGTGTCGGTCGGCATTTGTTTTCGAGTCAATCCTGAGATTGCAGCAGTCATCGCTACGGTTCGCAACAGCACCAAACAACTGCATTATTTCGCGACATGCTACTACTACGATGCTGACATTGCAGCATTTGGCGCTATGTCGGTGACATATATCCATATGCGATGAAAATTTCGTCGAACTCACGGCTGACGTCCTTAAAATATTTTATATGTAATATATTCGTGATACGCTGATTTTCAGGAGCGCGCGCGGTGCCGAAGGCGCCGCGCGGTACGGGATGGGACCGTCTCGCCAGCTCCAGGCGGATTTGTTTTTAGCCTTCCCGAGGGACGGTATGGGAAATGTTCCCGTTTGTTTTCCCGCGGGATGGGAATGGGACGGGAAGGAGGGAAGCCATTTGGTGGACGGGATGGGTGGGATTACACGATTTCTTATTGATTTCTTGTTGGGATATGACGGAACGGGACCGGGTAAGGGGCCGGGAAATCGCTCGGGAACATAGTCGGGAAATCGTTCGGGAAAATAATCGAGTAATCGGTCGGGAAGGTGGTCGGGGACGCGGTCGGGGGGGGGGTATGGTCGGGAATGCTTGGCTTCGTCCTGCTTGAGCCAGCCGCCCAAGCAGATATGCAGGCACCATCCACCTCCACAAGTTCCATGCTTGCCATGTCTTGTGTGTGCATGGGGGGTGTGCGTGTTTCTGGTTTCTTCCGATAACTCATAGCTGACAGCTAACAGCTGACATGTATTATTGACAATTGACCCCGCGTTTTTTTTGTTTTTTTTTGTAAAATGATTTGCAAAAAAACTTATTTATTTATTATTCTTCTTCTTTTTTGGTCCGAAAACAACTTTTTTTCATATTTGATTTCAAAAAGGCCGGGGGGGAAATCATATAAAAAAATCGGCAGTGTTCGGCAGTCCAGCGAAATCTTCTCTCCGTCGTTGCATCCAAAGTTGAGTACAATATCTGTCGTGGGTAGGGGGGAAGAAAAACCTGCTGAGTGACCCACTACCCGAGCCACGTCTAAGGAGGGAGAAAGAGAAAGAAAAAGGGTGAAGATAACAGATGGGATGAGAGCGAAAAATAAAATAAACGAAGCAAAAATAAACATCCACGATGGTCATACGATGGGAAAATGATAAAATCTGGTTGTGAAGGGATTGGGAATAACTGCCCCTGTATAGAGATGCGGGACGGGAGAAACTGTCTGAGAACGTCGAGATGGGATGGGAACAAGTGTTCAGGCAATGGGGCAGGAAACAGTCGGGAAGGGAACAGGCAGCGGGATGGCAACACATTCGAGACGGGAACAAAACACCTTACGGCGCGACCGGTAGACGGTGGGAACACAAACCAAGGACGGGAACGGTCGGGAAATCGGAATAGAGATCGAAACACCACACGGTTTCCCGCTCCCGTCCCGACCATATTTTCCCGCTCCGACCTTTACCGCGCGTGCCCCTGCTGATTTTAAGCATTCCATCCTAATGCGCAACGGTTTGAACGCAGCATTGAACATCCATTCGTTTGTTCATTCTCCATTGTTTGTGATACTGTTGAGAAAAGTGGACTCGACCGATTGACTCATGTTTCATATTGTATAAAATTATGATAACAACGTCAGCTGTGAGTTCGACGGATGTAGGGGTCGATAATCATCTTTGCAATCTGCGCACTGAATCCATCGCCCGGTTTGAGTAAGTTTCATGAGTCAGAACCTAATATAAGATGGCATTGCATTACAACGCTACTTATCATGCATCACCAAGTGTTAGATTGGTAACGCATCAATCTGTGTCTAGGTTACATTGTCAGAACTTGTCGGTTTGTTCAAGTGGCTGGTGAATGCTTACCATGGGATGAACAACAACAAAGCTCACCGCACACTCCCACGTACCTGTGTTTCTTACAAGGATCGGGCGGGGCCGCCCTCCATAATATTACAGTTGCGCGAAAAGGACGTGACTAAGAGAAGGGGAAGGTAGCGGACCGCACCAAGAGGTTGAGGTGCTGCACGTAATTTGAAACACGTGCCATTGAAAAATGTGGGTTTTGCCGGGAGTATTTTTGCGCACTGGCATATGTGAAGGTAGGTGTTTGTTACGTATGGTGTTCCACTTTGTATTCGCCATCTGTATGAGCAACAGATCAACCGCCCATCCCTGTTGTGTTCCACTTTGTATGCGCCATCTGTATGAGCAACAGACCCACCGCCCATCCCTGTTGATTAAGGTCTGATTTCTGCTATTCAACTATCGTCGTGTGATTCGGAATCGTCCGTGGGATCGCAATCGATACTCATAGTGCGATTTACGAATACTGCCGTATGATCTAGGAATAGTATAGCACGACAGTATAGTGGGAATCTGCTCAGTACAAGTACTGTATAACAATGGTAGCATCCTGCCTCGAGCCACGCCCCGCGCTGATTGGTCCAGATAACAAAACTGCGCGCCAGAGTTTGTGGGCAGGATGGTTCTTAGAAGAGCACTACTGGGACTCGATGTGATTGGCGGTGTTAGGGGTTGGTCTTCACTTCTACTTCAGGCATGCAGCACGTCACGCGCGTGTCCTCGTAGAAGTGCCTTGGACGACGCTTTGAATTCCTTGCCAGTACGAGAGCCGGTCCTCGTGGCTTGGCTATTTATGGCCGAGCTACTCCCCCCCCCCCCCCCCCGCTCTCTTTCACTCTTGTATCCTGACCAAACTAAGCAAGCATTGCTCCTTAATAATAAGAGAAATCTGTCATCCGGGTTTTATGCTGCCGCCAGCTGTGGTCTCGCGATGGACACACCTGTGCCCCTTCTGTGGACAGGAAGAAAATAGAAAGAAAACCGCGGTTGAAAGAAAAAAAAAAACTCGGATGAAACGTAATATATGTAAGGAAGTCTCAATTGGCAAATGTAGTAGCCAAGCCTTAGCTGAACCCGGAGAAGGATGGCTGAACGGATGGCATGACATGCGCCGAGAGCGCTGAAGGGTGGGGGACGAATTCCGGTGGTTTACTAAGTGGAAAAATCCCATCACACAGCTGCAGGAAAAAAACAACAACGTCCATTAGAGCAGTCAGCCCAACTCCTTGACGCTAAGTACGCGAAAGATGCTAAACCCACGCCGGAAGTCAGACCACATCTGCTTCCGTGATGGAAAGCACAAGAAGCTACGGACTTGCAACCCCCAAAGTTCACGCTGGAAAGTGTTGAGTACTGAAGGCCCAAAGTTTACGCTGAAAAGTCTTGAGTACTCAACACGCACAACGCGTAGAGAAGGGAAGAGAAAAAAGCTCGGGAACACACACGCACGCAGTACCACCCCCTGCTTTGTACAGTTACGGTCAAAGAAGCGACCCCCTTTTTCTAGTTTCTGGCAAAAATACGCAAGAGAAGATACGAGTACGTAAACAAATGCGGTGCGAACAAACCGGCATCGACTGACCCGCGGTTTGCTGGGCTAATGTTATAAGGCTTAGTTTGGGTAAGCTATTGGTTAACCTTTCGCAAGTGGTCAAACGGACTAATACCCCACTAATACCTTAACAAATTGCGTCGTCGGCAGGACCATGGTTTTTTTGGGTCGTGGGTTCCAATTCCACCATCCACAACAATAAACTTTTGAAGACTTTTCCCGTGTCGAACTTGAAAAATATTCTCCCCGGTATACCCAGGAAATGAAACCGCTTGGATATTGACAGGTCCGCCCGTATATCCAGCCGACCTGCTATCCCGCCGTTCCAGGGGGGGGAAGAGTGTTATAAGGTTTAGTTTGGGTAAGCTATTATTGGTTAACCTTTTGCAAGTGGTCAAACGGACTAATACCCCACTAATACTTTAACAAACTTGAACAAGGGGGACGGAGAGGGTGACGTCGCTGTGGGCAGCGGCGGGGCCGGCGCGTCGGTGGTGGCAGGGGCACCGCGGCGCGTGGCAGGGGCACCGCGGTGCGTGAGAAGGAAGAGGCGTTGTCCCGGAGAGGAATTAGGCGGGTTGCCTCGATCGAAGACATTGTCCCGGCAGGTCACCGGCTTACCGCGGACAGGCGAAAGCATTTGGGATCGGGGCTTGCGGCGCGTTTTACGGTGCCGCCGCCTGTGTTCAGCCCGGTGAAGGGGTCGGGGAAAGGGCCGGCGTACAGTCCCGTGTCGAGGGATCGGGCCGCGGTACTGGGTGAGGATCGCTCATGCCCCCGCCGTCGACGACTTGAGGGGGCTCGCGCGCGAAGACTCGACGAGGAGCCTCGCCCGTACCGCGAGCCTCGAACGGATGTCGGCTCTCTCGTCACGCGCCCTCACTCGCTCGAAAAATACTCTCCCTGGTATCCCCAGGGAATGAAACCGCTTGGATGTCGACAGGTCCGCCCGTATATCCGGCCGACCTGCTATCCCGCCGTTTCAGGTGGGGAGAGTGTTATAAGGCTTATTTTGGGTAAGCTATTATTGGTTAACCTTTCGCAAGTGCAAGTGGTCAAATGGACTAATACCCCACTAATTCCTTAACACTAACCCGTACAGCGTGTAGGACGAAGCATTCCTCTCTAATCATTTATGCTTTTGAAGTGGAAATAAATTTCTAGGAATTTTGAAAAGTACGATAAAAAAACCAACCGCTTCGATGCGAGATGCGGGTAGACAAAAAAAATACACGCACCAATGTGGCTGCTGCCTAACGACGCCCTGCTGCTGCTGCTGCTTCTGCATAAATATGTGCTCTGTGCTCTACGGCAATCGTGCGAAGGTTGCCCAACGACGCCACCGGGGGGGCAATTGCGTGTTGTTCCGCTTCTGCTGCTGCTGCACGCATACGTCATGTAGGTTTATGCTGGTTTCTTGCCCACGCGATGTTTTCATTCGCCCGCCGGGGCAATTGCGGCTTGTCTTGGCCAACAACATTTCTGCTCGGCTCGAAACTCGAAAAAACAAACCCAATCCAAAACAAATTAGAAGATCTGGGCCCATTTGAGCCATTTTGGGTCCTGTTTTTTTGGAAGTTGGTCATTTTTGGGATCGGGGGAATAGCAATAGGCCAAGCCCAACCCAAATTGGAGCAACCCAAACACCGTGCATCCTCTGATTTTGGGCACCCGTAACTCTGCTCGCACGCCGAATCTCGTGCCGGGGAAAGGTGTGCGCAGATGGAAAAGCATTGCACTGCGCCGTCAAGCTT
The DNA here is from genome assembly GCA_012845835.1 of Undaria pinnatifida. NCBI lineage: Eukaryota > Phaeophyceae > Laminariales > Alariaceae > Undaria > Undaria pinnatifida. The sequence continues at coordinate 10,068,889 of JABAKD010000005.1, forward strand.
TTCAAAGTGTAAAATGTCCAAAGGCCAAGCTGAGCCGAAGGGAGTTGTGAAGTGTACTCTTTTGAGCGTAGGGCGAATAGTCCCGCTTGCACGGTAGCGTTCACACGTCATATTAGTTAGGCATAATATTAGACTACATTTCGTGTGTCAATTTTAACTCAATTGTATTTTCAATCCTGCGCTAGCTGGTGTATGTACCCCTCGGTTCGTGTGGCAGTATGCACGATACAACGAATGCTGTCGTACGGCAGTGGTATACGAGATGGCCCCTCTATGGTGCCGGTTGAGTAGTGCCGGTAGCCTGACACCTGTAAAGTGCCTGTATGATCTCTTGGCCAGCTGGGAACAACCAGTGGTGGCAGTACATGAAAATTAGTAGTAGTGCTATCAATTCTTGGCGTTGTAGGATCGGTATTTCAGGCCGGCACACGCCGGCAAATCGCCTAGGCTACTTTCATTTTTTTAGAGTTGAAGGCTAACTTTTCTACAAGTCTACTTTCTATCAATTAATTGCTTTCTATGGGCGGGCCGATACTACATACTACAGTATTAGTTGCAGCAGTTAGGTCGGATGGAAATTACGTTGTTGATAATTACTAACGCTGCTGAAGAATAAGTGTTGACGTCGCATTCTGTTTAGTTTGAGTGCCGGCTTCAGCCATCAGCGCAAAGTAGCTATCAGGTACCTAGGTATTAGTTTAGGGCTAACACCACGACCAAGCAACACTTTTGCTTCGACCGACCCTTCAATTGCCCGATGGTCTTGGAATCACGCTGACTTAGCGTTGCGCATCAGCGCAGAAACCTTGTACTGGTACACAATACCAGTGCGTCCGGAAATATAATAAACGTTTGAAGATTAATATTTAAATGAAATGTTCATCATATTTTTGGACATTGTGGTACTAGGCATAAAAAGCGTTATCGCTGATTGAACTGCTCTTGCCGTGTGGTACCTGGTTCCTGTTTGTTCTCAGGAAATCTCAGTAGACGGCCTTCTCCGTCTCGAGCCTTGAAGATCTCTCAGGTCGGGTCAGGATCCGTCTCAGAAACAAACAACCTCTTGTTCTTCGTTTTGTTATGTTGTTGCGTATTGCGCAGGTGGGTCAGGTGTTTTAGCTGAGATCACCATGGCCAGAGGGTTCTAAACAACAATGACTCCCGAAACCTGTCGTTTTCGGTTCAAATTCCGTCACAGATTCATCATCTCATCATCTCCAGCTGAAATTATCGAAAAAATGTGTTTGTGATTCCCGAACCAAAACGCTCCATTATCTCTGCAACCCCGGAGCTGTTTGGCGGGTACAACTGCTGCTACACTGCTGTCTCCTGCTTCGTGTCCTGCGCGACTGGTGTCCACGTTGCCATGGTCGTGGCACGACCATGCCGGGTGCTCGTTCTACTGGCCTTGGTGGTGCCCTGCTCCTCCTTCCAAGCCGTGGTGAGGCCTGGCTATTCATGGGCTTCGAGGGGTAGATGCGAGAGATGTGCGCACCTCTGGTCAACATCAACGACAGCAACAACTGACGTGAGCAGGGCAGTGTAGGGTTAGAGCATGAGTGGCAACTTTTCACACACGTGCACTCTAAGCTGGCATCACCTCAGCATGACGAGTAATGTCGCATGAGGCTTATTTTCCTTATTTTATCGTGCTAGCAAGCCTGCGCGCCCAGCCAACCCGTGCAACGTCGTGCTCCACAGCTGTGTACTTCACTTGTGCTACCTGGCTCAACCACGTACGTACGTCTACCCGGCATCTTTCGGTTCTGCGTTTGCTGCCTCTTTGACGAGGTTGCCCGCGAGCACTGCTTTCCAACTCCCCACAGAGTAATTGCACAGATAATGATCTAGATCACCTAGATCTTATTATGGCGTCATGATATGCCGTGCAGGATCTGTGCAGTACAGATCCAACCCAGGAAACATGTGCTAGGTCATTCAGATCGTGCGGCTCTCACCTGGCAACATCTACAGGTCATGCGGATATAGACCAGGGATCTGTCGGCCCTGACAGACATAGGTCCTCTATAGATTGTCAATGGGGATCTGATATGTCTCATGCGTGCAGAGTTGTGACGGAAATTAGAGCAAACAGCCGAAATGCGGTACCTGGTACGAGTGTACAAGCGCAGGTCCTTTCATAGTGTGGTGAGCTTGAGCTTTTTTTCTCCCCATCCGCCGGTGTATAATAATTAAAAAAAAAAAAAAACTTCCGCATCGTATCGCCTGCCATACTGGATCCCGCGGTGCCATGTCAACAACACCACAAGAGGGTATTAATAGCAGTAGAACACCCAGAGCATGCTGAACGTGCTGCACATACAATCTGAACGTACTGAAACTGCTGAACCCACTGAACGCGCTGAATGTGCTACACGTACTGGACATACTGACCGTACTGACACCGTACTGCACATTTCGAACACAATGCAGATACTGAAGGTACGGGACATAATTAACGTCCTGGACGTACTGAAAAGGTAGTGATTGCACTCAACATACTGCGTATACCGAATGCGTTGCACATACCAAACGTGCTGCACATGTCGAACGTTATGAACCTATTGGGTATACTGGACACACCGAACACACCGAGCACACTGAACGCATTGAACCTATTGAAAATTACTAACGTACTGAACGTATTGGTCGCTACAACCGCCGTTGAGAATGCCACCGTGGATCATGACCCACCCCGACACTCCCCACCACCACCACATCAAACATATCAGGAGATGGGCGAGGGTCAAGCGGTCAGTCGGACACGGCTGCCTATCAAGGCGTTTCCATCCGTCTAGACGAAATGTCTCCTACTCCCCCGGTAAAAAACCCTTCCTTTACAATTGTGAAAACCCCTGTTGTATATATTTCAACCATACGATAAGGAATTTGGCGTTTGCCTTGACAGCTTCTGTCTAGGGATGAAAGTGCCTGTCTCCTGTAGCCGCCAGCCAATCCGCGCCCTCGCCCTAGCAATCATTCCCTTTCGCCGGCCCCAAACCCCAACAACTAACAATTCCTTATCCGTCCGAAAACCGCCACAAAACAGCAGGGGGCATCAGTAATTGGAGCTTTTCGAGCTTCTAGCACCACCACCGCCACGACTACTACTACTCGAAGGACGCGGTGTTTCCCGCTGGTCCTCAAGGCGGGGATAGGGGAACGAGGGGACGGGGAAGGGGATGAAAGCCGCCACAATCCCGCAGAAAACGCCACCTCTGGCGACGAACCAGGTAACGCTCACGAGGGAGACAGTGAAGGCGCTGGTGAGCGGATGGAGCTGCGGGATTTTCGAGCTCGACTCATGTCGAAGGGTTTGAATGGCTGGGGGGCGGAGACGGGAGCGGGGGAGGGCGGGGGGGAGGGAAGGGAAGGAACAACTGGCGGAAAGGAGGCGACGCCGAGCAAGGAGAGGTGGGAAATTTAATAGGTGTGCGTGTGGTGACAGCGGCGGCGGTGGCGGTAGTGGTGGTGGTGGTGGTGGCGGTGTTGATGGTGGTGCTGGTGGTGTGTGTTAGCGGTCTTGGCGTTGTGTTGATGTTGGTGTTGTTGGTTTTGGTATTGCTGTTGGTAGTGGTGGTCGTATTGGTTTTGGTGTTGATGATGGCTTTGGTGGTATCATATTTATTGTGGTGATGGTGATGGTGGTGATGGTGGTGTCGGTGTTGATGTTGGTGTTGTCGGTGTCGATGGTGGTGTTGGTGTTGGTGGTGATGGCGGTTTGTTGGTGGTGTTGGTGATGTTTTGGTGTCGATTTTTTCGGTGATGTTTGTGTGTATGATTTTGATAGTGTTGGCGTCGGTTGTGGTATTAGTGGCGCTAACATCGCCTTTTGTGGTGGTGTTGGTGGTGTTGGTGGCGGTGTTGGTTCTGATGTTGGTGGCGGTGTTGAATCTGATGTGGGTGGTGCTGGTTTCGGTATTATAAGTGTTATTTGCGGGTGAACATAGTAATCAGGACCATATATGGCTAGCATAAATTGGGGAATATGTCGGTGTTTGTTACTATGGTAGGTTCTGATTACTGTGATCACTCGTAACAGTGGTGTTGTTGGTGGGTTTGGTGGTGGTGGTGGTGCTGGTGGTGGTGCTGGTGGTTGCAGTGTTTGGTGTTTGTTTTGGTGATATTTTAGCGGCAGCGGTGGTGGGGTTGGTGGCCTTTGGTGGCGTTGATGGTGTCGTTGTTGTTGTTGTTGTTGTTGTTGTGTGTTGGTAGTGGTGGTGGTGTCTGCTCCGCAGCTGTCGATTGTCTTCACATGAAACTATTAGTTATATCTAGCGGAACCCGGCACATGCGCACTGTTGTTGGGTATCGTATCGAAAGTTTCGATGTATCGACTATAAAAATAAATAAATGTGGGACCGAAAAATGTTGCCGAACGCTGCCAAACTTCACCGAACCATACTGAACCTTGCCGAACTTGACCGGATCTTACCGACTCTTGCCGACCCTTGGCGAAGCCTTACCGAACTTGCTAAACATCCCAGCACGTTTCTGAATGCCACCGAACTTGTCCGAACCATTCCGAACGGTACCGATCGTTACTAAACAATGTCCAAAATTACCGAACCTTACCAAATTGCACTGAACCTTGCCGAATATTCCCGAGCCTTGCCGAATACCAGATATTACCAAACGCAACAAAACCAAACACAACCAAACGTTACCGAATACTACCGAACGGTTTTACGAAGATGGGCCCACCCCTTGGTTTAGCCGAGGCTCGAATGTCAGGTGATCGCAAACTAATTTGACAGAACCTTACCGAATATTCGTGAACCTAGCGCAACCAAACCGAACACAAAATTGCCGAACGTTACCGAATGTCTACCGCCAACCAAACCTAACCCAAATTTGCCGAACCTTACCGAATGCTTATACCGAACGCGAAATTCAGGTGGGCCCACCCCCTGGTCCGGCCGGAGCTCGGATGTCTGATAGTCGCGAACGAGAACTTGTTCACGCAGCAGCAGCAGTACTTCTACAGGGCTGTGATTCTGGTGATACAGCACGACCAAGACGGTACGGTGGGGCTTATTCTTAACCGGCCGACCACTTTCGCGATGGGGGATCTCTGCACGGGGAGCTTGCAGCGTGTTCCGGGCATGGAGGACAACGTGAGCGTTTGCTTATTAAGGGGTCCATGTACCTGTGTATCTATGCAAATACTATTGAGATGTACGTGTCTGTCTGTCTATCCATCCATCCATTCACCTACCCACCCACCCACCCACCCACCCATTCACCTACCCACCCATCCACCCACCCATCCACCCATTCACCTACCCACCCACCCACCCACCCACTCACCCACTTTCAAGATGAGGGATCTCTACAAGGGGAGCTTGCAGCGTATCCCAGGCATGAAAGAAAACTTGAGCGCGTGCTTGGTTTAGTTAATAGTACAATCATAGTCAATCCTCACGCGTGCTGCGATAATAAGTAAAGCTGTGAGCCGGTACGACTTTAGCCACCAGCTAGTTATTGGTCGGACTAACAGTCATTCGTTTCCCCGGAGGTGCGGACTATCAGACGTATTGGGTGGGTTTCCATCTTGTAGGAAGGATTGTTTGATGCGGAGTGCGTTTTTTTCTTTTTTGGGCGGGGGGGCTCCGTCGGCCGGGGGAGGCTGATTTGGCTTGCTTCACTCGCCCGACTCAAGTGGGCAAGTCGGCTAACCATCAGCCGGTTTCGCCAACCGACTTGACGACCGATGTCGATTTTTTTGGCTACCGGTACCTACCGATTAGTTTTTAGTCGCGAAACCCTGCGGACTCAACGGCTGTAATAGTATGGGTACAGTACCTTTTTCTGACTGGCGGGGGTGCTGAACTACAGCTGCACCTACCGCGAGCCCTTCGGGGGGCCGTGTATTGCGCCCAAAGAAACGGCGATCGCGATAATTTCTAGCGTCTACCAGTAGCGTGAGCACCCAGCGGTACGAGTAGGACCATGCTGCGCCAGTGTCCCGTAAGAGTATTTGCGCTGTTGTCAGTCGGACACCATTTGTTTTTCATCGCCAAACCTGCGGTGGCCGATGCCGTAACCGCCAATTTTTCGTCGTCTTTTTTTTTCCCTCTGAAGCCTGAAAGGAGTTACTGCAGCAACTAACGACTACATCAGCTTGCGCTGCCGGGGTTGTAACGAAGACCACTGATAGGGACAGCTTACGCTATACCTACAATGGGACCCGAAGGGTCCGCCAGCTAGTGTTGGGTTGCGAAATCAGCTGAGTTAAATCAACACACGACGCGTATGAAAATACGTGGAAGTGTGGTGAGCTAAAGCTTTATTTTTCCCCATCCGCCGGAGGATGAAAAAAAATGGAAAAAATCTTTCCAACACTGTCGGAATGCCGTTTTTTATTTTTCAAGTAAAATTGTCCTGCTGGCCCTGGCAGCGCCCGGGAAGAACCATTGACCTACGATGTCTTCGAAGAGTAACACATCTGTCAAAACGCGCGCGGCCGGAGTATCACCCAGCCTGCAAAGACGAGTGTCGACCCTTCTAAAATTGATCGAACGAACTCACAGCTGACGCATAGGTTTTGCAATATTTTTTGTGTAATATGAATAGTATTCTCTTTTTTTCCTTCGGGCGCTTAGGCCATGGGGGTTTGCTCAATGGGTTGCGTTTTTTTATTTTGCTCTCCTCAAGAAGGAAACGTTTGCGACAGTGCAGAGATCCTCAAGGAAGGAGCGCGGCTACGGTAAGGAGCGAAGGGGGGGGGGGGGGGGGGGGCGTGTTACTCATTTGTTGCTTGCCTTAGTCGTTTGGCCACTGACCACGCATCCCTTTCGAGACGGAGCACCGTTCCTATTCCTAATAAAGACCACCTCCAACATTTGGACGCTCTCCTTATGCTTCTTCTGTATACGACATAGGAACCGTTTGCTTACCCTATCCCCGTCCTGTTTCGCTTTGGTCGAGGGGGGGGCTCGTTTGGCGGTGGCTCGGGGCCACTCGCGCGATTGACTCTCCTTTTTCTTTACGGTCTGCAGCTTTCGTAGACTGATTCTACGATAGCCCCTTCAATAACCAGCGATTTCATTTTTTTAACGAACGTTTCACGGCTGCTCGACACAAGGAAATATACCGTTGAACACAAAGTGCCCATATATTTTTCTGTGTGCAAAGGTCTATCGATCGATGACGTCGGGGGCGTCGAGGGACACCGCATTTCGGGAGATACAACCGGGAGCTGGTTTTGAAACCGCCGATTTTCGTTGAAGAAGAGTTGGGGGGGCTACCGTAGTAAGACTCCGTAATGTTTTTTTGCTTTGCCGTATGAAACCGCCAATGGGATGGTCAGCTTATATACGCCACGGCAAACAAACCGCCTAAAGTATTGTTTCATTGAGGTACAGAGTATCTCGGGAGGGCGGCTCCAACCCAGTAATGAACACGCGGGTGCCCCCGTTCCCGTAGCCATGGTCACCCACACTAAATCCAAGTAGTTTGTTGAAAAAAAAACGTGGGTGCGGTTCTACGAGGGTTGGGGCACATAGACTTACCTACGGTGGGCACCCCGATTTGAGAGCACGCGAGACTTAAGCGCGGTTGAATCAGAATGTCGCGCCGTACTAAAAGCCGTACAATGCTCGACTACAGATAAGAACGATGTGTCGTTAAGAGCAATGTGTAGTTAAGAGCGCCTGCTTCGGGTTGTCACAGGGTGGTATTAAATGGGGGTGCCACTACCTGCTGTATATCGTGCTTATTTTCACTCCTATTGGCTTTGTCCGTAGCTCCTTGTGTAGTATAGTCTATTGCGGGGAGACAGAAGTAAGGACCCAGTAAGGTTAGTAAAAATTGGGGCATCCGCAGGTTTTGGTGTTTATCGTAGGTCCTCATTGCTATGTACGGTCTCCCGTAATGGCTCTATTCCATTGAAATATTGAAATTCTCAATTGTTATTTTTCGATTTTGCACACCCCACGCGGGCACGTACGAATGCAGCAGTACTGATCTCTCCATAGCGACAGCCGGAAACAATGCCAGCACTATATCGGCCACCGGCACTACGCCGCATACTGGCAGTACTGGTTGTTCCCATCCGTGCCAAGCGTTTTTACAGGCACTATAGCGGGCAACCGGCACTACTCAACCGGCACTATAGAGGGATCCCTACTGTGCGAGGAGTGTTCTTGTTCATTGGGCTTCGTATTTGGTTCGTGGGACAATATGTTCGTCCGTGGACAGGTACCTCCTCCCCTCGTTGGAGGCATGTAGGTCAAATGTTTTGTCTGTTGCACGAATAGCCTTTCAGAAACATTGGGGCAACTATTCGTCAGTGGACGAACGCGACACCCTCTCAAAAACATGGGGCAAGTATTCGACCGTAAGTGAATATACCCGATCAGAATCATTTTTTTTTTTTTTTTTTCGACACTCGCGTCGCATTTTGTCTTGCGGCAAACGCGATAATAATCATGTAATACAGTGGGTACACACGACGTGTATGAAAATACGTGGAAGTGTGGTGAGCTTAAGCTTTGTTTTTCCCCATCCGCCTGAGGATTAAGAAGAAAAAAAAGTAGAGGCATGCTAGGGTAGAAGTAGCACTTTTTGGCTGAATCGTTTTCTGCACGACGAGGGTCCTCAACCCCAAATCGTCGGAATTTCGCGATAACTGTCGTTATCGTTACCGTTATCGATTTTTTTGGGGTCTTATCGTATCGATGTGTGTTGTCTTTTCGATATCCAACGCTACTACCCGCCCTGTTGAACACGTGCGTGTATGGTGTAGTGGTATCGGCGTTTTTGTGTTTCTATTAATACACGATACTTATCGTTATCGTTATTGCTGTCTTTTTTGGGGGGGGGCTTATCGTACCGACGTGTATGTCGCTTCGGTAACCAACACTACTACCCACCCTACTAAACGCCTCCTTGGGATCGTTTATCGAATTTTTAGTGTTTCTGTTCGATAACGATAATTCCCGACGTCGTTGTCGTTATCAAAAGGTTTTTGGCCTTATCGTACTGAAGTGTTTGTCGTTCCGATATCCAACGCTACTGCTCACCTTACTAAACACATCCTTGCGTCTTTTTTTTTCCTTCGGTGTCTATTTCGATAACGATGACGACAAACGATAACGATTACTATCGTCATCGTTATCGTTATGGAGTGGTTTGGGTTTTTATCATACCGAAATGTTTGTCGTTTCGATATCCAACACTGCTGCCCACCCTACTATACACCCTGACAGGTTTTGCGCTGTTTGTTGTTTCTGTTCGATAACACCAATTATAATTCTCGTTATCGTTAATGCTTGTTGACGTTTTGATGTTTTGCTGTTTCTATTCGATAACTATAGTTATCGTTATCGTTATCGTTTATCGATTTTTTTGGTGCTTCTATTTGATAACTATTGTCATCGTTATCGTCATGTCGTTATCGAAAGTTTTTGGGCCTAATCGTAGCACTGGTCGTTTCAAAACCCAACACTACTACCCGACCTACTCATCACACCCCTCTCAGATTCTGTACATGGGAGGTTACGTGGCAGGCGCTCGAGACGACGGCTTGGATGTGGTGAACCTCATGCATGGCAGGGATGATGTTCCTGGAATGGAGGTATGACACATCATTCAACGTGATTGGTGGTTAGTGGTAGTTGGTGATTGGTGATTGATGATTGGTGGCTGGTGGTTGGTGGCTGGTGGCTGGTGGGGGGTGGTGCTTGGTGTGACTGGTGATTTTGTGATTGGCGATGGCTGCTTGGTGACTGGTGTTGGCGATCCTGATTGGTGAGTGATGTTCGGTGATTGGTGGTTGGTGATTGGTGATCGGTGATCGGTGATCGGTGATGGGTGATTGGTGGTCGGTGGTCGGTGGTCGGTGATTGGTGGTTGGTGATTGGTGGTTCGTGATTGGATCAGTGATTGACGATTGGTTGCCACGCCGCCCCGGGGGAGGAGTGGGGGGTCGGGATTGGTGGCCACGGCGGGCCGGTCGACCGGTCGGTCGGTCGACCGGTCGGTCGATCTTCTGTTTGTTGCAAAGCCATGTACTTTTTTTTTCCGATTTCGTGGACAAGAAACAAGAAACGCATAAATAAAAAGCACAAACGGCGCAGAAAACTCAAATAGGTGCATCTATATGAGTTCATGCAGAGTACGCAGCAACAACATCAAAGACGTAAATTGAGATTTTACGGTAAGAAACAAGCGGGCTTCCCACTGTTGCACGAAATCTAATCAATATTATTTATTCAAGCTGCAATAGGGCACACCCTGCCTCACATGAGAATTTGAGCCTGACTCCCCCAAAGAGTTTTAAGTGGTGTCTTCTAGTGCTTGTGGTTTGCACAGGTACATTTAAGCAACCCACGCCTCCGTAATATATGCCGCGGGGTAGTTTTTCCGACGTATGTAGCTCAGTTTCGACGATCTGGTTGATGTTCCACGCTTTTGTTTTTCGTTACATTTTTCCTTCCGATAGTTTTGTTCCCAGGCGATCGGCGTTAGGGTTAGGGTTGGAATTTTCAGGTACAGCAGTAGTGGTCCCTCGATAGTGCCGGTATGTACCTCTATAGTGCCGTTATGTCCCTGTATAGTGCCTTTATGTGCCTCTATAGTGCCGGTATGTGCAGTATAGAGGGAAGTGACGGCGCTATATCGGCAGCCGGCACTACTCCGCATGCTGCCACTGTTTGTTTTCCCATACATGCCAAACATATTTCACAGGCACTATAGCGGGCAACCGGCACTACAGAGCGACCACTACTGCTGCAAGAGTATTTTAACCAGGGCTCTTCACGGGTCAGGTCACTTCTCGCGGATCGGATCGTGTCAAGGTGACCCGGCCCGACCCGTTATATATGGAAGCCTCCTGACCCGACCCGACCCGTTATATATGGAAGCATCCTGACCCGACCCGACCTGACCCGATCCGTACGGCGATATTTCCAACACCTCCTGACCCGATCCGACTCGACCCGCGGCTTCGTGAAATACCTCCTAACCCGACCCGCGGGCCGGGATATGACCCGTCAAAAGCCTTGATTTTAACCGTCTTTGTGGAAGCTGGGCCAATATCTGTACGCCCGTGTCCGTTTTTGTTTGTGAGTCGTCCGTCAACCAGCCGACCAAACCGTCGTCCTTCTCGAAAATATTTGGCACATAAGACAGATCACGATATTGTTACTGGTAGATCGTCTATATATCCTTTAGCTGTCCTCCGGATCAACGTGTTGTGCGGGATCTGCGTAGTACACGGGTCCAAACCAGGATACACACACGCTAGATCGTGCGGATGATCCGGCTTTCGCCCGGCAGCATGATCTAGAGGCCACGCAGATCACATAGATCAGGGATTTATCTTGCCCCGGGAGGCAAATGTTGTTCAGAGGAATCTCATCAGTCTGACGTGTGAAAGGTTTCCCGCTTTTGTTTCCCGCCAAAACCTTCGTGAAAGCTGGGCCAAGGCCGGTACAGCCGCTGGCTCAAAAATGAGGGCGTGTATTACCACGCAAACTTTAGTGTAGCCGCTGCCTGATTAATCACTTTCCTGTAAAGCTAAGGGTCGATTCTGTTGTGGTGGATCTCTTTCTTGTGACAGGATTGATGGGGCTCTTTCTCAACGGAGGGTCGGTACGCAGTAGTACAAGTATTAATGGTACTTCGAAGTAAAATAACTGAGTTTTCGGTCTTTCCGAAAGAGCGGTTCCTTTTGTTGTTGTTGTTGTTGTTGTTCGGATCCGCCTTGGTTCGGAGTAAGCTGCCCATCAATCAGACGACCGACCAACCATGATGATGATGATGATGATGTTATCACGTTAGAGCTCAGTTTCCTGAAACGTAAGAGGCTACATATAAGGAAGCGATCCGATGGAAGACAACAAGCACTACATGGTTGGTACGTGCACCGCATTTCCGCAGGAGTATATAGGGTATATACCAACACGCCAAGAGAAGGACAAAACGCGGGCAACCATGGGGTTTTCTAGAACGATTGTGCCGCCAACCATCGTCTCTAGTTAGCCGCCCATCAACCAGCCGATCACCCAACCATCGTCCTTTTCAAATGATTGTGCCGTTGACCATCGTTTCTACTACGGCAGTAGTCACCCAGTAATCAACCGATTAACCAACCATCGCATTTATCGAATCATGGTGCCGTCAATCACGGTCTCTCAAAGTCGCCAGGAGACGGCACATGGATCCTTTGACAGACGCCGCCAAGGAAAACGACTTGACAGACGGCCTTAACGGCCGAAACCCGGGGTCACGACAAAACCTCCCCGTTTTTGGTAAACGCCTTAAGATCTGGCCATAGTACTGAAAAGCATGTAAAGCAGAGGTTTCCATACATGAACCGGAGGATTCTACCACGGGGATAGGGGACAACCAGTCTAGACGGGTGAAAATGCCTTGCCTGACAGCCTTGACGGACTGCACGCTTGACGCTTGCCCGTCTCCGGACATCTTTGCCGCCTCTGTTAATATTGCAGGTGGTGAAAGGACTTCGTCTGGGAGGCCTGAAGGAGGCCCTCGCGCTTGTCGCGGAGGGGAAAGCGGACCCCGAGGAATTCAAGGTGAGCTATTGTTTTGGTTACATTAGGTTCAGGGTGGGAACGTTAATCTCCTGTTCTTGTGATTCATATACAGTACCTGGCTCAGGACATCTTGTAAAGAACATAAGTACTTGCACATCCTGGGTTTCTTATCTGGGAAAGGGTGCGCTCTACACTAACTTCGGTGTAACGGCTCCCGAATTTCTTATTGTCAGACCCCTTAAAAATCTGATTCCGATAAAATAAACGGTACGCGAGGAAGAAATGCGGAAAATGCAGGGTCACGGTACTGCCGAAGGAGGACGCATTGTAATTTTTCTTCTGACATCTCCCGTCGAATGGTACGGCTTGGGCCCTCTCAACCGGGGGGGGTGGGGCAGTAGAACGACACCCCCTCCCCTCTAGAAGCAGGGCGTTCTTATCGGATATCGGGACATTTTTTTTTTTTAACGATTTTATCGATGAGATTATCGATACGATTTCCGATTGATCGGAACTTCCGATACGATATGAAACCCTATTAATTGTGGTGATACTTATTTTCAGGGCTTTTTACGGGTCGGGTCAGGTCTGGGGGCCTGGGTCCGACACGACCTATGGCATTTGCAAAGCCTCCTGAAATGACCCGACCTGACCCGGCCCGTGAGATTTCGAGCACCTCTTGACCCGACCCCACTCGACCCGCGAGACTTCGAAGCCTCCTGGCCCGGCCCGCGGGTCGGGTCATGACCCGTGAAAAGCGCTTATCTTGACCACACTCTTGTTTTCGTTTTCGTTTTTGTTTTTGCTCATCCCTTCTATTATCTTCGCACCTTTCCTTTCTCCTTCTCCCTCCCTAGACCTAACTCAGACCCGGGTCACTAGGCAGGCTCTTCTCTCCCCCTCCCCTCTACGGTACGTGCCTTCGTTTTTATAAAATTATTCTAACGACGTTAGCTGTGAGTTCGACGAATTTAGGGTCGGTATTATCGCGAGAGGATCCCAGCTATTTGGTATTTTCTCCCCTCGTCGACTCGCATTGAATTGGCTGTACCTGGGTCCCAATGCTTATGCTTGTACCACCGGGTACTATAGTAGCGTGTTTGCGAGATATCGACCTTGGTGGGGTAGGAGTTGGGTGTACAGGAAAACATGTAATAATAGTATTGAAACCGTCGAAACGCCTCAATCCAAGGGCAACCCAACCCACGGAAAAAAAAACAGGTTGGAAATGCATTTTCCTACAATTGTTTTTTGTTTGCTGACCTAGCTTTCTCGCGGGTTTTGGTTCGCCTTCGGTTACATATGACATTCGTCGGTTTTAACACTGCTGTTACAGGTATACCGGTATGTTTTCCCAACCCAACCATAATTTGGAAACCGAACACGCCCCAGTAATTGTGGTCTAAATCGGGTATTAAATGAAGGAGAAATTGTTATGTTAGGCGTCCATGTTCTGATTGTTATCCTCCCCTTTCCGTTATCGAGTTAGATAATATTGTGCGGCGTGGCGAACCCTAACTCCTCGCAGGGGAAAAATCGCAACACGTAGTGTGAATATGATAAGGCACCCACTAGGCAGTTACATAGTAATACCCATTGCTGTCTCTGGAGTGGCCACACCGGAAAACAAAGTATAACTCATTGGCGCTGTCATCCATAAGCAAGAAAGTAGGCACAAGGTGCCGAAGTCGGTCTTACGAGCGGTTCTTGGAAGGATGCGGTTCACCCTTCATGCGACTCGCCGAACACCTCACGGCGGTTCGCGCTTGGTGCAAGCAATGTCTGCCTGGTTGGTGAAAACCCGACGTACTCCGTCCCGGCATAGTAGGGATGCGAGGGTCTATGGTCATACGACTACGGCCATGCACAAACTGAGTACATCCCCCCCCCCCCCCCGCAATAGATGCTTCATAAGACCTCACTCGTCGTTTTTTTTTAATCGCTGTATTATCAGAAGCGGGGCAGTAATGATATTAGAATCTCCTAGCCCCTGTTTTACGAAAGAGGCAGTATTACAAGGAGGCTGCCTACCCTTTTTACAAAATCAATTACTATCAGCTTCACCGAGAATGACAGAGAAGGGGGGAGAAGCTGGGAAGACAGCTCAGGCGTCCAAGCACACCCCGGAACTTTCGGCCCCGGGAGCTCCTACTTTGGCCTTCAGCAGATTCCGTGCTTTGTTTCCATGCAACCCAAGTCGCACAAGAGAGGGATGATCATATCCACCGAAGCCGAATAGATGATCACTCGCTCCTTTTTCGCGGCGGGTGGCCCCAGCAGCTCTGCGGGAGGTGGAACCACTTGGTTTATCCCACACTACTGAAGAGAAGAATGGAATCTAATTATACTGGTGTATATACACACCAGGTATATATTATATTATACTCCGGAGTATTATATACGTGGCGGTCCCAAAAGGGCGAACTCGTGTGTTTCTTTCCGTTAATGCTACTGTGTCTACTGTGCTACTGTTAGTATTGCTACATTGTTTTCCTAACAGTACGCCGACTGCTGCTACGATACTACTACTGCTACTGCTCCTCCTCGTCCTCGTCCTCGTCCTCCTCATGCTACTCCTGCTGCTGCTGCTACTGCTGCTGCTACTGCTGCTGCTACTGCTGCTGCAACAGCTACTACGACCTATACTGACACTAATCGTTCTCCTATTGCTGCAGTTTTTCTCGAGATACTCGGGGTGGGGGCCAGGACAACTCGAGGCGGAGGTGCTGGCGGGGAACTGGGTGCTAGCGGCGTGCGACTTGGATAGCGTGTTGAGGTGCCACAACCACCCAGACCAGCCGGGACATTTTTGGAACGAAATAATGTCGCGATTGCGTCGCCATGAGCAACGCCAGGAGGAAGCGGAGGAAGGTTTATAGATGTATGAGAAGGCGTAGTTGGGAGGGGGGGCGGACGAAATATTGTCACGATTGCACCCCCCATAAACAACGCCAGGAGGAAGCCGAGGAAGATTTACAGCTTTAAGAGGAGTCCGGGGGGGGGGGGGGGCTACGAAGTTATGTCGCGATTGCGTCGCCATAAGCAACGCCAAGAGGAAACGGAGGATCGTTTATGGTAAACAGGGGACCATAGCTTTGTGACGACGCGAAGTGGGGGGAGGATACGATACTATGTCGCGATTGCGTCGCCATAAGCAAGGCCAGGAGGAAACGGAGGACGGTTTGTGGCTTTTTGACGAGGCGAAGTGTGTGGGGGGTGTACTCAGTTTGTGCATGGCCGTAGTCGTAAGATCATAGACCCTCGCATCCCTACTATGCCGGGACGGAGCTCGTCGGGTTTTCACCAGCCAGGAATTGGGGGGGGAGGGGGGGGGGGCGTACTCATTTGCTGCTTGCCTTGGTCATTTAACCATTGCCCACGGGTCCCTTTCGAGACGGGGGAGGAGGGGCAAATAAGGTAGCAGTAATAGTTTTTCTCTGCTTTTCTCTCTCTCTGCCGATACGGCGGTGATATCGCTGGTGCCCGATAAATATGCCACCGCCCGCGTGCTTTGCATCGAGCGCATCCCTATCTCCTGAGAAACCCTCAAGTGTTGGAGAGGGGGGCGAGTGGGCGGTATTCATTTCATGCAGAGCCGTATGAATAGTCGTATTTGACCATAGACCCTCGCATCCCTACAATGTCGCCCCGAGGGACGTGGGCTTTTCACCTACGAGGCAGACGTCGCGTGCAACAAGCGCGAAACTCCGTGAGGTTTTCGGCGAGTCAAATCGAGGGTGAGCTGCATCGTACCGCGAATCGTTTCTGAGGCGGACGTCGGCACGTTGTGCTTACTCTCTTGCATATCGACGACAGCTTCCAATGACTGATTCTACGATAGCCCCCCCCCAAAAAACCAGCGATTTTCTTTAACGACTGATTCTTACTACGATAGCCCCCCCCCAAAACCGGCGGTTTTCTTTAACGAACGTTTCATCATCATCAATCATCATGGCTGCTCGACACGAGGAAGGATGCTATGAAAAGAGTATCTGCATACATGATCTTGTTTGCGGAGGACTATCGAACGATGACGTCTGGGTGGTAAGGGACACCGTATTTCAGAAGATACGGCCAGGCGCTGGTTTCAAAACCGGCGATTTCGTTAAAGAAAAGTTGGGGGGGCTACCGTAGAACCACACTAACGAACGCTTCAGGGCTGCTCGACACAAGGAAGGAGGATACTATTGAAAGAAAAGTATCCATATGTTTTTTTTGTGTGCAAAGACCTATCGATCGATGACGTCGGGGTATTGAGGGACACCGTATTTCAGAAGACACGGCCGGGAGGAGTTGGTTTCAAAACCGGCGATTTCGTTAAAGAGAAGTTGGGAGGGCTTACCGTAGAACGATTCCAATTAGTTTATTTATTTTGTGGTGTAGTCACTTCCATATACATCAATGGGGGACTGATTCTACGATAGCCCCCCCCCCTAAACCAACGATTTTGTTCAACGAACGTTTCTTGGCTGCTCGTCACGAGGAATGATGCTATGAAACGAAACGTCTTCGTATATTTTCTTGTTTGCAAAGGACCATCGAACGATGACGCCGGGGCAGCAAGGGGCACCGCATTTCAGGAGATATGGCCGGCAGCTGGTTTCAAAACCGGCGATTTCGTTAAAGGAAAGTAGGGGGGGCTACCGTAGAACCACTCGGGGCAGCATATCATGTAACTTGCTCGTGGCTGCCTCACCATATATCTGGTACACATTACGAGATGTATATCCCCTTGCACGGAGGTAAGGTTCTCCACTCAATAGGGACACCATGGAACTGCCTCGTGGGTGCCTTGCCATCATTCACACTACGTGATATCACCCCCCTTGCGCGGAGACAGGGTTCTCCACTCCGCACAATACGATCTACGGTAGCTCGGCGGGTTTTCAATGACCAAGCAGGCATGAGAGGGGGAGGGGGGTGTACTCAGTTTGTGGATGGCCGTAGTCGTATGAGCATAAACCCTCGTATCCCTACCATCCCGGGACGGAGTACGTCGGGTTTTCACCAACCAGGCAGACATTGCTTGCGCCAAGCGCGAAGCGCCGTGAGGTGTTCGGCGAGTCGCATGAAGGGTGAACTGCATCCTTCCAAGAACCGCTCAAAAGACGGACTTCGGCACCTTGTGCCTACCTTCTTGCTTATGGATGACAGCGCCAATGAGCTACCTTGGTTTCTGGTGTGGCCACTCCAGAGACAGCAATGGGCATATTTTTTACTATACTTCGAAGTATGTAACTGCCTCGTGGGTGCCTTGCCATCATTCACACTACGTGATGCGATAAGATATGATCTAACTCGATAGTCATCATAGACTGATTGTACGATAGCCCCCCCCCAAAAAAAATCCAGCGATTTTCTTTAACGGACGTTTCATGGCTGCTCGACACAAGGAAGGATGATACTATTGAAAGAAAAAAAAAGTCCATACATTTTCTTGTGAGCAAAGGTCTATCGATGGATCTGGCGTCGGGGAGGGTGTCGAGGGACACCGTCTTTCAGAGGAGATACGACCGGGAGCTGGTTTCGAAACCCCGGCGATTTCGTCAAAGAAAGGTTGGGAAGGCTACCTCGTAGACGTAGAACGACTCCATGGTGACCGCCAAAATGGGAGGGGGCGGGGGGGGGAGGTAACTACTAAGGGACGCGGAGGGTGCAATAGGAGTGGCACTTTTTTTTGGCCATATACATTTTTTTTTGTGTATTATTCCTTAACCCGAAAATCGCCGGTCGGTGGAAGTTTAATCAATTTTTTTTTTTTTTTTTTTCCAAATTGAGCATTTTTTTGAACATGTTACGAGCCCATGCGGGTTTGGTCGTCGTCCGTTTTTTTTTTTTTTCGCGCTTTTTCGGTTTGCTAAGCGCAGAGCCCCGGGTAATATTTTTTGGTGGGGTCATACAGCTCAAGTGAAGAAGAAGAAGAAGAAGAAGAAGAAGAGGTCCCAGAAATATTTGGCGCGCCTTTGCCCTGGGACGTGCCTTGGGGAGGGCGGGGGGGTGTGGGGTAGGATTGCCGGCGCTCGTTTTGACACTACGGTAGGATAGCAGTGTCAAGAGATCCCGGTTCATGGGGGGCGAGGGGCGTGGGGTTAGGGGAAGCGGGGGGGGGAGACTGCAGATCGTTCGCTCGGACCATCACACGACGTGCATTGGCAAGGTTGTTGGTGCGCTCGAAGGTTGTTTTCTCGTTCGTATGGCGTTTTTTTCTGTGTTCTTACATTTTGTTTTTGCGCTTGGCCAGCCGCAAGTCAAGTGTGTAGTTAGTTTTACGCACGTTATATTAATATCAGTATTAGTAGAAATACTTTGCTGGAGTTGTTTCGATGCAGTATGGTGGATATACCCCGATTTAAAACCACCCAAGATAATAAGAAGAGTTTTCGGGATTCGAGAAGAGCGGTGAAGTCGGCATGTCGCGCCGTGCTCAAAACCACGTATTGCCCACTACAGTTATAAAGAGCGCCTGTTTCGGCTTGCTGCGGAATGCTCTAGTACCAGGATACCCACCGTTACCTCTTGGCCACTTTAAAGGTGAATCGTATCGAAAAAGCATGATGACGGCTGCAGCATCGGCCACACGAAGCACCCCAAGGAACCACGTCGAGTACTGGTACGCGTTGCACGTACGCTCGCGTTCGCCAAACAATCCACGCGCCGATTCGCAGCATTTTTTTTTTCCGTTCAACCCAGAATTTTTATAGTAGCCGCCGGTGGTAAGTAAAAATGCCTTCATACGTACTGGAAACCAGCAGTTTGTTTTTTTGACATTTGTTTTTGCCGCGGCAGGGAATGAGATTGTTTCATTCCCCTCCCTTATAGCGCCTTTCAAGATTTTCGGTTGGCCCTTTTCGTGCGCACGGGCACCGTTCTCGCTTTTTTTTTGTTCCAACTTTTTCGTGAGAACGGGCGCCGTTCTCAGGTTTTCTTCGTAGCCGCACGTTGTTTTTAGCCGTATGTCAGTTGCACTAGGGGACGTGTCCGAAGTCTAATGGAATGGAGAGATTCGAGACTCACACGCAGCATCATGAGACTCGTGGTACCTCGGGCTTTTGCGCGCTCGTCCTGTGCGATATATGGCTGCTGAATTACTCTCAAAATCGCTGCTGAATTACTCTCAAAATCGGACAGATGATCACGATCTAGATCACCTCCTACGATAGATCATATTATAGCTATCATTACGATGGCACTTGTATGCTGTGCGGGATCTGTGGCGTACATATCAAACCCCCGGAGATAAATATGTTCCAGCCCACGCAGATCCGATCGTACGGGACTCTCACACCCGGCAGCTTGAGCTAATAATACACCATACAGATATTTCCCTGAAAGATATCGAGATCGTCATGTGGGGATCGATGGGTTAGCCCGTCCGTCGCGTGTGGAATATCTAAAACATCGGACAGATAGATCATGATCTGGATATTAATCTAGACACATCTGTCGGAGTGTTGGTATTTCATGCCGCAGGATCTAGATGTAGTAAGCCATCCGACGGTAGGGGTGCAGGAGATTATAGGAAATTTCTGAGCCATCCCACGGTAGAGGTGCAGCAGATTCTAGGAAGTTTCTGAGCCATCCCACGGTAGGGGTGCAACAGATTCAAAGAAATTACTGAGCCATCCCACGGTGGGGGCGCAACAGATTCTAAGCAATTTCTGAGCCATTCCACGGTAGGGGTGCAGCAGGTTCTAAGAATTTTCTGAGCCATCCCACGGTAGGGGTGCCGCATATTCTAAGAATTTTTTAAGTCATCCCACGGTAGGGGTGCAGCAGATTCTAAGAAACTTCTGAGCGATCCCACGGTAGGGGTGCAGCAGGTTCTAAGAAATTGCTGAGCCATCCCACGGTAGGGGTGCAGCAGGTTCTAAGTAATTTCTGAGCCATCCCACGGTAGGGGTGCAGCAGGTTCTAAGACATTTCTGAGCCATCGCATGGTAGGGGTGCGGCAGATTCTAAGAATTTTCTGAGCCATCCCACGGTAGGGGTGCAACAGATTCTAAGAATTGTTCAAGTCATCCCACGGTAGGGGCGCATCAGGTTCTAAGAAAATTTCTCTGAGCTCTTAGCATGAGGTAGGTAGAGATCTAAAATCTCACCCCCGTACAACATGTCTCCGCAGGCATTCGTTCACGCAAACCCGACCAGCACTTCCATCATGCCCTAATTCTAGAACGAATGACACTCGTTATTTTTTTTCATCAGACTATCCCATAGTTCCTCACTTTTCAACCGGTCACACAAACGTCAGGTCCGACAACTGCAACCCCTACCGCGGGATGACTCTAAGCGCAGACCCAATCCGCCATAAATCATGTGCTGCTGGTAGATCATGCGGATCCTCCGTCTCTCACGCTGGTAACATGATCTATAGGTGGTACAGCTCATGTATACCGGGCTGGGGGGTCAGTCTTCCCAGCAAAAGTCACAGGTTAGTTATGTCAGACCGTTAACAGGGAGCTGGCTGATCTGTCCGACGCTTGGGAGGCGTCACTGCGCTCAACTTCCGGCGCCCAACCGCCCTTGCTTCTTTTTGCTCGTCGCCTTCGCACAGAACTTCATACGGCGCGACCGCGGTCCCCATCGGGCGGTACCCAAAGATACCCCCCGTCTGTGGCACACTACTTGTTGGGCTTATTGCCAAGACATTCCTACCCACAACAACGACTTCCGTCACGGATGTGGGCATCTTCATACACTCCGTCTGCGGTAACCTACCTGTTCGGCTTATTTCCTTGCACTTTCGACCCACTTCCGAAGCTGATGCAGTTGCCCAAGCGGCCAGAGCGTCGCCTACCACTTCCCTTGCCGCGCGATTACTGCCTTTCTACGCACCCACCGTCTTCGGTTTCCTTCGAAAATTCCTACCCGCCTCCGTTGTTGAGATACAGCTGCCCAAATGGCCACACAGCCGCCCACCAATTTCATCGCCGCAACTGTTGACCTTTCACGTCCTTATTGGCTCGCCCACCACCCGTAGAACCTTAACACAGCCATCCCCCAAAACGTCCCACGTACCCACCGCACCGCCCACCGCCCGAGCCAAGACCGCCGTTCTTCTCTGACTACGCCTACATCATCACCAAGATCGGCCGAAGTGGCAGCGACGGAGAAGTTGCCCAGTCATGGCAGACGCTATCCTATCCGTGGCGGCCGCGACAACGGTAACGACCGCACCGAATTGTGACGCCCACGGCGCCTGCGTTTGTCTCCCGTAGCATTGCAACTTTGTAGTGGCCACAACGGACTGATTCTACGATAGCCCTTCTGTCACAGAAAGAAAGTTAAAGAGATGGTAGAGAAGAAGAAGGGATTATGGAAACACGTAGTTGTTTAAAGAAACGAACAAAGACTGTGATGGCGGGATGAAGCAGATGTGGGTAGGGATAAAAGGGATACTGGGTCAACAAGCAGGCGAGGCAGACACTGCAATAGCGAGCAGAACAGTAAAATGGTTGGTAGCTTGGAGGGGAAGAGGGAAACACTTGTAGAACATTACCACAAGCTAGGAACGCCCGCAGCCAACGAAAGGTTCGACGCAGAATTCGAGGAGGAAATCAGCGCGTGGGCACAGGCAAACATAGGTGCGTCAGAAAAGGAAGACAGTGGTTCAGACGGATTATAGTGAGAGTTCACAAGATGAGACGTAAAGAAGTATGTACCTAAGCTTAAGGATAGAAAAGCAGCAGGGGCAGATGAAATAGTGAATGAATTTATGAAGTACGGGGGAGAAGGTATCCTTACTATGATGGTTATGTTGTATAACTAGATACGGAAAAACGAGTACGCGCCTAAGAGGTGGAGAGGAGTAGCAGTAAACTTGTTCAAGAAAGGAGATAAGGCTGACGCCATTAAACTACCGAGAGATAACGCTATTAAGCACCATAAGCGCCGTAGGCAAAACATTCTGTAAGATCTTGAACGATAGAATAGGAACAAAGTTGGAGAAGGACGAAAAAATAAGCGAAGGGCAAGCAGGATTTAGGCCAAATCGTAGTTGCGTGGACCATGTGTACACATTAGGTAGGATAATTCAAGGTAGGAAAGACGCTGGGCTAACGACGCACTGTTTCTTCCTAAATGTACAGAAGGCCTATCTATGGCAGTGTTGTTGCTGTTCTCACATTAACTCGCATAATCAAGTCCGTAGTCACAGGACAGGCTCCAGTCACTCTGGAGCTGAGAAATACCCCAGGGAAAAACACACAAAACAAAAACAAAGGTGGTACACGCATATATCACAGCTGACGCAATTCATGCCTCCACCAGAAACATATAAAAGTGAAATCGGGAGTCAGCCTACGATGTGCTTGGTCCACACTGGTACATACGTCGCACTACTCGCGACTGGAAAACCCGACTACATCGCTTGCCACCCAGAAAACACTACCACACATGTGTTACACGTGGTACCTATCACTACGCATACACACAACTCAAGTCAATTGGAAGGAATAAAATAAAATAAAATACGGAAAATAAAAGAAAAGAAAAGAAAAAGAAAGCGAATAAAGGAAAGGAAAGGAAAAAAGAAAAGAAAAGAAAAGACAAGAAGACGAAGCAAGGAAAGGAAAGGGAAAGAAAAACACCATATAAGCAGACCCTATGAACTGACTAAAGACGGCATTGGGCTCATAGAGGGTATCCAGTGCATCAATGGCACTGGGAGTAGAACGCAACAAGGCGAAGAAGTCAGGGCGGCGTTACGCTATCTTGTGACGGCCATTGGAAGGCCCACAAATTTCAAGACGATAATGGTCAGACCCAGACTTCAGTCTCTTGGGCAGGACCCCTCCCCTTCCGCCCCCCATTCTTCCCCCCTTCCCCTCTCCACCCTCCCCCCCTCTCCCCTCCCCCCCTCCCCCCTCCCCGCCTCCCCCCCCCCCCCCCCTCCTCCTCTCCCCCCTCCCTCCCTCCCCCCCCCCCCCGGCAGCTTAAAGGTGCTGATTGCCCAAGTACACAAACTCGATCGTTTGTTTGCATACCTGGCCGGGTGCCTTGATGGCGAACGACACCTTTCCGCCATCCTTAGTCTGCAGGCACATCATCTCCGTTTTGGCCTCGGACACCGTAAACTCTAAAGCCGAGCACGCAGTCACGATCGCCGTCATCATCCTCTCCAACCTTTCTAATGGTCGCGATACGATGCCCGCATCGTCAGCGAACAGCATACCCCACAACCTCTGCACCTCCTTCTCCTTCCCCCCACGCCCGTCGACTTTGCCTGTGCGTGGGGTGCCCTTCTTCTCCCCGTTCTCATCCTTTCGTTGGAGCTGCACCATGTTGTCTGTGATGGCTGCACCAGAGAAGAAGCGTTTCTCGGCCACACGCAGTACCGCCGTGAAAAACATGTTGAAAAGCAGTGGCGCGAGCACGCATCCTTGCCTGAGACCTTGCCCCACGTCGAACTTGTCCGAGCACTCTCCACCATCCAACCTCACCCATGCTTGCATGCCGTCGTGGAATTGGTGGATGCGAGCGTTCTCGGTGGCACGCCAAAACGAGCAAGGACGTCCTAGTATGGAGGAATGGGTTTTGGAAAATGATGTGGGCAAATGGGATCAGAGGAAAGATGTGGAGAATTATGAAAAATACGACGAAATGTGCGAGAAGTGCTGTGATGCTGGACGGGCAATATTGAAGTATGTTGATATTTTAAAAGGAGTTGCACAGGGATGTACACTATCGCCCAATCTATTCAAGGTATATATGATATGATAGTAGCGGTCAAAGCAGCAAGGCAAGGCGTCACGTTGGGGGAAGATACGGTGTCGGGGTTGATGTTTGCGGATGGTTTCGCGAAAATATCAGAAACACCCGAAGGATTGCAGAAACAGATATTAGTAGAGAAAGCACTAGCGTACACTAGGAAATGGAGTGTGACAGCGAACGTGAAAAGATGCGCAGTAGTTGTATGTAACGAAGGTAAGGTGAATCCGGTAAATTTTCAAATGGAAGTGGGGAGAAGGTGAACTACCGATCGTAGACCAGTATACGTGCCTTGGCGTAGAAATATCAAAGGATTGCTCTTGGGATGTACACATCATAGCGAAAGTAATAGGAAAGGCTATATGACAAGTGGGCAAGATGGACGCGATTCTAACAGACTCGCACGTTCACACTAGGATTCATATATGCATTCTGATGAATGTGATTCACCAAAGTTAGAGTATGCAGGAGAAATAAGGGAAGGGAACGCGAAATTCGTAAAACAACCGGAAACAGTGCAGGTGGCAGCAGCTAAAAACATGCTAGGATGCTCAAGTACGACGAGTAATACACAATTAAGAGCTGAACTAGGCATGCACCCACTTAAAACAAATACCAGGTAGATACGTGTGAAAGTTGAAATGGCAATATAAAGTTAGGAATATGCCAGAGAAGAGGTTGCCAGCCATAGCTGATAGGGCTGTATGGGAGAAAATAACGAAAGGATGAACTGGAAAAATATGGGATAACGCAGTCGAGAAAATATGGAAGGAGTTAGGGAGAGACTGAGAAGAGGTACTGTCTATAGAGAAGTTTGGCGGGTACAAGACAGAAGTACAAGAAATAAAAGAAGAAAAGGGAAAGGCAAGCGCTATTAAATAAGGTGAAATAGGAGAGGCACTTAAGAGATATACGGGGGGTTGAGTGAAGATATTGGAATGAAAACGTATCTGCACGGCCCAATGGACTACACGAAAAAGTTGAAACTGCGATTTCGTGTAGGGGACCTGGACCTACCTGAAAGAAGAATGAGATATACCAGCGGTCGGGAGGAGGAGGACGTGGCTATACGCATGTGCCCGTGTTGTACAACAATAGAGAGTAGGACTCACATAGTAGGACAATGTGAAATATGCAAGGAGGAATGGGGTGCGTGAGAGGAGATGAGGAAATTAGACGTATATGACATGGAAGAGTTTGGAAGATTAGAGAGTAGCAATAAAGCGATCGCTATCCTAGGAGATAATTGGTGGCCGCAGACGGCGAAACAGGACGGGGATAGGACAATCAAACACTTTCCACATGTAATAAACGGAAGAAGCGTGATGAGCGGCCCAAATGTTGGAGGTGTCTATTGGGAGTAGGAACGGTGCTCCGTCTCGAACGGGATGCGTGGTCAATGGTCAAATGACTAAGGCAAGCAATAAATGAGTAACACGCCCCCCCCCCCCCCCCCCTAACCAGCAATCTTCTTTAACGAGCGCTCCATGGCTGCTCGATACGAGGAACGATGCTATGAAACAATTATTTGGAAATGTTTTCTTGTATGCAAAGGGCTATCGAACGATGACGTCGGGGTGGCAAGTGGCACCCTATTCCAGCAGATACGGCCGCGAGCTGGTTTAAAGAACCTGCGATTTCGTTGAAAAAAAGTTGGTGGGACCACCGTAGAACCACTCAACGACGGCCGCAACCGCGTCATTACGGTCAGGGGCCACAGCCTTCGACTTGCATCATTCTCAACCACCTGGCCATCGAGTACCCCCGCTGGCTCTCGGACGTTTTCCTGAAGTTTGCGTCGTGCCCGCGACATTGTCTCACCGTAGCAACGCCTCTGGTGAGCTCCATCCAGAGGTGGACGTACTTCAAGATGTTTGCTTCCCTTTGAGGTAACGTGCTTACCGAAATCCGGCGCCATCACCCGGCGTAACTCGCGACAACCAGCGCCGCTGCGGTGGCAGTTATTTGTGGGTCGACACGCCTTTCTTCCTCGGACAACAGCTGCGATAACGACCACAGCATTGACAGCGACAGCGTGGCCGGCCGGCCACAACTTTGGCACAACAACCTTGGACTCTGCACGCTGCTACACCGATAAAGCATCGCCAGCGACAAGGCATCTCTTTACGGACGACGTTCCATCTTCACCTTCAAGGGGACTAGCTTTAACCCCGCCCCCCAACTATCCACCCCCCCAGCAAGCCCCATACAAATGAATCGCTTGCTCAAGATTGACCCCCTTGTGCTGGCGATTGCCTTGAGTTGTGGGTGGGAGGAGGTCAAGACGCCGAGCCCAACCGGGATGCTCTACTCAACGTCTTCTACTGATGAACAGCGCTTCTTGCCCAAGATTACGGCTACCAGCGGTTCCGGATTACAGCACGAAACTACTGGGTCACATTCCGGTCCATCGCACCCTGGGCCCGCCTCGACTACGTATTTGTGGCTCCTACGTCATTTATATGACGGGTGCTGCGGGTGTGATACCTTCCGCCGCATTTCTGTGAGACAGGGCATGAAAAATGCTACTGATCTAGCGTTTTTGAGTGTTGCGGTATGGACTCCGAGATACTCTTACGCTATAGACAGTATTTCACGGTGTTTGGCTGCTGGTGGCGCCTCGTTGTCCTCTTAAGGGCACAAAGGGCGCCCTCAAGAATGCCACTTATTATAATTCATCGTTGGCTTTAACACCTCCGGCCTTGCTTAAGTGTTGTGTGCGGGGTGGTAATGTCTGATAACGGTGTTCTAAAACCCCCCACTAAATTAGGAAACCCCACTAAAGCGAAGGAATCCCCAAGAAATTCAGCAGCAGGGGGAGGGAGGCGGAGGGAATGGAATGGTTATTTCGACGATGGTCGTTTCAAACACCCCACTGAAGTCAAGAAGCCCCAGTAAAGAAGTTAGAAACTCCCACGGGCATTAGGGAGGAGGATGCACGGCTGCATGTGGGGAAGTGGGTGAAAAACGCGGGTGTATGGGCGTCAAGCTCAAACAGGGGGCAATGTGCCCGCTTTTGAGTTCTAGCGATTGTTTGTTGACACAACCTACGTTGTTTACTTGTTCTGTAAGGGGTAGACATTTCCGACAACGGTCGCTCCAAAACTCTGACACAGTTAAGAAGAAAGCGGGGAGAATTTCGCGGCTGCAGGTGGACAACGGGCAGTAAACGTTGGTACGCGGGTGTCAAGCTCAAAGAGAGAGCAATGCCCACCCCCCTGTGCAGCGGCGGTTGTTTGTTGACAGCCTCTACATCGTTTATTAGGCGTATGCCATGGAGTGGTACCTATTGCCCAGTTTCAGATATTATGAGGTAAGACGTGAAAGTACGAATACGTTGGCGTTTCTACGCACGATGTTTCGCGTGTGAAAGTGCAAAGACGTTAGACTTTTCTGTGTACTGTATTTTTAATGCGGTGGCGTCGATTCCGAAGTACCTCGCGCGCCGCATACTGCAGTATGGCCAGAAAGGAAGCCACCTGCTCCAGTTTTCAAATCTGTGCACCCGTGATGCGATCGAGGTGTAGCAGTTTTTGGCAATTTGTTTTTCAGATTG
The DNA here is from genome assembly GCA_012845835.1 of Undaria pinnatifida. Classification (NCBI taxonomy): domain Eukaryota; class Phaeophyceae; order Laminariales; family Alariaceae; genus Undaria; species Undaria pinnatifida. The sequence continues at coordinate 10,096,657 of JABAKD010000005.1, forward strand.
GTGGACCTCCTCAACTGAGGAACTACAATAATACCTGTGGTACTCTTTGGGTGATTGTGTCAGAGATATAATTAATGTACCCTGTCCGCATCATGCGCGTGTGCATTGTAGCGCCTGTCCTATGTCGTACAGCGGGGACATCGGTTGCGTTGCCCTGTGACATATGTTCTAGCGATGATCGTCCGTCTAGAACGCCGACATGTGTCCTTTGCTTGCATACGGTGTGCGTTTATGTGTTGGATGAGGTGATTAGGCCAAGTATTCAAGTCGTTCTGCGGTAGCCCCCCAACTTTTCTTTAACGGGATCGCTGGTTTTGAAACCAACTCCTCCCGGCCGTGTCTTCTGAAAAACGGTGCCCTTTGCCACCCCGACGCCATCGTTCGATAGTCCTTCGAAAACGAGAAAATACGTGGGAGATACGCGTTTCAGAGTATCCTTCCTCGTGTCGAGCAGCCATGAAACGTCGGTTAAAGAAAACCGCTGGCGTTGGGGGGGGGGCTATCGTAGAATCAGTCATTCATTGGGGGTATTGAATGCGGTATTTAATCGTTTGGTGGAGTGGAGCGGTCAACCATTCCTCCTGGGGCTTTGTTTGCGTCAAATGAGTATTATACCTTTGAAACACGTGGTTTGCACGCGGGATTTCCAAACATCGGAAGGCGAGAGACGATGTGTGCTATGACAAGGGTAGCGCATTTTATCCAAAAGCACTTTAAGGTAGGCAGGGTTCCTCAACTGATGAACGCCGATCGGTACCGTCTGAACCCTAATTCCGTCTAGAAATATACTCACTCGGTAGCTTCCTATTCCATGGGATTGTTTATGATATTTTCAATATAGACTATATATTTTCAAAGTCCGCTTTGGGGTCAGGTGCAGAGTCCCTCAAATGAGGGGCCTCATAAAAAATTGGTGTTGCCCCTGCTGTAGGCAGTACGATACGTACTGACATGGGGCCTGGGCGGTACCATATACTGTGAGTACATTTCTTCTTCAGCTGCAGGCGTAAAAAAAGCCAAAAGACGACCGCTCACCGCCTAGAATACATCTTCGCGGGCGTAAAATCGGTGTGTGTGTCATGCATCTCAACACGATTGTACTACCTGGTGCGGAAAAGAATCCCTTTAGAGGATTGGCTGCGCCGTTCGTTACTGCAGGAAACATCAGAAAATGGTGCGGCGGTTACGTCCACGTCGAAACTCAATCCCTTAATAGTTGCACCCACGTTTATGAGGGCAACTTCCTGGGGACTGACGGCATCTTTACTCCTGAACAGACAGAAGTCAAGGAACAACAAAACTAGACCGGCCGTCAAGGAACATCCCATACCAAAACTAGCATACTAAGTCCAAATAAGCCTTGACGGAACAGAGCTAGACCACCGTGAAGAAACGTCCCATGCTATAACAGGCATACTAAGTCAAATTAGGCATTGACGGGACAAATCTGGACCGCCGTTAAGGAACGCCCCACACTAAAACTAGTATACTAAGTCAACATGAGTTGGGCGAGACAATACTAGACCATCAACCGACATCTTTTGCACCGCACGCAACCGCGGTCAACTCGATATGGACCCCCAACGACCCCCTAGAACAGCAAGAAATGCAAGTGTTGAATACGGAAATACCCCCATGGCCTTCCCACGAACTTCGCACCATCCTCAATCAACTAAAATTGAACCCCCACTGCTGGTGTATGAAGAACGCAGCAACCCGTGTTCGCCAGGGGACATTCCAGGTACATCCCCGGTTTCCTAGATGAATAGATGCATATCTGGGATAAACCATACCAACAAGGAAACCCGGATGTGTATCCGGGGTGTAGGAAACCCGGGGACGTAACGCAGAATGAGCCCTGACGAGCCTGAATGACCACAAATCTCATTCAACATCGAGGAGATGACTCCACGCAAACACACCAGCATACGTACCTGGCATATATGTGCGTCGGGAGTAGTACTCAAACCATTCCCAATAGGCAAGCATCGGCGAATATTCTGCGCTCGCAAGCAAAACTATAGGGATAATCGCCTTGGCGGGTGCCAAACCACCAGGTGTTACAGTGAATAACTCGGGTTCTACACCCCTTGACCGGTGTACGCCTTTCGTCGACGGACATGGCTCCTGACACCATTGCTCACATGTAGCCTCAATTTAAGGAACTACCCGCCAGTTTGAACAATTTGATACGCCCTCTGCACCAACAAGCAGCCTCGATTCGAGGACCTGCACCCTAATTTAGACAAGTGATACGAACGTCGCGTTACGCACCCACAAATAGCCTCAATTCTAAGACCGACACGCTACTTTCGACAACTTGATACGAATTGTGCGCCCACAAGCACCTCCAGTCTTTGGACCTACGCGCCGACTTCGACGGTTTTCGCCTCGTAGGGACCGCGGCTGGTCCTTGCTCCCCACTCTCCATTTCTCCCCGTGAATAACGCAACAACCTCAATCAACATCGAACGGGTACACCCCACACGAACGCAGAAGTACACCTGGCACATAATACACATTTCGCACCAGCAAAAAAAACTCAATTCTTGGACCTACGCGCCAATTTCGAGGGCTTGCGCCTCTTAGCGACCGCGGCTGAACTTTTCTCTCCACTTCTCAATTCTCATTCGCGAGCACGAATAATGCCATGGCGCACGGAGAGGTTCGATCCTGATACAACACGCGGCATGCGCCTTACAGGTTCTTGGTTCGCGCTAATTTCGCAGCTGCTACCGGCCTGAGTTCCAGCCTTGCTATTTTTCCCGATAACTCGGGCAGCCTCCTGGAATGCGAGTAAAGAAAACGCCGAAATTTTTGCGCTTCGTTGGTGCGCTACATATCTTATCCCTTGTAAGGTGGAACTTAGTGAGTCAGGAGTGGGGTAGGGGGCGTTCATCCGCAATAAACGTACTCACAAGGGTTCACTCGAAGCATGGTTTAACTGAAACTGTAGGCGGTGTATTGTAAGTTTGTGCATACATACATCAACCTACAGCGGTGTACGTAGTGTTTTGTATTCGGCACTTGTTTTGCTTCCATCGAGATTCTTTTTATATACCTGGTATATATTTTGTGACCGCGGGCTAGATTTCGGGGAAATGAGCTTATGTTAGAACATCATCCTCATCATCATCACCATCACCATCATCATCATTATCGTTATCATCATCATCATCATCATCATCATCGTCATCATCACCATCATCATCATCACAGCCAACTGATTGAGGTTGATTGTGAAGGACGCAACGAGCGACGGCAATTGTGCCGGAGGAACAAATATTCACTCCATATAGGGCGATTACAACAGGAGGCGCAAGTTCAAGCTTGCGACGGGCGGCCGTCAAGACGTAACATACCATTTTCCGTGTGGGATTTCCAAAAGATGCGACTGATTGCGTCCAAAACGTGCCGTTTCTTGGCATTGGTGAAATAGTGTGCATTAAGTTTGTCAGCTACGCTTCAGATTGCGTTGCCAAGCCAAATAACTTACACCAACAGACGCGGGAAGAGGAAGTAACAACCAGGGAGAGGAACAAGTCGGAATCGATGTTAGCAAATATCGCGACATGTCCCGCAATATCACCACAAATCTGTCCAGAAGCATACACATAGCACATATGAAGGGAATTTATAGGTAGTGTGGATTTGAAATAATTAATCAACTTCCAAATTCGAGGTAGACGATGTGGAAGGACGAGGAAAAATTTGCCTCCATGGTTCGTGAACGCATTACATCTGAGCCTGTACCGCACGACACACGAACCAAAGACGTAATGCCTGTCGAAGAAATTATGTTGGTATAGCGATAACGAAAGCTCTCTGATCTACCTGGTACATCTAAACCCTCGGAATCTTAGAACTACCGTGCGTATTACTGCCCATTCCATGCACGCTCGGCATGCAACTTCACAAAAAGCAGTGTCCTCGGAAGCTCGCACTGTGATGCCCCCGGTCGATCAGAATGGGCTCCCTCCCCCCTCCGCCCCCCCCTCCCCCCCCCCCCCCTCCAACCAAACAAAGTACCTGCTCTGTTTTTCGAATGCTTGGTAGACTTTTACCTTAAGGTCTGTCATCGAACGAATTACAAAACAAACAGCGTAATAAAACGCACACTCTTCACTAAAACTAAACACTCTAGAACCTCAACGCCTACATCAGCGAAAACAAGCGCCGATTCTCTGCGACCACCCTGTTTCAACGCGACGACTTTCGCCACACGAGCTCCTTTCACCGTGATCGTCTGCGTCTTAGATCTCATTTCGCGGAGGCTGTTTTCAGTCAGAGATTGGTGTGACATCGGCCTTACTGGAAGTTAGGGGTAGGTGCGCAACAGCGGAAAGGTAGGGGCAGTGCGAAGCGAGGGGTCGGCTAAGTACGGGTTGAATATCTCGTTGAGTACCGTAGTGGCTAGGTTCGAAGATCGATGTAGACTCACGGTGAACGATGCATATCCGGCGAATATTTACGCGAAAACACCACCCCCTGGAGAAGCGTCCCCCCACCCGACCGACATTAGGTCTTGAAAGCGCAGAACAGCATTAAACCTTGTAACACCGCAATAATATGTGAAGTTTGAAGCAGTCTGCCCCCAAAACAGAGGTGCAGTTTTTACGGGGAAAATATGACAAGGCAAGGATTCGGTTGGATCTACCAGCAATGGAGGGTGCAAGTTGAAGAGCATTGCCTACACATTGGCAGGCGTTGTGAGGGAATATTAGCTAGCAGCAGAGATTGAGCATCGAGGCTCACTTTCCCACGTTCTGTCCTCTAGCACAACGAAGTATAGATCATCTCATCCGACCGCGGGGAGGTCAGACCATCCGGACTTGGGACTCACAAATAGTCGGGTAGTTGAGGGATACCAAATAGGGTTGGGTGGGAACACATTCAATTATAGTATTGAAACCGGCGAACGTCATAACACCAACCCAACCCACCAAAAAGTAGGTTAGAAGTGCCATTTTGGCCCGCTTTCTCTAATTTATCGTGGGTTAGGCTGGCTGTTATTGCATATTTTCTACCTAACTGGATTTGGTGCCCCGTAAACACCATAATAAGCTCAGCCTTGGTGGTGAGTTCTTGTTGAGCGTAGAATCAGCTACCCCTGTTAACTATTCGACCCATGTATATCGACCACAAAATCGACGAACGCGATTCAACCAAACATACAGGAAGAGATTGCGCCATTTCGAGTATCGTCATGTTGTACGCGTGCTTTACATCTACCTATACTGAAGCGCAGACACAGCTCCTACCTCAGCAGCTCGAATAGCACCGTGTCCGATGCTGCCGCCGTCAGTTAGTTTCGGCGTGTCTTTCCCCGAAATTCCCAAGGCGTAGGTCTGACGATTTGGGGATGATTATTGCGTGATTCTTAAAAACAAAAGGATTCCACTCCCCTTGAAGAGTGGAAAACCGAAATTAGCTGTATCCCTAAGTCGCGCTGACGAATAGAACGGTTGGTGGAATCAGTTACCCAGCCAATTCCACAATTTCGGGAATAAAACGACTGTTTGCAGAGAAAAACCGCTTGTGGATATTCTCGCAGCCACAAGTCGAAAATAACGCCAAAAATGGCCACGAAAAACGCGCTCGTAATTATTTTCGCTCGAACAAAACATTTCCTCGTGAAAAAATATCACATCAGTCATAGGTCGTACGATATATAAGGTCTAGAGTACTACGCGCATTTAAGGTAGCTTGACATGTTGTTTGGGCTCTTTGGGGTAATTATACGAATTTCGCAAGACTCGCAGGATACGCACGTCGAAGTATTAAAACTACGTACCTGCAGTTAAAGAGCTTGCAGTTATGATCGGTCAACCTTGTGGTGTCCGTGCCACCGATCATTTCAATCTCTCCCGTTCCGTGTCCTTCGGATCCAAGATGAGGCCAAGGTGCATTTATTCACCCTACTAATACATCTGAGGTTTATATTAACATTATACCGCCAATTGATATATCTGAGGGTTAATATAAACCTGTCTACATTGTTAGTGTTACGAAAATTAAAAATAATCCAGATAGTTGAGCTCACCTACAAAACAAACATCAGTTTTTCGGTGTAATCTGAACCTCTCATGCTCTGAGACTTTCTGGGCCATGACGCGGCCGATGTCTTCATTTTCTGCTGCTTCGGTTTTGTTACTCAGTGACACTCACGCTGTACATTATCAGATGAGAAAACTGTGTTGAAAAACAAAGTATCCATGAAAGCTATCCCTTTTTAAGTGTCATCTGAAACGCTTACGTTCCGTGTCCTTCGGAGCCAATATGAGACCAAGGTGCGAGTCCGAGTCCAACAAGATGAAGGCCCCGCCATCCGCCGTTGTCCGGTACACCGTCCCCCACGCTTCCACGCACACTTTTGATCCCTCCATCAGGGTTGCTCTCGGGCGCTTGGCTCGCATTTCCTTTTCACGCTTGTTTTTTACAAAACATAAGTGTTTTCACACGACAAAAATGTTGTACGGGTGTGAGAGGGCGGCGGAGGGACAGAACACATGTGTTGGAGTCACGAAATGCTCTATAAGTCAAGAAAGATGGCAGGGAGGTGTGAAATCTGATGCTTGAAGGGCTGTCGGACGAGTACAAGACTTTGCGTGAGACTCTTGTGGTGTTCTGTCCGAATGACCCATCGTTCATCGAGACTAAAGTGCGTGAGCGGTACCTAGACTTGCAGGCACAGGGCGGTTCGAAGAAGCACAGTAGTGTTGCTCTGGTGTCTAGGACTGAGAGGAAAAGCAGCAAGAAGCACAACAGCAAGCCGAAGTCTAATTCCGAGTCTGATTCATCCAAGAAAAATACTTTTCAGGGGAAGTGGATCAAGTGTGGGGAAAAGGGTCACTTGAGGAAGGACTGCCTGGCTCGCATCATCGCTCATCCTACACAGACTGGGAAATCCGAGGCCGACAGGATGAGAGCGGCAAGAAGTCTGACGTTTTTTATTTGGAGTGTCTGCTAGCACGCCGGAATGATGTGATTGTGCAGGCATGTGAGCAGTTGGGCAGTATGATGTACGATGTTTCTGGTTTGAAGTATCTGCTAACATCACGAGATGATCTGATTTTGAGCGATGTCAATAAGGATATGATTATGAACGCTGTTAACAAGTCTAAGTATTTCGAGGATTGGTATGCGGACACGAGCACTGCTTTTCACATGTCAGATTCTCTCGCTTGCATGAAGGATTTGAAGCCTTGCCAGAAGAACGTTAACGGGATTGGTGGCAGGTTGAATTCTCTAGAACACTGGGTTTGGTGTTTGTGACTGCTGACAGCGAGTCTTCAGTAGAGCTGAAGAACGTGTTGGCTCCCCCAACTTGGGATACAACCTCTTTTCCACGAGCGCAGAGTTTGATGGCGAGTCATGGAATGGTCTTGGTGGTCCTGATGGTATTATGACTGCTTTTCAAGGACAAGTCACTTTTCAGAACTTCGATGGCATGCTGATTGCGACTGCGTATCGTCCAGGAGAAGACTCTATTGGTACGGTGTTGGCTGCCCTTACTCCTTTAAACCCCAGGCATGAAACGACGATGGATGTGAACGAGCTCCACAACATTTATGCTCATTCGCACAAGGGATTGCTTTGTACTACTGCAAAGCCACTAGGTACCGAGTTGGTTGGTGACATGCATGCTTGTACGGGGTGTTCAATGTCGAAGGCTATTAGGAAAGAAATTTCTCATGAAACTAAACGTAGATCAGATAAAAAGTTGGGCAGAGTTTTTGTTGACCTGGGAGGGAGGAAGCACGTTGCGTCCGTAGGGGGCAAACATTTCCCCATGATTGTGAAGGATGCTTTCACAAGGCGTGCATGGATGTATTTCCTGAGAAATAAATCAGACGCTGGCAGTGCTTTCCGAAGTTTTCTTCGAGTGTGCGTGCTGATGGGATCCCATCATTGGTTGAGATTGTTAGATCTGACAATGGAGGGGAGTTTTTCGGGGGGGAATTCGCATCTGTGTGCTTTGAGCTTTTGATCAAGCAAGAGTTCACTCCGGCTTATAGTCCGCAAAATAATGGTGTTGCAGAGCGTGGGTTGGGATTGCTTGAGGAGGCCGCGATGGCGGCTCGTATTCAGGCGAAAGTTCTTTTTAGGCATGTGCAGTTACCTAAGGCTGACAAACTTTGGGCTGAAGCTATGCATTGGGCTTGCGAAGCAATGAACCGCACCGCATGTTCTGCTAACCCTGACTCTAAGTCACCGTATGAAATGTGGTATAGAGAACCTCGTCCTGCTAGACCGTACCCGTTTTTGAAACCGGCGTACTGCAGGTGGCAGCGACCGTCGAAGCTGTTGCCGAAGGGTGAAAGTTGCTTTTATGCTGGTCCTTTGAGAGACCACCCCCGTGAACATCATAGAGTACTTACGAGGGCTGGGACTATTCAGGAAACAAGAGATGTGACGTGGCAGGTGTTGCCGTCACAGCTCCCTCCACTGCAACCTTCATTGCCGATAGAGGTCGCAGAGGAGGGAGGGGAGGAAAGTGACGATGATGTAGAAGCCGAGGTATGGCCGATTGTTGAGAGAGGAGTTGCCCACACACTATTAAGACGTGATGTAAGGGCTTCTAGTGGAGAAATCGATGAGCTTGTCAGTGTTGATGCAGGCAGTGTAGGCCAATCCCCCTCTGTTCCATCTTCCCCCTCTGAACCGTCTTCACCCGTGAACAATTCCTCTGATAGAGCAGCTCCCTCTGTGTCTTCTTCAGCGCCTGAGACTGATGGAGAGGGTCAGGGAGGGCAGGAGGCAGGGGAGGTAGAGATGGAGAATCCGGGAGGGGATGATGAGGTAGAGTCGATTGGGCCGGGAGAGCATGATGATGTAGAGTCGATTGGGTCAGGAGGGCCGGTATACCTCCAGCCGCTCGTCATCCGCGGCATGTCGCTGAGCTTGCTGACTTTAATACTCCTGCGCGTGAGAATGATGAAATAAGAGACGGTAGAACTCGCGCGCGAACCCGTGCAGTTAACCAGCAGAGCGTACCCGGCCTTGTGGCCACCCTATGACCCATCTCTGCATCAGAGACAGTATATGCACTTGTAGCGGAGCAGAAAGCAGGTGAAGAAATCGAATATCCGAAATAACTGGTTCAGGATGTTGATTCAGAGCCTGGTAGCTATCAAGAAGCACAGCAATCAAAGCACGCCAAGATTTGGGAGGTAACCAGGTCTGCCGAAACTGAAGGCTTGATAAGCGCAGGAACGTTCACGTTAGCAGCAAAGGTCCCAGTAGGCTGTAATGTGATTGATGCTAAATGGGTTTTCAAATGAAAAGCAGACGAAACAGGGAAGATAGTAAAGGCCAAGGCTAGGCTTGTAGCGAAGGGCTTCAAGCAGAAATATGGTGTGGATTATCTTGAGATTTTCTTGCTTACCGCAAATGCTGCATCTCAGCAATTGTTAGTAGCGTTGGCGTGCAAGTACAACTTGGAAATACTCCACTGGGATATTGAGCAAGCGTTTGTTCAGGCGGCATCGGATCACGAGGTGTTCATGAATTTGCCTCCTGGCTGCGGTTCGGTGTCAGGAAAGGTTGCCCGTTTGAACAAGAGTTTGTACGGATTGAAGCAGACATCTAAACCATTCTACAAGAGGCTATTTAAATAGTGTCGGACCTGAAGAGGATTGGTTTCGAGCAGTCTATGTCTGACCCCTGTGTCCTGCGTTTCATTATGGGAGACGAGGTGGTGGGGATGATAGCGATTCACGTGGATGATATTCTGTATGGCGGAACTAAGAGTCTGGCTAAGGTGGTTGTGGAAGCACTAGATGACTCTCTTCCTACGAAGAATTTGGGTGAGGTCAAGTTCTTTCTTGGTTGCGAATTTATTCGCCACTGCAAGGCTGGCACGATTGAGATTTCTCAAGAGAGCTACATTAGGAGTGTTCTCGAGAGATTCAATATTTGTTGCACCAGCTCGGTCCCTGATTCCCTTGCCAACGACAACAGGTCCTTGAAGGAGGATGAGGGGGCAGGAGATGTGCCGTTCCGAGAGGTGGTGGGGAACCTGATGTGGATCGCCAGCCTGACGAGGCCCGACGTCTCAATTGCTGTTCGGGCTGTGGCGAGGCACTCTCACGATCCAAAGAGAAGCCACTGGAAGGCAGCCCAGAAGATCCTGAATTATCTTCTGGAAACGGCGCATCTAACTCTGAAGTTCAAGCAGGACAGTTCGGTAGACGTAGGCACGTTGGCACACGTAGATGCCGACTTTGCAAGCAAGGCCACTGACCGTAGAACAGTTTCGGGAGCGATGGTGTTTGTGGCTGCGATGCTTGTGGTTTGGATTTCTAGGACGCAGAAATGCGTTTCACAGTCGACTTCTGAAGCAGAGCATCTTGCGATGGGCGATGGTGTGAAGGAGGCTCTGTTTGTGAACGGAATGCTTCAGTTCCTGAGGCCTAGTAGGAAGCCCGGTAAGATCGACGTCCTTGAGGACAACGAAGGAGCGATTGGGCTTGCAGAGAATCCGCTTAGCTCGAGTAGGAGTAATCACACCAACGTGAGGCACCACGTTCTTAGGAATTTGACCGAGGAGGGTGTGATCGAGGTCACGCATGTTCCCAGCGAAAAAGAGCATGCGGACATCCTTACGAAGGCTCTGCCGAGAGATCTTTTTGAAGTTCACCGCGACTTTGCACTTGGCTCGAGGATGAGAAGTAGAAGTCTGAGTCAATTTTTTTGTTTGTTTGTTCCCTTTGATATATATATATTTGGTCTGGTAGATACAACAGCCCCTAGGGAGGGTGTTCGTGATAGCGGCCGTGTGTATCGACTGAGTTGCTGTCGAACATCTGATTGGATGATTCCAATATCGGAACTGTTGATCTGGGGTTGCCGAGCTAGCACATAGGAATAATCATGGTGGTGCTGCGGTAGTTCGGTAGATTGTACACACCTAAGGGTTATACATTGGACCGTAGGAGTATGTATGGTACATCGGACAATTGCCAGGTAAAATACTCCCGTGTTGTTGCTAGAGGTCGGATTAACGGCTTATTGCCGTGATCGGTACGTTGCATTGGTCCGATTGTGTGCATCTTTCCGAAGCGGCGTGGGAGCTCGAAGCCTTTGTGCTCACCCCACTCGTTCACTCCACTTCTCGACCTGTTTCTCCAGACCAAGGTCTCATTAATACAATATCTCTTTCTCCAGAAGTCACGGATTTACCAACAGATTCCGTGGAGGAGGAAACGGACGTTCGTGGTAGGAATCAAGGGAGGCCTTGCCACGAAGGGGAAGTAAGCCGTTTGGAAGCGGAGGTTGGAGAAGGTAAAGCAACCAGTTCAGGAATTGGGGGAATTTCTGGGACGAAGAGGCGCATTCCTGAAGGGAGGTAACGGAGAACGAGCGATTTATTCGTTCAACGAACCCACCATCTCTTTGATTGTTGTTGTTGTTGTTCTCACATTAACTCGCATAATCAAGTCCGTGGTCACAGGACAGGCTCCAGTCATTCTGGAGCTGAGGAATACCCTAGGGAAAAAAACAAACAACCCAAGGTGGTACACGCATATATCTTGTTGAACCGTGCTCACATCATGGGGGAAAAGCCAACCGAAGGGTATATCGCACACCCAGCGGATGCGACACGCCTTGAAGAAGCTGAAGAGTTGCACTTCAACGAGTATGCCAAGATAACCACAGGGCAGGAACACTACGTGATCCCGCAGACGGCCAGCAAAAGCGCAGTGGCGAACGTCATCGCATATTTCACGTATCTTCCAATGCTACGAGCAGTATTAGTTGAACTAGTTGTTCAAGGTTTACTGGGAAAAATGGTAACAGAGGTCGTGGAACTGGAAGGATTGGCCTGCATGGTGTTTGAGGATTATCTCGCAGCAGCAAAAGCCTTTGAGGTGACAAGAGCGGTCACGAGATCGCAGGCAAAGGTCACTTCCCAGGAACCGGAGGTTGTCTGGGAGGCAGAACCGCCGTTGCCTGAGGAGGAGGAGATGGAGAATGCACCGGCGCAGACAATCACTACTACTGAGCTACCAGTGGACGCTGATCGCCCACGCAAACGCAGGGGACAGCTAGAGAGCCCATCCCGAAACGGAAACGGCAACGTGATCCGTTGGAGGAACTACCGAAGGACACCAGCAGCCGTTCGACCGGAGCCATCCATGCTGGAAAAGACATGAAGACAGACAAAAAAGTCGTGAGAGTCGGAATGCTGAAATCGGTCGGACCTCGGTGGGAACCCGTGTTGTTGTCGGAGGCAAGGTGCTGGTGAAGGAGGCGGAGTCTGTGATGGCAAGGGAGGGGATACATAATAAACTAGCCCACGAGGACTGGACCGGACTTTGGGAGGTGACTGAAGTTGTCTTACCAGGACTCAGCTACACCGTCATGATGAATGGGCGAGGGATTCGCCGATAACGGGCGTCAGCAGCGAGGGATTCGCCGACAACGGGCGTCAGCAGCGAATATCAAGATGTTCCACTTACGTCCGGACGACCTCCGTCTCGACTTCGAAAACGAATTTGCTCACCCGGCATGGGGAGTTGACGTAGGACTTGCGGAGCCATCAATTGTAGCGTCGCCTATGTATACCCTAATAGACAGAAAGGCTGTGATGGGTCAGGGCAACGCTTGGAAGTGGCGATAAGAGGAACGATTTGCGGATGGCACGTAGTCGCAATGGCTGTCCGAAAAGGAGGCGTGAGACAGTTTCACCCCTTTACAGCTGGACGTTTTCCATGCACTGTGGGAAACGTATCATGGAGCGGAATACCAGGCAAGGCCGACTTTGACGCTAACGCGGAAGGAAAGAGATGGGATCGACCGCGAACACGCGTCGAAACAACACCCCGTGGGGACCGTGGTCTGGAGGGAATGCGGGGACGCTGAAGGAAACAAGAAACGTCACCTTTCAAAGGTCTTCGACCACAAGTCACCATACTGGCGGGTTTGGTACGCAGACAGAGATTGGAAGGAGCGCAACGAACGTGAGATCCTGAAAGCTAGGAGGACCGGAAATTTGCAATCCGGTTTCCCGTAAACACGAGGAACGTGAAGTGGAGTTCGATGAAGAATGGGAGAAGGTGTCAGCCGAAGATCGACTAGCGAGCAAGATCAAGGCCTCGGCCTACCCAGGTTAACGGGAAAAGCCGGGGAGTTGTGGATAAGAGGCTTTCGGCTGGTGCCCTTGATGAGAAATTTGAGCAAGTCCAGCAGTACCGATCTGGGCCCTAATGCGGAAAAGCGCGAGGCCCAGGGTCCCTACCCCCGGAGAGACGCATTTCCCTGAATATGGTAGACGCCAATCATTCGAGCCTTAGGGTAATCGAAACACGACTAAGTGTGGAAAAAGCCCCTCACTTCTACTCCAGTGTATCCGCAGCCCGGTTAGCACGGGATTCTTAGGAAGCCGTGCCGGGGGGGCGTTGCGGCGGATTGACATGATGTCACGTAATATACGTAGCGGAATGCTGCCTAGGTATGTACAACTCCAGTCAGTCTGGAAAGCGCATCGCTCACGGTCTTAGTCCAAAAATACACACGAAACCACACGAGGGAAAAAGGAACCTGAACTTGATCTGACACGAGCGTGAGTAACTGCGAACCGAGCCTGAGTACAGCGATCGTTACCGTAAGGTATTGTTGGAGGTTTCATGCGGAGATCTGTTATATCGCACTAGCGCTTGCAAGAGGACTGCGTGAGGAAGACTGGTGTTTGCAGGCAGCTGTTGCAACAAGCAGACGGGAGGAATCACCCTGAAGGCATACACGGAGGAAACGAACTAAAAGCGGTGAGAGTCTAGGGACAAGGAGTTGGAGACCTGGGTGCGTGTGTCTAAAATACTCCGGGGTAGCTCTTATCCTTCGTTACAATATTTATCCCTGAACATAAACATGCAATAATCAACTTGATTGACAACGACGGGTTGTAGCGGTATCATAACACACTTATAATACCGTTACTGTACATAGGTTGACCAGTCTGTGTGTATAAATTATTTTGCTAAACGGTATGGAGTATGACATATGCACGTATTGCTGTGTACACTGGCAGCTTTGGGCAGTTTGGCAGACAGAGTAGACCAGGTCCGCATGTTTTCATCTTGCTATTATTAAAGGTAATATAGACTAGGGAGTTATCAAAGTGTCAACGCAAGGAAGAGGCAGATATCAATATTTCCCAACTTGCGTTTTATTTTTATTTTTGTCAGGCCCGAGGCCGGAAAGCAGCGAGCGGGCCGCTCATCACCCAACGTCTTCCATATCACCCCCGCGAACTAACCGCATGCTTACCCTTGCAAGCTCTTTGCATATCCGCGGCTGCTCTTACGAATAGCGACGTGCGCGCGAGCAACAGCAGCAGCAGCAGCAGCAGCGGTTTAGGTTCTTCACCAACGGTTGGTATGGTCTCTACGAATATCTACAGGGGAGTCAAAGCCAAAGCCAAGCCTGAGGGTAGGCGACTCAATCCTTCTCATACATCAAGAAACCCGCGAATTGCGTTTCGCCCTCACGGGCATCCCCGCGTCGCCTCCTTGCAACGCCGAGATCCACAGCAGTTCTCCTTTGCCAAGGGTCGATACCGGACGGGACGGGACGGCTGCGCTGTGCTCCTCCTGCCCATGACAATCGATATATTCCTGGTACCTGGTGCGTATTAGCGGCAACCACTCGCGACGAAAAACGAGTTTCCTTGCTAAATACCATACACTAAAAAATTACACTAATTACGGGCCCATTTCCACCGGCCTCATGCCGGTATCTTCTTCCTCTTCTTCGTGTTACTGTCCGTAAACAGTTATCTTCGTCGTGTTGTTTTGTCCGTACAACAGCAGTTATCTTCTTCGTGTTGTTTTGCCCGTGCAACAGGTATCTGTCCCTCTTCAGCGCGTATGCATGGTGTTCCTCTGGCGATTGCAGCCTTCCCTTTCCTTCCCGATCTCTTGCATCACATCCTTCAGAACACCTTTGATTTGTTTCGCTTTTTTTTTTTTTTTCTTTTTTCTTTTTTTTTCTTTCTTTTGTTTTCTTGTTTTTGTTTTCTTTGTTTTCTCTTTCTTTATGGTCTGGTTTGTTTTGTGGTATTATCGTACCCGGTACGCTAGCACTTCACTCGCTTTACCTTGATGGATTGCGACTGTTTGGTTTACTCTGTTTCACAGTCTTCCGTGAACATACAATTTGTACCAGGTATCTCTCTAGGATGAATCAGCACGGACTCTGGGTACATTGATGTCGTTGGATAGAAAGAACGGTTTATTGTGAACACAACACACACAATGCTGGATTCATCGGCAGTGCTGACTTTTCTTGTGAAGGCGCCCTTTTGGCAACATGCGTTAGCGGGCGGCCTCACCTGTGATCTGCTCGGAGATCTAGGGCATCCACAGTTTATTGTGAACACAACACACACAATGCTGGATCCATCGGCAGTGCTGACTTTTCTTGTGAAGGCGCCATTTTGGCAACATGCGTTAGCGGGCGGCCTCACCTGCGGTCTGCTCGGAGATCTAGGGCATCCACAGAACCCTACGTGATGAATGCTCCTTGGGGCGTTGCGTAACTTTGCAAGCGCTGCTTGGCGTAGGATCTTGCGATGCTGGCGTAAACGTGTGAGCGCGTGAACACCGAAAAAACTGGAAAAAACATCGCCCTACGCAAAGACAAACGATGGACCCCCGGCATCAATTTCTGGAACCACAACCTCAAGCATTTTTGGAGCTTCGACCCCAACAAATTTTCCAAATTTTCGTGTTGGCGGGGGGGGCACACGTGCACACGCGCGCACGAGAAAGGAAGGGCATCAGAAGGCACAAACATAAGTATGGCTGCGATTAGGGCTGCTTGAAGAGCGACTTTGTCGGGTGCATCCCAAGGCTGCGGCGGTGAGAATGTGAGTTTGTGCACACCACCGCGCGAAACGGAAAGTCAAACAGATCTTTTTCGGTGCTCTGTTGAGCGGACATACACTTTCCGCAACACCAGCAGCAGCAACGTCCAACAACGACAGCAGCATGCTGCAAAATCAGTTCCTCGCCGGAGCAGGTTGGTCCACTTACCACAAACGGGGTTGGACTTTGACGTTATCCCCCACACAGGCTCTCGTAGCGCAACACCTTGTATGTTGTGCGGTCCTAGGAAGGTTGGTGCACAGGCCGCTGCTACTGCTGTTCGCAATCTCCTCAGCAAAAATCCAATGTGAAACGGTTTCTATTTTCCTCGTCGGGGTACATACTATAATAGTTTCAAGTGTTTTTCGAACTCACTTCGCTGGGACGGTTTTCTGGGCATTAACTTCAAGTGTTTTTTAGTGCCGTCTTGTTGGGACGTACACACCACTCCGCCCCGAAAATTAAGGACCGTGCAATCTTGATACTTACATTTAAACGTACATTATATCTACGGACGAAATGCTACAGCAATGTACGAGTACGTGCAGTAGCAGTACATGCCAGGCTCGAGAGCTCGAAGGCACCCACAAATCAGTGCTCTCTGCTAATCACTGCAGCAGTGGATCCTCGACCAGAGGGGTGCTGTGTTATCGGGCGCAGGTAGAATCCAGAAAAGTCAACAAGGGGAAATGCAGGAAGAGAAAAGAGCAGATTCCCCTCCATACGGACGGTGGACGAATCTTACCCAGGGTACAAGATTGCGGGATACACTATTAACAGTATAGTTGGTACAACGGACAGCATATGGCATATTACATGCACTTTCTATGTTGTTGTTGTTGTTGTTGTTGTTGTTGTTGTTGTTGTTGTTGTTGTTGTTGTTGTTGTTGTTGTTGTTGTTGTTGTTGTTGTTGTTATCACATCAACTCGCATAATCAAGTCCGTGGTCACAGGACAGGCTCCAGTCACTCTGGAGCTGGGGAATGCCCCAGGGAGAAAACACAAACAACCCAAGGTGGTATACGCATAGTCTATATCACAGCTGACGCAATTCATGCCTCCACCAGAAACATATAAAAGTGAAATCGGGAGGCAGTCTACGATGTGCCGGTGCATACGTCTCATTACTCGCGCCTGTAAAAAACCGACTATACCGCTTGCCACCCAAGAAAGACTACCACGTATATATTACACGTAGTATCTATCGCTACGCATACGCACGACAGGCGCAAGTCAACTGGAAGAAAGAAACAAAGAAAAGAAAGGAAGATGAAGGAAAGGAAAGAAAAGAGAAGAAAGCGAAAAAAATCCGAAAAAATGTGTACCACGCTTGGTTCTATGGGTTTTTCGTAGGTCGACTGGCCCTGCTGTAGAGTGTTTTTCGGGTTCAATTTCTACGTCATCTGCAAGCATCACACACCAATATGTCTGGAAATTTAAGGACCGTTTTACATTCTTATCGATTATCATACGGTTATTATAGGTCTGTCTGTGGTGGTATCACACTACTACAAACCGGTACGAGTAAGTGGACTATCGCAGTAGTTTTTCGCAGCAGCATTGGATTCTCGGCCAAGAGACTGTGCTATAGGGCGTAGGTAGATGCCACCCAGAAAGCCAAGGCAAAGAAAAATGCTGGATGAGAAACCCTGAAGATTCCCCTTCCTTGTGGCTCGGATAAAGCATCTTTGAGTTTCTGGAATGCGGCATCTTGTGCCGGACCCCAGGCCTTTTTAAAACTCGGGCGTTTGACAAAGCTCTAATGGCGGAGGTAAGCGCTCCAAAAAAGCCCCTGCCCCAGACGACGACGACGACAACTAGGGGTGCCCTGCTGTTGTAGCGCTTGAAACAGTACCTCGTGGGGAGGGTGTGGACGAAACATTACCCGCCGCTTGGCGACGATTTTAGGACTCGCTGTACCAGTTAAATTGTACAACAAAATAGATAAAAATACACCTGCTTATGGTCGCCCTGCAGCGCCCTCTGGTAGAAACGACAGCAGCAGTCAGTCTTCTCCAGAACAGAGGGGCGGGGTATAAAGGGCGTAGACTCAGAAAAGTCAAGGCGAGAAAAACACCGGGCGAGAAAGTAGATGGTGTGAGTTATCCTTGTGTGGGTGGGAAATCTTACCCGTCGCTAAACGACGATTCTGGGTTAAATTTTCCATAGTATAGTATCAACATGGAGAACGAAAGCAACATGCCTGGTACCTAGTATATGACAAAACATGCATCTATTGCAGTGTGGGTTACCGAATCGTACCTAGACTGAACTACATGGTTCTTTGGACCCCAGCCTCGGATGCGTTTTGTCCTCGTACATGCATCGCGTGGGTCTTTGACGCTATTGGATGCTAGGACAACGCCTGGATTGTTTTCGCCATTGACACACGGTGCACATTGTCGGATCGCAAATACAACAATATTTGGAACCGAGTGAAGTGTGGCGAAGGACGGAAATAACCAACATTAGACACATCCGTACTCTAATAATGGTACGTACCACGGTAGGATTACACCTGATTTTCTGAGGCTTCTGACTTGGGGAGCTCTTTACCCCGACCCATCACAGATCACCAAAAATCGAGCTAAAATGGAACTGCAACCCGTTAAACAATACCATGGTCTAGGCACACAGCGGATCGTGTTGCAAAACATGAACGACATTCCGATGATGCCAGGTCAAGGAGCCCCGTCATTCAGAAAATATTTCAGCCCCAAACTGCTTCCGTTTATAAAAACTGATGGATGCCTCACATGTACGGCTCTGGACATATATGTAAGGACCGCTGGGGTTGCATGTACGTCCAAACTGGTCTATCATACACTCTCACGCCAAAAGGTTTTGTGGTAACCGTTGCATTCCCGCACCATGCCCCCCCCCCACTTTTGTATTTCCACCCCACCCAACAGGTACTGCGTTTCCTCTGCAGCTTTTCTCCAGTTCCCTCGCATTTCGCAACTCAATATCCGGGGTTGTATAGCAGACGCCCCCCCCCCCGCACTCCCTAGGTGCACGCCTTCATTTTTATCGTGAGACGTTCAGCATTCTCCTCCCTAGTCTACCCGCGTCAAATTGTGCATACAGAGACGTGGTCCCTCATTAGTGCGTTACCATGCCAGACGACGATACCCGCACGAAAGTGGGACCCCGTGCTAACTCGCGATGTTGAGTGTACTACTCTATTGGGCAAGCATGTGACAAGCGATTCTCACGGCACTAAACAGGGGCACCGCACTAAAGGGTACTGCCCTAACGCGGGACAACGCCTGGACACATATCGGGCGTTAGTTCTTACTTGCACGGGGAAAACGGAAGGTATATCGTGCCCCTCGAACGTGAAAGTTCGTTAACGTCTTGAATCATCATGGGTAAACTAGTCGCTCCACCTAAATGAATCTCCCCCCCTCCCTCTGCCCTCCCACCCCTGCGCTTTGCAAAGGAGGTGAGGGTCTATGGTCGTACGAGACTACGGCCAATCATGATATGAGTGTACCGCTAATGACCTGGAGATGGAACGTTGATGAGGAATATAGGATACCTTATAGCTTTAAATGAAACAGTGTCGGGAAGAGGGACTTTAGGAATGTTTGGCTGAGAGTCATAGAAGATAGCAGGGTACTGCTTCACGGAAGGGTGCTTGATTTATATCAATACGGCATCTACGTTAGATTGCCGTAGGAAAAACAAACAGTTGTAATAAATACGAGCCCCTTCGTTCTTCTTTTGATTTCATGTAGACTTTCTTCCAGCGTATCCCGGACTGGTTCATCATGCATGCGATTGACGTAGCTAACTGTGGGTGGCAGGGGCCGGGGTTTCGGCAGCGGAGGCGGTATCAACCGCGGGAGCGGCGGGGGGAGGGAGCCGGAAAGGGCAAGCAAAATGATCCGGCTTTTTGGCCAAGATTTCGTCCAACTAGGTGCGCGAACGTGTGCTGTTCTATACCAGGTACTGGTATCTTCCTTAGAGATACACCCATGTTTGTTTTTTTTGGTAGGATGACTGATATTTTGTAGCTCAACTCATAGACCACGGTAGTGGCGGCGGGGGAAGAAACCGGGAGCGGCAAGCGGATGGAGGCTATTCTATACGATAGGGAAGTCAATTTAAGGGGACATTTTTTCAGCCCTTGCGTGGTTATCTACTGTATACCGGTATATATTTAATCGTCACCTTTTACTTTCCAGCTTAACTCGTAAGGGGTTTTACCCTCAGCAACCTTTCGGACAAGCCGTGGTCACAGGTGCCTCCCCTTATCCCCCCCAGTAGGCGCTTTCATTTTTATCGCGCACAGGGTTCAGCATCACCACTTTTCTGTTTTCTAGGTTGTCATTGTGCATCGAATTTCGCCAGCTTGCGATCTCGCGCTTTCGGCCTGTCAATGATTGATATCAAGAAAGAGTCTCTTGCTAGACTCGAAACTACGACGTCGACCCCACTAGTTACGCGGCTTACTACTGAACCGTCGGGGACGCCGGCTCTCTATGGGTGTTTCGACTTTGCGACATACACCGTCATTAAAGTGTTTTTTCGCTAAACAACGCAACATCATTTTTGAGTCTATGTTTGAGCGAGGCATTGAGCCACACGCGCGAATGACTTGGACTCCGTAGTGAAATGAGGCTTCTCCCCCTATCCTAGCCTCCGTCAGCGAAGGGATGCGGCTCCTGCTCAATACATCGCCTAGCTAGGTGCGCGACGCTTGACCTTCGGTGCGGTGTGTTTAGTAGGGTATGTTATCCAGGTGCACCCGGGTACATACCCGAGTATTTCCTGAACCTACCCGATTGCTATTGTAGTATTAGCGTGGAAGGCCGGTGATCAACTGCAGGTATCGGAAAATAACATGCAAAGAGGTAACTGGAACGTTTCCATACAAGCAGGAAGGCGTATGTTTTGAGGGGGATAGCAGGTGGGCGTTTGATATTTCAGCTGGTCTTCCTTGAGGTGTGGAAATGGAAAACGCTTCCGTGTTCTACCTGTAGAGTCTAAGGAACGAACACTTCGTGCACAACCACAAGGACTGAACAATAGGCTGGCCTGTCAGGAGATATTCTGTGTACCATACCTAGTCTTGCTATTCTTGGCGTGGATTGGCGCTGGCGGCAGGATGAAACAAGAGTTTTGTCCTAAAATGTATACCCTTTCAAGCTTTTTTATAGCAGGGTATATGCTCTGGGGGCACCCGGTTACATACCCGAGTATTTTCTAGACAACCAGGGTGGGTACCCGGTTCCCTATATATCCACCCTACTAAACGTATAGTAGATTATATCTATATCTATATCTATGAGGGCACCCGGATACACATCCGAGTAGTTCCTAAACAGCCTACCTGGTTACCCCAAAATATATACCCTACCGAACGTGTAACATGGTGCAAGCTTCTCCGTCGGGACGTGGTTTGCTTGAAATCCCGGGTGTGTCGCAAGCCAAAAGGCCGTCCCTATGAGCGATGCAAAGCGCGATAACAGCATAAAAAACTCTTGACTAAACAAGTAATATGGTAGTCGCTAGCACCGCGCAAGTAACCGGGCAAGTAACATCGACCAGCCCGACCAAGTTCATAGCTTAGTTTTATGGCTCTGGGGGTACCCGTGTATATACTCGAGTATTTTCTTCATATCCAGACTGGGTAGCCGGTAACCCCACGGTATATACCTTACTAAGCAAACCTTTGGTCGCTTCGTATTGTACCTGTTTTACGACTTGCTTTGGTTGTGTTCATCGTTTGGGTTTGTTTCATTTTTTCCTGAGGTGTAGCCAGCACCAGTGCGTGTGCTGCCAGACGGGGCAGGTGAGCAACTGGTCACAGTGCTGAATCCACGTTATGGCCACCCTGTGACAACGCCAATTTTGGGTGATCTTATCTCTACTGTGGTCCACCAGTTATCTTACGTTTCTGCAAGAATTGTTCCATAATAATTCCAATTAATTTTTTTCGTGAGAAGCCGATTCACCTGGTACTATCTCCCAAAAAGTCTTAAAAATCGGACGGTCTTGAAATGGGTGCACCACTGTTGCCTTGTACCAGTAGCTCAGTGGATTAAACCCACACTGAGAGATTGGAGTCTGTCCTGTGGACACGGACTAGATTTTGGAGAGGAATTCACGTGAGAACAACAGCAACAGCAGTGTCCTTTTAGGACTGCGCCCATATTGTAATGGGAAAAGTCAACTAGGTTTGGTGTAGGATCACTTGTGGAGTAGTATTCGGGAATTTTGAGCTCGTTTTTTTCAACTTTACGCCAACAAGGGATAATCTCCTGCCTGATAATATAGCAGCTCGGCACTTTCCGAATAGCCTTGGACTTGTTTTTTCTTCCGCCGTGATGCTTTTTTAGCCATTTTTCTTGTGAGCGCGGGCTAGATTTCACGGGAATGAGCTATGGTGAGATCAAAATCATGATCATCACCTTTACGCCGGGGGTTAGCTGTGACATGCAGAGATGGGTACGGTGTTGATGAGATGTGGCGGGTCAATGCCGTCTTTTCACACATTTTTTGGGTTGTTTTGACTGATGCAACCCTCCCCGTTAGCATTCATCGATACGAGAATGGACGGGTCTCTGGTGGGCACGGGCGCCGTTATAGAAATGTGGACTTTGAAGTCCATAAATTCCTACTTGATTTGCAAAAATATGGCTATTGAATGTCAATAGGTTGGGGTGTTGCATATCGATACCTATTGACGCGTTCGATAGGTATGCAAATTTGTCGATCGATACCCATTGCTTGGACCAATAGGTCCAGAGAAATTGGCACAATAGGCTATTGTTCTTGATATAGGTGTGTGGAGATGTCTATCGATACCCATCTCTTCGCCCAATAGGTTCTGATAAATCGGCACAATAGGCTATTGTTCGTACAATAGTTATGTAACACTGTCGATCGATGCCTACTTTGGTCAATAGGTACGTGAAAGCGCTGATCGATACCTAGTGTTTGACCTATAGATATGTGAAATGGTCGATCGATATCTATTGCTATGAGAAGTAGGTATAAAGCTCTGCACAGTTGTCTACCACGTATTGAGTACGCCTGTTGGTCTGTCCGCAGGTTGGTGTATCGAATATCGATTAATTGAGTATCGATACGTTTTTTTTTTTTTTTTCATCCTCCTGGAGGTCCGGGTAAAATAAGCTCAAGCTTCATACACTTTCGTTTGTGTACCAGTTTTCGTCCATCTGCAGAACGCAGATTTGGTGTTTGCCTCGCCTCTTCGGTTTAGTGAACACCTTGGACTTGCCGGCCTTCTTCGGTCGAACCTTACTAAGGTTCGGCCAAGAAGGTGAGATAGCCACCCAAGAATCGACAGCTCTTTTTGCTCTGTCTTTGCCCTGGGTAGTGCGGGATTTGCCTGCGCCTGTTCATTTTTGACTCCTTCGACGGTGGGTCTCCACCTGCCGTTAGAGAAAGGCGCACCCGCTAAACGAACCCGTTTGCCTAACTAGGGTCACACTCAGGCTATGTCTTACCTCTCCATCTCAGCTTCTCCAAGACTTTGGGGTCGTGTTGTCCTTACACGATTATACCCCTAGCCTACTAATTCTAGGGTTGCCTCTCCCACGTATTACTATTATTTTTTTGCCCTCCGACAACATGCGTTTCGATGTAAATCGAGTATCCTTCCGTAAAGCAGTAGTATCTATGAAGTCGAATAATCCCTCCAAAAACCAGCGGTATCTTCTGCCAACCATTTCCCCATTTCCTTTCCCAACATATTTTTAAATCTGCTGCTTCCTTTCCTTACATATCGGTTGAAATCCTCACAAGCTTATCGATTAATTAAAACATATTTTAATACCAGGTATTATCGTAATGCCGCTGTTTTGGAACAAAAGGCAAGAAGTAGGTCAAGGTACATATTATTGCTATCATCCAAGGTATTCATTCAAACAATAGCCTGGGGTACACGGCACGTATAGGTATCTTCTAAGCAGTACGAGGGTATACGTTTACAAGCAGTAGGTATCGATCGAAATCCTTGCAATGATATATATTAATTTGTCAGTAGGTATCGATCGATACTCTTGAGAACCTATTAAATCGGGCAATAGACATCGATCGATACCCTTGCAAACCTATTACATCGAACAATAGGTATCGATCAATATAATCGCACGCCTATCGCTTTAACCAATAGGTATCGGTCGGTGGCGATAAAAAGGTATTGTTCGCACGATAGCCTGTTGGGAGTCATTTTCAAACTATGTTGGTGCCCGAGATACCTATCGATATACACCTTCGCAAGAATATCGGCCGCACAAAATTGCTATTGTGGCCACTTCCCTAACCCTATTGTTGCCTACAATACCTATCGATAGACCCCGTAGCCGAGCTATTGTACCCTGCCATAGGTATCGATCCAATAGCCTATTATTATTATTTTTGCCCTCCGACAATGTAGCGTAGATGCCTTTCCGATATAAATCGAATATCCTTCCATAAAGCAGCAGTAGCACTTAATATGAAGTCGAATGATCGCACCATAATGCAGTGGTATCTTCCGCCAACCATATGCCCATTTCCTTTCCCCACATCATCTCATTTTATCTACTATTTCCTTTCCCTGTATATACCTGGTATGTTATAGCTGAGAGTCTACCTATTCGATAGGGTATTATCCAGGGTATAAGAAGGGGCTCGACGTCTCACAAACAGGTCGATCTAAAGCACTGCAGGCTTGAGCTTCGCATCGACCACACATGAGTAGCAATCACCACCTTTTTGTCGTAACCACCCACCTTGAGCTTCTTACGGCACAACACGAACAGACAGCGCCGTTTTCGGGGATTCTCCGCTGGGTTGGAGGAGCGTGCGGCGTGGATGATGAATGGCGAACTAGCGTTGGTTGTACCTTGACGGGCTGTCTTCTAGCGTCTTTGCTCTCCAACACTAAAACCATAAAATGGTGAAAGCGATACCTATCACCCGAAAAAATAGAATGGTGAAAGGTCTGTCAGTACCTATTGTCTCAAACAATATAATTGTGAATGGTGTATCGATACCTATCTTCCGAAGCAATAGTTTTGGTGAAAGGTATATCGATACGTTTCGGACAAATCCATAGGTTCCGTCTCTCAGTGCCAATATCCTATCGCCCAAACAATACCGTCCAGCAAATAAATGTTTATCGATACCTACTTGTACCAATATGTTCAGATAAATAGGTACAATAGGCTGTTGGCCAAACATTATATTATTGAACACGCCAATCGATACCCATTGTCGGCCCGAATAGGCTACGAAAAATACCCATCGATACCTATCGCGGGCAACAATAGGTTTCATATTTGAACAAGAGGGAGCAGGGGGGGGGGGGGGGGGGGGGGCAGGGCAACTCAATCTGTGCGCGTAAACTGTAAATCCTTTAAGAGGATAAATCTGACGGTTTTGGAATGAATGCAAAAGTATAATATGTACATCCTGTGAGTCGTACAACCAGTGAGGAAAGGGCGGAGTGTTCGAGGGGGTGAGGGGGGGGGGGGGGGGGGGCAAAAGTTTTTTAACAGCTTTAGGGCCCATAGATGTAGGGGTTTGCTGTTGCTGTACGCGTGGTGCTAGGTCTAGGCGATGGTGCGGGTGGTGGGGAAGGAGGGGGCGTTGGGGGGGGAGGGGGGGGAGAGAAGAATTCGAGCAGCGGCATGGATGGCTCTAGAAAGGAAATGAGGTAATTTCGATGTTAGGTGGGGCGTTTGAGCAAGAGGGAGCGGGCAAAACAAAAACAAAGGGGCGGGGGGGGAGGGGAGGGGGTTTGGGGGTTTTGCGGGGGGGAAGGATTTTTAACAGGTTTAGGTCGCAGATATGTAGGGGCTTGCTGTACGTGTGGTGCTAGGTCTAGGCGATCGTGCGGGTGGTGAGGAAGGAGGGGGGGGGGGGGGGGGGGTGAATTAAAGCTACGTCATGGACGGCTAGAAAGATAATGACAGATACATCCGTTTATATCACCTGCCTGGTATTGTTTATTATGCTAGCAGATTAAAGCTACGTCATGGATGGGGTGGTGTTGCTGCTGAAGATAGATACAGGAGTTACTACGTATTGATAATACTACTATTAATACTGTGTTGTTATGATCACATTTCGTGGCGAGAGACATGAGGTAGTATGTAATCGCCTTTTTTTTTCTTTGTGAAATGGTGTTACCGTGCTATCTAGGGTTCTCCTATCTGTGATGTTATCTGCAGTACTGATGATAATGTTACCCTTCATTTCAGCTTTGATATTTTCTATCGTGTGGCGATGTACGTATGGTTTCTGTACCACCACTGTTGATAGTGTTTTGTTGTATTACGTATGTTGTATGTTGTTGCGTAATAGTGATATCTTATTAATGACAGGAACTGGCTAATTTGGGATGATATATGTAACGTTGCTGCCAACGGTTGCCGATTTGCTGGAAATCATTTGTCATTGCATGTATTTGGTGTGATCGTAAACTAATACCGACGATGAGTATCGACCTATAAATTGATCGACCTCACAGCTGATGTATTTGAATAATTTCTTGAAAATATGTACATGCGATTTCTTCCAACTACGGTGCGCATCTTCGTCCGGCAGAGAGTCTATCAGGTTTTCAAGTACGATTGGTTGAATTAGTTGTATGAGTAATGTAAAGCGTTTGTCTCTGGATCATTTATCGCTGTTATCTTCAGGTGACCCATCACCGCGTTTCACGTAAGGATTCGGGGTGTGGTACGTAGGAACATCAGATTGATTCTCCTTGCGGAATTGCACGTGCCTGAGTCAGTGGCACCAAAATATCGATACAGCCTCAAAGCTGAGTAGCGAGTTGGGGGCCTACATGTAGAGGTTTTGCATGTTCAAAGTGAGATGTTTATTGTTCTGCTTGACTTGTGTTGCTATGTTAGCGTATACAAGGGAAGTATCGAATGGGGGAGTTTTTGTTTTGAGGTAGACGGTAAACCATCTCGTTTGCCTTCTGAATAGCAGTCATATCACAACGGGTGATTTTAACGAGCCCTTGGTGCGTTTCGATCGATGTTTTGTGATTCAGAGTAACTTTGTGGAATGCACATGCATTCTAATGCATTAGCAAGTTTACCAGTGAAAGAGGACACCGGTTTCAACGACGTTTCGCTGCAGAAGCTATGATTTAAGAGTTACCTCCACGGTCGAAGATTTGGGTTACGAGAGAACTTGTTTGCGGCATTGCAGCTGTACTTTTGAATACGCAACATCCATTGAGGGAGAGTGTTGAGAAATAGGTGACATCAGCCTATTGCCATTATCAATGTTCAGTAGCGAATGTGCAACTCCATGTTAGTACTTGCTGCAGGCAGTGTCATATCAGTAGCACGTAGCCTACAGAGTTGCTCGTCGGTGTGGCAATGCCATCTACTATTCGTAGCGTACTCGTAGTTTGGGTTCTAGAATGAGGGTTTTCGGTAGATCGTGTTTTGGGACTATTCGAGGATTTTCTGACAGTTCCGTAACTGTCTACAGGCTTCTGGAGCATGGCTGACATCTAGACGTCGGTCGAATAGGGTTTTGGAACCTAGTGGCTCTTCGACGTCGAGAAAGCAGGTGGAGCACCCCCTCTCCTGCTCACTCTTCTCAACCGCATCTGAGCGTCTTCCCGTTCATCCGTCACACTAAGCTTTAGTTGGGCCATCGAGCGCTCCTGTTGAACCGGAAATATGTATCTTCTACACCATATGTAATGCTCGAGTTCGTCTCGCAACGACTCTGCGGTCAACCCCCGAAGACCGTCGCCGGTAGGCCACCTGAGAGTGTCCTAGTTTCTCAATACCGTGGCCACATTCTTCGTGGTAGTTTGGAAATCTATCGTATCTAATAGCTCTTGCTACCTTTCTGTTTTTAGAGGAACTCGAGCAGGGGGATATTTGGAACTGTCATCAAGTATGTGCGTTGTTGAGAAATGTTCCCATGGGACCTGCTGCTGCTGCTGCCGCTGCTGCTGCTTGCTGCTGCTGGTGCAGACTAAACCTGCTGCTTGGTGTTGTTCCCGAGGATGGTGCGTGCTTGGAAAAAAAGAAAAACCCGACCGTTTTTGGGCTTGTTCTTTTTTTCGCCTGAAGAAGTTGGAAGAAAACTACACTACGTATGTACCAATACTATTTAATAGTGCTACGGCTGTGAGGTCGAGGATTTCGTCGAAGCTCTTATTTGCGAGCTGTGTATGTGTGATACTCCGACTGCTAGAGCGGTGAGTCAGCACGGCATCACCAGCTAGATATTAGTCTAACTTATCGCTCGTCGTTTGCCGTAGGTGCCGACTATTCGACTTATGGCTTTCCAAACTTGCTGGAAGGGTAATTTAATAATTTTTGTTTTTCGGCGGGCCACCCTTGGCCGACGCGCGCTGATTTGGCTCTCTTCGCTCGCCTTTTTAAGCCGGCAAGTCGGTTGGCCACCACCTGGCTTGGCCAGTCGACTCGCCGACTTGAACCCGTTAGTTTGCACTCACCGACTCATTATTAGTCTTGAAATCCTGCCGACTGACAGCTCCTACCGATCGCGCTTGTCCCGGAGTGTGTATGTCCGCATCATGAAAAATTTAGGTCGGCGACTGCCCTAAGTACTAGCTGCTATATACCAGGGTCAACAGGGCGATGCGAAGACGTTCGCTATTTAATCATTTAGTCGATCTGCGCACGGAAACTACTAAAAACAAGAACGTGAAACTACTAAAATAAAATGTTTGACTTGAATTTTGAGGGGGACAAAATCTGACGGCGGTGGAACGCTTTTTGGGGGGATTCCGGGGGTGGTCGGACGGAACACGTGTGGGGACCGTTCTTCACGAACAAAGAGCATGTCAGGAATCGTGACAAAAAAAAATGTAACTTTGTCGCCAATCGTGATACTTGTCAGGAATGCGGACTTTGAATCGACACTTTCCGTGAGAAATTGAAATTCAGGATTCCTTCCTGACAAAACAAAAACACGTGATTTTCTGTTTCTGAAAACCTGACTTTTCAGATATTCAATTTCAGATATATATTTCAAATGTCAGGAATCTTGTGGCATTTTGTGAAGAGTCTTGATTTCTTTGGCGTTCATTCACGTGACTACTAAGCGGTCTAGTTGATATTAAAGACCGTCGGCTTCTGACCCCGGTGTTATAAGGCTTAGTTTGGGTAAGCTATGGGTCAGCCTTTTGCAAGTGGTCAAAGGGACTAATGCCCCACTAATAACCTTAACAAATGGCGTCGTCGACAGACCATGGCTTTTTGGGGCGTGGGTTCAAATCCCACATCCACCATCATAATTTTTGCAGATTTCCCCCATGTCGAACTTGATAAATATTCTCCCCGGTATACCCAGGAAATAAAACGGCTTGGATATATCGACGGGTCCGCCCGTACATCCGGCCGACCTGCTATCCCGCCGTTTCAAGGGGGGTGGAGTGTTGTAGGGCTTAGTTTGGTTAACCTTTTGCAATTGGTCAAACGGACTAATACCCCTCTAATACCAAATGGCGTCGTCGGCAGACCATGGGTTTTTGGGTCGTGGGTTCAAGTTCCACATTCACCACAATAGAAGTATCAGACTTTCCCCATGCCGAACTTGAAAAATACTATCCCCGGTATACCCAGGAAATGAAACGGCTTGGATATGTTGACAGGTCCGCCCGTATATCCGGCCGACCTGCTATCCCGCGTTTCACGGGGGAGAGTGTTATGAGGCTTAGTTTGGGTAAGCTATTGGTTAACCTTTTGCAAGTGGTCAAACGGACTAATACCCCACTAATTCCTTAACATAAACATGCGTGTCGCTTTTCTTCTCAATAAAGTGTACTGCTTTCAGCCAGCTGTGATGGTCGGTGCACTCCGCCATCTGAACACATCCCATTACCGTGTCGTTGCTGGTCCTAGTAGGTCAGCACTCACCCACCGACCACAACAACAGCAGCGCACGGGTTCAAATCCCGGTATCATCGAGGAAAAAACAAACGAAGGCTTGAAGGCTTTTTTTGGCCAGTGCCTAAAGGGGAGAGCTCCCGGAGATCCTTGTTTACGAGTATATCGGCAGGATTCAATCAACGAACTCGAAAACATCTGTTGTGTTGATTGTGTATGGCACTACCCGCTGAGCTACTCTTGAATCGCGTGACTTGGTAGCTCGGTGAGTAGTGCTATAAAACCAACAACACAACGCGTAACAGAGCCTCGGTCACTCAAGGGTGGAAAAAGGAACCCCTGTTTTGTTTGGTCGCCTTCGTAAAGATCGAAACGCTACATAGCCGTCGCTGGGAACTCGGGCCTGGCCCATTAGGTGGGCATAGTTTTCGCCATCATTGGCTCTAGGTGCCATAAGCAAATCCATAAGCTAAACTTTGGGCCAAGAGATGGCAACACAGGCGAAAGTTGTGGGCATATGGGTGGCAAAACTAGAGAAAGATAGCATCCGGTGCCTTCGCCACCCCTACTGTGGGCGTTGGGTAGGTTCACAGCCCGGGTAGGGGTCGACGCGTGCAACGATAGAGGTATACATTTTTTGGTGAAATTGTTTGTGAATGATGACACTCCTTAACCCAAAATCGTTGGAATTCGTTCCATTTTGTTTTTGGCATGATTCTCGTTGTGTACCTAAGCCATGGGATTTTTCGTCCTGTAGCAGTGTTATTTTTTCTCCCAAAAAAACAGTTTTTGGGCGAGGTCTTAAGCTCCGAAATTGAAGAACCTCAGAAAAAACGTGGTGCTCCTCTATCGTAGCATCGGTCAGTCGCGAGCCGCGCAAAATACGTGAACACACCAAAGTCGGTCGACCTGTTTTTTAATTGAAATTTGGGGTGACCTGCCGCATATTTCGCTATTGTGCGCATAAATATTAAATACCGGGGAAGGTGCTTGGCTGCCAAACCTGTCGTTGGTTTATGCGTGCGCCCAAGTCTGATGTATTATGTGTATGACTGCATAGAATCTATGGAGATGGTGGATCAGAACAATTGATATGGTTGGCGGTCCCAATCTTCGATATGTTCTAGTTGAGCCCCCTTTGGCTCAGAGTACTATTACTGCTCTTGAAGTTGTCTTCGGGTGTGCATGTTCAAAGAGTCACCAGAGATCGTAATGCGAGGAAGCCTATACACTAGTCCATACTAGTGAACGATGGCCATTATATTAGAACCGAGGTCGGGCAGGTGAACGCGCTGGACCGGGGCTGACTCAAGACACTTTTTTCCCGGGATGCTTTAGGAGCGATTTTTCTTCGTCATCGACCTCCACCCCACACGACAGTGACGGAACCTGCACGTACATAAACAGCAACAGAGAGCAAGGCCATCGAGACGCAGGCTAAGATAACCAGATACAGAAAGAGGCGGAGTAGTCATAGATGGACAGCGTAAGCCAGAAGAGCCACGGTCCTTCACCTGCTAGCCAGACCTCCTTGTACGTGCTTGCATTGAGCGAGCGATTTCGGGGCTGATTTTTGAGCTGCACTTACGGGCAATTCTGCGCGACGATGATTGGGAAAGGGGGGAAGACAGTGGAAGGACAGCCAGCGAAGCTAATGGAAATGAGCGTGGAGCAGCAGCATGAATGTGCACAGCAGGGGATTTGGGTAAGGTCAGGGGAGGAGGCGAGTAGGACAAAGCAAGGGAGGAGGAGACCGCCCCTTCCGTGCCAGCACGAGCTTCGGCTCACAAACGGCGCGTAGTCGTTTCCCTTGATTATTGTGTTGTTCCATATTTCTCTCCAGAGTTGATTGATGTGTTGTTTTTGTGTGCGTATCAGGTGGTACGTACAGTTCAGTAGAGTCGTTAGTACCTGAAGAGTTCAAGTCAATTTTTCGTTTATATGATACGATAGGAGATGTGACGCTTGATTGCCTGATGACTGTTGGTCAGTGCACTGCTGAAAACTGATTTTTTCTGTAGCATATGTTGTTGTTGTTGTTGTTCTCACATTAACACATTAACTCGCATAATCAAGTCCGTGGTCACAGGACAGGCTCTACTCACTCTGGAGCTGAGGAATACCCCAGGGAAAAATAATACGAGTTGGCACTTTGGTTCCTTTTCAATCAACCATTTCCCCTCAGTTTCAAAGAATTGAGGAAAAATGGTTACTGCCGAAAATATGACTTTTGATCTTGGTCGAGAAGAAGATCACGGTGTTGATTGCTGTATTAGCGGTCTATCCTATATAGCTGGTACCTGGTACATGGTAGTGGTGGTTATGTGTTGGTTGTCCTCATGAACAGATAACGGTTATGATCCATCTTATATCAGGGAGTTCCATATGTTGGCACGAGATTCATGTATTTGTTAAGGTATTAGTGGGGTATTAGTTCGTTTGACCAATTGCAAAAGGTTAACCAATAGCTTACCCAAACTAAGCCTTATAACACTCTCCCCCCCCTGAAAAAGGTCGGCCGGATATACGGGCGGACCTGTCAATTATCCAAGCCGTTTCGTTTCCTGGGTATACCGGGGATAGTATTTATCAAGTTCGACATGGGGAAAGTCTGAAAAAGTATATTATGGTGGATGTGAGATTTGAACCCACGACCCGAAAAACCCATGGTCTGTCGACGACGCCATTTGTTAAGGCATTAGTGGGGTATTAGTCCGTTTGACCACTTGCAAAAGGTTAACCAATAGCTTACCCACTCTAAGCCTTATAACACTCCCCCCCCCTGAAACGGCGGGATAGCAGGTCGGCCGGATACACGGGCGGACCTGTCAACATACCCAAGCCGTTTCGTTTCCTGGGTATACCGGGGATAGTATTTTTCAAGTTCGACATGGGGAAAGTCTGAAAAAGTTTATTATGGTAGATGTGGGATTTGAACCCACGACCCAACAAACCCATGGTCCTGCCGGCGACGCCATTTTTAAGGTATTAGTGGGGTATTAGTCCGTTTGACCACTTGCAAAAGGCTAACCAATAGCTTACCTAAACTAAGCCTTACAACAGAGGTGTAAGGGGAATGTTTGTGATATATATTAGCTGGAGGTCGAGCTGGCAGGATGCTTGATTTCTTTGAACAGGTAGAGTGGGTAGATATGATGAATGCTGGCTTCCATAGTTGAAAAAGCACATGTCCTAATCAACCTGTCCTGCAATACCAACGCGTGTTGAGAGCTTGGTATGGACTAAACCAGAGCAGGACTGGTTGGACAAAATGTGGCTTGACTCCGGAGTGGGGGAGTTTGACTCCGGATTGGGGGAGTTATATATTTGCTCATTTTTTTTTTTCATGAAGTAATAGTTGAAGGCGATACTTTTATACTTTTTTGTTTTGGATTTAGATGGTATTTTGGACTTGGCATTAATCTAGGATGGAATGAACATCATGACAGTCACAAGCAGGTAGGAGGGATGTAGGATTCAATATGTGCTCGTATCAACGTCCGAAAATCAAACTCGGGCCTGTGCTGATACCAATAGTTACACTATTTTTTTATTTTGCCTGAGGCATGTTGAGAACGAGAGTATCTACCCCCAGAATTTTGCTTGATTGAAGATTGGGCGGTATACCAATTTGGGGGAACAGTATTGTTTGGTTTTGGGGTTATTTTTGGCTTGATGTATTGAACAACAATCGAAAGTTTTTCTTTCCGGTTTTAATCGGATTTATCCTACTGCACTCTTTATCGCCCATATTCTTATCAGCGATATCCGTCAAGATTACTGCGGTTCGATTTCGCTAGCTACGGCGTTGGGTATCAATATTCGGGTTTTTGGAGCAGAGGCAGCATTGGTTTGAAATTGTCATTGGATATTTGGGGCATGTACCTTGCTTGAACAAGCGAGGTTCCGAATGGTGCGCTTTAGTTGACCGTTATCATGGCGTGCACACAGGCAGGGGGAATGTTGGTTTATGCCTGCGCACCAGTCGATGTGGGATGTGTATGACTGCAAAGAATCTACGGAGATGGTAGAGTGGAACAATTGATATGATTGGCGGTTCCAATCTTCGATATGTTCTACTTGAGCCCCCTTTGGCTCAGTGTACTATTACTGCTATTGTAGTTGTGTTCGGGTGTGCATGTTCAGAGTGCCCTTCCTTCTTCGGCGGAGACAACGATAATATATATAATTGTACCTGTTTTACGACTGCTTCCGAGGGCCCATCGACGGCTCTCACCTTGACATGCTCTACCACATGATGACCTACGCAACCCCGTGTACGAGGTACTCCAATACCTGTGGCATAACAGGACAAAAAAGATGGCCATAACCTGGTGCCAGATTTTGCGTACTTTTGGCACGTACCACCACCCCAAAAAAATGGGCACAGAAAAGAAAACAAATGGGTTAGGCCCTACAGGGAACTCGCGTAGCAGGATGTTTGTATTTGCCGCCAACTTAGTCTGCTTTGGGAGTGGCGCGCGTAAACGCTGCAGAATCACTCGAAAGAGTGTGTCGTTATTATTTTAGCGCGATCAACATCAGACACCCACCACCCCCTTGCGTTCGTTCGCAACGAAATAAAGGTTACCGTACCGGTGAGCTGCATGTGTACGAAGCAAACCACAAAAAAAAGGGGATGCTATTAGGGTACCGCCGGCAAATTATTTTACCTTGTTCGGGGGATGGTTGGGACTGATCGTAGACGTTGCAAGAAGGCCCTGCTGCGTTCACATTTTCCAATGGTGGGCAGCGTAAACGTCACAATAACCATGACAATACAAACATAATTATTATCGCGAAGAGATACGTTTGGGGCAAAGTTCCTAGAAGAGCTGTGCACCAACTAGTTTTTAGTCGAACTACTGGTAGGAGTTAGCCGCTTTCCGAAGGTGCCGACTATCCGAGTTAGTGGGTTCCCATACATGTAGGAAGGGCTGTTTAATTCGGGATGCACTTTTCCTTTTTAGGCGCCCCGGGGGGAGCTACTTTGGCTCGCTTCGCTCTCGCCTGACTTAAGTCGGCAAGTCGGTTCGCCACCACCTGGCTTCGCCAGCCGACTTCGCCGACCAAATCAGTTAGTCGGCTAACCACCTACCGATTAGTTAGTGCCTGGTAGTCGTCAAATATTGCCGACTCACTCACAGCCCAAAATTCCGAATTCCTTTTCAATTTGAGGAGCCTCGTCAGAGAAGAAGTCCGTTTAGACCCAAAAAGTACCCGTCCTTGTCCATGCCCTCTACCGTTATCCTTAGCTCAGCACAACCCTGGAGACCCGGACGGACTCTAGCTAGCCCAGCCCTATGGTGGCATGATACAGGCGAGGGAGCAATCTCCCCGGTGATCCCCCCCCCGGGCCCCGATCAAACTCGACCGCCCCACGACACTGCACACATACGTCGAATGGTACTGCTGTAGTCATGAACTTGCTATGTATGAATACTCGTAGTTACTATCAATATATACTACTACCAGGTCCTGTAAAAAATTGAACTGCACTCCAGCTGCGAGATCAAAGATTTCATCGAAGCTCATCTTTGCAAGCTGTGTGTGTTACTCCGATCGCGCGTATTACTGGGTGTGTCCTCGTTATTAAGGATATAGGTCGGCGACTCCCCTTAGAACTACAGCAGTGTAGCTTGTACCAGGATCAACATCTATCTATAATAACAGTAATACGCACGATCGAAGTGCTTGCAATATGAGCTTCGACAAAATCTTCGATCTCACAGCTGAAGAGTAATCTTATTTTTATAATATAACAACTGCTTATGCCGGATAAATACAGGCGGTGCAACGTCGAGCTAGTGGGCACCTCGTAACCCGCGTATCGTATACTGCTGTCGAGTAAGCTATAAATGTTGCCCCTTCTTTTGTGATTTTATAGAAATATTTACAGGACGTCAGCTGTGAGTTCGACGGATTTCGGGCCAATGCTCATCTTTACAAGCTGCGTCGTTGGTACTTGTAATATACTATGTGGGTGAGTTTGTTTCGACACGAGTACCGTCAGGGTTCCTTATTAATAGTTTATTCCTCCATGATACCAACAACAATGTTCCAGACCCCCCACGTTGGTGCTGTGTACACAAGCGATTAATGCAAATAATAACAATGATATAACAAAACAATGACATCGAAAACAATCATATTAAAAACAATCATATCAAAAACAATCATATCAAAAACAGTCATATCAAAAACAATCATATCGAAAACAATCATATCAAAAACAATCATATTAAAATAACGAGAGGTGTCCTGCGACTATCGCAGCTACAAACTCGCCACCCCCGTGATGGAAAGCTTTGGATGCCTGGGAAAGAAAGCCGCGAGCTGATCGATCAGGGAGCGGTCAGCACAATAGGAGGGACCGACGCATCGTCCCTGTAGCGGAAAGGCGTGTGCAAGGAACGCCTCGTCCAGATCATCTCCGTGATCACTTGGGTCGCGATGCCGCGCCCACGTGGTTAGACACAGACTATCCCTCATGGACCGCCAAGCCGCGAGGGAAAGGGACGAAGAAACCGACGGACTGCGGTCCATGCCCTGGGGAGGACGTGTTCATGAGAATTAAGATAGACTATATCGCAGCTAGCATGAAAATATGTGGGGAAAAGAAATGAGAAAATGATTGGCTCGGTATTTGTAGCAGCTAACATGGAAATATGTGGGGAAATGAAATGGGGAAACGTTTGGCAGATGGTCGTAGGAGAGATTCTACTACTACTGCTGTTTTGTGGAAGGATATTAGATTTACATCGAAACAACGTCTATGCTACTACTATGTAGCGGGAGGGATATAACAACAACAACAGACGCAGATGCAGAAACATAACAAAGCCCGCCGCAAGAGCCACCGGAGGCCATGAGCGTGGACCGCTACCACACGTGCTAGTCGGGTTGTTGGTCCATAAGTTGGTTATTTCGTCGGTCCGCTCCGCTCCTATGTTAACAGCTACTCAGTATATGCGTTAGTGCTAACCCACCCTGCATCACAATTAACCCATCCCCTTCACAAAAGGCGAATCACGGTGATGATGGGGAAAGGCGCGTAAGATAACATTTTTTTCTGAACGTAATACCATATATATATGGAAAAGCATAGTGAGAGCCCACATGCTGAAGGTGTCTCTGCTAGGGGTATAGGAACGGTGCTCCGTCTCCAAAGGGGTGTATGCATGGTCAATGGCCAAAATGACGTTGCAAGGCCGGCGGCAAGCGAGTACTCCCTACGCCCCCCCACACACCCTCCTCAGGGCAAGCAACAAATGAATACCCCTCAATTCCTCACACACCCCGCCCTCCGATGCTGCTTTTTCTATGCCGATGCCGATGCTTTCCCGCATGCCACCGCCGCCGCCGCTGCCGCAGCAGCAGCAGCAGCAGCAGCAGCAGCTGCAGAAACAACGACAACAGCGCCCGGCTCGTGCTCAAGCTCCCGCCCAATTTTTTATCCTAACGAAACGACGGCAAACAGGGGGACAGCATCCCCCCCTTCTGCTAAGACCAAGAAGCTCAACGTCTCGCCCGGCCTCGCAGAAACAACTTCTCAGAAAATTCTGCAGGCAGACAAGAATCCTCGGAAAATCCTTCGGACAGATAATAATAATCCTCGGAACGTTCTTCATATAGAAAGTTCTCGGAAAGTTCCGCGGGAAGGAAGTTCTCGGAACGTTCTGCGGGCGGTATCGGCAACGCTTGTCGTAGCGGCGATGCTGTGCCTGGCGGCAGTGCTGGCAGCGGTAACGGGGGTGTGGAATTGGCGAGATACGTTTCCGTACCAGGGACCGGTGTTTAACGCCGTCAAAAGTTGCCGAAAGGTGCATACGGGGCCGGAAGAACCTTGCAGTAATATCTTGGAATCGACTTGCTTTGACCGCGGCCGGTGTCGCGGCGGCGGCGGGACGGGACGGGGGGGGGGCTCGTTTTCGGTGTATGTGCACGATGAGACGTGTTCGAGGAGGAGCAGCTCGGAGGGAGGGGTCGAGGTGGGGATCTTGGGCAAGGACGTTCCGAGCATTTGGTCAAGAGCCGCGGAGGCGTTTCGTCGAGCCGCCGAGTCAAGGTGACGTGCCCGATGTGTTTTGAGGTGCTTTGCACGAAAGAGTTGATGCAGAGTACCCTAATTTTTTTGGTGTTCTTCGGGAAAGGGGTAGTTGCTTTTTTAGTCTTTTGCACCTGCAAGTAGTAACCCTCTTGGACCTTTAACATAGCAGAAAAAACCCATACTGTTTATAAGTAGTCGTTGACGAGGTGGGTTTTTGGGGCAACGCTGTGCCGAGGATTTGGTCAAGACCAGCGGAGGCGTTTCGTTGAGCCGCTGAACGCAGGTGATGTACCCGATGTGTTTTAGATGCTTTTTAAGCGGAAAAGGTGCTACAGTAGTACCCCCAATTTTAGCTGTTTTTTTAACGCAAAACGTACGCTCTATTTTTTGAGTTTTCGCTTCCCACTTCCACATTTTGACATTGAAAAACATCCCAAACGATATGTACGTAGTCGACGTCGTGGTGGGGATTTTTCGTCATGAGCGGCGGAGGCGTTTCGTCGAGCCGCCGAGTGAAGGTATAGAACCTACATTTTTTGGGGGGGTATTTTTTTCACAAAGAAAAGGGAGGGAGGGTGGAGGGGGGGGTAAAGAAACACGCCATTTTGGGAGTTTTCATGACACAAAAGCACGGGGAGGGGGGGAGGGGCGGGGGGGATAGCAGGTTGCTGTGCCTCCGAATCAAAAGGTATGATGGTCGCTATTTTTCGGGTGTATTTTATGAAAGAGGTACCGTATCCGCTTTTCTTTTGTTATTCACGCAAGAACGGGAGGGGTGCTAAGATACACTATATCGCTGTATTTTGGGTATTTTCACGAAATAAACAGGCAGGGAGGGGGGGGGGGGGAGTAGAACGTCGCTGTGCATGGGTTCTCGAAGGTGATGACGCCGGGAAAAGTATGGTATGAATGGCGGTTATGTGTGGCACGTGCTACGATAGAGTTATTAAGGTATACCTCTTTTGGTCTGAAATGGTTCCTGAATGACGGGGCCCTCTTAACCCAAAATCGTCGGAAAAGACTGATTTTATTTTGCACGATTTTTTCGTTGTATACCTACTAGACCATGGGATTTTTTTTTTTTCATCCGGTATGTAGCAGCTTTGTATTTCTCCATAAGTCAGTTTTTTGGGAGAGGTCTTAAGCTCCCAAATTGAGGAGTAGAATTCGAAAAAAAAGTGGTGCGCCTCGATCGTAGAAGGCATGGTTTGTTTGGTGTGTTTCCTCGAAGTAAGGGGAGAGGTCCGTCCTAGTTCCATGCATAGCCATAGCCGAAGTATTCTGAGACCATAGCCCTCGCACCCCTAGTATGCCGGGACGGAACACGTCCGGTTTTCCGATCAGGCAGACTTCGCGCGCACCAAGCGCGAAGCGCCGTGAGGTTTTCGGCGAGTCGCATGAAGGGTGAGCTGCATCTCACATTAGAACCACTTGTATGAGGCGGACGTCCGCTCCTTGTGCGTACGTTGTTGCCTATCGGATGAAGGCTTCGGGTGATTTTCTTTTTTGGTTCTTGGTGTGGCCACTTCCAGAGACTGCGATGGGGATACTATGTAAGTGACTCTCATGGGTGTCTTACCGTATACACAACGCGTGATATCATCCCCCTTTTGCGGAGTTAAGGTTCTCCACTCCGCGTAGTATGATCTAACTCGACCACGATCCTCTCGAAGATGCCGCTAAAACATAATAACGAGGAAAAAAAAACAGAAACGATACCCTGATGGTTTTATTGCACGTAGTGAGTGGCGTGTTTTTGCAGCGTCGTCAAGGGTGGGGGGGGAGGGGAGCGTGAGTTGCACACGAGGTAGATCAACCGAGGGGCACCAGAGAAGCTTTCTGATGATCGTTGAAGCGTCAACCAGGGGACAAGGCTACGGTACGACTGTCCCTGTTGAGGAATTTTCTCAGTTTTTTGCAGTGCTTCGGGGTCAGTCACACGAATTACCCCCCTGTTTCCCCTCCTTTTGGGAGTATTAAAACTCGTGCTTATTCTAATTTTTCGATCTGAATCCGCAACTATGGAACGGTTAGCTACGTTGCGCCAAAGCAAACAGCCTAAAAATCTGTTGTTGTCAGACGCATGCTACGATAGAGGTACACCTTTTTTGAGCGAAAAAGGTTTTCTGAATGACGGAGCTCCTGTACCCCCAAATCGTGGGAAATACGATATTTTTTGTTTTGTTTTGTGATTATGGTTGTGTACCAATAGGCCATTGCGAGTTTTTTTTAATCCGGCCGCAACTTTTATTTTTTTTCCCAAAACAGTCTTTGGGAGAGGTCGTATAAGCCACCAAATTTAGGAACGTCAGAAATAAAGTTGTGCACTTTTTATCTATTGGTAGCACGCTGTTATAGATGCTACTTGTCAGCAACCATCATGTCGTTGCTTGATAACACTTGAAGAGTCATCTGGTATACGTTGCGAGTTGTTCGCATAACAGAAAGTTACAATGGGTTTGCCGTCAGTCCGCGTTAGACTCTAAATATTATGCAGGCTGTGTGCCTTGATCGAGTCATCCATCCGCAAGCGAGCCTACCCTAGCGTACACCAGCTACAGGCTGACTGACACACGCTACACATCGCCACCTAAAAGGTCAACACACGCGTCGTCAGTGAGATACAGTAGCGCCACTTGACGTGCGAGTGGCTCAAGCCGGTAGTGCCAAAGGGAGAACGACGCGTGCTACGATAGAGTTATTAAGGCATACCTTTTTTTGGCGGATATGGTTTATGAATTGAGGGGGCTCCTTAACCCAATATCGTCGTATTTTTTGCTATTATTTACCTAGTAAGCCATGGGATTTTTGATCCGGTAGCAGTTTCGTTTTTTCTCTAAATCGGTTCTTGGGGTTAAGACATGTTTTTTGAGCTCGTGAAGTGAGGAGCC